>CM062634.1:11463013-12063013 GCA_025617555.3 Puccinia polysora | reverse complement strand
AATAGCACAAATCAGAGCTTTTTCAGGGTCCATCACAAAGACTTTTGGAAGTCTCTCAGGATCATAGGCCAACTCCTTTAATGCATTTACAGACAAAATGTAGAAATCAAACATTTCTTTTGTTATAAAAACAAGAGCTTTTGTGAAAGTTTTCCAATTGGCTGTCATTCCTACAAAATGCAATAGTGGGGTTTTGTACTTATTTGTCTTATAAGTACAATCCAAAATAGCAATATGATGGAATTGTTTTGAAAGCTTTACTGCCTCATGATGTGTTAAGCACAGGGCCTCCAAGTGACCTTCTCCACTGAAATTTGACCAGTTAATTCAACTTTTTTCTTCAAGCTGTTCATAGAGTACCTCCATAAAACTTTTACCCTTTAGTTCTGCAAGCATTACCTTCTGCTTAGTGTTATAGATTGTTTGGTCATCAACATAATCCTTTCCATCAATCTTGCTCAATTTTCTCTTAAGTTGTAATGTTTTGAGACCATCTTTCATGCCTTTCTTAATTAAATCCAAGGCTTGCCCAGGAATTCTCCTCATTTGAGAATTCACAGAGGGATTTTCAGATGGTTGATGGTTATTTTGCGTTTCTTTATAGGATATTTCCCACAAGGGGTCTGCCTTTGTGCAACTTGCATGGATTAAAAACTTGCACCCAACCTTCCTTGTATGAGTTTTTCTAGACCGTTGTGGAAAGAATAAAGGTTATCCCCCTATAATTGTCCCAAGGTTCGGAAGTTAACGGTTCCCTGCGTTTGAAAGGAGATGAGGATGTCCAAAGTTGCACTTAAATGATAAATAGAAATAAGAGATAAAAAGATAAAGAAAAGTAGAGAGAGAAATTGCCAATCCTTCAATCCTAAGAACTTTCCACCTGGATGTGTATCCGGTATGAGTTCCCTTAATCTCCTGGTGAGTTGAGTGATTCAATCTGATGATGATAGTCTTCCTCCTCTGCATCCATGCTCTGATGCCTCCCCTCTCCTCCAACCTGGAGTTGAGAGTGAGGATAAGTCCTCCCTCTCAACCCTAACCTAAGTACACGCGCAAATAACAGTATGACAACAAAAAAGAAAACAATCCCAAAACAGAAACCCTAGCCTCCTCTCCCCACCTCCTCTGTACCAAACTCCCCCGTTGTCCGTACGCCATTCCGTCCATCCGGTTTGCCCTTCTCATGACACGGTCCTTGCACCGCGCCCTACTCGGAGCCCCCCGTGCCTGTCCGTATCTGTTCGTCCGTGCCCTTTGTGGATGTTCAGTAACATCCAGAATGATCCGCGCGCGCAAGCGCGCGCTCATCTGTTCCTTCATAGCCCGCGGATTGCTCCGCCCCTACGTACCCAAACCGGCGCGCCCGCAAAACTAGTCAAGAGCACTACCTTCTGAATCCAATCTCCAGGGCGGATCGCCGCCCAAGCCGCATTCGATGCTGAGCCAGAACCGTCCACCAGGTGCGGAGCCAAACAGTGGCTGCTGCTGAGCACTCCACATACCCTAATGCTGAGCCCACTCACCCCCAATGCTGAGCGCGCAGCCGCGACGCAGTTCCCAATCTGTGTCTATAAATTGACACCACACCGTTTGGTAAGAAGTTTTCCTGAATTGGAACCATTTCTATCACAGGCTAAATTCACATATCAGTCATGCTTTGAGTTGAAAAATGTTAAAGCGTTCATATTGATGGCATGAACTCCATTGGTTTCAATCAAATAAAATCTGGCAAAGAATAGTAACATAAAATGTTACTCACAACAAGAGGTCAAATCCCACTGGGAAACATTTTGTTACTCAATTGTCACCCTTGATGAGGATGCAATTGGGGCTTCCATTGTTTCATTGCCCAATTTTTTTTTTCTTTTTGAAAAGTTTTGTTGATGGAACTATCAATGTAGACCTTCCACACAGCCATGTCAGAAGAAGGAGGGATTGCCAGTGTTCCCATGCAAAAATCATGCAATGGTATAATTCAGTATTCAATCCAACATTCAATTGAACAAACAAAGTTTGCTCACTTTTGAGTTGAGAAAGAATTGTTTGAAGAATTTTATATGATTTCAATTTTAACTTTAATTTCACTTTGGTTGCACTTGAAAGTATATTTGGGATTGCTAGGTGTGAAAGAACAGTCCCAAAAAGTATGCTTTGATCCCAAATTTGGGTTGACAGAACCCAAGTGTGGTCCAGGGGGTGCCCAAAGTCCTGGAAAAACTTCCAGGGGGTTGCGTACCCCCAAAAACGGCGGTTTTGAGCCATGTACAGGGTTGAACAGCTCAAATTGGCCTTTTACGGGGGTACACGGCTCAAATTAGCTGTTTACAGGGGTAAACGGCTCAAATTAGCTGTGTACAGGGGTACACGGCTCAAATTAGCCATTTTTGGATGTTAAACAGCTCCTACACAACCCCCTAGGGGTCAGGCATGTTTGATACGGCCCTTTGTAGTCGTCTATGAACCCCCACCGCTCATTTGAGCCATGTAGGGCCCTAAAAAACTACAAAACGACTGGAGCCGTGAATTCAACATCACCCAAAAAAAAAACACAAAAAACTACCAAAAACACCAAAAAATAAAAAACAAAGAAATAAAGAGAGAACAAAAGAAAGAAAGAAAGAAAGAAAGAAAGAAAGAAAGAAAGAAAGAAAGAAAGAAATAAAGAAATAAAGAAATAAAGAAAGAAAGAAAGAAAGAAAGAAAGAAAGAAAGAAAGAAAGAAAGGAAGAAAGAAAGAAAGAAAGAAAGAAAGAAAGAAAGAAAGAAAGAAAGAAAGAAAGAAAGAAAGAAAGAAAGAAAGAAAAAAGAAAGAAAGAAAGAAAGAAAAAAAAAAAAAAAGACAGAAAGAAAGCAAGAAAGAAAGAAAGAAAGAAAAAAAAAGAAAAGAAGAAAAGAAGAAAAGAAGAAAAAAGAAAAAAAGAAAAAAAAGAAAAAAAGAAAAAAAGAAAAAAAGAAAAAAAGAAAAAAAGAAAAAAAGAAAAAAAGAAAAAAAGAAAAAAAGAAAAAAAGAAAAAAAGAAAAAAAGAAAAAAAGAAAAAAAGAAAAAAAGAAAAAAAGAAAAAAAGAAAAAAAGAAAAAAAGAAAAAAAGAAAAAAAGAAAAAGAGAAAAAAAGAAAAAAAGAAAAAAATAAAAAAATAAAAAAATAAAATAAAAAATAAAAAATAAAATAAAAAAAGAAAAAAAGAAAAAAAGAAAAAAAGAAAAAAAGAAAAAAAGAAAAAAAGAAAAAAAGAAAAAAAGAAAAAAAGAAAAAAAGAAAAAAAGAAAAAAAGAAAAAAAGAAAAAAAGAAAAAAAGAAAAAAAGAAAAAAAGAAAAAAAGAAAAAAAGAAAAAAAGAAAAAAAGAAAAAAAGAAAAAAAGAAAAAAAGAAAAAAAGAAAAAAAGAAAAAAAGAAAAAAAGAAAAAAAGAAAAAAAGAAAAAAAGAAAAAAAGAAAAAAAGAAAAAAAAGAAAAAAAGAAAAAAAGAAAAAAAGAAAAAAAGAAAAAAAGAAAAAAAGAAAAAAAGAAAACAAGAAAAAAAGAAAATATGAAAAAAAAGACAAAAAGAAAAAAGAAAAAAAAAAAAAGAAAAAAAGGGAAATGTTCAATTCATGGCTCATTGAGTCGTGTACAGAACTTTTTGAGGCGGTAACACGTCTCAAATGAGCCTTGTGGCATGCTATACGACTCAAATGGGACATGGGGAAAGCTACCCAACTCAAATGGGCCGTGTGGTATGCTACAAGTCCCATTTGAGTTGTGTTGCACGCTAAAAAACTAAAATTAAGTTGTGTAGCCTCCACTAAATAATAAATAATGAATAATAAATAATACATAATAAATAATAAATAATAAATAATAAATAATAAATAATAAATAATAAATAATAAATAATAAATAATAAATAATAAATAATAAATAATAAATAATAAATAATAAATAATAAATAATAAATAATCAATAATAAATAATAAATAATGAATAATAAATAATAAATAATAAATAATAAATAATAAATAATAAATAATAAATAATAAATAATAAATAATAAATAATAAATAATAAATAATAAATAATAAATAATAAATAATAAATAATAAATAATAAATAATAAATAATAAATAATAAATAATAAATAATAAATAATAAATAATAAATAATAAATAATAAATAATAAATAATAAATAATAAATAATAAATAATAAATAATAAATAATAAATAATAAATAATAAATAATAAATAATAAATAATAAATAATAAATAATAAATAATAAATAATAAATAATAAATAATAAATAATAAATAATAAATAATAAATAATAAATAATAAATAATAAATAATAAATAATAAATGTATGGGCCCCTACGCCTTTAGGGTTGAGGGTTTAGGGTTTAGGGTTTAGGGTTTAGGGTTATCAACTCAATCCCTTCCATGATCACCCTGTCTGATCTAAACCATTGATCTCTCTCCCCACAAGCCAATTCCAAGAAGCCGGCTCCTCCAACCCCTCATTCCACCACTTTCATCCCCGCACTCATCAACCGCGGCCATTGGTGTTACTTTTTCTTATTCTCAAGATCCCCCGCTCATGATTTGCAACCACTGTTGCGGCCCCGCATCCGCAAAGTTGTGGATGTTCATCCATGTGAAGCACATATTCCAAACTTTGGAAATTCCACAACCCACGGATACTCATCTGCTGTCTGCTGTCATCCTTGACGCGGGCTGGTTTCCTTTTTCTCAGTTTTTTTATCTCATATTTCATAATCTTCCCCTTGCCATCGTTTTTGCATTAATTACTGGTTTCCCTGGTGTGATAAAAAAAACAATTTTTTTCCCCTCTCAGTTGTGTTATCCCATTGTAAATAGTTCACAGGGTCTCTTGCCCATAAAAGGAGGGGCTCTGCCCTGCATTTTTGCCCCATCATCCAGGGAATCACCAGCTATCATCCATTCATCATCCATCCATTGTGGTATCCCATCAATCATCTAATCTTCTGATCAATAAATAAGGGTATCCCCTTTGTGTGTCTCATCATTTTCATCATCATAATCATAAAGCTGTATATATCTGTTGATTATCCCCTGATCCTCCTCCTTATCACCAACCAATAGCCTTGCTGGTTGAAAAAGGATTAATTTGGTTGAATTCTTGAGTGTGTTAAAACACTCCTTTGATCCCTTTTTTGACCATAATGGTATTGATCAATCTTTGATTATCATTCTGGAACCAGTCACATTTGATTGAGAGATTTATTTAAGCTTGAAAAATTGAGTGTGAAAATTCCCTTTATTTGCTTGAAGTTGAATTTTGCCATGCTACTCTTGAGTCCCTTGAGAATTGTTGTGTTATTCTTGTTTGCATCTTTCATTTCTTTGCTTCTAGAGCTTCATAAAACAAATTTCTTTGTTTTGTACAGCCACCCACAGTTATCTGGTACCCTTTAAGCGCTTGATTGTGGAGAGCTGGGCAGGTTTATTGAGAACCTGGAGGTTGGTTGGGATTGAGCTCATCTTTCTTAATCTTCCGCGGAAAACCAGAGTTATTAGCTTGTGGGGGTTGTTACTTACAACTGCCTTGTTCTATTGAACTCTGAACAAAATTTAATTTAGTTTTTTCAAGTCTTTTCCCGCACAATCTTGCCTCAGATAGTGCTGTTCCATCACTTCTGACTACTATCAAAATTAATCCTTTCCATTGATTCCTTATTTAGAAGGTTCTGGATCTTGATTCAGGTTACATTTAAATTTTTTTTGTAAATCTAAGGAGGGCAGCCTAAACAGAACCTTTCCCCCCCCCACAGAACTTCCTGTGGCTCATCACCATTTGGAATCTTAAATTTGGTCCCCTGGTCTGGGATCAAACCAGCAAATTTGGGATTTACACTCCCAATACGTTTGGAATCAACTTCAAAATCCAATACTTTTTCTTTTTTTCTCTTTTTCTCTTTTTCTGGTATCTGATCCATGGAGGCAACTTATCTCAGAAGTAAGTCCTCTAAATTGTGCACTTCTTGTGTAAGATTCTTGTTGTTTTTTGTGAGACCCTACTCTTGCCACACCTGTAAGCCAATTTGGAAAATCTGCTCTTTGGATCCTCTACAAACTCTGTTATTTGAAATGGAATCTGCTGGTACTTCCTCCTATTTTTGTGCTAAAATAGTCAAGATCAAACCACAGAACAAGAGCTTGGTCTTCAATGGGAAAAATTTTGAACAATTCCTGCATTCTTACAAAATGGCTGCAGAAGTGGATGGAGCTAGCAAATACAATATGGCCTATCAATGAAAATTCTTTATTTCCTCTGATGAAGTTATGGAAGTAACTGATTCTTTTTATGGATTCAAATCTCATTACTGAACGCTTCTAAGGGAAGAAATGCTGGAATATTGGGGAAAGATAGATATAGCTTGATTTACACTACAGCACTTGGATGATCTTGTCTCTCAGTGGATCTCAAAGGATGGTATTTCTTCAGCCTCTTATTATCAATCTTTTAGGAAATTGTGGGATCCTATCCAATCTTATCTCCTTAGAAATGATAATATTGATACCATGGACAAAATTTGAGTGCAATTTTTCCCATCCTTTTTGCTAGGAGTCCAGGAGGAAATAAGGGATTAATTGGTTAATTCTGGATCTATGATCACAAACAGAGATAATTCTGGATTGAGAGCAGAATAACTCATTATCTCAACAAAACTCTGCTTTATGCCACATACTTGAGCACCTGGGAAAGCCTCTTTTTTTTGCTCCTGCTACTTCTAGGGTTCTCTTGGATGGATCAAGAATTTTTTTCCTCAACACTTCATTCAATCTCAATCTCAAGAAATGGAAATTTTCTTCTTTATATTGTCTCCTTTCCTCCTCTTTTTTCAATATCTTCAAAATCTAAAGATGCAGACTAGGTCCAGTCTGTAAGTTGGGGAGAGATTTGGTGACCAATTTGGTCCAACTCATGTAACAGGTAAATTTTTAATTATTTAGGATTTTTTTTCTCTATCTATCAAGCAAAAAAAAGAAGAGAATCTTTTTCCTGGATAGTCTTCCTTTTTTTTCTTTTTCTCAAAATTCCCTCTTTCTTAGCGGTCTAGGAAGGGTACCCTTGGGGTGTTCAACTCCCCAGGCCTTGCTTTTAATTCCTTTGTTTTGCACTTTGCACCCAACTTTTTTTTCCAAGAGCTCCTGATCAATCAAGCCCCACCCCACAGATTGTAAAAAAATTCTCACTCTCCTCTTCATCATCACCATCCTCCACATCCCTCACTGTGAGAGAATTATTCAAATAAAATTGACTCAAGAATGAGGAGGATGATCAATTTGTTCCAAATCCACCTTTCCAACTCAATCTTTTCCTACCTCTCATCACCCGTTGACCGGGTAGGAAGGCCATCAGGCTTCAGGAACAGCATTGACTTGAGAGGTGGAAAAAACTCTATGGCCCTCATTGTCACAATCTCAAACCTACCACCTCCGGTTACTATAATTTGATCCTTCTCCCCCATTCCCTAAAACTCCATCTTAATAGTTCCTCCATTGCTGTCCAACTGTCCAATTATACTGCCATCAACTTGAAACCTTCCATGATCACCCTGTATGATCTAAACAATCAAGCTCTCTCCCCAAAAGCCAATTCCAAGAAACTGGATCCTCCCACCCCTCATCCCAATCCAATCAGCCCACTCCCATCCCCGCACTCATCACCAACAGCCATTGTTCTTTCTTTTTCTTGTCTTCAATATCCCACGCTCATTATCCGCAACTATTTCTGCCACCAATCATCTGCAACTGCTGTTGCAGCCTGGCTTCTGCAAATTTTTGGATGTCAATCCCCATGCTGATCATCTGCCAACCTGCAGATGCTCATCCACTGTCCACTGGCATCCTTGACGTGGGCTGGTTTCCTTTTTCTTGGCTTTTTTTCTCACATTTCATAATCTCTCTGTCGCCATCATCTTTTCTTTCATTACTAGTTTCCCTGGTCTGATAAAAAACCAAAAAAAAAAAAAAAAAAAAAAAAAAATTTCCCCTCTCAGTTGTGTTATCCCATTTTAAATAGTTCACAGGGTCTCTTGCCCATAAAAGAGGCTCTTCACTGCCTTTTTGCCCCATCATCCAGGGAATCACCAGCTATCATCTATTCATCATCAATCCATTGTGGTATTCAATCAATCATCTAATCTTCTGATCACTGAATAAGGCTATCCCCCTGTGTGTCTCATCATTGTCATCATCATCATCATAAAGCTGGATATATCTTTTGATTATCCCCTGACACTCCTCCCTATCACCAACCAATAGCCTTGCTGGCTGAAGAAGGATTCATTGGTAACATTTTTGAGTGTGTTGAACCATTCCTTTGATCCCTTTCTCTGACCACTTTGGTCTTGATCATTCATTGATTGTCTTTCTGGGAACAGTCAAGTTTGACTGAGAGGTTTCTTTAAGCTTGAAACTTGGATTTTTAAATCTCCCTTTATTTCCTTGAAGTTTAATTCTGCCACGCTATTCTTGAGTCCCTTGAGAAGTGCTGGGTTATTCTTGTTCAAATTTGTTACTGCTTTGCTTCTAGAGCTTCATAAAACAAATTGCTTTGTTATGTACAGCCACCCAAAATTATTTGGTACCCTTCAAGCGCTTGATTTCCAAAAGTTGGGCAGGTTCATTGAGAACCTGGAGGTTGTTTGGTATTTATTTGATCTTTCCTTATCTTCTGCTGACAAACAGAGTTATCAGGTTGTGGGTTTTGTTACTTACACCTGCCTTGTTCTTTCCAAATCTAAAAAAAATTTAACTTAGTTTTTTCAAGTCTTCTCCCACACCATCTTGACTCAGATAGTTCTGTTCCATTGCTTCCAAATACTATCAAAATTCATCTTTTCCATTGATCCCTTATTTAAAAGTTTCTTGATCTTGACTAAAGTTACATTTAAATATTTTTTGACGCTCAGGAGTTAAGCCTAAAAAGCACCTTTTCCCCTCCTCAGAACTGCCTGCGGCTCAGCACCAGGCAGGAGGGAGAGGGCAGGGGTGGTTGCTTGGTTGGCTGGGCTGGAGGTGGGGCTCAGTTTCTGGGAAGGATGCAGAGGTGGGGGGCAGTTTGCTTGGTTGGCCGGGCTGGAGAGGGGGTTGGTTGGGGGGCAGGAGGGAGAGGGGGGGAGCTTGCTTGGTTGGCAGGGCTGGATCTGGGGCTTGGTTGCTGGGCCGGAGGGAGAGGTGGGGTGGCACTTGCTTTTTTGGCTGGGCTGGAGGTGGGGATTGGTTTACAGGAAGTAGGGAGAGGTGGGGGGGCAGTTCACTTGGTTAACCGGGCTGGAGGTGGGGCTTGGTTGCTCTAGGGATTGGTCAAGGGAGGGGGGGGGCAGCAACTATGAGGATGGGGGTAGGGCATTGACCAAGCAAGATGGGGGGTCCAACAGCAAGCAAGAGGGGGGGCAGGGAGGAAGAGAGGGAAGCAAGGGGGGGAGACAAAGAGGAGGGAGGGGCCAAGTCAGTGAGAGAGGGAGGGAAAAGGAGGATGAGGAGGAAAAGGGGGGGGCGGAGCTTACCTGGGGTACCAACCAAGGGAGAAGGGAATTGGGGGATGAGGAGGAGGAAGGGATGGGTGGTGGGTAAGGTGGAGATGTCAGCAAGAGTGGGTGAGAGGGAGGGAAAAGGAGGAGATGGAGGAGGGGGGGAGCTTATGGGGTGCCAACCAAAGGAGTAGAGGAGTTGATGATGAGGTGGAGGTGGTTGGTGAGGAGGAGGAAGTGTACTGGTGTTTTGGTGGGGTGAGGTGGTTTGGAAGATTTGGTTTTTTTCTAAGTCCACAAAAAAAAAAAAAAAAACTGGAGTCAGCCTAGGATTCTTGGTTAAAAAACCAGAAGCAAAAAAATTCCGTGATTTTATTTTTTACCTATTTAAAAAAAAATACTACTCATCAAAGTGAGCAAGTTTGAGGGGTAGAATATGCTCTCTCATGGCCAAAGATGAGGCACAAGTTGAGAGTGGGATGACTTGAGGAGGATCAAGCATATCTTCTTCAAATATTTCATCCCATTCATCTTTGATGTTGGAAAGAAGTTTGTGAAGGATTACACAACTGATAATCCAGTTTGTGAGGAACTTCATATCTTTGGAAGATTGGAGCTGTTTTCACATCTCCTGTAAGCTGGCCCATCTTCCTTTCAGGATTCCTATGGCATGCTCAATCCAAAATTTTGATTGGGCAAGATGATGTTTGAAATCAGTTTTGGCTTGATCATTGGATGAAACAATGCGGTATGCTGGAACCACATATTTCCCGCTAGCATAAGCTGAATCAGCCAGAAGGTATTGATCTTGGTCAAAGTAGTTACCCGGTTGTTGGGAATTTTGTATCTGATTGAAAACATATGAATTGTGACAAGAACCTGAAATTCCAGCATTGAGGGATATTAAATTCTTTTTTTTATCACAAACAAGTTTTAGTGACACAGATTATCTATACAAACAGATAAAAAATATTTGTTCAGCTTATTATCAAAGGCTTTGGAAAGGATATTAATTGATCACCTTTTTTCTTATCAAAATAGTGGTTGCCATCTAGCTTGATTTTTTGACTCAAGGGGATAGTGTTTCCATCAACAAAAACAATGTTTTAAAATATAAATGGACTCAAATGTGTGCTAAGTATAGGTGTAATCAAAATTGGATGCACTTGTGGGCCTTTATGGCCCATTGGAAAACCACCCATACCACACAGGCCCATGTGGATTTCACAGATTTGCAGAAACTGGCCCCAATAGAAGCAAAATAAGTAATTTGTTACACAGGCCATCACGGGCCCATTGGGATGGATGGGAAACCCCAACCAAATGGGCTTGAGGAACCATTATTGGGCGTCCCCTGTATTTTGGACATACTTGGCCAGCCGGGCTGGCTGCCAAAGGTGTAATTCCTTTGCTTTGGTCTGGGATGGTGTAAGACTCCAAAAGGTGCTGGGCCGCAGGAAGTTCTGTGGAGGGGAAAAGGTGCTGTTTGGGCTGCCCTCCTGAGTGTTACAAAAATTTTTGAATTTAACCAGAATCAAGATCAAGATCCTTGTAAATAAGGAATCAATGGGAAGGATGAGTTTTGATATTAGTTGGTAGAAATCAAAACAAAACTATCTGGGGCAAGATGGTGCAGGAAAATACTTGAAAAAACAAGCCAATTTTTGTTCAGAGTTCATTAGAACAAGGCAGTTGTAATTAGAAATTCCCCCAAGCTAATAACTCTGGTCTTTGGCAGAAGATTAGCAAAGATCAACTCGATCCCAAAGAACCTCCATGATCTCAATGAACCTTTGCAACTTTTGGAAATCAAGTACTTGAAGGTTAACAGAAAACTTCGGGTGGCTTTAAAAAACAAATCAATTTGTTTTATGAAGCTCTAGAAGCAATGCAGTAACAATTTTCAAGAGGAATAACCCAACAATTCTCAAGGGACTCAAGAGTACCATGGCAAAATTCAACTTCAAGGAAATAAAGGGAGGTTTAAAACTCCAGGTTTCAAGCTTAAGGAAAACTCTCAGTCAAACATGACTAGTTCCAGAAGGGGAATCAAATGAATGATCAAGACCAAGGCGGTCAGAGAAAGGGATCAAGGAGCGGCTTAACACGCTCAAGGATTGAAACCAATGAATTCTTCTTCAACCAGCAAGGCTATTGGTTGGTGACAAGGAGCAGGGCCACAGGAGGGCGGGTCAGGAATTTGAGTATGGAGGCTCAAGGATCAGAGGGAAATCATGGACAGACCCTAGATAAGATGAGGATGAAGATGCACAGGGGGATACCATTATTTATTGATTGAAGGATGAAATGATGATTTGATTGTTGATCATAAGATGGATTGATGGGGCAAAAGGAAGGGAAGAGCTCCTCCTTGTATGGCGAAGAGGCCTTGTTGAATATTTACAATTGATAACTACAAATGAGAGCGGAAAGATATATATATATATATATATATATATATATATATTTGGGTAATGTAAAATTCACGGCTACAGAGACGTGTAAATGGCTCAATGGGCCATGTGGCACCCTACATGCTCAAATGAGCTATTTGGCATGCTACACGGCTCAAATGGGCTGTGTGGCATGCTACACGTCCCATTTGAGTTTTACAGCACACTAAACAACTAAAATCAAGTTGTGTAGCCTCCACTAAATCATAAATAATGAATAATAAATAATAAATAATAAATTATAAATTATAAATTTTATATAATAAATAATAAATAATAAATAATAAATAATAAATAATAAATAATAAATAATAAATAATAAATAATAAATAATAAATAATAAATAATAAATAATAAATAATAAATAATAAATAATAAATAATAAATAATAAATAATAAATAATAAATAATAAATAATAAATAATAAATAATAAATAATAAATAATAAATAATAAATAATAAATAATAAATAATAAATAATAAATAATAAATAATAAATAATAAATAATAAATAATAAATAATAAATAATAAATAATAAATAATAAATAATAAATAATAAATAATAAATAATAAATAATAAATAATAAATAATAAATAATAAATAATAAATAATAAATAATAAATAATAAATAATAAATAATAAATAATAAATAATAAATAATAAATAATAAATAATAAATAATAAATAATAAATAATAAATAATAAATAATAAATAATAAATAATAAATAATAAATAATAAATAATAAATAATAAATAATAAATAATAAATAATAAATAATAAATAATAAATAATAAATAATAAATAATAAATAATAAATAATAAATAATAAATAATAAATAATAAATAATAAATAATAAATAATAAATAATAAATAATAAATAATAAATAATAAATAATAAATAATAAATAATAAATAATAAATAATAAATAATAAATAATAAATAATAAATAATAAATAATAAATAATAAATAATAAATAATAAATAATAAATAATAAATAATAAATAATAAATAATAAATAATAAATAATAAATAATAAATAATAAATAATAAATAATAAATAATAAATAATAAATAATAAATAATAAATAATAAATAATAAATAATAAATAATAAATAATAAATAATAAATAATAAATAATAAATAATAAATAATAAATAATAAATAATAAATAATAAATAATAAATAATAAATAATAAATAATAAATAATAAATAATAAATAATAAATAATAAATAATAAATAATAAATAATAAATAATAAATAATAAATAATAAATAATAAATAATAAATAATAAATAATAAATAATAAATAATAAATAATAAATAATAAATAATAAATAATAAATAATAAATAATAAATAATAAATAATAAATAATAAATAATAAATAATAAATAATAAATAATAAATAATAAATAATAAATAATAAATAATAAATAATAAATAATAAATAATAAATAATAAATAATAAATAATAAATAATAAATAATAAATAATAAATAATAAATAATAAATAATAAATAATAAATAATAAATAATAAATAATAAATAATAAATAATAAATAATAAATAATAAATAATAAATAATAAATAATAAATAATAAATAATAAATAATAAATAATAAATAATAAATCATAAATAATAAATAATAAATAATAAATAATAAATAATAAATAATAAATAATAAATAATAAATAATAAATAATAAATAATAAATAATAAATAATAAATAATAAATAATAAATAATAAATAATAAATAATAAATAATAAATAATAAATAATAAATAATAAATAATAAATAATAAATAATAAATAATAAATAATAAATAATAAATAATAAATAATAAATAATAAATAATAAATAATAAATAATAAATAATAAATAATAAATAATAAATAATAAATAATAAATAATAAATAATAAATAATAAATAATAAATAATAAATAATAAATAATAAATAATAAATAATAAATAATAAATAATAAATAATAAATAATAAATAATAAATAATAAATAATAAATAATAAATAATAAATAATAAATAATAAATAATAAATAATAAATAATAAATAATAAATAATAAATAATAAATAATAAATAATAAATAATAAATAATAAATAATAAATAATAAATAATAAATAATAAATAATAAATAATAAATAATAAATAATAAATAATAAATAATAAATAATAAATAATAAATAATAAATAATAAATAATAAATAATAAATAATAAATAATAAATAATAAATAATAAATAATAAATAATAAATAATAAATAATAAATAATAAATAATAAATAATAAATAATAAATAATAAATAATAAATAATAAATAATAAATAATAAATAATAAATAATAAATAATAAATAATAAATAATAAATAATAAATAATAAATAATAAATAATAAATAATAAATAATAAATAATAAATAATAAATAATAAATAATAAATAATAAATAATAAATAATAAATAATAAATAATAAATAATAAATAATAAATAATAAATAATAAATAATAAATAATAAATAATAAATAATAAATAATAAATAATAAATAATAAATAATAAATAATAAATAATAAATAATAAATAATAAATAATAAATAATAAATAATAAATAATAAATAATAAATAATAAATAATAAATAATAAATAATAAATAATAAATAATAAATAATAAATAATAAATAATAAATAATAAATAATAAATAATAAATAATAAATAATAAATAATAAATAATAAATAATAAATAATAAATAATAAATAATAAATAATAAATAATAAATAATAAATAATAAATAATAAATAATAAATAATAAATAATAAATAATAAATAATAAATAATAAATAATAAATAATAAATAATAAATAATAAATAATAAATAATAAATAATAAATAATAAATAATAAATAATAAATAATAAATAATAAATAATAAATAATAAATAATAAATAATAAATAATAAATAATAAATAATAAATAATAAATAATAAATAATAAATAATAAATAATAAATAATAAATAATAAATGTATGGGCCCCTACGCCTTTAGGGGCCCTACACAACTTCCACAGGCCGTGTGAGGCCCTACATGGCTCCCACAGCCCGTGTGGGGCCCTACAAGGCTCCCACACAACTGCAGCCATGTATACGTCTCCCAGGCAGCTGGAGCCGTGAATTCAACATCACCCATATTTTGAAGTTAGGAGAATGAAAGGTTGTATCTAGAAGTATAAAAAACTTAACTTTCAAGGTATTTATCCTTTTTTCCTTATGAAATTCATTCTTTTTGGTCAGAACCCTGAATCCCACTCCAATCCTTTGGAGATTTCCCCTCCTGCTAGTTGAATCCAGAATTATTTTGAGTCTTCCTTGGGTACTTACCAACCTTGGAGTCCTCACTCCTCTCTGCTGAATCTTTTGGTTGGATCCATTGCAGATTCCCCCCCACCCCCTGGCACTAGTCTTCCTGCTTCTGTTAGTGAATATCACCCTGGATCTGTGTCAAGCCTCCTTGTGACAGAAAGATAGGCATTTTATCCAAATTGGAACTGAATTTCATTTTGGTAGGGAAAGAGTTACATGATTTTTATTTTTGATATATGGTTTGCTTAACATCCAGTTGCAGAAGAGTTATTTGTATCAGTAATACCAACATTACAGGGGGAACATGCTAGCATGTGCCTACATTTTTTCCCCTGGTGTATACATTTTAAAAAGGAACCCAAACAAATATGAATTGAAGCAAAAACCAGGAGGTATTATTCAATATTCAAATAAACTAGAGATTAATTTTAATAATAGTGAATTTCAAAGTAGTTTTACCCTTTTCACCATTATAGTTGATAAAATATAGAATCAATGTAATTCATTGATTCAATTAAATATTAATTCATCAATTCAATCAAATATGATTTAAACAAATTAAGATATATCACAAAGGGAATGATAAAATGGTGAAAAATTAATTCAATTTTGTTCAAAACACAAAATAAAAAAATTAAGAGCTTCTGGAATACTCCTGAGTTCTAATAGTTCATTCTTAGTCTTTATTCAGAGTGATCAGGATTACATGAAATCCAGAATCTCACAGAAAGTTCCTTGAATAGAGTGTCTTTTGTGTATATCCTAGAAAGAATGGATGGTTCAAGAATTTGAGGAAAAAATTTATTAGTCATTTAATTTTTTGATCAAAGGGAATTTTTATAGGTATTCATATTTTTCACACCCCTAAAACTCAAACTCACCTGGTATTCACCTTGCCCGAATATAATATTCTCATTCTGAACCCAAATCCTTATGGTTTTTAAATATTTAAATATATGCCTATTTGAAACTGCAGTTGTGAATAGAGTATCCTAAAACCTCCAAAAAAATCTTTATGAAAAGTTTTGATATCTACTCAGTCCCTCCAATATTGCTTCAAAAATAAAAAAATCAAGAATAATAGCCACTTTACCTGCATTTTTGACCTGTATTTTGAAGGTTTCATGTTAAATCAGTTGGTATTTTTGAGTTTGCAATTTTCTTCCGAGTATATCAAAGGGTTGAAAAATCTTTTTTTGGGATTTTTTTTGATTTTTTCTTTGCCTCTAAAAAAATTATCAAAAGTGAAAATTTTGATAAATAAAGAAATTTTTTGTAATAATTTTCCAAGCCCTTTTCAGTTGGTTTTTTGTTTGTTTTTATATGGCAGTCCTCTAGAGACAATTGAAATTTGAAAGAAATGAAAATATTCTGAGGGATGATTTTGAGGATATTTAACCCTCTAGAATTCCACCTCAAACCTCAAATCAGTATGATGAAGGGCTGTTTGGGGATCTTCACCAACCAATTTTTGGAGCCTCTTTGCCCTAATTTTTTGAAATTTCTGCGTTTTCAGGCTAACCTCACGCAAAAAGCCTCCATTGGCATTTTTATAGCAAAAAAAGTACTATATTCATGCCAATTGGAATGCTTTCCCACCCCAGAAGGTGTGAAGACTTTTCAAGGTTTAAAGAAGTGATGGCGATAGGAGAACACACCATCCAAAGGATTTTTGGGTCCTAAAAGTCCTTTAAATATTGATCAAGTTCCTGGGGGCTAATTAAAGAATCCAGACCCTCTATGGGGTCTGTCTGGTGTAGAATATCTTGGAGAATCCTGACATGGACATCAATTGGCTAAATTTAATATGTGAAAATGTAATGGGTGATGATAAATTCATGGCCCAAATTAGCTTTTTACACAACTCATTTGGGCCATGTGGCACCCCACACAACCAAAATTGGGTTTTGTAGCCTCCAAACGACTCAAATTTAGTTGTTTTCTGTGCCACAGTACTAAAATCATTGTGGTCCAAAGAGATAAAAAAAATAAAAAACTAAAAACAAAAATCTATAAATATCAAAAGGTTTAAAAACCTCACATGGCCCACCTGGTGTTCATATCCTTGGGTTAGTATTCATTTTTCAAGGTCATCATGATGCACCTCTTGCCACTGGTTGAGTCCTCTTTTCTTTTTGGTTTGCTTTTTTTTCAGCTGCTTTTTTTTCCCTATCCAATTTTTTTACAGAATTTCTTTTTTCTCTGTAATTTTTTTTCTGCTTAATTTTTTTTCAGTCCACTTTTTTCAAAATAAATTCATACTCCACATCTTGCATCCAGTTCAGTGCTCTTTTTTCTGGTGTGATTTTCTTTCAGCTGGTTTTTTCTTCTCTGTCCACTTTTTTTTCAGTCAATTTGTTTTGCATTTATTTGGGCTTCTGTGATGTATGTACATGTTTAAGGTTTGTTTTGAGTCCTTTTTAATACTTTTCAACCATCTGTTTGTATGTAGTTGGGTTTGTGTGATGTATGTACATATGAAAAATTTGTGTTTAGTCCTTTTTAATGCTTTTCAACTACCTCTTTTTATGTATATATTAGGACGCATGCAACAGATCCAAAAAATTTAACAAGGACAGGAATGTAACAGTGCAAACAAATTTGACAAGGAAACAAGGAATATAAAAGAGGACATTGACAAAAAATGTAATTAACACTGATTTCTCACTTGGTCCAAGTTTTTTCTTTTGAACATTGGACATTTAAATAACCAAGGACAACATATGTAACCAAGGACTTCACATGTAACTAAGGACAACAAATGTAACAAGGACTTTAACAGAGGAAATTTAAAACACATATAGTAAGCACTTATTCCTTACTTTTTTCAAGCTTTTTTTTTTAACATTGAAAATTTCAATTTTTTTTGGAACATTGAACACTTATGTAAACCCCCTTCCACCCCACCTGTTTTTATGTACTTACCCCTCAACCCATAAATTAACACACTTCAGTTTTTCTCACATCACTTTCTAAATTCATTACATAGAAGAATGTGTTCCTGCCCTTACTTTGTGGTTTCACATTTTCTACAAGGTTTTTACAATTGGTGGTTAAAGCAGTTATCCCTTATAGGGAAAACACCAAAATCAAACTACCATTTCACTGAGGAGGAACAAAACAAAATTCCACGTCCATAATTCCTGGGTTTCTCCTTACAATCCTTATATTTTAGAAAAGTCCCAATGCCCCACATGGATGTTAAAACATGTGCAAGTATAGGTTTGATATTCATCTTCCTAACATCAACAAGTTTCTTTTGAGTCAGATGAAGCCCTGGATGAATTTATTCAAAGAGTAAACCAAGTGAAAAATATGCTCACATAATATTTTAAAATAAATCCAATTAATTGTTTTTCAAGGGGAGTCAAATATTCTGATTTTCCAAAACACTTCACATTTAATTCATAAATTGGTTGAATTTAAACTGTTCATCCTTCAGATTTTGAAAAGTGGTTTCTCAGTTTTTATTAAAATAACTCTGTTGGTGCTACTGCATTTGACAACCTAAAGAAAGTAAAGAGAATTTCTTATCCAACTTTTAGAGAGGAACATTTTGCCAATGGCTTAGTTGACGATAACAATCATTTTTTTAAAAAAATGCAATAAGCCAATGATGATATCCACCCTTTTTTACTAGAGAAGTTTTCCAGACTGCTATTGGGAATTTGCCAGCCAGAAAACACGCTTTTTCTATGAAATTCTTGCTTCAATTTTACAGTGGAAGATTTAATTCACTCTGGGATTACAGATCCAAGAGTTCTCAAAAAGGAGATATTAACATCAAACAAAAATATCCAATAATTCCAAAAAGGATAAATATCTCAAAAACTCTTCTTTGATAATCTGTGATGAAGCACCAATGACTCATGTGCATTCTCAATTCCTTAGGAAGAGTGATGGCCATTCCATGTGTAACCTTCATTTCTGACCCAGAGGAAAAAATTCTGCATTTCAAAATTATTTGAAATAAGTTCCCAGTCAATTTGGAATTTGTATTGAAACCCAAAAAATCACAAGGTTATACAATTGAAAATTTTGGTTGTTATATTCAAGATCCAGTGTCCACCCATGGGTAGTTATAGTTTGAATTTTCAAGGTGTAGATCCAGAAATTTTACAAAGGAAGAGGTTGGAACCTGGAAAAAAGATTTCATTTTAAACTGACAACATTTTTTATCATGGGGTTTTGAATGCCATCCATCAATGAAATTAAATACTGAGATTTCAATGATTTATTTTTTTTCAATTATCCTTTGAAATACTTGATAAATTGTTCATTTCATTATTTTTATTGTCTACTCACCACATATACTACATTTAAAGGAAATCCCATTTTTTCATATCAAGGTTTTTTATTCAATCTTTTTCCCAAATTTGGGGGAAATACACTACAGCCAATTTGTTGAATCCATTCACTAAGTTTCCAACTTGATTGAAATTATTCAAAAAGTACCAAATTTTGGAAATACACTAGGGCCAATTTTTTTAATCGATTCCACATATTTCTCATTTGATTAATACCATTTAATAAATTTAAATACCACTCAGTCCCCAAATTTGGTGGAAATACTCTAGTAAAATAAATAAAATAACATAAATCAACCTAAAAATCAAAAACAAAAAATACTGAAGGAAACAAAACACAAAAAATTGAATAAAAATGAAAGAGTCTATGGAGCAGCACTAAATTATAAGTGTTGAATAACAAAAGTTCAACTTGAATAGCACTAAAATAAAAGTTCCAAAAAATACAAGTTCAAAAAAAAAGACGATTAACTTGACAAGCCCTTATGTAAAAACACCAAAAAAAAGATTATTAAGTTGAAAAGCCCTAAATAAAAAACACCAAAAAAAAGTAAAACTTCTGTTAAGCTGATTTCATCACAAGAATTAAAAATACTCCTTATGCTGGGATAAGCCCAACACAAGTTGAACTGACTTACTAAAGAAAACCTCATTCAAAACACTCATCATAATGATGTGAACTCAAAAAAATCAACATAATGATGCTCAAAATGTGATAAACCTTTAAATTAATAGATTTGAAACATCAGCATCAGAAACCAAACCCAAATTATGTAATTAAATGATGTCTATAAATTAGAATACAAATCAAACTGATCTTTGAGGTTATCAACCCAATTAGAGGGTTTTTTTTTAGAAATCATGGAGCTTAGTTTGGAAACTTTTGGCAGGATTGGAATCACATCTCCCTTAAAAACAAGCTGGATGCAATGCTTATTATTAACAAATGAAATTAATATTGAGTCTGGTGCTTCTTTTACACCAATTTTCATAGGAGTGTAAGTGCAAAATTGACCCAAAAAAATGAAAAATATTGGTCTTCCATAAGTGTCAGCTATTATATGACACATATCCAACTTTGAAAGAAATTTTGGAGAGGAAAACGTTTCATTTATTTCATTAACATTGATTCTTAGTTTTATCTTTTAAAAATCTTTAATGCTGCCAAGGATCTTAGAATAGGATGTCTTATTTTTCCTCAATCATTTCTTTTTTTACTTCAAGCCATCTATTCTTATCATACTCAAGTGATCTAGAAATGACTCTAAATTCAAAATTCCCATCACCCACAGGATCCCAAACCTCCCCCAAGAGAATATGTAAGTTCTCAGTTATTTGATTGAGGGAATTCACTTCCTACAATCAAAAATTAGTTAGCCAAAATTCTCATCTCATTAAAGCATACAAAACTCACCAAAGATTAGTTCTTTTTGACTCCTCAATTTCTTCATCTTCCTTCTTCAAAAAGGAATCAGATTCCAACAGAAGGACCCTAATGAACTTTTAGTATCTTTGAATGAAATATGGAATCAGATTAAAAGCCTTCCTTGCACTACAGAAATCATTTTCTCATCAGTTCATTAAACCAAAAGCATGAAAACTTCAGAAAAGAAAAAACTGACAATATTTCATCATTTCTTATTTGTTTCCCCTCTCATTCTCTTTTCCCTGCTAAACTTCTTTTCAATGTGTTCAAATTGAGAAGTATCTCTCCGGGTATCTGTCAATTTTTGCCGGCCTCTGCTTGATCACAAGAATTTAGGTTCAAGCTTTGGCTTTGATTGATGATTTGTGGTCTCCTGAATCAAGTGCTTCAAAAGCCCGCAATAATCTTGTTCAGAGTATCCCAAGATCACTGTCAGCTTGCTACTTGTACAGAGCAGCCCCTCAAACTAAGATTAAATAAAAATAAATCATAAAAATAAAATTATTGAGAAATCCCAAAATATCATTAAAAGTTTAGATTTGTCACCTAAAATAAATTAGGGTCACTCACAGACCCCACTGTTGAATTCCAACTCCTTATATTTTTATATAATTTTGAAAGAAAATGGCCAAAAGACCACGGCACCAATATGGCACTTTTTGGCCATTTTAATCTTCACATGGGATGTAATTTATAGGTTTTGAACCTAAACTTGACTTGGAATTGCGGTTTTGTGTATATTTTAGGAGTTACAGGCAGATTTTTGTTGTGTCACAATTCCCGCGCGCAGCCCTGCAACCATACAGCAAGCGTACACACGCCTGAAACTCAATATGTAGGCACATGTCAAAAAACCCGCATGCAAAATTCTGCTGGTAGCGGATGATGGGTTCCCGCATGCATCTGTCAATCCTGCGCATATCAAAAAAATGCACCTTTCCTGACCGCCAGGTACTGCAGGAACATGCTACAACCTGCATGCATACATCATGCATATGTAACAATTTGACTGAAGGATAGAGGAATGTCTGAAATCTCAGAATATTTAATTAAAAGTGTGAAATTCAAAGTTTAAAAAAATAAATTAAGGGAAACAATAATAAAGGTTTTCACGTAAATGTGATTGTTAAATCTTTATTAACAATGAAATATATCAAGAAGTTCACCTACAAATTATTAAAAACTACCAACATGTGCAGAAGATGGCTTGAAATCTACAAATACCCACTTTTGCCCATTTCACTCAAAAGAAATGAATACAAAATAAAGAAATATGCCCAAACTGTAAAAATAACAAATTAAAATTTAAATAGTTTCTGAAAATTATTTCACATAGAAATATGGCACAAGCAGGGCTAGAAGATTGAAAGCACTAAGACCACGTGCCAAAATAGCCCTGGCCAGCTTGCTAGCCTCAGCCAACTAGCACAAAACTCTCTACATGCCCTGATAAGGTCTTATTACCCCCAAAAGGTATGTAAACAGCCCTTTTTGGATGATTTAAACACCATTAATTTTTAAATAATCAATCCAGACCCCTTTCCATCCATGATCGAGTGTTATTATAGGATAAACAGGTGATATATGGCCTCAGACCAATAGTATAATTATTAATTCTTACGCAATTGTTAATTCCATTGAAGAAAACCCACAAAATACCCAAACTTTGTCCTGAGACCCTTTCAAAGTGAATTACTGCAAGAATCTTGGAGTGCCGGTTAAAGTAGTAAGTTATCTCCAACATGCTTCCAGGCATAAGTGCTGTGAGACAGCCAGTCCACCCATTCCCCTTGAGTAAACCCCTTTTGAGTAAATCAATCAGGACCTCATTGTCCCAAGATCTTTACAGCTTTTAAAAGAGCACCTTGAAGAGAGGTTCTTTAAATAAAAATCCCCTTTTCTGTATGAACTGTGGCCCTTCTTGAAAAATATATATAAACCATTCTTAACCAAATCAAACCCAAAACTTTGCACTTTCTTTTAATCAATATTTTTGAGCATTTTACATGTTTTATTGGAATTATTGTTGTTCCAACACCAATACCACATGCTGTTTCTCAAGAACTGAAAAGCTCCTGGTATCAGTAAGCTGAAAATAATTTGATTGAGTTTTGCATGTAACTGAGAATTGTTGAGCATTTAATCAACATCAGCTTTTCAAAATTCAAAAGTATCAAATGTTAGTAAAGTAGGAATCATTATTCAAAAATGATTAATCCCATTAAACCAACTTACTGAAGTATAACTGCAAGGGTCATAATCCAACTTACACTGAGGATGAACATCCTCAGGCATAAAGGATCCTCTTGAAACTAGTAGGTCACCTATCTGGTGGGAACAGGGCAAACCCATAGTCTTGGAGTATTACTTGGTGAACACTTCCCCATCATGGTTCCACTTTAACCTCTCTAATTTTTCAACAAAAAGTTGAATTTCCTCTAAAGAAAACTTGTATACCAATGGTAACATTTCAGTGGGTAGAACTATTCCTATCTTAATTTGAGAGTTTTAAAGGGCATCCTGAACCTATTTAAATTGATTGGAACCTGTTCCCTCTAGGTTTTTTTAAACATCCAACATGTCTCCCAAAGAATTTGCAAGAAATTTTTTGAGAGTATAATGGGCCCCTTTGACCCAAGACATGGTTTCATTTTAAAATTCAAGGTTTTCGCAAGTCCAAGCTGTTACAATAGTCTCTCTGATATGGAAGATATTATGATGCATATACTCAAGCACATCCTCATGGTCTTCCAAAAAACACTTTATAAAATTCATGATTTAAGCAACCCAAATTTATAAATATTAAAAGTGGAGGCAGTGATTTGCCCTTTACTCTAAGTTCCTCATCATTGCCCTCTGTCTCCTTGTTGTTTTTAGAGGCCCCATACATCCAACACAGAGACATAAAGATTTTCCATCCTAAAATATCTCTGTTAAAGCACACTTTTTATTTTGCTTGTATGTTTTTGGAAAATTGCCACCAACAACATTGTTTTTTTGACTCAGAGAAACTTTTTTCAAAGCACAAATCAAACCTTTTTCACAGTCTGTCACAAAGCTTTCAAGAAGTCTCTCAGGATTGTAGGCCAGATCCTTTAGTGCATTTAAATACTAACTGCAGAACTCAGAAGTTTTTCTTGTTATGAAAACAAGGGCTTTGGGGAAATTTTTACAGTTGGCTGTAATTCCTACAACATGCAAAAGGGGGAAGTTGTAATAATTTTTTTTATAAGTACAATCCCACATAGTAATATGATGGAATTTTTTGCAAAGCTTTAATGACTTGGGGTGGGCCAAGAAATGAACCTCCAAGTGACCCTCTCCACTGCATGTTGCTCAATGAACCCAACCTGAATCACCAAGTCATTCAAAGGGGACCTCCAAAACAATTTTTTGTTTAATTTGTGGTAGTCTTAAATTTTCCTCAGTGTTATAGATTGCTTGGTCATCAACATAGTTAAAGCCATCAATCTTTCTCAATTTTCTTTTTATTTGAAATGTATTGAGCCCATCATTCATGCCTTCTTTCAAATTCACTAAGGCCATCCAATACATTCTCCTCAGGTGAGGATGCCCTGAGGGTTTTGGAGATGGTTGATGGTTATCTTGATCATGTCTTGAGGAGATTCCCCACAAGGATTCTGCAATTTTGCAACTTGCACAGATTAGAAGGTTGCACAAAACCTTCCTTATGTGATTTCTCCTTGACCCTTCAGTGAAAAATTGCCCAGAGTAGGAATCATGTCTATCACAGGCTCAATCCAAATATTTAGAACGCTTTGCGTTGAAAACTGTCAAAGAATAACCATGCTTCATTTCCCATGTTTGACAATATTTTTGTGCCTCTTACCTAATAGGAAAAGCTCTCACAGGAGGTGGTTGAAGTGACTCTGGAACCAATTAAATGGTTATGTTGATGACATGAACTCCATCAGTTTCCATCAAATCAATGAGGCAAAGAACAGAGTAACATAAAAATTTACTCACCACCAGAGTTCATGTCCATTTGTGAAACATTTTGTTCCTCAATTTTCACCCTAGATTAGGATGCAATGGGGGCTTCCAATGTTTCATTACCCAAATTGTTCAAGAAAAAAGAAAGAAGAAAAAAGAAAAAAGAAAAAAGAAAACAGAAAAAACAAAAAAGAAAAAACAAAAAAGAAAAAAGAAAAAAGAAAAAAGAAAAAAGAAAAAAGAAAAAAGAAAAAAGAAAAAAGAAAAAAGAAAAAAGAAAAAAGAAAAAAGAAAAAAGAAAAAAGAAAAAAGAAAAAAGAAAAAAGAAAAAAGAAAAAAGAAAAAAGAAAAAAGAAAAAAGAAAAAAGAAAAAAGAAAAAAGAAAAAAGAAAAAAGAAAAAAGAAAAAAGAAAAAAGAAAAAAGAAAAAAGAAAAAAGAAAAAAGAAAAAAGAAAAAAGAAAAAAGAAAAAAGAAAAAAGAAAAAAGAAAAAAGAAAAAAGAAAAAAGAAAAAAGAAAAAAGAAAAAAGAAAAAAGAAAAAAGAAAAAAGAAAAAAGAAAAAAGAAAAAAGAAAAAAGAAAAAAGAAAAAAGAAAAAAGAAAAAAGAAAAAAGAAAAAAGAAAAAAGAAAAAAGAAAAAAGAAAAAAGAAAAAAGAAAAAAGAAAAAAGAAAAAAGAAAAAAGAAAAAAGAAAAAAGAAAAAAGAAAAAAGAAAAAAGAAAAAAGAAAAAAGAAAAAAGAAAAAAGAAAAAAGAAAAAAGAAAAAAGAAAAAAGAAAAAAGAAAAAAGAAAAAAGAAAAAAGAAAAAAGAAAAAAGAAAAAAGAAAAAAGAAAAAAGAAAAAAGAAAAAAGAAAAAAGAAAAAAGAAAAAAGAAAAAAGAAAAAAGAAAAAAGAAAAAAGAAAAAAGAAAAAAGAAAAAAGAAAAAAGAAAAAAGAAAAAAGAAAAAAGAAAAAAGAAAAAAGAAAAAAGAAAAAAGAAAAAAGAAAAAAGAAAAAAGAAAAAAGAAAAAAGAAAAAGAAAAAAGAAAAAAGAAAAAAGAAAAAAGAAAAAAGAAAAAAGAAAAAAGAAAAAAGAAAAAAGAAAAAAGAAAAAAGAAAAAAGAAAAAAGAAAAAAGAAAAAAGAAAAGAGAAAAAAGAAAAAAGAAAAAAGAAAAAAGAAAAAAGAAAAAAGAAAAAAGAAAAAAGAAAAAAGAAAAAAGAAAAAAGAAAAAAGAAAAAAGAAAAAATAAAAATAAAAAAGAAAAAGAAAAAAGAAAAAGAAAAAAGAAAAAAGAAAAAGAAAAAAGAAAACAAAAGAAAAAGAAAAGAAAAAAAGAAAAGAAAAGAGAATAGAGAATAGAGAATAGAGAATAGAGAAAAGAGAAAAGATAAAAGAGAAAAGAAAAGAGAAAAGAAAAGAAAAGAGAAGAGAAGAGAAGAGAAAATAAAAGAAAAAATAAAAGAAAAGTAAAGTAAAGAGAAAAGAAAAGAAAAAATAAAATCAAAAATAAAGAAAAAAGAAAAAAGAAAAGGAAAGAAAAGAAAAGAAAAAATAAATCAAATAACTAAAAAAAAAGAAATGGCCCATTTGGGGCTATTTTGCCACAAAGGGGCCAAAAGTGTCAAGGACAACTTGCGCAAGTTGTAAACGCCTTTTCTTGTGAATTTTTGACTTTTGAACCTCCATTCACCACTCATATGGGTTGTGAATAGAATTTCACACTCATTTATGGCCCAGATCTGTGAATCCAAAACCATTCTTTGAATATTTTTAAATATTCAAACATCACCTTTGTCAACTAAAAAAAATGAACCATCAAAACCTGATTTATCTGAATAAAAACTAATACTTCTAGTGGGATGTAAATACCCTATACAAAAAATTAAAATATATATAGAAATTCTAAATATACTTATTTTATGAGGGGAATGCAAATATTTTGAAGCATTTTAAAAAAGAATCCATTGAGTAATGTAATGCAAATGATATAATCAAAAATTGATTCCATTTAAAACAAATCCATGTTGTCAATGGAATTTAAAGGTCTTTCTATCATAAATAAAAAAATGACAAAGAAAAGGGAAGGGTTCAATTTGCAATCCTAGCTTGCAAATGGGTCCAAAGGGCCATTTGCAACCCAGTTAAGTTGTTAAATGCTGTTGTGGTGGTCTTTTATAGACGCGAGTTGGAATTGGCTGCGCGCTCAGCAGTAGCGGCGGGCGCAGCAGAGGAAGCACACTCAGCAATGGGTTCAGCTTTGCCGCAGTAAGCCGTGCTGCTGGCCCAGTGGCAGTCAAATTGGGCTCAGCATCTGGAGAAGCAGGGAGGATTGGATTGGATTGGACAGATTGCACAGATTGCTCATTGCAAGATGCGCATTGGATTGCGCAGATGAACCTCAGATATCTGGAATGGCGCATCAGGCGGATGTGGACATGCGCGGGGGGCTCCAAGTTGGGAGCGGAGCAAGGGCGGAATCATGAGAAGGACAAACTGGGTGGACATAATGGCAGGCGGGCAATACAGATGGATATTGGGTATGGGATATGGATCATGGGACGGGGTTGGAAGGATATAGTTGGGCTGGGGTTCTGTACTTAGGGCTTGTATTTCATTATTCTTGTTTGCTTGCGTTTGTACCTAGGCTAGGTTTGAGGGGGAGGTTAATTAAACCACAACCTCAAAACAAATGTAGGAGGGATCATTGGATCACACAGGATCATCAGAGGAAGTTGGAAGGACTCTTTACTCTCTCATCTCTCTATCTCTCATTAAAAGGGTGAACATTTGCACTCAGGGTTTACAGAGGCAAGGGATCAATAACTTCCAAACTTGCAAACCATTAAAGGAGAAATCCTCTTCTGAATTTCACACCGTTGGAAACCCACTTGAGTTGTGAACAACATTTTTGGCCTATTTGGGATTTTTACCCCAAATGGGCCATTTGAGGGTTAATTTGGGGAACCTAGGCACCCCAAATCACATCTTTGATAACTTTGGAGGCATTAGAACCCCTTCAAAATTTAATAAAAAAATCAATAAAAGGGAAATCTTAAATTGGCAACCCCTGTGACCTGTTCACAACCCAAAATGGGTTGCATGGCACAATTTGCAACCCAAAATGGGTTGCAAACAGCCATTTGCAGCCCATTCAAGTCAACAAAGTCACTTTCAACTCAGTTTGGTTTTGAATGGTAGTTTTTGACCCATTTTTGGATCCCAAACCGCGCCACAAAACACATTTTGGGTTTTGAATGGCAAAAAAAAATAAATAAAAGATTATATATTATTTATTTAATTTTAGGGTGATTTTGAATTCACAGCTCCCAGTTGTGTGGGAGTTGTGTAGGGCCCTACATGGCCCAAAGGACACGTTGGGGCCCATACACGCCTCCAAGACACGCGTGCAGGCCAGAACAAGTGTCTAGACGCGCCCAAGGGGTCATCTCAAACACGCGCAACCCCTGGGGGGCTGTATACACCCCGTATATGGAGTATTGGAGCCATGTACCTCCGTAAAAAGAGGTTATGAGACATTTGCAGGGCTATGCGGCCCCCCAGGGGTTGTGCCAAACTTTTTGGGTCCCCCTGGACCACATTTGGGTTCCATCAAACCAAATTCAGGATCAACGCTAAATATGTGGGACTGTTGTTCCACATCTAGCAATCATAAAGTGAAACTAAAGTGAAATTAAATTCAAATCAAAGTGAAATTAAAGTGAAACTGTAGGAAACTGCAAATAAAACATCCCAAAAAATTTATCTTTCACAACTTGACAGTGAGCAAAATTGGTAGTTGTTCAATTGAAAGTTGTATTGAATACTGAACTAGCATTGCATTTTTTTGCATTATGGTACCAGTGGCAATCCCTCCTTTTAACATGGCTGCATTCAAAGACTACTTTGGTTTTATGAACAAATCTGGGGAAAAGAAGGATTAAAGTAAAGAATCATTGGAAGCCCAAATTTCATCCTCATAAAGGGTGACAATTGAGGAATAAAATGTTTCAAAAATCAAAATGACCTCTGGTGGTGAGTAACGTTTTATGTTACTGGTCTTTGCCATATTTAATTTGATTGAAACAGATGGAGTGCATGACATAAATATAATTATTCAACTATGACAAGCGCTTGAAGAACTGAAGGTAAAAGTTGTCATGAAGGTCCTTTTTGAACAACTTGGTAACAAAAGCTCTAGTGAAACTTTTTAGTTCTACAGTTGGTGTGTAAATGCGCTAAAGTAGTTGCCTCATGATCTTGATAGACTTCCCAAATTCTTTGTGATGGACCATTAAAAAAATTGATCTGTGCTCTAGAACAGAAACTCCCTGAGTAAACAAGACAGTTCTGTCAGTGGCACTTGTCTAGAAACATACAAGCAAAATTTAAATTGTTCTTTAATAAAGACATTGAAGGATGGCAAAGCTATATTTCTCTGTGGTAGGAGTATGGGGCCTATAAAATCAAGGAGGAGGCAGAGGTGAATGATGCGGAACTTAGACTAAGTGCCAAATCACTGCCTCTACTGCTAATGTTCCTAGTTTTGGGTTGTTTACATTATGACTTGTCTAAATTTGTTTTTGGCGGAACATGAGGATTTACTTGAGTATATGGATCATTATAAATTCTGTATCAAAGAGACGTTTGTAACAGCTGGGACTTGCAAAAACCCAGACTTTGGAAATAAAGAAACTTCTTGGGTTGAAGGGGCCCATGCTACTCTCAAACATTTCCTCGCAAAATTGTTGGAAAACATGTGGATGTTTAAAAAAACCTGGAGGGCACAGTTTCCAATCAAATTGAATTGGTTTAGGCTGTGCTTTACAACTCTCAAATAAAGATTGAGACAGTTCTTCCTACTGAACTGTTACCATTGAGATACAAGGTGTCTTTACAAGCAATAAAACTTGTTTGGGATCAATTGAAGAGGTTAAAGAAGAACCATTATGGGGAAGTTTGCACCAAGTCATACTCAATGACTATGGGTTTTCCCTGTTCCCACCAAATAGGGGACCTCCTGGCGTGAAGAGGCTCCATTTTTCCTGAAGATGTTGATCCTTAGTGGGGGTTGTATTAGGACCTTTGCAGTTCTATTTTTGTAAGTTGGTTTATATTGAATTTTTCAAATCAATTTGTGATTAATTCTTTTTGATTAATACTTTTGGATAAATGCTTTATGATTAAAGCTTTTTGATAAATGCTTTTTGAATAATGATTCCTACTTGACTAATAATTTATCCTTTTGAATTTTTAAAGGTTGATGTGGTCTTGAATCATCCTGATGAAGATTATTGCGGGCTGTTGAAGCACTTGATGAAGGAGACAGCCAATCATTGATCAAAGCCAAGACTTGAACTTAAAGTCTTGCAATCAAGCAGAGGATTTCCAAAATTAACAGATACCTGGCAAGATCCTTCTTCAGTTGAACAAATTGAAAAGGAACTTGAGCGGGAAAAGAGAAGTAGAAGGGCCTTAAACAAGAAAAGACAAATCATTGTTAGTCTTTTCTTTTGTGAAAGGATCATTTTTTGTTTTTAATGACCTGATTGAGAAATGTTTATATTCCAAGTCACGCTCTTCATCTGAATTTCATAGTTCAGTGGAAGAGACTGAAAGTTTGTTGGGTTTGGTGCCATTGGAATCCAATTCCTTTTCAAAGGATAAAGCAGACACAATGGAGGAGTAAAACAGAAGCTCATCTTTGGTGAGTTGTGATTCCTTTCATGAGATTAGAATTTTCAATGACTAATTTTTGATTTTAGGAAGTAAATTACCTCAATGAAATACCCAAGAACTTACATAAGTTCTTGGGTGAGGTTTGGGACCCAGTTGTTGATGGAAATTCTGGTTTTAGATTCATTGCTAAATCACTTGTGTGTGATGAGGATGCATGGTTTAAAGTTTGGAAAGAAATGCTTGAAACATTGAGCAAAAATAATGGTTGCTATTCTAAGATCCTTGGAGGCAGTAAAGATGTTAAAAAGATAGAACAAAGACTTGATTTCAATGAAATCAATCAAAAGATTCCATGTTTGGAATGGCTTTCAAAGCTTGACATTGGTCAAATAATAGCTGATACTTATGGAAGACCAATATTTTTTATTTCATTGGAATCATGTTGCTATTTTACTCTGATGAAAATGGGTGTAAAAGAACAATCAGATCCTATGTTCATTTGCTTTGTCAACAATAACCATTGGGTCCCGCTTGTACTTAAGGGTGATGTGATTCCAATCCCTCCCATAGTTTCCAAACCACATTCCATGATTTTTAAAAAAGCAGCTTGTTGGGATGATCACCTCAAAGATCAAATTGAGTTTTATTCTAACTTATAGATTAATTTCATCATTTGGGTTGGGTATAAGATGTTGATATTGTAATTCTATTAATATAAAGGGTTATCAAATTTTGAAAATCATTGTGATGATTGTTTTGAATGAGATTTTAATGTTAAGTCAGTTCAACTTGTGTTGGGCTGATCCTGTCACAAGTTGACTTGTGTTAAGCTTGTGATGGGATCAACTTCACACAAGTTGAACTTTTTTTGGTGTTTTTACTTTGGGGCTGGTCAAAAGACTGGTATTTTTTGGCCCTTTTACTTTAGGGCTAGACAAGTCAAACTTGAATTTTTCACTTGAATCTGAAGACAACTGGTTGGTGGTCTTTGTTAAAATTTTCAGTAATAATCTGCTGCTGTGCTGCTCTGTACGTCACTCGCTGTTTCTGTTTTCTACATTTTCATTTTATTCTTTCTTTTTGTTTTATTTCTTTCACACGTATGTTTCTGCCTGCACTGCGATGATCCGCTATAGTCAGAGTGACTGTGGATACTCCATATTCAGTCACCATCGCTAATCGCTGATCATTTCAAATGTCAACCAACTCAAATCCACGAATCCAACAACTTAAGCAACTCAACTTACCAAAACTCGAATCTACATCCTCAAGACCGAAGTCAATCAAACCAACTTATACCAATCTACAAGATACCAACCATCAATATCGACTATCCTCTTAAAGCACGCAAACAAGTCAAGCAGCCAGTCTAATGAGTAAGAGGTTCAGAGCAACAGTTTCAACTTCTTGCTCATCGCACTCACTCTGTTCTTCTCTCAGTTATTCAAGGCGCTTAATCTCTTCAATCGCATCATCACAACTGGCGTAGTCACTCCTCAATCTGGTCGTATTACTCGAGCTCAATCTCATATCTCAATTTCAGACTTTCCATCAGTGTTATCTCGTTGGTTGCTTTTTGTATTTCTTTTCGTTCTCAGATTCTATACTTACTACTTTGAACTTATGCCGAAATACATTCAGCCTGGTCTTGGTGACCTGTTCAAATTTCCTCACGGTTAAAAGCCTGCGCTGATCGACATGGAACGACCGAGGCCTTCTACGACGCCAGGACCAGGGGGGGAATTGAGTAAGAACTACATATCTTTAGCCATCAAATCATTGATAGAGTCAACGCCGCTCCTTACGGCTGACAACTATAGTATGTGGCGAAAGAAGTTCGAAAAATTATTCAAATTACGCGGAATCTTCGAGATAATGAGTGATCCTGACGACCTAAGGCGACTTGATGAAGAACTCAATCAAGAATTTGTTGCACACATCATCGCCAAGCTTGATTCAAATACATACGACAACGTTATAGACGACGTCAACAAGGATGATGCCCAGCTTATCTGGCTTTCGACTCAATTGCACTTCGCCTCTTCTCAGTCCGCAAACCAAGCCAGGGTTTTTAACGGATTCCTTCATCTTTCAATGGACACCAACATCGAGGTGTTTGTCACTGCAGTAAAGGTGTACTTGAAGAAGATATCTGAAGTAGGAATTGAATTGCCATCCGACATCGTCGCATATCTAGTTCTTTTCAAATTTCCCTCAAACATGCAAGCTATGAAATCACAAATAATGCACTCGACCTCCAACATGAAGATTGATACGGTACTGAATCACCTCATTCAACATAAAAACAAGGCGATGGCTCAATCCGAAAACGTTGAACCTACAAATATAGCGCTGTACAGAGGCCCGAGGTGCGAAAATGGAAAACATAATCCTGCAGTTAATTCACACCCGGCCAGTTCTTGCTGGTTCAAATTTCCCAAGTTGAAACCCTCAAACGTGCACAATTGAGCAAAGAAGGCAAAACCAAAAACCACAAACGAAGCGCACTTCTACTCGTTCTTCTGCAACGGGAAACCAATTGGCGGTACGCAGATGCCAAAACGTTTCATTCTAGATTCTGGGTGCTCTGTGCACATGATAGTAGACAAGCAGGCATTCATAGATCTGTCTATCAGCAATCAAAACAAACTCATCCAAACTGCCAAGAAGGATGCGGCCCTCCTAATTGAAGGAACGGGTAAGGTTGCTCTAGCAACCAAAGATGCAAATTTAATCCTATCAAACGCCACCTGGGTTCCTGAATCAGCCATCAATCTGATTTCACTCGGTGCCCTGATGACTCAAGGTGCTTGCCTATCCTTTGACTCAAAACTGCAACCTAGTATGTTTTACCTATCGTCGCAAGGAAAGTTTATTATCTCTGGACAAATCATCAATAATCTATTCATAATTGACATGTCAACCGAACCTAAACAAGCCTACTACTCAAGTGCCGAACTCCTTCAAATCCACAGATCTCTGGGTCATGCGAGCATTGACAGGATGGAACGATATCTCAAAGTGACGATTCCTGCAAGCCAAAAGCACGAATTTGAATGCCTCAGCTGTGACAAGTCAAAAATCACTCAAAAACCTTTTAATAGCCAACAACAAGCAGCAAATCGACCGTTCGAAAGAATCCACATTGATCTGATGGGTCCAATAAATCCAATGTCAAAAGGAGGGTTTTGATACATTCTTAACCTGATAGACTCACATTGAGGCTACATAGCTTGTTTTCCGCTGCACGCTAAGAACGATGCGGTGGACACAATCATCTTCATCATTGAAAATCAACATCAAAAAACCGGTCTCTATCCCGCCAAAGTTTGCTCTGACGGGGGTGGAGAGTTTGTTAACACCAAACTTCAGGACTTCTATCGACACAGAAACATAAATCAGATTGTAAGTGAAACTTATCACTCACAACACAATGGAAGAGTAGAAAGGGCGAACAGAACGGTTGTTGAATGAGCTAGAGCAATCATCTCTGACGCTGGTTTGCCTAAGTTGTTATGGCATGAAGTTGTATGCAGCTCCTGCCTAATGTTGAACCAAATACCGAAGGAGAAGGACGGAGTATCACCGTGGTTATTAATGCACAAAAAAGACTTACCACCTAGCTACATCCAACCTATTGGAACTCCAGTGACTTATTGACTCAACTCTACTGACATTAAATCAAAGTTTGATGAGAAAGGTGCGCCAGGAATCCTTGTCGGATTCAACCCTTCACTCCTATCCTACAAGGTCATGAACGTCTCTGGCAAAATCTTAGACACTAAGCATGTTATCTTCAACTCTCAAAATCCCATCAAAGTTTTGATTGAGACGGATGAGTTCAATACAGATGTTACTGAACCAAACTTGACTCAATCGAGAAGATCACCCAATTTGGCAACTGACAATCCAGCTGACAACTCAACAACAGACAAACTCAAATCTCCTGCAATTGTGAAAGATGAGTCAGAGTCAGAGACTGAATCTGACACAATATTAGAAGAGCAACTTTGACCTAATCTGAGAGATAGACGAACCCTAGTCAAACCCAATAGATACGGTTTTGCAGCTGACAGATTGCCAACCACTCTTGAGGAAGCAATGAAGATTCCAGAATGGAAAGAATTGGCCATGAAAGAATTTGAAACAAGAGAGGATCAAGGTGTTTGGGAGGATGCTGACGAAAGCGTTTTCACCAACCCTCTCAACACAGTTCTGGTGTTCAAAGTCAAAATCAACGCTCATGGTGAAGCTCCTATCTTAAAAACGCGGCTATGCGTTCAAGGGTTTAATCAGAGGTATGGCCTCGACTATCTTGACACATATGCTCCAACTGGTAAGGTCGCCTCTCTAAGGGGTCTCCTGACCTATGCAGCGGATAGAAAACTTGACATTCTTCAACTCGATGTAAAGGGTGCTTTCCTTCACTCCAGTCTTGATGAACAGGTTTTTATCAAAACTCCGTATGGATGTAACAGAAAATAAAAGTATTTGCAGCTCAATAAATCACTATATGGTCTCAAACAAGCGCCGCGGAATTGGTATATAATGTTAAGCGAGTGGATAAAAAGTCAAGGTTTCAAAGAATCCGACTGCGATCCGTGCCTTTTCGTAGGCGACGATAAGGTGACGGTTGTATTCTTTCACGTAGATGATTTGATTGTGACGGGCAACACCAAACAATTCGAAGAAAGCTTTCTTGGTAGGTTCAAAAACTCCTCTGCTCATCCTCCCAACACGCTCCTTGGCATGAAGGTGGTGCAAAACAATGGCTTAATTCATCTATCCTTACCCCTACACATTGAAAAAGGACTTGAAAAAATGAATTTAATCGATTGCAAGCCAGTTTCCACACCCCTCACACCGGGCCTCCATCTCAAGACTTCTGACAATGACGATCACGCAAAATTCTTGGCTCTAAACATGAATTATCGCTCTCCAATAGGAAGATTAAACTTCATTGCATGCCTGGCACGTCCGGATATCAGCTTTGCCGTATCTAGCCTAGCCAGACACTCCGAACGGCCAGGCCTAAGTCATTGGAAAGAAGTAATACATGTCTGGCGTTACCTATCCGGTACCAAAGATCTGACCCTGACAATTGGTCCTCGGTCAATCACTGATTGACTGGTATGTTTCAGCGACGCAACATGGGCGGATGATCCAGAAACCCGTATCTTGCAGAGCGGATTCATTTTTACCTTCAAAGGGAGTCCGTTTTACTGGAACAGCAAACGTCAGCAATCTATAACACACTTGTTGACCAAATCAGAATGCGTCTCTCTTTCAAGCTGCCATCTAGAATCCCTCTGGTTACAAAGATTAATTGAAGACATTTATCGCCTTAACTTCAAGTGTCCTCTTCACTTAATTGATAACAAAGGACTTGATGATAAAATCAAGAAATTCGGGTCATTCTCAAAGGCCAAACACATAGATATAAAAACCAAGAGCCTTCAAAGTGACTTCAAAGATGGGCTCATAGACGTTAAATTGATTCCATCTCTCTCGATGAGTGCTGATGCGCTAACAAAAGCGGCCAATAAAACCTCAAACATTAGATTGATCAACACATTCAGTTCTATCGTTCACTGATCAAGAAGTTGCGGGGGCGTGTTAAACTTTTCAGTAATAATCTGCTGCTGTGCTGCTCTGCACGTCACTCGCTGTTTCTGTTTTCTACATTTTCATTTTATTCTTTCTTTTTGTTTTATTTCTTTCAAACGTATGTTTCTGCCTGCACTGCGATGATCCGCTATAGTCAGAGTGACTGTGGATACTCCATATTCAGTCACCATTGCTAATTGCTGATCATTTCAAATGTCAACCAACTCAAATCCACGAATCCAACAACTTGAGCAACTCAACTTACCGAAACTCGAATCTACATCCTCAAGACCAAAGTCAATCAAACCAACGTATACAAATCCACAAGATACCAACCATCAATATTGACTATCCTCTTAAAGCACACAAACAAGTCAAGCAGCCAGTCTAACGAGTAAGAGGTTCAGAGCAACAGTTTCAACTTCTTGCTCATCGCACTCACTCTGTTCTTCTCTCAGTTATTCAAGGCGCTTAATCTCTTCAATTGCATCATCACAACTGGCGTAGTCACTCCTCAATCTGGTCGTATTACTCGAGCTCAATCTCATATCTCAATTTCAGACTTTTCATCAGTGTTATCTCGTTGGTTGCTTTTTGTATTTCTTTTTGTTCTCAGATTCTATACTTACTACTTTGAAGTTATGCCGAAATACATTCAGCCTGGTCTTGGTGACCTGTTCAAATTTCCTCAGTCTTCAGTGTTTAATGTTTTATTTTTATTTATTTATTTTTTACTTATTTTTATTAGTTTATCTTGATTTATTTCATACCCTTTATTTTTTTATTTCAATTTTTTTGCCCACCAGATTTTTAGCCGTGTGGCATGGCTAAATGACTACATTTGAGCCGTGTAGAGCCACACACCACTTGGATTTGGTCAGGCTGGCCGTGTGGCACGGCAACACGACTACGTTTGAGCCATGTGGGGCTCTACATGGCTCAAATATAGTTGTGCAGCCACCACACAGTGGTCCAGTGCTATGTGGAGTACAGCCCAACAACACTTAAATTTTTTGGGGTCTTATGGCTCAGGTGTGGCCATGTAGTCGTGCCACACGGCTCATTTGAGCTGTGAATTTAAAATCACCCTTAATATTGATTTTTTATATTTTTATTTTGAATTTCATGAATTCATTTATTTTATATGTATATATATATATATATATATATTTTATTTATTTCATCTTATTTATTTATATCTTTATTTATAATTATATTTTTGATTTCATTGATTGATTAATCTTTTTTTTGTTTTTTTAATTATTTCATTGAATAAAAAAATAGTTAAAAAAAGTTAAACAAATGTTAAACAACATAATATGTATATATATATAATATAACAAAAGGTTGCACACGACCATTTGCAACTCAGATGGGGGAAAATGGCCATCCAAAACTCAGATGGGTCGCGAACAGCCATTTGCGACCCAGATGGGTTGCAAATGGTGTTTTACACCCTTTTTAAACCACAGGGTTGCAAATTAAACATTGCCCTAAATAAAATAAATAAATAAGTAAATAAATTCAGTGGATTTTGGGATCTTTCTTTTTGCCTTTTAAATTTTTTTGGTTCATTTTATCTTTCATAAATTTTAAAGAAAAATCAAAGAGATTTCCAATATCTTTCCTATATTTTTGGTTGTATTCTTTTACCTTAAAAAATTCATCCAAAAATTCAAAAAAATTCAAAAAAATTCAAAAAAATCAAATTTTCCAAGTGACTTTGGGATATTAATTTTTGCCTTTTGAATTCTTTTTTGGGTGAATTCAGGTCTAATTAATTTGAATAAAAAATCAAAAAAATGCTCTAATATCTTTGCAGATTTTTTGGATGTATATCTCCACTTAAAAAATTCATACCCTATATCAAAGAGATGAAAAGACCAAATTTCTCATTGGACTTTTGGATCCTTTTATTTGCATTTTTAGTTAATTTTCTTTATTATTCAGGCTCTCAGAAATTTTAAAAAAAATCAAAGATATTTCTAGTCTTAGTTGCAGATTTTTTGGATGTATTATTTTACCTAAAGAAATTCACTTGAAAAATCAAAAAATTCAAAAAACAAATCATATTGCACTTCTGGATCCTGTTTTGCCTTTTTTTCAATTTTTTTTGACAATTGAAGTTTTTAGTTTATTTTTATTTATTTATTTTTATTTATTTTTATTTATTTTTATTTATTTTTATTTATTTTTATTTATTTTTATTTATTTTTATTTATTTTTATTTATTTTTATTTATTTTTATTTATTTTTATTTATTTTTATTTATTTTTATTTATTTTTATTTATTTTTATTTATTTTTATTTATTTTTATTTATTTTTATTCATTTGAATTCATTTTATTTTTAATTTTTGAAAATTCTTCTCACAACCCTGAAGTTATGAACTGCCGCTCACAACTCAGATGGGTGGCAAATACCATTCACAACTCAGATGGGTTGCAAAGGTCCATTCACTACTCACATTGGTTGCAAACTGCGCCACAAAACCAATTGGGAGTTTTGAAAGGGTTGTTTGGAGTTGCAAATTTCACATTTCCCAAAGAAACCCCATCAAGTGCAGACTAATGAAACAGAAACAAAATTTTTTATTTCTTTGATTATTTGTGCACTTGATGAATTTTTATCTGTATATTTTTAAATCATTTATTTTAATTTAATTCAATAGTTTTATGTTTGATTATTTTTCTTTTTTTTACAAACATATTTCATTGTTTCAAATGTCAGTTTGTATTCAAAAAAACCCAATTTTTCAGTTTATCATTCTTGTTAGGTTACCCAATAGATTCTTTTTTTGAATTTCTAAAGATATTTGAAACAGCTTCTAAAAAAAATTTTATTTAGCACTTTTTTGTCTTTTTATGTTTGTTATAGGGTATTTACATCCCACTATTGTAATATTTAAATAAATCAATTTTTGGAATTTGGTGTGTTTATTTTATTGTATTTTTTTTAATTTATGAACATGATTTTTGAAAATTGAAGAAATTTTTAATTTCCCTCATGAGCAAAATATAGGGAATCAATTTTCTCACGCCCCTAATTCTTTATTTCATTGTATATTATGTCTTCCCTCAATCTAGCACCTCTGCTGCTAAAGGGACAAATAATTTATTTCATGGGCATTGCAAGAAATCTTTTTTTTGAATTATGACGCCGCAGTCGTGTATCTGGGCTTTGAAGGCCCCAAAAAAAAGTTTTTGGTAATTTTTGAGGCATTGAAACCCCTCCAAAAATGGAATCAAAAAATTGAAAAATTCTGCCAAAACCAATCTTTCTTTGGGTTTTTGGATCCTGATTTTGGCTATTTGAATTTTTTTGGTTTTATTGCAGATAAATTCAAAGAGACTTTTAATATTTACTTTAGATTTTTTTGAAAATATCCTTTTACCTTGAAAAATATTTTCTGGATGTATTATTTTTACTTAAACAATTCCTTCAAAATACAAAAAAAATGATTTTCTCACCAGAATTTCAGATCCTTTTGTTTGCCTTTCTGAATATTTTTTTTTGGTGATTGAATTATTTAGAAACTTAAAACCACTATCAATGAGATTGTTATGGTTTTCTTAGAATTTCTGGGTGTCATTTTTTACCTTAAGAAATTCCTTCAAAAGACCAAAAAAATCAAAAAATTGAATTTCTCATTGGATTTTGGATGCTTTTTTTGTTAGAATTATGGCCAGCAATTAGCTTACGCAAATTAGAAGTATTTAAAGCAAAAGAAATTCTGGACACTGGGTGTCGATATTGGCTAATGGGGCTCTCACAATGGGGCAACATGTTGGATGAATTTTTTTGGAATGATGAATGAATGGATGGAAAACAGCAGGGAGAAGAGCTCCTTAAGTAAAAAAGATTGGCCTCTTGTGAGCCCATGATACAACAAGACAAAAGGCCAATTTTTCGCCCCAAAAGAGCTCTACAGGCTCTACTGGCCTTGTTTGTTGGTTGGGACTACATCAGCCCGCATAGCCTCAGTTCCTCAGCCCTTACAACCGGCCTATTCCAGTCCATTCCAGTGTTTCCACTGTTACCGGGCAGAACCAGCCCCTTGCTGTTCAATGCCCTTCGCTGGTTGTCCATTACAACCAGCCATGATGACCTCATTACATTGTTTACGGGCTGGTTGCCTCATGCAGCCAGCCCCTGGCCCCTCAAATGGGCCAGGTGGGACCCAGGGCACACCTGGGTCCGGTCTCAGACTCACATGGGGGGGTGTGACCAGTGGACATGTTTTTCCCCCCTCTTTCTCTCAAATCCCTGGTGGGGGCGGTCAAATCCCCTCACCAGGGGCCCTGGGGGTTGATAACCCCAGGGCATTGTCAAGAAAGTTGGCCTGGGAGGTGATCAGGTCCCCCCAGGCCCATCACTCCTCCCCCTTGGTAAAGGGGGGGGGGGGGAGAGCGCCCCTGCTTGGTTGCTTCACATGCTCAATGGTGGAGGGGTGATGAATTCCCCCCCACCTTCTGGTTGCTATGCTTCCGGCCGGCGCCCCCACCTCCTTGGGCAAGGGGGTGGTCAGGTCCCCCCTGCCCTGACCAACCGCACTGTTGCGGCCGGTCGCTGGCTGGTTCAACCCAGCCAGCTTGCCCCCATCCCCCTTGCAATGGCAAGCGAGGGGAGGGGGAGCAAGCCGGGGCCGCAAGCCCCGGCTCCGCGGCGCTGGTTGCGGGGCGCGACCAGCCAGGCCCGTGCGACAGCCCCGCGCGGGCCATAGGGCCCCACGTGGGCCATACTGGGGAACACAGGTGGCCCCAAATGGGCCGCGACAGGGGTGGCGGCCCCAATGGGCCGCCCCAAGCCCGAATTGTGGGAATTACATACTTTGGCGGGCCAGACCGTCTGGCCAAGTATATCCATAATAAAGCTTGGGCCCTTCTATGCCCAAATAAGCCCATCTAGCTTGGGTGGCCCATCCACCGTGGCGGGCCCGTGAGAGCCGTGTCCCAAAAGACCATAAAAACGTGTTTTGGCGCCCAAATGCCCAAAACCAATAACACCCACATAGGCCCACGTGGCCCACGTGATTTCCAATGGGCCGTGGAGGCCCATTTTTGCATCCCATTTGGATTACACACTCCTATGCACATTACCTGAGTGCATCCGCATTTCAACAATTTTTTCCTTTTAAAATTATTTTTTTGGTGTGATTCAATCTTTCAGAAATTTCAAAAAAGAAAAAAATAGCTTCTTAATAATTTTTATTGATCTTTTGGATGTATGCACACACCTTCAAGACTTCAATCAAAAAACCAAAAATAAATAACCAATATGGATACAAATATTAATTTTCATTCAAATATGATTGTTTTCTTGTTTCTAATTGATTTTTTTTGGAGGAAAAAAAACCTCATTACAAAGCTCCAAATTTTTCTGAGTAATTGTTTTATCAAGATTTGGAATCCTTGGTCACAAATTTTTTCCAAAGTGGATGGAACCTGGGAGCTGGCCAATGATTAAAATTGAAATTGAATGAGAATATATTTTTGAAATCTTCTGACAGAACAAAGCAAATAGGAGAAGATTTGAAATTTTAAGTGGGAGGGGAATTCAGAGGAAGATAAGTGCAAGGCATTAAAGAAAAAAAGAAGAAACACTGGAAACTTATGTGTTTCAGCCAGAAGGAAACCATGGCATGGAAATTTCATCCAAATCTTCATTGGAGCTGGGCCAGAAAGGTGGTTCAGTTTCCTTTTTGCTTCTTGGAAATTTTCACCCCAGATATCAAGCATTAATCTTGTTTCCTTGAAGATTGGGTTTGAATCAAGCTCTTTCACCATTTCTTTCCTGATTTCAATAAAATCTTCTGAGTTCCTCCCCAAAAAACTGCTACTGCGTTAAAGCCACAGTTATCATCCCCTATAACATCTTGAACATTTGATAGATGTGGAATGATTGTTTTTGGGGAAACAAAATCTTTGTATAGGAACTAAAAATGAAAATAAAAATTTTTTATAAGCAGAAAATATTGAATAAAAATAAGAATCACTCCTTCAATTGAGACTTTGTCAAACATTCCAGAAGAAGAATAAAATAATGTGTAGGAAACTTGGAGGAAAAACCCAAAAAAAATCAGAAAAAAATAAAAAATGAGAAAATATTAATGGTGCTCACTTTCCCACTCATTGTTGTTTTGTTCATGCTAATACCTTCCTTCCAGGAATATTTCAAGGTGCATCACCATCTTCATTGGATAAATTTAGTATCTTGATTTTTTTCCAAGGATTTTATTCAGGAGAAGGAACCCACTCATTCACAATGCTTCCAGACCTCTGATGAAAGTTTTTTTGTATTCCTTTGGTTTTTTCAAGGGATATTTTAAGGTAAAATGATACATTCAAAAAATTGAAATAAATATTTAAAAGCTCTTTTCATGTTTTTTGAACCTTCTGGTATCCAAAATAACCCAAAAAAATCAAATATTCAACATAAGCCTCCAAAAACCCATGAAAAAATTGGTTTTGCCACAATGTTTTTAATTTTTTCATTCCATTATTGGAGGGGTTCTAATGCCTTCAAAATTACCAAAGATTTTTTTGGCGTTCTTCAAAATCCAGATATGGGACTGCAGCATTGCATTTTAAAAAAAATTATTTCTTTAAATTCCCGTGAAAGAAAGTGTTTGCCATTTAGCAGTGGAGGTGCGCAATGGGGGTTAGATGTAATATTTTGTGAAATAAGGATTGGGGGCATGAGAAAATTAATGCACCAAATATATACAAAATTTTCCTTTCATTTTTAATGTCTGTTGCAAAGGTATATAAATTTGATCAGAAATGTTGAGTTTCCTCAAAATAAATCCTTTTTTCATATTTATATAATTATTTATGTACTTGGTGATATTTATGTTTCCACATTTAAAAATATTTTAATTCTCAGAATCAAAAGGGTATATGTAAAATTTTTTATTTTATTTTATTTTTGGTAAAAAGGAATCCCAATTCCATGGGAAGTATTGCAGGTTGCACAAAAAAATGCATTATTGTCAGTTTATTTATTTTTCTTACATTGAATTAGGTTTTTTTTCTTTGAAAATCTGAGGTCATTTTTCAATTCATTGCAGAAAATTGATATTTACTGCATTTTTACATATTAAAGTTACTCAATTGGCGTCCATATCTTAATGATAAAAATTATCCTACCCCAGGGCCAAACATAGGGGGTCTGGAAGCCTCAATTTAGACCTTCAGGGCCTCAATCAATATTTACAGGCCTTTGGGGGCCCAAAGCCATCTCCATCATGGCATCATACAACTACTGCTCCTGTCAGGGGCTTGCTTGATCAATGATCCCTGAACGCTGCCTGTGCACCAACTGCCATTCTGGCCACTTTTTCTGCTTGCTTGCCAAGGGGATTCCGCGTGAACTTTAGAACCCCAGCCCTCAGCCTTTCCTGTGCAAGAGGGCCCGCCACAACTTGTTTGTGGTATTGAGAAATGAGTTGGTCTTGGAGGGATTGTGGACCCCACCCGGCTCTCCTTCCTCTTGCCCTTGCACTCTGCTGCAACGCACTATGTGCATGAGCTGCAACTTGGCTTCCCCCCTCCACCATGCTGGGCCACCTTGCAGGGAGAATTTTGAAGCCTTTGCTTCCTACCGTGCCACCCTCCAATACTGGGCCAATTGCATCAGGTTCAACCAAGGCGCAAGGGACCCCTGCATCAAGGAATTTTTCAGAAAATGCAGGGCTCCACTTCCTCCTCCTCCTCTGGTCTGGCCTTGTCTCTGCCTCCTGAATTGAGGTACTCATTGGACTTGGAGGAACGTGTCTCAACCCCTCTGGTTGCAGCTCAAGACCCACCTTCTCCCATGGTAATATTGTTGTTGCCACAGCCCAGGCCTGTTCCCCCAAACAGCTTTCCTGAGCTACCCCCATCACCACCACTACAACCCCCTCTGTTGAGCTTGCCTCAAATCCTGGTGATCCAACCCTAATGGCTCTCCCAGTGACAGACTTTGAGTACTCTGCAGGCTGGTCAACCGTGCTCCTCTGGACCTTCCTTTTGGCTCCTGGCAAGCAGACCATCGAGTCCTGGCATGAACTCTTGGCAGTGTTTTTGGCACTCCTTAAAGATTTGCGGTTGGGAGAGGTAGGGGCTATGAATAAAATGCAAATGTCTTTCCCCTGGCCCTCCTTTCCCCTTTCCTCTTCCTTGTTGTTTGCCTATTTTCCTGTTTCCTTAAGATTATCTGTGCCAGAGTAATCCATCATTATCTGCATGGATTCTTCCATGATTGTGAGTGTCCTTGACCCAATAGTGATTAAGTGAGAAAAAAAAAACTAAGTTGAGGATCCAGATCCACATCCACTTCTGCACCCAAGATCTGAATTTCTGTGAGTTCCATGTCCCAAGAGTTTGTGAAAACCAAATTTTCTGGAGGGGTACCTGCACAACCCCAGAGGACTGCCACAAAGCTTCCTGTACCCAGCCTGTAACAAACACAACAACCAAAAACCAGTGTGCACCAAGCATAAAGGAAAGAAGAGAGAAATGAGGAAAAAAACATTCTGGGGTGTCTAGTTATTCCAGCTGCAAACCGGCTAGAGAGCCCCCTCAACAAATCAAGCTTATCCCAGAGCTACGCTCCCATTGCACATCCATCTGCGCCCATCATACCTTTACACAGGAAAGGGAAAAGACCCTACCTAAAGAAAAGGAGAAGAAAAAGCAAGGAGAGATATTATTTTTCTTTTACACCCCCTTGCACCTCTCTTTGTCCCACCTTCCACTTTCAGGGCTTTTCCTTGCGTATAAATTGCACTGCCACTGCGTTTCTGCAAAAATCCATAAACCAAAGCTAGTACCAATGCAAGAAGCCAATCCAATCAGAGAAATCAGGAAATAAACATTCTTGGGTGTCTACTTATTCCAGATGTGAATTTTCTAGAACACCCCCTCACCAAATCAGGCTCTCCAATCCAACACTAGCCTCCCCCCCAGCTTGGAAGCTGTGGCTGGAAGTCTTCAATCTCCTACTCGGCTGGAGCTGCACATCTGATGTGGGCTCTTTGTAGGACATAGAAACTGCTTCCTCCACATTTTCCTGTCCTGATACTGGGCTATTCATACCAGATTCATCCTCCCCCCCATTGTCTTTTCAAAAAAGGTGGATCCCTGGGCAAAGAAACTCTTAACGTGAGAGGCTGCATCCTTGCGTTTCAGGGGGGTCCTGTCCAACTCCTTAAGCTGACAACTACTGCCCTCAAACTTAGAAGCAACACAGAGTGTCCCATTCCACCGGTTGGAAAAAGTTTTTCCCCACTGATATTCCAGAATCTGGTTGTACAGTAAGACCAATTTGCCTTTTTCCAATGGATCCCAGAGTCAATGGGGACAGCGCTCATCCCAGTAGTGGACCAATGTCATTTTGGTCTTGTTCAAACTTTCCGCAGCCTTGGTAAGCATCTAATTGCGCCTGAAGAGTTGTTCAGCATGTGCCTTGATGATTTCTGCAAAGGTCTTGACCTTCCAACAATCCATGCCCAGGAACATCTACAGCTCAATGTCTACCGGAAGCACAGGCCACGGCCCAAAGAGTATTGTTTAGGGAAATTAACCAGTAAACCGCTTCAAGGAGACCCAATCTTCAAAAAGAACCACCAGAAGCATTTCATGCAATTTCTTGCCATCCTTGCCACACATCTTCACCACATCATCCTAGATAGGTTGATGCCTGCACTCAATCATCCCTGTGCCCTCCAGATAGTAATCATTCAGGTGGACTAACATTTCTCCACAAACCTGAACCAGTGCCATCAGGCAACCTCAGAACTCCACACCTTGGTCTACTGTGACCAGTCAAAGTGACCTGTACCGCACAAACCAGTCCTCATCTAAAAACTGAGAAACTTTCTCCGCAGAAAACTTCACCAGAGGGTGTGCCTTGACCCACCCCAACAAATTTCCTTGTGCAACAAGCAAGTATGCAAGCTTTCCTTCTTGGATGTGAATCATGTCAAGAGAAACCCAATGGAACAGCGCGTCCTCTCCCATAGGACAACCAACCTCCCTTGGAAACCTTGAGCTCCGCTGCTGACCGGATTTTCACAAATTCACCCACTCTTTCACCATGTACATGTATCCTGGCCACCAGAATCTTGCCTTCACCCTCATTTGCATCTTGATCTTCCCCCAGTGACCAAGGTTGTGGAGAAACTTTAGGATCACTTCCTTGTTCATCCTTTATGTTGCAACCACAAGAGGCAGGGGCATGCTCTGCCGCCATAACTATCCTTCTTGCAGGTAGAAGTTCCCCACGTTTTGCCTTGCCCAAAAAATTACTTCTCCTGCAGTACCATTGTGGCATTGGAGGTCCTGAAAGTAATAGCACAGAAAAGCATAACATTTCAGCTTGCTACTATTTCAGAGCAAGCTGCAAAAGTAACAAAAATAGCAATAATACAATTAACCTAAGAAGGAGTGGAAAAACCATAAATATTTATTCAGAAATGGGTTCTCCACCCAAAATTAGGTAGGGTCACTCACTGACCCACCCTTGAAATCCAACTGCTTATATTTTTAAATAATTAAGGAAAGAAAAACCAAAATACTATGGCTCCATTATTGAGCTTTTTGGCAAGTTAAATATTTCACACTCATTGTCACGTATAGGTTTCACACCTAAAATTCAGTCAGAATTGAGGTTTTTTGTATATTTTAGGAGTTACGGGCGGAAATGTGTTTTGTCACAATTCCCCCACGCAGCCGCGGCAGCCAATGCACCCGCGCGCGGCTGAGATGCAGCCCTGTCACTCGGTTGAGGTCGTGTACGCAGCAACGGGCCTCTGAAAAGTACACAGCCATGGGACTACGGGTTGACAGAGTGACAGGCGGCCTGAGAGGCTCAGGTACTGCGTCAACATGCTAAAACCTACACGGGAACATTCTAAATATGTAATAAATGTTCCCGTGGATAGTAGACAGTCTCAAAATACATAATATTATATAAAAATACATAAATAATCCTTATACATATTTTTTATTTAATATAATTCAAAGTACCAAGAATGTCGAAAATAAGACAATGACAACTTCTAAAAATATATTCAAATACTTTAATATACTTTTACAAGAATTTATAGACATCAATATCTTTGTGAAATACTAAGAAAACTAATGATCTAAAAATATTACATGAATTTACATGACTTATATTTCTAAGTAATTATCTTAGTTAATTAACTGGAACTTGAAAATAAGGAGTAAAATCAATATTATGACTTTTACTCCAGTTATATAATACATAATGAGAACTTACCTGACATCAAGATGTTTGTAGAAATTTCTATTTATATAATTATTAAATTACTGGGAACATTTACTAAGGATAGCTGATTAAATAATACATAAATAGGACAGATTAGTGTTATTCACACGTCCTAATGTCTATTATAAAGTGTAATAATTCCCATACCCTGAGGAATTAGATGCTACCCGTGCTATAGCACCAGGAACACATGACAGGCTACCCCTGGTTACCCTGCTAGCCTTAGTGTGCGTCCCTTTGAGCACCTAAAATCCTCAGAAGGACAATATTGGGATTCCAAAAGCTATAAATAAATAGCTCTTTTTGAGGATATGGATGGGCAGAAACCCAGTTATATTCATATCCAGACACCATGCCAAGGTAATAAAGTACTTATAAGAGATAATTAAGTTATTTATGGCAATTTCTGATCAATAATATCTGTCCTCAACCCCTTTTTATCAATTAAAACTTCTGAACAACCTTATAACCCCAGTATACAGGTTTAACCCATCAGTACACGTCTCAAACAGATACCAAAAGGATTTAATAATATACCAGTAAGTTTTATTATCCTTTCTCTGTCGTGGTAGCTTGGCTACAAGGCCCTGGCACTTCACCGTTTATTTTATATACATATTATCTTTGGGTAAAATATTCTTTAAAATAAAGAGCCCAAAGTAACCAGGACTATGTGTTTTCATGCTGAAGTCCCTGAAGAGAGGTTTTAAAGATTCCCAATATAATTGTGGCCCCTCTATAAAAATATTTAATATTCAATTTATTCATATTGATTGAAAACAATAAACAATAACCAAACCACTTAACCTTGCAATAAGCTTAATCCAAATATTTTATTGATTTTTGCTGCATTTATTAAATAATATATTTATTATTTACTCTATCACCTCTGGTAGCTAAAGAATAGCAAGGTTCTTGGCATCCAGGAGGCTGACATAACACACAGACTGGCGCAGCAAGAGACAGGCTTCTGCATCCACAAGTCCCAAACAGATGACCAGGGCCTCTACATCAAGGGGCTTTGTACTTTCAAATGGATCCTCTCAAGGATACCCCAACAGCCCATCCAGAATTGTGAATTCCTTCCCCGGAAAATGCACCACGCTGAAAGAGAAAAGCTGCAGAAATGCTATCCACCTGGTCATGGGAGTGTTTGGAAAGGCTTGCAAGTTGATCATCCTCATCCACCAAAATTTCAAATTGAACTCCCCAAAGGAGGTTCTGAAGCCTCTGTACAATCTTGGTAACCCTGCACAAGTACATCTTTGGCTGGAATTAGTGGCTCTCCGTCAGGGTAAAGGTAACATAATTTTAGAGAACCGGCTAATCCTTGCCTTCCTCTTCCTGTTTTAGGACACCCCCGCCTCAAAATTCCCAGATTTGACTTCCAGGCAGATCCCTGAAGCTTTTTAGTTGAGGTCCCAGAGAACAATGTTGTGCCCCACAATCTCCTTGAGCTTTGAAAACGTGTTGTCACATCTGGTAGTCCATTCCCACCTTGCACCCTTCCACATCAATGCTTGAAATGGGCTCACCACCTCCAGAAACCTTTCAATGAACATTCAAACATACCTGCACAGCCCCAAGAACTGGAGGATGTGCAACAAAATCTGCAGGTTTGGCCATTCAAGAACATTTTTCCGCTTCTTTTCCACAATCTGTCTACCTTCAAAATCCACCATTTGTGCCAAAACCTTGAGAACCAGGAAGGAGACTGCCAGCTTCTTCCCCCACAACCTCATTCCTGCCTCTTCAATGTGGAAAAAGATCCATTCAAGCGTCTCTATGTATTCCCAGAAAACCAACAAATTGCAGGGGCCTCTCTTAATACCGTGCCTCCATAATCAATCCTTGGACCCTTGATACCTGTGTCATCAATGAAGATTTGGACACCCTCTGGAATATTTTCATGAAAAATCCAAAACATTTGGGCCTGATAAACCACTACCAAGTTGGTGGGGCCTTGTGGAAGCCGTGTCAGTTGCATCCTTCCCAACCTGGTGTCAAACGCGGCAAATGGTTGCAAATTGGGGTGAAGTTCCCACTGGTCATATCCCCCCATCACATCTACCATCCCATAACACATGCAACCCCCATTGATTCCAAGAATTTTTCAATGTGTGGGGGCAGTCCCGCATCCCCAGATTTTGAAGTATTTGAGTGGCTGCAAATTTTGGAAAATCCTCAACAACTTCCCATCCTTCTTAACCACCACAAAGATTGGGATATATTAACTTGAAGTGCACTGTTGGTGAATCCCTGTCTTTATGCACTTGCAGACCAATTCCAGAAAGGGCTACCAAACCATCTGGGGAATTGGGATTGGCTAAATCTGCCATGGTTTGTGTGGCACCATTTGGAGCACTAGGGGTTGCTATCTTGCCCTTCAGAAATCCGCGCTTGTCTGGTCCAATGGCAAAGGCCTTCTCTCAAAGCAACAATACTGATTCCAGCAAATCATGCTCCTCCGTGCTCAACCACCCTGGAGGCCCAAAATTGAGAGCTTCAATCCACTTGTCCATGTTCTGTGCCAACCAAGTTACCCAACCCAACTTCCTCAAAGGTATTTTCCAGGGATCCCAAGACCAGGAAATTGGGCCAAGAGGCCTATTAAGCCCCTTTGGCTTTGGCTTGTGATGGGGCCAGACCTTTTGGGCAACTGGCTTGTATTGCCTGGCATTACAACTCACCGTCTGTATTCAGCCCTCCTCTTTGTTGTAAATCCTGTAAATAACCAAACAGCAGCTTTTGCCTTCACTCACAAATGTGGCACAAACATAGGGTTTTCAAAATGCAGTAACTCCTGGAGATGCATACTGGGCAACGGAACTTACTTCTGGCGCTTTCACCCTCCCTGCATCTACCTCCTCCACCTTCTCCTTGCTAGTTGGCTGTCCGCGCAAATCTGGAGCCTCCCTTGTGTGGTGTCCACAGCCAACTAGGAGCAATCCTCTATGGGGTGAACCTTGCAGTTGGCCCCCCATTGAATTCCCCATTGTTGCCTGTCTCTTGCCCTTGAACCCAATTCCCTTTACCATGGTTGCAAATTGTTGTCTTGAACCAAGCGCCAGACAAGTCCTCCACCATCAGCACTTCTGTACATGCCTTGGAGTTGAAAGAAATCTGAGCCCAGAACCCAAATATGAACTTCTGGCCTAGGATTTCATTTCCACACTCCACCAAAAGGAAAAACAAGGTTTTATGGACCCTTGCAAACTCAACCTCCTCCTTTTCTACTACCCCATCCACTCCAAACTCCCTGACATTAAACACCTGGGGTAGAAACTTGTTTGGGATTGGGTTTTAATTTAGCAAATTGCTTGCTGGAAGTCACTTGAGGGGGAATTTAGTACTAAAAGTATTCATAATATAGAAAAATACTAAGGTTGGTTTTGAATTGCCTGCCCCTCTGAGTACTATATTAAGTCTCACAAAAATAAAAGAAAAGAGATCTTTGGCTTATTTTCAGACAGATTTTCTACCATATTGTTCTCTATCAGACCTAGGATAAATATGTTCAAGCTTGATTGGGAATAATTGGTTGAACAGGTGGGTAACTTGGAGGATAGAGGCTGAGCAAGGGAAGAATCCTTTATCTAGTCTTATCCTCCATGAATTTTTCTTTTTTTATTGGTTACTAATGGATAATCCTTTGATTTTACAGGTGGTTGTTTGATAGATATAAGGTTTGATCATTGTTGTTAATAGTTGATATCCTTTATAAGGGTTCAATATATTTTATAAGGTGTGACCACAACAGGCTGGGTGCCTGGGGGGATAATGATGGGCCAGTTGGCCTGATGATAAAACTTGGATAGGGCAGAGAGGCCATCCTTTGATAGTAAAATCCTTCCCCAAGGGGTGCTCAAGGCTTCCCCTGAGTGTTCTCCCTGTTCTGGTGTGGAACAGTGAGATACAGTTACATGAGAAATTCATGCTGGTTGGAAAAGGCTTGTAAATTTACATGAGGCATTTATGCTGGTTGGAAAAAGCTTGTACAGTGGTTTCATGCATGCACTGCCCTAAATAAACTGCTGTGTAGTTTGGATAAAATATGTTACTTTGCAATACTGGTGGTTGGTTTGGTGCTACTTTATTCTACCTAAATGTGTTTCTGTGCAATCACTGGTGGTTTTTTTGGTGCTAATTGCTTCTACCTTCATGTATTTCTGTGCATTACTGGTGGTTTTTTTTGATGCTGAATGGTCTTGATTGAATTCATATATTGCTGGGTAGGCCTAGGGTGAACTTTTACTGGTGGATTGTTTGGTATCACATGCTTCTGAATAAATAAATTGCTGTGTGGTGCTGGAGTTTTTTGGTACTAAATGGTTCTGGCTGCCTGCATATATTGCTGGGTAGCCCTGTGGTACTTTTTACTGGTGGGTTGTTTGGTATCACACAATTATGAATACATGAATTTCTGTGTGGTGCTGGTGTTGGGTTGGTGCTAGTAGTTTTTTTGTTCTGGTTGATACTGGTTCCACTTTCTCCTGCGCATAATTTTCCTGTATGGTTCTACACAGCCTCCTCATGTATGTGTATTTGCTTGTTTTTTTGGTTCTGGTTGAGACTGTTTTCACTTCCTCCTGCCTATACTTTTCCTGTAAACTTCATCACATCCTCTTTTATGTATATTTGAATGCATTATGTGTAAGGTGACAGGAGCTGAACTAGTCACACTTCCTTGTGTATCTGTATTTCTATATTCTGGCTGAGGTGAAAGGGTTGGTGTATGGTCCTGGTGTTGAGGGTAAGCTGTTACTGGTATGTACTTGAGGGTTTCCAAGGTATGTGTTTATGCCTTCCACAGAGCTTTGAAACCTTGTTGTTTATGAGTTTTCCACAGTTGAAGGTTTCTTGTGCTGTATCTTCTAATCCATGAGAGATAGGGGGGTATTTTTGCTGAGTGACTGTAGGTTATTTTTAATGTAGAATCCAGTTCTTAGTTTAATTTGTGGTTTTAATCTGTTTTTATACCATAATAGTTAGTCTGGTGGCTATAGGAATGGTTTGGTCTACCACACTGGAGACCCATTGCACATTTTCTCCAAACCAATCCCAATTCATCTGCCAATCTTGACAGAAGCAGATTGACCATCAACCTGCTGTCCACGTTTTTCCCTGTGATCTTCATTGAGACATATGCAATCAGAACCAACACAGAATTTAACCAGTACAGCTTGCAATCTGCCTTTTCCTGCGCCACATTCACTTGCTACACAGTTTTTGGCACCCAGCCTTGCGTGCACTCCTTCAGTGCCTGAAACATCTCTTTGACAACAACCGGAGAAACCACCCCCAACTACTGCAGTTTTAAGGGTATTGGCACTGTGTTCCCCATCACCCTTTTCACAATTTCTACTGCCTTCTTCTTCCCTAATGAGTTCACTGTCTGAACATCTCCTGCCAGACAGTGCTGTAGTGGAATTTTATAGACACAGATTGGTAACGAGTTGCAGGAAGCACGTTCAGCAATGGGTTCAAGCAGGCTCAGCATTTGTCATTCTCAGCAATGAGTGCAAGTAGAATCAGGATGTGGTCATTGCTTTGTTATCAGCAGCTGCTTCTGTGTGCGCAGTTGGCTCACCATCAGGGAAAAAAAAATTGCTACAGAGGTTGCATTGGGTGGTTATGGTTAGCATGGAGGGTACCATGAGAAGTAAAAAACGCACAGACAGCGCAGAAATGGGAATAGGGGGACTTGGGTGGCTAAGGAAAGGCCCAGGGGGCTCTGAGTAGGGTGCAACCTGCACATGAGAAGGACAGACTGGATGGCCATAGTGGTGCAAGTATTGGAGAAGGAGGATAGGGTTGGGTTAGGTTTTCTGCTTCTCAGGGTTCTTTCTGTTTGTTTTTGGAGTTTATTTGTGCTTGTACTTAGGTTAGGGTGTGGGGGAATGGTAAAATATATTCCCCAACTTTTGTGAAAAGAAAAAGGGGGGGCATACCATGGCCGGGAAAAGGAAGGAAGGAATTAATCTACTTTCTTTGCCATATTCACTCTCTATCTCTATTGAGGGCTCATCCCACTGGTTTCAGATTCTAGAACCAAAATCTTCCAAAACTAAGGAAAATAGAGGGGAGTATTGTTAAATTGAAGAATTGATCAAACTTAAAAATGGAAACTGAGAGGATGGAAACAAGGTCAAACTTAAGTTGAGAAAGAACAATAAGAGTAAATGAGAAACACAAAAATCCGGCATAGTGAGGCAAGGATGACAGGCGCTGAGTTTGAGGACAATGACAAGCTGAGGTAGTTGGCGGAACATGAGGCAAAGTGAGGAAAAAAGGCTGACTGGGAAAAGGTAGACAAGATGAGACAAAGAAACAAAAGGGGAGAAAAAAACAAGAATATCTCACCGGGCACACAGGAAAGGCAAGAGGTTATCTGAGGGTTGTTAAAAGAGGTGATTGGTGGAGATGAGACAAGCAGAAATTGATCAGGTGAAGAGTGAGGAGGCCAGGAGAAACAGGAGAGTAGAAAATGAGGAACCATCCAGACCAGGATCTACCTGGAAACAAGACAAGTGGTTTGAGTGAGGAAGGAAAGAGAAAAAGAAGTACTGTCTCCACTTGGAGTATCTTCACCAACAGACCACCCGCAAGCCTGAAAGCAGTGGAAAATAATGGAAAAAACTTAACACCCCTCCATGCCCAATGAGATATTGTGAGGAGTAAGATAAAGAAAAGTTGAGTTGAAGAAAGGGAAACAGCAATGACAAACTTTGAGTGGAAGCAGCCTTGGTTAAAGAGTTGGCCCGCATCTGCATTGAATTTATCAGCTTCATCTCAATCCTATTTGAATTGAGTTCCTCCCTCATACCTTTAGTCTTCAAGTCCAGATGTCTTGTTTTTGAGTTTGAGCCAAATTTTTGGATTTTATTTTCTAAGCTGCTATTTTCAATATTGAGGAGAATGGATTCTGGTGTTGATGAGAAAATTTCATTCATCAAGGCCTTGATACATGTAGCTTTGTGATAAGATTAAACCAGTGCATTCAACTCCCCATCCGTGGATGACCATGTGATTTTCTTTTGTTTACAGCTGTTCCCCAAAACAAGGCTTCCAAATGCAATGCACAAGTATCCAATCTGAGATTTTCGAGTGTTGGGATCTTCTTCCAACAACGCATCAAAAAATACTTCAAAGGCATTGGATTGAGGGTGGTATTTGAGTTTGAGTTGGTAGTGCTGAGTCAACTTCAGGTACCTCCAGTTTTTCTTAAGTTTGTTCCAGTGAGTGATGCCGGGCTTGGTATTGAAGCAAGCCAGACTAGACACCGCAAAGCTGAAGCCAGGTCTGGTGAAGCAGGCTATATGGTTAAGCAACCATATCACCAACCAATATTTGATATTGAGAGCTCTGAGCTTTTTGTGGTCTTTGTTGGAGGCTGGCGTGAGTTTAAGGTTGAAAGTGAGAGGAGAAGATGACTCCTGGCAGTTGGTCAGACCCAATTTGTCAAGCCCATGTAAGATGTGGTTTGTTTGAATTAGGAGAATCCAATCATTTTCAACCTTTATCCTCATTCTGAGAATGGTGTTTGGATCCTGGGAGGTGGATCCCTTGAACTTTCCCAGGAAATTCTTCTTGAAATCTTGACCGTCACCTACCAAGATCAATTCTTTGACATGGAAAAAAAGTCTTGACTTCCCATTGTTTGACAGTTAAAGACAGGGATTGCAGGCTGATTTGTAAAAACCAATTTCCTTGACCAATGTGGTTAGAGTTTAGTACAAGTTTTTGGGCAATTCCTTCAATCCATACAAGGATTTCTTCAGTTTGAGAAACTTTGAGGGTTTCTTGGAGCCTTTTGGCGTTTGGATAATAACTTCCTTGTTGATTGCAGAATGTATGAATGTGCTTTTCACGTCAAATTGATGAACCTTTTGTAAAGAGTTTAACGCATACACCAGGAGCAGCCGCAGATTCAATGGTTTCCCTGTAGCGGCAAAGGTTTTGAAATAATCCAGTCCCTCAATTTTGGTACAGCCTTGCAGGCAGAGACAAGCCATGTGCTTGACCAGATCCCCATGGCAGTTCTCTTTTAGCTTATAGATCCAGGTGATTCAAAGAGTTTTTGAGGGTTCAGGTCCATCATATTCCTCTCAAACATCAAATGACTCAATGGACAAGAGCTTGATGTCCACGGCTCCAATCCACCTTGTGCTTTCCTCACACGTTATAGCGTTTTCATAACTCTTGGGCTTGTAGTAGTGAAATAATCTGTAACGTTGAGGAGGTCTGATTGAGGATCGGTCTCTGAGATTTCTAGAGGGTTTAGTGAGAGGTGGCGGATCTGCGCGTCAAGGTTGAGGGGTAGGGAGACAAATGAAAGGCAGTGCATTGGTGTGAGAACTAGTATCCTCCCCTTCCAACAACTCAGGATCTTGCAAGGGACTCTGATTGGACTCTGAATCCAATTCATCAGTCAGCAAGTATCTGAATTCAGTGAAGGCCGGATTGCGCCTGGCTGAAGAGCTATTCACATGTTTTTCCTCCAATTTTTTCAGCTTCCGCATTGTGATGGTCTGTTCCCAGTAATTGGTTTCAATTGAAAGAATTGAATTTTGGGGTTTGGGAATCTTCAAGAACTTCACGTGCTTTGTGGAGATGACAGAATGAGTTTTATTCAAGATGCGATATGAATGGAAGAGAGGATTGAAGCCTTCTAAGATTCCCTCCTCTCCTTTTACCTTGAATTTTAGTCCCTTTTCCCATTGCGAGAGCAGGTACGAACATGGACATCTTACAGGTTTCAGGTATGACACCATTAAGGAGTGTCCATGCACTTGGAACCAAGGTGTGTTGGAGTTGTATTTTTTGGGAATATGATTTAGCATGAAGGCACTTGATTTGATCACCTCATTCCACAGGTTAGCCGCGATTTGTCCGTCCTTGAGAACTGTTCTTGCTGACTTAATGATAGTCCTATTTGCTCTCTACGCTCTTCTGTTATGTTCTGGGTGATATGGTTTGGAAACCACCCAGCAGATGTGATTTCTGTCATAAAAGGCTTGCAGTTTGCCATTCAAAAATTCGGATCTGCAATCTGAAAAGACTTCTGAAAGATAGTATCCACAATTTCAATGTTCCTTCTTATTAGATATATGATAATTTCAGGAGTTTCCTCCTTTGAGGTGAGAGGAAACGCACCAATGTAGCACATTGCAATATCCACAAGAGTGAGGATGAAGCAAGGTCCTCCCTTGGATTTTGGCTTGAGCGTTCCCATGAGATCCAAATGAATCCATTCAAAGACCTTCTCTGCCTTAGTGGAGTTTTCCTTAAACCTGGACTTGGTGATTTTCCTTCGACGCAGTGGATACACTCAAAGTTTCTTTTCACCTCTAGATGAATATGCTTTGTGACCCCTTCAAGTCTTGAAATACATGCATGCCCGTAGTTGCAATGAATCTCCATAAGTTCCTCTTCTGGAGTAAAGGCCAGGTTTGCCATGTGAGAGAGAATTTGAGTGCAATCAAAAAGAGGGGTCTCTAACAAGTACAAGTTGTTCACCATAGTTCCTACAAACAGCCCGAGCCCCTCCTTTGAGACCTCAAATCAATTTCTTCTTGCCTGTAGAGTGCAAACTGCCTGATTGAGAGCACCTGCACTCAGCAAGTCAATATTTAAGTTGGGTACAAAGAAGACGTTAGACAGTTCAAGTGTAAAATTTCCCCATATGAGTACTGCCATGCCTCTGCCCTTTATCTTGAGTCTGGCTCCCTTCTTCCCCCTTTTTATGATTTGATCTTCACAGGGAAACATCTCCTTGAATTATTGACTGTTTTCAATTATTTTTATTGAGGCTCCTCTGTCTAGTATGAATTTTGAATTAGGATTTCCATGGTTAATCCACATTGTAAGTAGAGAAAGATAGTGTGCTACCGGGTTGACCTTTGCTTGAGTTTTGCAAGAATTCCATTTAGCTTGGTCCTCCTTCCACCAATTGGGCGCAGCCTCAGGATGCAAATGCCAGAAATTATTGGCCAAATGATTCTTGTCCTGTTTTGGGTTGTGATATCCCTCAGTAAATCTGCTTTTCTCTCCCTGTTTCTTGGCTTGAATTGGTCCAGAAGGTCTGGTGTTGGTGAGAGAAACTTCTGTCCTTGACTGTTGGTTACTCTGAGAATTTTGAGCTTGTGATTTGTTGTTTAGCTGATTCAGGTGATTAAGGACGTATTTAACAGTAAGCTCCTTGTCAGTGTGCATAGTTTGACATTTAAAACCTTTCATGGATTCCGGGAATTTGAACAGGAGATGATATGCCAGGATGTTGTTTGGGAGTATGATGCCAACCTCAGACATCTCCTTAAGTCTTACTTTAGCCTTAGTTATGAAATCTTCTATCTCTTCCAGCACAAATCGCAGGTATAGGAAGTTGTTGAAGACTTTAGCTCTATTTGATGCTTGCAAGATGTGTATTTGTTGATAATGGCCTTCCATAAGAGTTTTTCCAAGTTCTTGTTCTGAGGATTGAAGATTTTGTCATGATTAGATTCCTCAAGCCTGGAGATAATGAGGAGTTTGATTTCATCGTTGACGCTGCTGTCAAGAGTTGAATAGTTTTTGTTGATGGGCCCAGAGAATCCACAAACATCCAGGATGGCATCCATCTTTTCTTTCCAAACGCCGTAGTTATTGTCACTGAGTCTGGGGATGGTTTCAAGAGCAGATTTCAGCATAGCCTGCCTGAATCTTTCTGAGAACAAGCTAGCTGCCATTTTTACAGTTTTTAAGGTTTGAGTTTGATTGATTATCCGAAATTGCTGGTCAAATTTTGAGAGAGCCTTTTGGCTTTTAACCGTGTTAAATTGAAGAATTTATCAAAAGTAAAACTGGAAACTGAGAGGATGGAAACAAGTTCAACCTTAAGTCTAGGAACAACAATAAGAGTAAATGAGAAATACAAACATCCGGCATAGTGAGTCATGGATGACAGGCGCTGAGTTTAAGGAAAATTAAAAGCTGAGGTAGTTGGCGGAACATGAGGCAAAGTGAGGAAAGAAGGCTGAATTGAAAAAGGTAGAAGAGATGAGATGGAGACACAAAAGGGGAGAACAAAACAAGAATATCTCACCGGGCACACAGGCAAGGCAAGAGGTTATATGAGGCTTGTGAAAAGAGGTGATTGGTGGAGATGAGACAAGGAGCGGTTGATCAGTTGAAGAGTGAGGATGCTAGGAGAAACAGGAGAGTAGAAAATGATGAACTGTCCAGACAAGGATCTACCTGGATACAAGAAAAGTGGTTTGAGTGAGGAAAGAAAGAGAAAAAGAAGTACTGTCTCCAATTGGAGTATCTTCACCAACAGACCACCTGCAAGCCTGACAGCAGCAAACAATCATGGACAAAACTTAACAAGTATCTCTCTTTATTTCCACAGCCTGCAACTGCTTTCAAGGCCAGGGACAATGGTTGCTCCTTGACTTTGTGGCATACCAAACCTGTCATATAGCCATAAGACTCATTTTTATATTAATGATTATTCTTCTTATCAAATTAACCTGAAAAATAAATCCCAAACCCCTCATAAACTATTCTCTAAACTCAAACCAACCTCAAATCCCAAATCCATCACCAAATAACCCCCTTCAACCATACCCAACACCTGCCACAAAAATCCCAGCACCTGGAACAGACTGGATTATTTCACAGGAAGTAATGAATAAAAGCTTAATTGAACATCTAATGGTAAAATATTATGCTTAAAATTGACAAAATTTGAATTGGTCACCAAGACCAGGCTGAAATGCATTTCAAAAAAATCACAAAAGATGAGTATTAAATCTTGAGAGCTGTATGAAATACAAAACAACCAATGAGATTGCACTGGCAGAGGACTGTGAGCCTGAGGATGTTAAAGAATTGAGATATGAGGTAAGACTCAAGATATAAGGGCCAGTGTAAGGAGTGACTATGACAGTTGAGATGTTGCAGTAGATGAGACAAGGCGCCTTGAATAACTAATGAAAGAAGATTGGGTGAGTGAGATGAGAAAGAATTTGAGACTGGTTTCTCTGGACCTCTTACTGATTAAACTGGCTGCCTGACTTGAATGCGTGATTGAAGGAAATTGTCAGTTTGGGCGTTTGATAGGTTGTTGGAAGATCTTGAGGTTTGTTTGAGATGGTTGACTTGATTTTTTGAGTGGATTGATTTGAGTTGATTGAATTTGAAATGTTGCACTTGTGAGTATCCAAGTTAGAGTGGGATTGAATCTTGCAGTTGATGACTAAATGTGGAGTATCCACAGTCACCGTGACTACAGCAGATAGTGTGCTTTGGATACTTCACTCAGATACTATACCCAGTGATGGAATAGATAAATAAAAATAGAGATAGAAATAAAAAGATAAAACTATAGGAAACAGATTAAGACACAACATGAAATGTGCAGAGCAACACAACATCTTGATAAAAATGATTCAAAAAAAATAACCAAACAACAAAAACAACATACCCAGACCTGCAGGACTTAAACCATACCAGTTCCAATGTTGCACTGCAACCAATACTATGAATCCAAGTTACACTACATTCCTAAATCAATCAGTAAAATTCAGGGACTCTGAACCTTTTTTTGAATCACTCTAGTACTAATTTTTCCACCATTCCAACCATACAAAACACATATACACACCAACAGAAGTAGGGGCTCATGCGGCCAATTATGTTTAAATTCTCACCAACCAGAAATAAAAACTCAGTACACATGAGCTTTCTGGAGCTTTCAACACCATATAAGGCCTCTCGAATGTTTTGGAATCTTGGATTCCTGATAATGCTGAGAATGAGCTGTCTACTAATCTTCCATTGATCTTCAATGCCGTGTGCTGTGTGTTGTTGTCTTCCAATCCTTTCTAATTCTTATTCTATGAGCTCTTTTTCCTTTCTACTATGTTAACTCAGTCTTAGAAGCTGCGCCTACTGGCTACTCAATCTCACCCTTGACTCAGCAGCACTCGCACAACTGGACTAGCTGCTGGAGTGCAGATACTCCAACTTCAAGACCAGTGACCAGCTCAAACTTATCTACCTCACTGATCCTGGATCCTGGGTGTCTCTTCTCCTTGCGCAACCAAGAGATTGCACCACCAAAACCCAGGGTACTAGGATCAGCCAAACCTCAAGTCCAGTCACTCCAACTTTTACTCCTTATCAACCATCCACCGCGATTCCATCAGCCCTGCGTCCCACCTCAAGATAGACCTGCACCTCTCATCAGCTACAGCTCATACTACTCTTTGTCTGACCTCACTCATAACCTGGCTTTATTAGGTTCATAGTTGTTTTCTTCTTTATCATTTCATTCTCTGTTCTTCCATTTTCTCACTTCTGCTTTGCTTATTGATGATTGAAATCTACTGGCTTTATTAGCCAAATATTTTCCAACTTCAGATTTACAGTCCCAGGCCAGGTCACAAGAATCATGTCGGACAACAAAGAAGCCTCAAGCTCAACCAAATTAGACATTCCTCTTCTCACCAATGAGAACTTTCCATCATGGAGTCTCCGACTTTGAAGCTACTTAGAATGCAAAGGTATTCTTAATTGCGTCCTTGAACCACCACCCTCTCCTCTCAATGCACCTCAGAAGAAGAAGCTTTTCAAAGCTGCAGATGTCATCATCCAACATCTAGGAGACACGTCCTTTGATGCCGTCATTAACAAAGACAACAACGGTGATCCACATGCGATCTGGAACAGCCTTCTGGAACAATATGCTTCCAAATCCACCAACAACCAAGGCTGCATCTGGCTCAATTTCATCCAATTCCAATACAAAGTTTATTTGTCTATATACATTCAAGAATGCCAAAAAACAATGAATGAGTTGTCAGTCGTCAAGCTTGAGGTCCCACCTGACATCCTAAGCTAAAAAATACTGGAAAAACTTCCAAGCAATTTCTACCACATTGTTGATACGATACTCTTGAACAATGAGCTCCTGCAAAATCCAACAAATGTCTTAAAAAAGTTGAGGGAAGTCATCCACCTCAAAACTTCTCAAAGTAAGAACCCTGAGGATGTCAATCACAACGCTTCTAAGCCCATGGCTCTTTTCAAAACGGGCTTCAAATCAAAATACCGTCCTTGAACCAAACACCCGTGCTCAAAGGGTCATCATAATCCACTATCCAATCACCCTGAAAGCAAGTGCTGGTTTCTTCATCTGCACCTCTGCCCTGACAACAGTTCCTCCAAGCCAGCCGTACATCTCAATTCATCTGATCAAAAATCCAAGGATCAACTGCCTGGACCTGAAGCTGCCAAGCTGCATTTCAACGCCCAACTTTACCTCACAAATCCCCTCTCCAAAGAATTCAACCAACTGCCAGTTCTTGACTCAGAATCAAGCCATCACATTCTCAACGACCTGCAGTACCTCCACCATCCCAAATCCATTGTTGTTGAAGTTGGCACCGGTGCTCCCAATACTGGTCTCAAAGCCACTCACATTGGCAGTGCTGTAATCAAGAACCACAATGGAAAGAAAATTGTCTTGGAAAATTTTCTTCTCATTCCATCTCTAAATTGGTCACTGATATCCTTCACACAGCTGAAGTCAAAGAAGGCAGTGTTGGATAAGGTCAGCTACTCAGGAATTGAGATAACTCTGGACAACTTCTCCTTCATAGGCAGCACTCACAACAAACTGACAGAATTATGCGGAGTAAAATTTATGCAACCCAAGGAGGATCCCAGTGTGTTCATAAAAACCAACTCCAACGCAATTGATTGGCATCATCCACTGGGGCACCCCAATCTGGCTGTTTTGAAGATTCTGAAGCTTTCCAACAAGGACACCAGGGCCTTGTGCAAAATATGAAAAACTTGCAAGGGTACAGCCACTCCATTCAACCACCACTTCAAGGCAGTGAAAGACCCGCTAGAAACTATACATTTTCGACCTAGTGAGCCCTCTATCTGTTCAATCTTGCTCTGGTAACTTTTACTTTCTATCTATCACGGATAAACACACTGGATTCAAGGCCGTATCCTTCCTCAAGTCAAATAGCAAAGCTGAGATGGCAGTAATCAAATTCATTGCCACGGCCAAAAGGCAAACAATGAAGAAAGTGAAATCCCTAATCTCAGATAACGGAGGGGAGTTCACATCAACCACACTTAAGGACTACTGTTCAACTCAAGGTATAGTTCAGAACTATGCCCCTGCCTACACACCTCAACAGAATGGCCTGGACCAGTGAACAAACCCCTCCATCCTCTCAAAAGCTCAATGCCTTCTCTCTCAAATTCAACTGCCACTCACCTACTGGGATGAGGCCGTCAACACAGCCACGCATCTCCTCAAAATTCTGCCCTCTTGCACACAATTGAAAAACACACCTTACAAACTCTGGTTCAATAGAGATTTTAGCCTAGACTTCCTCAAACCATTTGGATGCCTTGGCTACTCCCTAATTCCTAAACATCTTCGCAAATCAAAGCTGGCTCCCACTAGCAAGAAGTGCATATTGCTGGGGTATGTAAATGAATTTTTGTAATACAGATGCTTAGATCCTGTCACCTTAAAAATATATATATCTGCAAAAGTTGTTTTCTGCAAAGACATCTTCCCTTCCATTTCCTTTCCTCTTTCTATGTCTCATGATATCAACTCCGGACCTGCTTTTCTTTCCATTCCGTATAAAGCTGAAGCTGACACTTCCTTCCCCCCCTCCAATAATTCCAACTCTGACTCCTCTATCTCACCCACCAGCTCCTCTCCAACACCAACCGCTCCATCTTATGATTGCATAACTCCCAACAACATTCTTCCGGCTCCTTGCCGCTATGACTCCTCTATTGGTCAAACTTAACTGTATCTTATCTGCGGCTCAGAATACAAGGATCCGACTAATCTCAAAGAAGCCCTGGCCTCAAAGTATTGCAACAAGTGGATCAAAGCAATGCGTGTAGAGGCACTCAACCTCATATCATATGACTTCTGGAAAGAAGTTGATGTTGGAGTCAATGATTGGATCATGGACTCTTCCTCAACTCAGAAAGTTTAGGACCGTATTTGTAAGAAAAAAAGTCAATGAGTTAATTGCAAGGTCCTGGAAAAGACCAGTTTAAATAGACAACTAGAGAGCCCCTCACAGGGGGCCTAAGGACTTGATGACTAATCAACCAAGGCAGAAACAATAAATGAAAAGTCAATGAGTTAATAGAGCACTAGTTGACATGTAGTAATAGGATTCTGTAACAGAAGGGATCAAGGCTAGCAGCAGAAGACATTATACTCCAACAGTTGACCCAACTGCTGAATCCGTGCCAATCAACTGCGGGTGGGTTTTCAGAACCAAATGGGACTCTAGGAATTGAATCACTGAGTTCAAAGACAGGCTTTGTGCTCAGGGCTTCCATCAACAATGGGGCAGCGACTATCTTAACACCTTCTCATCCACTGGCAACAAGGCTTCACTACGGGTTCTCATCTCCTTTGCGGCGTCTCAAGGCCTGAAATTCCACCAAGTCAACTTCAAATCTGCATTCTTAAATGCAGCAATTAAAGAAACCGTCTACATCAAACCGCCTTCAAATATCCACATCACTCCTGGTAAGACGCTCAGGCTCCTGAAGGCGCTCTATGAACTCAAGCAGGCACCATTTGCCTGGTACACCACCCTGACCGACTGGCTCCTTAGTACCAGATTCAAACGTTGCAATGCTGATCATTGCATTTTCTGGAACAAAGACACTTGGCTCTATGTCCACGTTGATGACATAGCCATCTTTAGAAGAAGACTGGAAGAATTTATTACTGCTCTTGGATCTTGATTCACCATCAAGGAGCTTGGCCAAGCCTTTCTACTGCTAGGGATGAATGTAGAAGTCACCGCAACAGGTATCAAACTACACCAAGGCACCTACATCCAACATCTAATTTCCAGCTATGATCTCCAGGTGTTCAAAATGCATTCCACACCTTTTCAACCTGGCGGCAAATTGCTACCTGCATCTGATGAAGAACACTAAGAATTCAAGAAATTGAATCAAAACTACTGGAAAATCATAGGAGAGTTAAAAAATTAAGCTGTTGCACTTGTCCAGAAATCACATTCTGCGTGAACTACCTAGCGCAGTCCTTGAATAAGCCGGCCCACCATCACTTCAATGCTGCCCTAAAGACCCTCAACTACCTCAAACATACCTCCACCTGGGGGCTGAACTTTCTCAAACATGACGATAAAACCCTGTCTGCATTTGCCGACGCCAATTGGGTGAACTGTTCAAGTACTAGGAGATTGGTTTTGGGAATCTCCATCAGATGGATGGGAAACCTGGTCAACTGGAAATCTAGACGCCAACTGAAATTGTCTCTGTCTACAACAGAGGCTGAATACAAGGCCATGGCTGATGCTGTGAAGGAAATCTTGTGGCTAAACTCCCTAATACATCAAGTCTTCCCTGAAAGCGGATCACAATAATCCATTATATTTGAAGATAACAAGGGTGCCATCAAACTGGCTCTGAATCAGGCAAATCACTCCGGTTTCCACTCCAAAAATATGGAACTCCAATTCCACTACATCAGAGAAGAGATTGAAAAAGGAAATATTGTCATAAAAAAGGTGTTGTTGCAAGCAAATCTGGCCAATTTCCTCACCAATCCTCTAAGCCGTCTCAAACTAATCACTTCTCTATCAAATCTAGGCTTTCACTGAACAAATTCTCAGCAAGGGAGGATGTTGGAATCTTTGATTCCTGATAATGCTGAGAATGAGGTGTCTACTAATCTTTTGTTGATCTTCAATGCCATTTGCTGTGTGTTTTTGTATTCAGATCCTTTTTAATTCTTATTCTATGAGCTCTTTTTCCTTTCTACTATGTTAACTCAGTCTTAGAAGCTGCGGCTACTGGCTACTCAATCTCACCCTTGACTCAGCAGCACTTGCACAACTGGACTAGCCGCTTGAGTGCAGATACTCCAAATTCAAGACCAGTGACCAGCTCAAACTTATCTACCTCACTGATCCTGGATCCTGGGTGTCTCTTCTCCTCGTGCAACCAAGAGATTGCACCACCAACACCCAGGGTACTCGGATCAGCCAAACCTCAAGTCCAGTCACTCCAACTTTTACTCCTCATCAACCATCCACCATGATTCCATCAGCCCTGCTTCCAACCTCAACATAGACCTGCACCTCTCATCAGCTACAGTTCATACTACTCTTTGTCTGACCTCACTTGTAACCTGGCTTTATTAGGTTCATAGTTGTTTTCTTCTTTATCATTTCCTTCTCTGTTCTTCCATTTTCTCACTTCTGCTTTGCTTATTGATGATTGAAATCTACTGGCTTTATTAGAAAAATATTTTCCAACTTCAGAATGTCCTCTAAATTAATCTGATACTCAGTTTTTGACCATTCCAGCCATACAACATTCATATATGCACCAACAAAAGTAGGGGCTCATGCAGGCAAGTACATGGCAATTCTCACCCACCAGCAATAAAACCTCAGTAAACATGACCATTCCGGAACTTTCACCCCTAGATAATGCATGGGAAACTTTCTCTGAAGTACTCTGATACTCAGTTCACCACCAATCCAAAAATACAACACTCATACATGCACCAACAAAATTAGGGGCTCAGGCAGCCAAGTACATCTCAATTCTCATGAACTAGCAATAACAGCCCAGTACAAATGACCTTTCTAGAACTTAAACCACCTGATAAGGCCTCTGAAACGTCTCCTGAAGCACTCTGATACTCAGTTTGCCAACATATCAACCACACAACACCTGCAAGCCTCACTCTCAAGTCATACAAGGGAGCATGCGGTAAAACAGCATACCTTGTATCTCTACAGATAATTCCATTGAAACAGCATGCAGGTAGTTCCTGCAAAATATTATAAATGATAAGGGCCCAGAAGAGTCCTCAGAAACACCCAAGGAGTAGTTTACCATTACCTAAACCATACAAGTTATACAATTTCAGTTACCAAAGGGGGCTTGCAGGGGCCATATTTCATTCTTTTCCCAACCATCAAAATTAAATCAAGATGCAGGAAACTTCCGCATCATTTTTTATACACAATAAGAACCCAGAAGTGTCCATGACTCACCAATCTTAACCTGTTCCTCATAATTTTCCCTTTCTATCAAAATTTATACTAAAAAATATAGCTATCTCTTGGCTTTTCTCACATGTTTTCTCACCAGAATTATTACCTCATGTAACTTTAACCTTATGTGCTTCAACAGTGCAGATAGAGGATCAGAACCGCACTCAGGGTAGCCCTGAGCATCCCCTGAGGAAGCCTTTTTCTATTCAAGGGGGGCTATTTTGCCCTCTCAAAGTTGTTTAGCATGGCATCTGCCCCTATAGCATGGAATCTCCCCCTATGACACATGGCTTATGCCCAGCCTACCTAGCACCAGATTATCAGTGAACCATAATCAAGTCAAAATGAAATAAAGCATCAAACACGAAATTATTATTGACCACTTCAACCAAACCCAGTTGTTTCTGAATAAGGTTTCTTGAGAAAAGAACTGTAATTCAGAACCTATTATTAAGAAGGAAAACCCTTTTGGTTCAATCATTAAGTTTATTTAAAAAGGAGGAGAAAAAAAGAACAAAAAACCAAGCCTTTTTTTCTGCCCAGATCCCTGTGGGAAAACCTATTTTTGGGTCCTCCAACTGGTTAAAAAACTTTTAGTCAACCCTTCAATCCTTTAATTTGACTTTGGAAAAATAGTCAGAAAAAGTCAAAAATTCTTGATTATTAATTGGTGGAATCTTACCAATAATCCAATCCAACTTTGAATAGTCTTCCAATTCCTCAAAATATCTATTAATATTTAATCTATGTCTGATCAGAGACCTATTTTAAATCTCAAAGAAAAACCAGCCATTAATTAAAAAAAATTATTGTGAAGACTTAGTAAAGTTCAGAAGGGCAGGCAATTCAAAAAAATCTTAGCTTAACTCTATCTATTCAAGGTTGGTAATAAAATAAATTCCCCTTCTATTGAATGCCGGAAAGCTATTTGCTAAATAATCCCATTATCCCTTGGAGTCTCTACAATGTCCACATCCATCCTTCCCACTGAAACCCATTTCTCCCCTGCTAATGCCTTGACTTTGGCCTCCACCTGCAGAGCTTCCCATGTTTCAGGCACAGTGACAATCCCAAGCAACACCCAGACAGTTTCTGCAAGATCCTTAGCGCCCGCTTGTATCTGCTTGAGGGGGGGTGGCTGACCAGATCCCAATTCCAATTGCTCACCCATCTGGAATACATATGTTGTCCCTGACATATGGACCCAACCCATTTTTCATGTCTTTATTCAAGTCAGCGCACCCCAATTTCCAGTTTCCATTTTCCCGGCAGTAGTTGCAGGCCCAAATAGTGAACCAGCCTGAGGGCCCACTAGGAGGCTGAAAATCTTCCACCATGTGGGGCAGTGTTGCATGCAGTGGTGCCATCATCTGGTTGAGGAATATTTGAAGATGCTGTAAGATCTCTGTGCCCTTGCCCACTGGTGGATCCAACACTTTTTTTGGGGCCACAGCATGGCTGGACATTTCCAGGCCTGCCGTTGGGGTTGGCATTGAGTGGGAGGCTGGCTTCTTTGAGCCCACTGGGAACAACATTGCCATATCCTTGATAAGCTCATCCAAATTGATTTTGCTCTCCATTGCCCCGCGGATGACCCCTAGTTCTGGAAGGATTGAAACACTCCCATACAGCAACCTCTTGACTAGGAAAGGGTTTTACAGGTTATGCTGCACTTGCAACCAAAGTTGTGGTGCAAGCCCACCCAAGAGCACCTGCTTCATTGCCCCCATCTTCCCGGAGACAACCTTGTTCTTTTCCAGATAAAAAGATATCAGTTCAAATGCCAACGTGTGCTCTACCAGTTCCTTTTGATTCCATACCCCTCTGCACTTGCTTGCTTCCCCTGCGGCCCAATAAAAATTGCTTTCCTGGAATGGGGGCTTGTGTTTACCCCACCTTCCCAGCATTTTGCCTTTCAACCTTTCCCATTCCTGGGTCTTGTACCCAACCATCTCTTCCATGTCTCAAAGCTTTTCCTCCTCCATGATGAAAATAAGGATGGTTCATACCTTTTCTGCGCCCTTTGCAACCTCAGAATATGCAATCCCTTCAAACCTCATGAGGAACCATTCCACATCTGCTGTTTTGAACCAAAGATGTGGAAAATCCTGTGGATTGAGCCATACCCTTTCAGGAGCCTCACCTTCTTGTGATGGAGGTGGCGCAAAACCGCTTTTCCTAGCAGTGTGAGTAGCTGGTGGAAGAGAAGGAGGTGAGGCAGTGGCCCCTGGCTGGATAGCAAAAGATTTTGGAAGAACATTAGATCCAGCAATGGTTTTTGGCAGCATTGCACCCATTTACCTTTGAGAGACTCAGGACAAAAGATTGATTCCCAGTCAGACCCCCAGATGTGGAAACAAGAGGTGAATACCCCTAGAAGTTGTCCTCAGATACGGAAGTTATTGGTCCCTTTCCTCTGTAAGGAGTAGGGCGTGCCTTTAACAGCTTAATAAAGAGAGAGAGACAGAGCTGTGAATTCCTTCCTTCCTCCAATCCTCCATGGTATGTTCCCCCTACAACGCAGAGATGAGAGAAATTTATTATACCCTTCCTCCAAACCTTAAAATATATCAAGAAAAATTAAAATCTAGAAACCATAGGAAGAAAACTAAGCAACAGAAACCATAACCCAATCCCATCCCCCCCCTTCTACGCTTGCCATTGTTACATTTGTCTGGTTTCTCCTCTCCATGGCGCATGCTGTGCCCTACTTGGAGCCCCTGCAAATCTTTGTAACTGCCCAACGTGCTACCTTCCAATTTTGCTGAACCGCTTACGCATGTATCTGCTGCTGCTGAAACGCCGCGCTGCCCAAATTCTGAGCCTCCTTGCACTCATTGATGAGCATGTAGGTGGAAAACAGTTGCCAATCCACGGCTTTAAAATACCACCACCACAACATGGGAGATAGAAGCAAGTCAGAATGAATTGTGATATTATGGTCCAGTTAGAATGAATGAATGGATGAAAAAAGATGGATAGAGATTGTATCAGAGACAGGGTGCGTACCAGTTGTATTTAATAGTCGTGAATGATGGAGTCTTCTGCAAGCTGTGCTTGGGGCATTTGGAGAATTTATTTTGGGTTGAGAGGGGAGTTCCAAGGAATAGCTCTTTCTAGACAGACTGTTTGTTGGGCTAGATTGAATTGAAATTGACCAACTTAGTGGTAAATTTAACAAGAATGAGAATGAAGCATGGTGAGTAGTTCATCTCACCACAAGATTGTCCAATACCATGTTTACCTTCTGGTTTGTGCCTTTTTCCAGGCTGAACCAGTTTTGGATGCAATTGGAGCATGCAGGCTGATGGCCTCATCTTAACAGGAAGATTCTCCCACAGGATGATGATTAAATGGAACAAAGAAAGTAAAATAAGCAGCTTCCAAATGAATGCATGCAATTGCTCAAGGGATCACATGATTCCACAGAATAGATTACCACCTTTGAATCAGACTAGGGCTGGACCCCAAGGCATACCCAACCCCAAAAAGCAATTCCAAAGCCCAAACTGTGGGTATACCTGGTTTTTGGGTATCATTTTTTGATGGCCAAACCTAATACTTGTGGGTATTGGGTATATACCCATGGCCCAAGGCCCAACTGGTCTTTGGCCTTTTTTTTGATTTTATGCCCATATAATCCCCAATTCCCCTTTTCTTATTCCTCCCTCCCTTCTATCCCATACCCCCTCATGAGCCATCAAGCTATCTCCCCCATCCTATTTGAATCTCATCCATTGACCACCCATTGACTCCCCCCCCCCCCCAAAAAAAAGGATAAACAAAAAAGGAAAAAACATCAAAATGTCATTTGGATTGGATTGGAGGACTTTAAATTCTAATGATCTAATAAAAGACTTACTAATTTATGATTGAAGGATGGATCTAGCTTTGAGGTAGATCAAATCAAAATTTGGAGGAAAAAATGCCAGTGGGATTTGCTTCCAATTGGAGGTGAAATTGGGGAGCTTCAAAAATTTGATCAAATTGGAGGGAAATTTTTTTTTTGGATGTGGCAAAATAAAATTGCAAAAAACAAGAGGAAAAACCCCCCAAAAAAACTGGGAAGAAACTGAGATAATAGGTTTTGGGCAAAAAAACTTGGCCCCAAACCCTCTGGTGCTATTTGAAAAATACCCAATACCTGAGGTCACAATTTGGTTGGCCCCACTCCCAAACCATACGCAATTGCCTTGGGAAATCCCAATTCCCAACCCAATCAGGTATTACCCAAATTCAAGTAATTGGGGTCCAGCCCTAAATCAGAAATAGTATGTAGATTGTGAGTTCATTCCAAAGAATTGCATTATTTCCAAATTTCTCTTTTTTCAAACCCTGAAAAAAATAACGTCAGATTCTATCTCTGCATTATTCAAAGACAAAGCCTCCCATCATCTCATTCCATACTGACCCCAACTTTTCAACTGTTAGGACCAGAAACAGTTTCCCTATGTTGACTAAAAATGTAGCTGCAAGAAAGGTTAAAATGTGAATATTTCCTTTGCTCAAAGACAATGATAGGCATCACTCCTGGTTGCCAAAGCAAACCATTTTATTTTAATTTCATCAAGTTTCAAGTGTCAGCCCATAAGAAACTCTCAACATGTCAAATTTTTACAACAAAATTATCAGTTTTTCTAGCTATGCCCCCCAGAAAAAAATGCATCCAGTAAGCTTGCATATTAAATGTAGGGATACCCTAAATGCAGCCACTAGATTGGTATCAGATGGCTCTATTCAATAAAATGATGAGCAATTCCCCAGCCAATCCCCAAATTTTTTCCAAAGTTTTGTGCTGCAGATGGGCTGAATCCTGAATTTCATAAATAATTAAGGAACTCCTTGCAGAGAAATTCAACTACCAGTGAAAATTTCAGGTTTTGTATTCAGGATCAGCTCTTGCATACATCTCATCATCCACTCATGCAAATTTTCCTTACACAAAATCTTGGAATGCACAGGAAGTGCATCATTTGGAATTTTAGGGCCATCTCAAGACTGGCCAATGTTCAACGTTTATCCAAAATCATTAGAACTCAATCATTCTTTCAGTCTCAAGTTATCTTGAGTTGGTTTCTCCAACCCTGAGAAATTCCCACATTGAACTGGATACAGTTCAGGTATGAAGCTCCTGGCAGGGGCGTGATTCCTCAATTTTTATATGGCTCAAGATCCACCAGGTGGATTCATGAGTGGTTGCCGGGGTTTGTGTGTGAAATTTAAGTAAATCAGTGTGAAATTGAGTTTTTTTTACAAACTCTGGAGAGTCAGACCTTGGAAACAAGAGCAAATATTGCAGCCCTAAGGTCTACCGCCCAGTGGGAAATCTGTCAATATAAAATGACCATTAAAGAGGCAGCCAAGTATACCATTTCATCATCCTTTGTCACATCCAAAGGCTTAATAAACAGAACAGTAGGCACACAAAACACATCTTCTTGGTCAAAACAATTTTTTTCACCAGAAATAAATTTAACTGTCCTAATATATACTTTCTCCAACAAAAAACCATGTTCCTGATCTTTTTCTTATTGAGCATACTCATGGGCACCCTTGTTGCCTTCTCTGGGGCAGAGGACGCTATCACTTCTAGACAAGAAGAAGTTCATACTAAATGATTTATGACCAACTTTGGAATTGATGGCCCTGGACTCACAGGTATTGGTTGCTTCTATGGTGGCCTTGGAGTTGCCTTAAACCCTTGTATATCTCCCTGGAGTAGATTTGGCCCCATTTATGGGTAGGGTTTGTTCAACAGCTACCTGGCAACTGGTGGCTTGGGTGGCTTGGGATGCTTTTCCAAAGCTACTGAAAACAAAAGCCTTTTTTTTCAAGCTGTCAGCCTTGATGCAGAGTGGCTACACCATCACCCTTCCAAAGGCACTGTTTCCTGCACCAATAAAAAGGGTGAAACTGCTGTTTTTGTTACTCAGGACTTCCTTAAGTAGGTTGTCCGCTTGATCAAAATGCAAAGATAACTTAATCTAGCCCTTTTTTTTCCACTGTTCACTTGGCTATCTAACCCCATGGTGGCTCAGAGCATCTACCACCTTCCCAATAAGTTGGCTCAATCAGCAGACTTGTCAACATTTTACCCAATTTAGCCACAATTGTGCGCTTGATAGCTCTCAATAGCTGTCCACTGGGCAAAATCCGCAACAAGGATCCATAAATTTATGGATCCTTGTTGAGGCTTGAAAAGCAAAATTTTTTCAAGTCCCACTCTAATCTTTCTGCCCCTGCCCTCCCCCTCCATTACTTCACCCTACCATACCCCCCCCTCCCTCTGAACTTCATCAGTTTTAAAATACATATGCACTCACATGTGTGCTATGTATATATGTAATCCAAATTGGATACACTTATGGGCCTCTACAGTCCATTGGACAATCACACAGACCATACAGGCCTGCGTGCACGTCACAGATTTGGGGAAACTGCCCTCAAAACACCTGAAAAAAGTCATTTGGTACACAGGCCATCACAGACCCGTTGGGATGGATGATCCACCCCACTCCAAGGGACTTTCATGGGCATTATTGGACCCAAGGCTCATTTTGGACATATTTGGCCAGCTGGGCTGGCCCGCCAAAGTTTTCATTTCTTGTTTTTGGACTGGGACTGCCCTTTGGGGCCATTTCCCATGTTGCAGCCCGCTCTGAGCCGCTTTTTCTTGCTCATGGCTGGTTGAAGGGCCCAAAGGCCTGCACAGGGCTGTTTTAGGGGGGTAGAGGGACTCCAAATGGATTCCCCCCAGCCCAGTTTCAGTTGCCAATTTGGTTGCAGACGCGGCGCTGGGTGGAGGCTGCAGGGGCTGGGACCAATGGTCCCTGCTCCCTCCCCTCCACTTGCTTGAAATTGCAAGGGAGGGAGGATGACCAGTGGAATACCACCAGCAATAAAGACCACCCAGGCCGGTTGCAGCAAGGCAACCAGAAGTTGGAGGGGATTTCATCACCCCCCCACCTGAGAAAGCAAGCTCCATTACCAAGGGGGAGGTGCCAAGGGCTGGGGGGACCTGATCCCCCTCCAGAACACTTAGGTTCAATACTGCCTAGGCCAGTTGCATTGAAGCAAATGGTGGTGGGGGGAGTTCATCACCCTCCCACGTATAGCTTGAAGAACAAGCATGGTTCTCTCCCCCTCCCCATTACCAAGGGGGAGGCGCCAAGGACTGGGGGGACTTGATCCCCCTCCAGCCCTCCTGGGGCAAATTGTATCCCAGGAAACCAGCAGGGTATTTGACCACCACTGCTGGTAACCTAGGTAGGAAAGAGGGGGGGATGGCATGCCTGCCAGTTACAACCCCCCCCCCTGTGTGAGTTGGAGACTGGACCTAGGTGAGTCCTGGGTCTCACCTGGCCCATATAAGGGGCCAGGGGCTGTTTGCATGAGGCAAACAGCCGGTAAGTATGGTCAGAGTGGTAACAGGGCTGGTTTTAAGGAACAAACAGCCCAGGGATTGAACAGAAAATGGGCTGATTCAGCCCTGTGAGGGTGGAAACACCAAAATCAACCGGAACAGTCCAATTGAAAGGTTTCAGGGGCAAATTCCATGTGGGCTGATGCAGCCCAAAACAATTAAGAAGGCCTGTAGAGCCTGTAGGGCCCTTTTGGTGCGGAAATGTTTCTTTTTCTCCTGTGTTATCATGTGCCCAAAAGAGGCTATTCTTTTGTACTTAAGGAGCCCTTCTCCCTGCTGTTTTTCATCTATATCCATTTTTATTCATCCAATCAATTTTCCAACATATTTCCCCATTGTGAGAGCCCATTAGCCTTTATAGACACAATGTTTCCAGAATTTCTTTTGCTTTAATTACTTCTCCTCCTGCCACCAAGATAATTTCTGGCCATAATTTTCACAGTCAGTTCCATTGAAAACCCCCCGGCTATTTTTCATTCTCCTCAATTGATTACATTTTTTTTTAACTTGCAATGGTCCACTGACTGTTTTTTTGCCCTGTTTGGGGGAGGTCCCAACCCTTCTTGAGCGGGGATTTGTGGAAGTAACAATGGTGGGACCCACTCCCTACTCTTCTATAACTCTCTCACAGGCCCAATTCATTTCAACAAGGGTGTGAAATTGGGTTTTGACAGTTATCCACCCTTTTGCACCTTGACAACTGTTCAAAGCTGTTGAGTATTTTTTTGAGACGGTGGTAGATGCTCTCAAAAGATAAGAAAGAATAAATTGTGTTCCACCAGTTGCAGCTCATTTACTGTCATCACTTAGAGCACTGAGCATTAGTTGTTTTCATTCACCTAGCTCATGTTCACAATTGTTTTGGCGCCTGATTTGTATGTACACTTTAGTTTAGTCTTGTCAGTGACTAAGACAGAATGAAACCCTTGAATCTGTAAGTTTGCTTGCTTTCCAGGGTCTTCATAAAGTGGAAAGTAGCCTACTGATTCCATACTGTACTATTTATCTGCTTCACAGACCTGCAGACTTTCTTGAAAAAGTTTCTCAAGGAGTATTAAAGGCTTGCTTGCATCATGCCACTTTTGTGGTTTCATTATGTATCCTTGGACCAGGAACTTTGTTGCGGCCCGCGCGCTCAGCATTAGGTAGGTCAGGCTCAACAGTTGGGGTGTGCGCAGTCTCAGCAGTGTCCACTTCTGGATCAGAAGCAGCAGCCGCAGGCTTGGCAGCAGGCGCTGCGGGCTTGGAAGGAGGAGCTGCGGGCTTGGAAGCAGGCACTGCATGCTTGGAAGAAGGCACTGCAGGCTTGGCAGCAGGCACTGAAAGCTTGGCAGCAGGCACTGCGTGCTTGGAAGCAGGCACTGCAGGCTTGGAAGCAGGCACTGCGGGCTTGGCAGCAGGCACTGCGGGCTTGGCAGCAGGCACTGCGGGCTTGGCAGCAGGAACTGTGTGCTTGGCAGCAGACACTGCGGGCTTGGCAGCAGGCACTGAATGCTTGGCAGTAGGCACTGCGGGGCTCAGCACACCTTCTACGGGTTGTGCTTTAATAATTTATGGCGTGTTGCAACCTGCTCAGATGTTATAGAACTAGGGATGGAGCTGGCCCAACCAAGTTTGCGGCTGGTCAGTTTGGGGAGGTAGAGTGGGGAAATCAGGGGAGTGGATGCGTGCAAGCGCGGGCCAGCCCACGGGACCAGGTAAATCAGGATGGAGCACTGTGCGGGTACGGAAAAGCGCAGGGGGCTACAAGGAGGGTGATTCAGAGAGCTTTGTCATGAGAAGGACAAACCGGATGTGTGTAATGGCAGGCAGGCTTGAGGGATTGGAGCAGTACGGGTATGGGTTATTTTTGGGCTAGGGTTCTGTTTCTAGAGTTCCCTTCTCATTTGCTTTTGGGCTTTCATTGCACTTGTAACTAGGTTAGGGTTGAGAGGAAGGATATAAAGTCTGCTCCCTCACCGCGGGCAGAGGGGGGGAATGCTCAACCTGATCATGGTTTTGGAAAAAGGAATTCATCTCTTTGTCTCTCAAATTAAAGGGTGCATCCCACACCTCACAGATGCTAGAATCAATAACTTCCGAATATTAGGACAATTTTAGAGTTCCTCTCTCTCTTGTTTCCACATCTGGGGGTCTGGCTGGGAGAAATCTTTTGTTTTCAGTCTCTTGGAGGTAATGCAGGATGCTGACAACAACTGTCCCCAGATCCAAAATTCCACCTGCCTTTCCTCTACAATTGGCTCCCAACCCTTTGACTCAACCTCAACCCCCACAAACTGAAGCTCACACGGCTAGGACAGGCAGTTTTTCCCCCCATCAGAGGAAGGTTCATTGGAGATGGCGGTTTAAACCCCTTGCCACATGTGGCCCAGGCCTAGGGACTTCCATCACCTCCAATCCAGCACTGCTGACATGGAGCAATTTCTTTCTAGGTTCAAAGTTATTGCAGACTCTGAGAGTGCAATGGGCGTAGATAAGTTCCGGACTATTGTCCTCTTCATCACTGAGGAGGAGATGGTTGGGTACCAAATGCAGGAATGGGGAAGGTTGAAGAGCAAGATGTTGGCAAGGTGGGGAAAGCGCAAGCCCCGGTTCCAAGAAAGCAATTTTGAACAAGCCGCAGAGTAAACAAGCAAGTACGGGGGGTACATACGCAAAAAGGGTTGGCGGAGTACATTCCCAAGTTTGAGCGTATCTACGGGTATTTGGCAAAGAATGAGATTGATTTGGGGAAAATGGGGGCCATGAAGCTGGTGTTTTTGGGTGGGCTTGCGCCTCAAATTGGCTTTCAAGAACAAAGGTACCTTTATAGTCATGGTTTGGTCATAAGATGGCTCAAAAGGATCATTGCAATTCTTCCCAAATTGTTGGTCATCCGCCAGGCCATGGAAAGCAAAATCAACCTAGAAAAGCTCATTGCAGACAAGGTGACAACGTACCCGGAGGCCTCCAAGAATTCAGTGATGCTCTTGGTGCCGGCCCCTGCTCAAACTCTGGCTGCACAACACCCAACGCCCTCTTGTGCCACAATGCCTCAACAGGTGCCAGGACCATTGGTGAGAAAAATGACAGAGATATTGCAGGATATACAAATCTTCCTCAACCAGAAGAAAGCTCCAACAGCTCCAAACTCACCATGTGCTTTTGATATTTGTCTCATTTGTCCTCTGCTAAATCATCACTCCTTTAACTACTCAGTCTGCCAGTCTTTACTGGAATTTTGCTTGCCATATGTTGTGTCTTCAGTTTCTGCATCTCTTCATTATTTTCTTCAATGTCTCTGAAGTAGTCACCAAGTGCAGCAAGGACTGCTCCCACCGCAACAGGTGTCAGTCACCGTTGGCTGTTGCAGATGCTCTCACCATGGGAGACAGGTCGGACAACTCCCCTACTCCTATATCAGCAAGCCTGCTCTCAGTCCTTGCAGTATCAACCATCCACCTCAACCTCCAGCCTTGAACTCACCAAATATCAACCTGAATTGGCTAGATTGGTTTACAACTTTGACTTTCTCAACCAGATTGTCTTCAGCATCAATATAGGAGTGTTTAAAATTTAATCTTCCAACTCAATCTCCGGATTATCAAACTGATGGTATCTTCCTGGTTGATAAGTCTATCTGGAAGGATAGGCGTTTTTTTTTTTTGTCTCTGGTGCTTGATCACTTTACATAGTCCATTTAAGGGCCATCATTCTGTGCATAGAGACACGGCTTCTGTTTTTTAATTTTTTATGACTGTCAGATATTCTAGTACTGGCGTTTCCTTCTTGCTTACCATTTTTTCTGCAATTTGAACAGCCTGGTCCAGGTTTATCAGCTCTTCAATTATTTCATATGGTTAAAAGCCAAAAAATGGATCAAACAAGCTCAACCAAAATGGCAAGGACCACTGAATCCCCTGGACCAGGAGTTGAAGGCAATTCCAAAGCGCTGGCACTCAAATCACTCATGGAATCAACTCCACTACAGACCAAAAAAACCACTCCATCTGGAGGAAGAAGATGGAGCAATTGTTTAAGATGCGAGGCATACTGGATCAAATCAACTCACCTGAACTCCATGTAGACATTCCTGACAATGATGAAATGGCAGGTTATCTCACGTCAAAACTAGACCCTGGGACCCACACCAACATTATAACCCCGCAAAATGAAGACTTGTCAAAACTGATTTGGCTTGCTGCAAAGGATCACTTTGCCTCCAGCCAAGCAGCAACTTGAGCCCAAATGTTCTTTAACTTCTTATACCTAGGGTTTTACCAAAATGATATAGATGGTTTTGTCACCTCTGTAAAGGCTCATTCTTGGAAAGCTTGATGAAGTTGGAATAGTATTACCCAACAAGATCCTGAGTTATCTCATCCTCTTCAAGCTGCCCGACTCTCTTAAGGCCATGCAATCTCAGATAATGCATTTAGGAAATGAACTTTTGGTCATTATGGTTCTTAATCATCTTTTCCAGAACCAAAATGAAGTGCAATCAAAAGCTGCCGAGACCTCTGACACCAACTCAGCAATGTTTCACTCCAACAAATCAAACAATTCTGATGCGCCCAGATGCGAGAACGGGAAACACAACCCTTCTTTCAAGTCGCATCCCCCCTCATCCTGCTGGGTAGAATTCCCTGAGCTCCGACCCGACAAGTCATCAAACAAGGGAAGGCGTGCTGTCAAGAAGAAAAATCCGGCTGAATTGCATTTTGTCAATTACTCTTTTTTTTGTGCCTTAAATCATTTGACCAACCTCCACTCTGATCAATATATCCTGGACAGTGGATGCTCAATCCATACGTTTCATGACCCGAACTCATTTTTGTCGTTGACTGAGAAAACTGGTGATGAATTCATCAAAACTGGGAAGAAAGGTGAGGGAATTGCAATTCAAGGTCTCGGCACAGCCATACTCAAAAGTGCTGGAAAAACCATCCACCTTGAGAACGCAGCTTGGGTCCCTGGAGCCACTGTCAACCTTGTGTTCCTTGGTTTCCTGTTACTTGAGGGGTGCTATCTCAGAGTAAACTCCAAATCTGAACCACCATCCTTCACCCTCCAAAGATCAAAAGACTCTGTCCTAACAGGCAGTGTTGAAAACAATCTGCTCCTGATTTGGGCTGAAAAACCATTGGAAACCACCTCTTCTACCACAAAGGCTCCTGGAATTGAGAATAATTCTTCCTGCTACCTAACAGCGGCCAAACTCAAAGACCTCCACCTCAAACTTGGTCATGCTAGCATCAAACAAATGGAGAAATATCTGGGTTTCACAATTCAAATCAATATGTTGAAGAACTTCAAATGCTTAGCCTGTAAGAATAGCAAAATTTACATTGCTTTGTTCAACAAGGATCAGCAGTCTGCAGCTAGGTTCTTTGACCATCTCCATCTTGATCTGATTGGTCCGCTAAATCTCACCAGCAAGGGAGTAATGAGATTTTCCCTCATCATAGTGGACAACCTGTCCGGGTTTCTCTCATCTTTTCCTCTTCCTTCCAAGGATGCAGCAGCCAAGACAATCAAATTTGTGATTTAGAATGAAGCAAAAAGGCAACAGAGGTATCCAATAGAGGTTGTCTCAGATGGAGGAGTAGATTTTTTCAACAACACTCTCAAAACCTTTTTCAAATCAAAGTCAATCAATCATCTCATCAGTGAACCATACCACTCCCAACACAACAGCAAGGCTGAAAGGGCAAACCGCACCATTATGGAATCCTTAAAAATCTGTTTTCAGTTCAACCACGATACCTAAGAATTGTTGGGACGTGGTCATTCAAAGCTTCTGCCTGGCTCTAAATCAGATACCATTGGAAAAAGGGGGAGTGACTCCGTGGGAAATGCTGCATAAAAGCAAGTTACCAAAAGACTATCTGAAACCTATTGGCTCAACAGTCATCTAGCTACTCAATTTGATTAACATCAAGTCAAAGATTAGTGAAAAAGGAGCAGAGGGACTCTTTATTGGGTATGTTCCTAGGTTTTCTTCCTATAAAATTCTATTGAAGACCGGGAAGATCATCAAGACAAATCACGTGAAGTTTCTGAAAACTAAACCTTTGGAAGGCTCCCCGCTACCTGTGGAAGGCTCCCCGCTACCTGACGATGAAGAACCCGCTTTAAAGTGTTCCCCCTTTAGAGGTTTTGACTCAATCTTACCTGCAGAGGATCATACCAGTGAGGATTGTGAGGAACTTAAACCTGAGATAAGTGACTCAGTTGATCAAGATTCTTCCGGCGCCAATCATTCTTCCTCTGAAATCCTCAAAGTCTTAAGACCTAACCTGAGGGATAGATTCATACTGAAGGCGCCAGAATGATACGGTTACCATCACAAATCCCTGCCAAAGAACATAGGAGAAGCTCTGAAACTGCCACACTGGGTACCCCCCATTTAAAAGGAATTTAACACCATTGAGGACCTTGGAGTCTGGGAGGATGCTGATTAATCAGAAGTAGTCAACCCTCTCAACGCCACCTGGGCCTTCTGAAGCAAAGAATATCTACACTTGGGGAAATTTGCGTCTTTACGGGCCCTTCTCAGCTACTCAGTTGACAAAAACCTCAAGATTCTTCACTTCAACGTGAAGGGGGCATTTCTACATGCCCCCCTGGGGGAGAATTTCTTTATCAAAACTCCAACTGGCTCAAAGAGAACTTCTAAATTCCGCAAATTGAACAAGTCACTGTATGGCTTGAAGCAAGCAACCCTCAATTGGTACAAGACGCTCAGCACATGGATCAAAGAGAAGGGATTAGAAGAAAGCAACAGCAATCCTTGTCTCTACCTTCATGCAGATAAATTAACTGCACTCTTTTTCCATGTAGATGACCTAGTGGTTTTTTGGGACGCTGAAGGCTTCAAAACAAAGTTTCCCACTCGATTCAAGGACTCTTTGGCGCATGGGGTGGACACTCTACTGGGAATGAAAGTTGATATTGCCACCAAACAGGAAATAGAAGAATTCAAAGAACTGGGTATAAACTACCAATTGCCCATAGGACGACTCAACTTCATTGCAACGCTGGCCAGACCCAACATCAGCTACACTGTTTCAAATCTGGCCCGTTCCTTGAGAATCCAGGCATTGCTCACTGGAAAGAAGTGGAGCATATGTGGAGATACTTCCTCAAAACAATCAACTATTGACTTGTTCTTTGGGCTAGAACCCCAGCTACAAGACTCATAACCTATAGCAATGCAAATTGCGGGGATTATCCCACCACTCTACTATCTCAAACAGGTTTCATCTGCCTGCTCAAGGTGTTGCCCATCTACTGGACCAGCCGCCAACAGCAAAGCATAGCTCACTCCTCAAAGGAGTCTGAATGCAATGCGCTCTCAGCCAGTCACCTTTAGGGGTGGTGGATCAATCACCTCATAGGAGAAATCTGGAGGACCATACCCCAATCCCCCATACACTTAATTGATAACAAAGGGCTCAATGATAAGATCAAGAAGTTTGGTTGCAAATCTCATGCCAAGTACATAGATATAAAACTTAAGAGCCTCAGTAAAAACTGGAACAACCAACGCATTAAAATAAAGCTTATCTTATCCCAAGACATGCTGGCTGACTCTCTAACAAAAGCAGCTAGTACTGCATCTGTGGAAAGACTTGCTAAGTACATCAGATTGTAAAAATTATCCTGATATTGAGTTGAGCGGGCGTGTTGATATTTGTCTCATCTGTCCTCTGCTAAATCATCATTCCTTTAACTACTCAGTCTGCCAGTCTCTACTGCAATTTTGCTTGTCATATGTTGTGTCTTCAGTTTCTGCATCTCTTCATTCTTTTTCTCACTGTCTCTGAAGTTTTCACCAAGCACGGCAAGGACTGATACCACCGCAACAGGTGTCAGTCACCATTGGCTGTTGCGGATGCTCTCACCATGGGAGAAAGGTCGGACAACTCCCCTACTCCTATATCAGCAAGCCTGATCTCAGTCCTTGCCGTCTCAACCATCCACCTCAACCTCCAGCCTTGAACTCACCAAATATCAACCTGAATTGGCTAGATTGGTTTACAACTTTGACTTTGTCCACCAGATCTTCTTCAGCATCAATATAGGAGTGGGTACCATTCAAGCTTCCAACTCAATCTCCAGATGAGAAAACTGATGGTATCTTCCTGGTTGATAAGTCTCTCTGGAAGGATAGGCATTATTTTTTTGTCTCTAGTGCTTGATCACTTTACATAGTCCGTTTAAGGGCAATCATCCTGCACGTAGAGACACGGCTTCTGTTTGTTAATTGTTTATGACTGTTGGATATTCTATTACTGGTGTTTCCTTCTTTCTTACCATTTTTGCTGCAATTTGAACAGCCTGTTCCAGGTTTATCAGCTCTTCAATTCTTTCATATGCGCAACACCACTTCATATGGTCAAAGGGTTTAAGCCTCCCAGCGGGTCCTCAGGAGGTTTTGGGTTGCACACTTGTAATTATTGTGGGAAAAAAGGGAACTGGAATTCAAAATTTGCCCACCTCACTCAGGACATGAACAAGGGGTTGGTTTGCATTTCTGGCTTGACATACGTATTCCCAATGGGCAAATTGGTGGATCTTAGAACATGTCAGCTGCCTCCCATGGTACAAATATGAGAATGGATGAGGGCTCCAGCCAAAACCACTCAGGTATCACTTGGCATTGTCACCGCTACCGGCACCTGGGAAGCCCTGAGAGTGGAGGCCAAGGTTAGGGTGTTGGCTGCAAATGAATGGGTTACGTTAGAAAGAATGGAAATTAACTTTAAAGAGCAACCATTTTCCCTGAAGCTAGCTGCGCAAGCCAAGGGGGGACAACCCATCAGCAACTCCTGTGGGGAGAAAGAAGGCCGTGGAGATTGTCTGGACAGTGATGGTGAAAGACTTGCCAATACCCCTAACCCTACAAGAATTAGTGGTGGTATCCCTGGCAGTTGTTGAAAAGATGGTCCAGGCATTGAAGGAGTGGAGGCAAGCCCAGGTTCTGGAAACAGTTCAGCCTGTGAACATGGTGGAGGAGGAAGTAGACCGCAAGCTGTGTTGGTTGAATTTGTTATCAGTTCTGCTTGCCTATGGCACAATTGCTATTGCGGGGCGGAAGTTATGGGCAATGGTAGATAGCGGTTAAATGGTTAAATTGCTTCCGCCAGGGATGGTGGAATGCTGGGTTTTCTGTGGAGGAAGTGTGTGATGGGGCTTTGGGTGTTGAACAGCGGAGAGTGCTGCATAGATGGGGTAGTTGAGGCAAAGGAGGTAGAGGTTGCAAAATTCTGGAAGCCCCTATCTTTCCTCTTGGTGGAGTGTGGAAAATTTATTTTGGGACGTCTGCTGATGTTTGGATTCCAGGCTCAAATGGTCTTAAACTCTGAGGCATGCACCAAAGCATTAACAGTCAATTAATTGTTTTGCGCGCAGTTTGAGACAACAATCTGCAACCACAGAAGGGGGAAATGGGTGCAGAGACTGAAAATGTGTGGCAACAACAAGTCTGAAGGGGGGTTGACTGTAAGGGTCACCCCATGGATGATTTTTCTTAGCTGGCTGTGGTCACAATGTGGAGCAAGCTCCGGCTTTTCCCAGGAAGTCAACTAGCAAGGAGAAGGTGGGGGAGGAAGGTGCGCAGAGGGCAAAATTGGCAGAAGTAAATTACCTTCCTCAGTATGCATCTCCGGGATGTTCTACTTTTCAAAAAACCTATCATTGTGCCACATTTGTGAGCAAAGGCAAAAGCCCCTGTTTGGTTATTGCTAGGACTCACAACAATGATGTCTGGGTTTGGATGGCAAGGTGAAACACAGGCAAGTACAACCTGGTGGCTCAAAAGATCTGGCCACAGAACAAGCCAATGCTGCAGGGGCTTAACGGAAATCTGTGCCCAATTGTGTGGTCCCAAGATCCATGGGAAACACCTCTGAAGAAGTCTGGATGGGTAACACAATTGGCACAAATCACATATGAGAGAGTTGATGCTCTCAACTTTGGGCCTGCGGGATGGTTGAGTCTGGAGGAGAAGGCTTTACTGGTGTCAGTTTTGGTATTGCGGGAGAAGGCCCTTGCCTTTGGGCTGGACAAGGGGGGATTGTTCAAAGGCAAGATTGAGGACCCTTGCATAATCCCCACTGTTACGCACGTGCAGTGGCAAATAAAGCCAATTCCAATCGCTTGGACCATTTGGGAGGCCTTTTTAGATTTGGTGTGCAAGGGCGTGAGGACAGGAATGTATGAGCAGTCTTTGTAAATCTACTCCAGTCCAATTTTTGCGGTTTTTAAGCAGGATGGGAAGTTGTTGAGGATTTTCCATGATCTGCAGCGTTTCAACTAGTCCATTCCAATTTTTGCAGTTTTTAAGCCGGATGGGAAGTTGTTGAGGATTATCCATGATCTGCAGCGGCTCAACTTGTTCACCATCTGCAATGTGGGGTTGCCCCCATGGGTAGAGGAATTTCTGGAATAAATGGCTGGGCGCACATTTTATGTATTGGTGGATGCAATGGGTTGGTACAATCAGCAGGAACTCCACCCCGATTTGCAACCACTGACTGCTTTCAAAACCAGGTTAGGAAGGATGCAACTAACACAGCTGCCACAGGGTGCAACCAACTTTGTGGCAGTGTACCAAGCTCAGATGACCTGTATACTGCGCAATGACCTTCCTGGCGGCTTCCAGATCTTTATTGACAATTCCAGTATCAAGGGCCTGAGGACAGACTATGGGGGCGCTCTTTTGATGGAAGCCCCCGCGTATTCCCAAATGGAGCGGATCTTGTTTTGGATCAAAGAGGCAGGACTTACCATTTCAGGGAAGAAGCTGGCTATCTGCATTACGGCGCTCAAGGTGTTTGGGAATGTGGTGAAATTTGACCGCAGGAGGATTGCGGAGAAGAAGCAGAACAAGGTTCTTGAGTGGCCAACTCCATGGATGGTGTCACACATTCTCCAGTTTCTGGGGTTGTGTAGCTATGCCTGCATGTTCATCAAATGGTTTGAAGAGGTGGCAAGCCCCCTTTTGGCACTGACACGTAAGGGCGCAAAGTGGGAATGGACTGCCCGGTGTGACAACGCATTCACAAAGCTCAAGGAGATTGTGGGGCGCAAAATTTTCATCTGGGATCTAAATTGCAACGCCAGGGGGATATGCTTGGCAGTCAAATCTAGTGAATTTGGTTCAGGGGGAGTCCTGATGCAGGAAAAGGAGTGAAAAGATTGGCTTGTTCTCTATCAGTTGTTAACCTTTACCAAAACAGAGAGTTGCTATTTGCAGCCAAAGTTGGAGTTTTACAGGGTTATAAAAATTGCTCAAAGGTTGCAGCACCTTCTTTTGGGCATTTTGGTGGTTATTTATAGACACGGAGGCAAGTAGGCTCAGTACTGGAAATTTGACTTGTTGCAGCTCAGCTGTGGTTGGAAGTCTGAAGCACAATAGGCTCAGAGAAGCACGTTGGAAGACTGTCTATTTGGGAGTTCATTACCTAAGGGCTTGGAATTGGTGTGGCGCGCGCCTTTTGCGGGCACAATGAACAGAATGGGCTGGATTTTTTGCCTTTTGAGGACATTGAGCGTGGTCAAACATAACTTTCCCTCCGCGGCTGTGGTTTTACTAATGCAGAAGCAAGTGATTGAAGCTAAGTAGTATGGATTAGGCCAATATGGGATATGCACTGAGGTTGTGGAGCTGTGGGGAAATGAATGCTAAATTTGCGGAGGCGGCATGTGGGTTGTTGAGGATTTGTAGTTATGCCGCATGTGGGATTGGGAGTGATCTGCTAGGGAATATTAACAAGGATCTGTTGTTCGTTATGCATTGACAGGACTCAACTGTTAGGGGGAATTGGCAACAGGATCATCAAATCTACTTCAAATCATTGGATGGGGTAAGGATTGGATGATTAGTAAGGAGGATCAGTGCAAACGCACGGAGGCGGTGGGAAAAGGAGTCTTTCATTAGCTGTTTACGTTCCTTTTTTGGAGTAGCTAAAGAGGGTCAGCGCGGAATGCACGGAGACCACAGGAGTCTTTCATTTTTGGCTTGCATTCTTTTGTTATTTTTTTTATATATAAGGAAGATTTTCTTTTAATGGAGATATCATTTACATCATCAGGGGAAAATGATTGGAGATTATTATTGGACATTAGCATAGGAGATGAAGGTGAGATTATCATATCATCATTATTGGAGATTATCACCGCAAATTATAGCCAGATTCTTTTCTTATATTACTTTGGATTTTAATTACCAGCAAGAGTTCTTGGAGGTCATATTTAGAGAAATAGTTCAAGTACAGAGCTTGTTGGGGAGTCTGTCTTGTTTATTTACTGTTATTTCATTGCAAGTTAGCATTAGTGATTTCCAGCCTGGGTTAGGAAGTGGAGTTTGATTAGGAATTGCGGAGGTACAGAAGTGTGACTCAAGGGCTAGTAGGCTTTCCAGAACTTAGAGCAGAATTGCTGCGGAGAATTTTATATTGTTGTGGAGAATTTTGATAAAGTAATTGATTAGGATTACAATGATGAAAATGAATGATGATGCTATATACACAAATGTGATGAGATGATGATAAAATACAAAAAATTAAACTAGTTACAACAAGTGCCGGTCTATTTATAGACTGGTTGAAGAAGATGGAACACATGTCCTAGTCAATCTTTGTAGTATAACTTAACACAGTAATAGTGCTTTCAAATTCTTTTGTTCCTGGGTTTCTCATGGGGCCAAAAGCTTGTTGCAATGGATAGCAAGCGCTTTTGGATGGGTTTCTTTTCTGATGTTGACTCTGCTCAATGGTTTCTTTCATGGTTTTTGTCTTTGCTTTCCAATTCCCAAAAGCATACTGACATTTTGCAAATTTTCACTTCAGCATGCCCCCTCAATTTGTGATCTGCCATAGCTAGGTTTAATTGAGCTGGTATAATTTTGATCATTCCCATCTATTTTTGGAATCTGTTTTTCTTAAAAAGATCAAGTGGTTTGGTTAAACAATCTGCCACCATTTCAGAAGTCTTGATGTATTGCATATTTACTTCTTTGTTTTTGATTAAATCTCTCACAAAGTTATAATGCATGTCAATGTGCTTTGTTCTGGAGTGATAGACATGGCTCTTTGAGCGCTTGATTGCACCTTTGTTGTTGCTATAGACCAGGATAGTTTTGAGTTCCTTGAAATTTAATTTGGAGTGAAGTAATTTTAACCATTTGGCTTCTTGAAAAGTTGCCAATAAGGCTGGCAATTTGGCTTTGGTGGATGATATTCTGACTTCTCCCAGTCTTTTACTTAGCCAACTGACAGCTGCTGCACCTGCGTTAAAGATATATCCGGAGCATGAGTTTGGTCCAATCTCTTCTGACCAAATTGAGTCCAAGTAGCCACTAGGGAGTTGGTCTTCAACTTGTTGGTAATTCATTCCATAATTCTTTGTTCCTTTTAAGTATTGAAGAACATGTTTAAAAGCTTCCCAATGTGACATGCTGGGTTTCTCAAGAAATTGGGAAAGTGTTCCTACTATGTAGGCTAAGTCAGGTTGCGTGCACTGGGAGAGGTAGTTAAGCAACCCTACTGCTGATTGGTAATCAAATCCAGTTGCTTTAAAGATATTATTTTCATCTTCTGTTGAAATTTCAAGTTTGAGATTACTTTGGGTTGGTGTTAATGATACCTTACATTCTTCCATTCTGTATTCTTCCAATAGCTTGTTGACATAGTGTTCTTGGCTGAGAGGGATTGAGTTTGGGTTCTGAGTAATCTTGATCCCTAAGGCATGGCTGGCTAGTCCTAAATCCTTTATCTTGAATTCAATGTTCATTTCTTTGATGGTTCTTTCTTACCCATCTCCAACTAAAACAATATCATCTACCCATACAAATAGTATATTGTCTGAATAGGCAGGGGTCTGGGTTACTAACTGAAAATTTTTTTTGGGTGAGCCATGTTTTGAGAGTATTTTACCAGCTTTGTTCTGCTTGTTTAAGACCATAGAGTGACTTTCTTAATTTAATGATAAATTCATTGGGTCTTTCAATGATTTTTCTACATCCTTCTTGGTTGTAAATTTCCGGTTTGGTCTCTTGGATCCAATCTACAAATCCTTTGGGTAGTTCAATGTATACCACCTCCTCCTCACTGAGTTCGGAGTTCAGGTAAGCTGTTACAAATTCAACTTGTTGTACTTTCTGTTCAGTTTGTACTGCATAGTTGAGAAATTATCTTAGAGTAGATAGTTTCCCAGTTGGAGAGAATGTCTCTTTATAGTCTCTTCCTGGTTTCTGGCGGAATCCTCTAGCTACACATTTACCCTTAAACTGTTTAAGATAACCATTTTTGTCAAACTTTTTGGTGATTACCCACCTAGTATTTATCAAGGTTTTATTTTTGGGTAGCTCTGATTGCTTGGTTATTTCAAATACTCCTCTGTCAATTATTGAGTCAAATTCCTCAAATACTTCCTTCTTCCACTGGTTCCATTCTGGAGTTTGTTAAGCAGCTTTGAGATTGTTAGGGCCATTCTTGTTCTCTTTAACTAAACCGCTGAGGGCAATAGGTATAACATTGTTGAGTGAGTAGATGAATTTTTCTTCTAATTATTCTGCTACCTGTGCCCTATGGCAGAGTTTTCCCTCTATAATTGAATTCTCATCAATGTTGCGGCTAATATTCTTTGGTGCTACTTCTCTAGGGATCCAATCTCATTCAGGTTTGTTTTTGTTTGTTTTCTTATTCTTGTCCCCCTTATTTGTCACAACTGGATTATTTGGTTCAATTAAACAATCTTGTTCTCCTTTGTCAACTACTACAGGCTGGCTGGAAGGTGGGGGAGAGTTTAGTGGGTTGGTTGATTCCTCAGTAGTATGTTCTGGACAGTTGACAGGGTTTCCATTTGCAAATACGGGTTGGATTGGGTCTAAGTAGTGTCCACTGGGGTTTGAAATTTTGTCCGAGCTGTCAATCAATGGGATTTTTTCTTAATTAAAACAAAAATCTTGAGATTGAATCATCTTCTTTTCTTCAAGTAAGTATATTTGATACACTCCAAAGTTCTCTTCATATCCTACCATGACACACTCTTGACTACAAGGTTCCATTTTTACTTTCTTTGGTAGGTTAGTCAAGAAAACAAGATATCTGATTTGCTTGAAATGATTCAGGTTGGGTGATTGTTCAAAAAATAGTTCATAAGAAGTTTTTCCTCTTGTCTCATTTGTCCGATTTTGTAGGTAGGTGGCTGCTGATACCAACTCTTCCCAACATTCCTTTGGTAGTCCCAAGTCAATTATTAGAACTCTGGATTTCTCTTTCAACGTCCTATTCATCCTTTTGGCAATTCCATTATTTTGGGGGGTGTATGGAGTGGTAACAACAGCTTCAATTCCTCATAAGCCACACCATTCTTTAAAGTTCCTATACACAAACTCTTGGCCCCCATTGCTAATTATCCTTTTAAAATTTGTTTCTTGTTGGTTCTTGGCAAGTTGTATGATTATCTGGATGTTCTCAAGTGCTTGGTCCTTTGAAGTTAAGAAGGAATTCCAAACAAAATGGGTTGCGCTATCCACAACAACAAGAATGTACTTTGATCCTCCAACAAGTCCGGAGTGATTGGTCCCATCAAGTCAACCAAGATTTCCTCTAGGAAGTTTTCAGTTTGCTTGATATGGTGTTTAAAGGTGGGTCTTGCCATTTTTCCTTCCATGCAAGGTTTATAGCCGTTTGATCTTCCGGGGTGGCCTAGTGGCCTAGATGTTAGTGTTCCGGGATTTTAGCTGCATGGTGGTGGTCACAATTGACTTATAGTAAGTTCTTTGAGATTTTTCTACCAAAAATGACTTCAGTGTTTTTTTGGATCTTAAACTCCTTATTCTGGTGATTAACAAGCTTGCCACCATTTTTCCAGATTTTTCCAATTGATAGTAGATTTTAAGTTATGTTTGGGACAGATTGTTCATCCTTAAAGATGACTTCCCTATCATAAAGCCTTAACGCTACATCTCCTTTTCCCTCAATTTCAATCTTCTTCCCTGTGTCTCCAATTATAACGGAACCGCTGACTCTTCTAAAATTTTTGAATAGATATTTATTTGCAAACATGTGCTCCAAGGCACCCAAGTCAACAAGAATAGGTTTTAATTTGGATTCAGATATCATGGCTGTTGTGGTGTCAGGAGTTGCTATAAACGCTACTGGGCCTTCCACCATTCCTCTGGTAGGTTTCTCCTTGGGACCATTGTTCTTCTTTTTAATACTGCAGTCCTTTTTCATCTGGCCGGGCTTACCACAGTTGTGACACTTATATTTAAATTTTCCTTCTGATGACATGGCTATTTCTTCCTTAACTTGGGATGAGCCATTCCCAAACATTGCTTTATTGTTTTCAACACTTGCTTTTATTTCTTCAATTGTTGGGTAGTGATTTCCCCAAGTAAGTACTCAAATTAACAACTTGTACTTACTTGGCAACATCCGTATTGCAATCCTAGATACAATTGCATTGTTGACTGAAGTACCGGTGAGCTCCATCTTCCTATTTGTGGCTTGTAAGTCTCTGATCCACTGATCATAAATTTTTAATTTTAATTCCAAAAATTGATCTAGTGCTATCCCTTGGGCTTGAATGCCCGTTGTGGTGACCAATCCGGGACACCACGGTCAAAAAAAAAAAAAAAAAAAAAATATCTTTTTCAGTTGTACTCCTATGGCTACCTTCATTTCCCCCCATCTCTCAACTCCTCCCTGTCCTAGCGGTCTAGGACAGGCCTCTTGCCTGTCTCTTTGCTTCGCTCCCCTCTTCCTATGTTCAACTCCCACTTGTCGCGCTTGCGGCCCTGACTTTTGGCGGCGCGAGCAATCGTCAAACCAATTTTGACAATCCCATCCACCACCGATCTGCTCATCCATCCCTGCCTTGATCTTTGGAGGCCATGACCGTCAGCGGCTCCAGTCCGAGATCTTCCCTCCATGCCGAGTTGGTCGTCTCCAAGATCGACCCCCACTTCCGTTCGCTCAGCAAAGACGTCCATCCCACCAGCAGCACCCCTGCGCCCCTGACCCACGGCTCGCCAGCCACCATCCAGCATCATCATCATCCTTTCATTTCCATCATGCACCCAACAACCATCCTGTCCCCTTCCAGCACTCTCCCACCTCCCCCTGATCCCTGTCAGCAACTCATCAGTCCACTGACCAGGCTCACAATCTTGAATGGTCCATTGTCCTCAAAATCCTCCCAAAAACAATATCTGTCGATCCATCTCCTTCAGTTTCATCTCCAACCCAACCCTCAACTCAAACCTTCCTTGCCATCAATCTTCCCAACGCTCTCAGGATTGACCAAGGGTGATCACCAATTGAAAATCCCAAACCAAAACCGAAATCGAGTTACTCAACTCAATCAATCATCCCCCCACCAATCCATCAGCCACTAGTGGCAGTCATTATCCTCCCTCTTCCACAACCGATCCACTCTACCTCCTCCTCGCCCATCATCCAATCCAACCAACGACCGCGAGCGACCGCTCGCGGCCGTCGGAACTTTCACCCCGTTGTCGCCGCCAATCGGGCAACGACAGCCGTTTTCGACACCCGCAACCGCTGTCGCGGGTGTCCATCTGGTTGCCCGCGGTCATTCTTGACGCGGGCGACATCTCTTTTTCCTCTCATGTAATTTTTTTTTTTTTTTTTTTATGTTTTCATTTTTCCGCACCTATTTGTAGTATCACTTGTACATAGTTTACAGGGACTCATGTCTATAAAAGGAGGGGCTCTCCCCTGCCTTTTGGCCCAGCATCAGAGCATCAGAGCATCAGAGAATCCAATCCATCCAATGAGACCATCATCATAAGCAATTTATCCGTGGGCATCCTTCCTCACTTATCTGAGTCATTTATCCGGGTATATCTATGATTGCCCCTTTATCCTTTGAGCCTCCATACTCAAACTCTGTCCTTGTGACCTTGATCCTTATCACCAACCAATAGCCTTGCTGGTTGAAGAAGAATTCCTGTCTGTCTGAATTCTTGAGTGTGTTATACCACTCTGATCCCTTTTTCCGACCATACTGGTCTTGATCTCTCCTTGATCATCTTTCTGGAGCCAATCACGTTTGATTGAAGAGGTTTTATTAAGCTTAAAACCTGGAGTGTTATACCTCCCTTCTTCTTTAAGGTTGAATTTTGCCACGCTATTCTTGAGTCCCTTGAGAAGTGTTGGGATATTCTTGCTCGAATTTGTTATTGATTTGCTTCTAGAGCTTCATAAAAAAATTGCTTTTGTTTTGTTCAGCCTCCCACAGTTATCTGGTACCCTTCAAGCGCTTGATTGCGGAGATTTGGGCAGGTTCATTGAGAACCTGGAGGTTGGTTGGGATTGAGTTTATCTTTCCTAATCAGCTTCTGACGACCAGAGTTATTAGCTTGTGGGTGTTGTTACTTACAACTGCCTTTTTCTATTGAACTCTGAACAAACCTTGACTTATTTGTTCAAGTCTTTACCTGCACCATCTTGCCTCAGATAGTGTTGTTTCCATTGCTACCGACAACTCTTATCCTCTTCCCTTACTTTGATTTCTCATCCATAAGGTTCTGGACCTTGATTCCGGTTACATTTAAATATTATTGTAACTCCTAGGAGGGCAGCCTAAACAGCACCTTTCCCCTCCACAGAACTGCCACGGCCTAGCACCGTTTGGAGTCTTACATACGGTCCCCCGGGCCGGGATTGAACCAGAAACCTTGGGATTTACAGTCCCAACTTGAAGAATCAACTCCGAAATCCTATCTGATTTCTCTTTCTTTTTCTGTTTGTTCTTTTTTTAGATCTGATCCGTGGAGGCAGCTTGGTCTAGAAGTAAGTCCTCCCAATTTGTGCACTGCTTGGGCAAGATACTTGTTGTTTTTGGCGAAACCCTACTCTTGCCACACTCGTGAGCCACTTTGGAAATCTTCTCTTTGGATCCCCTAGGAACTCTGTTATTCAATATGGCATCTTCCGCTACTCCAACCACCCCTGTCCGACCTAAGATGGTAAAAATCAAACCTCAGAACAAGAACTTAGGCTTCAACGGTACAAATGTCAAGCAATTCTTGGACTCTTACAAAATGGCTGCTGAAGTGGATGGAGCTAGCAAATTTGATATGGCTTATCAGTTGCGATTCTTTATCTCCTCTGATGAAGTTATGGAGGTAATTGAGTCTTTCAAGGGATTCAAATCCCATAACTGGACGCTTCTCAGGGAGGCTATGTTGGCATACTGGGGTAAAATAGATGTGGCTAGGTTTACTCTGCAGGATTTGGATGCTCTGGTTTCTCAGTGGATCTCCAATGGTGGTATTTCTTCAGCCTCTGACTATCAGATCTTTAGGAAGTCTTGGGATCCCATTCAAAACTATCTTATCCAAAACGATCACATTGACACAGTGGACTAAATTTGAGAAAAGTTCTTCCAATCTTTTTTGTTGGCTGTGCAGGAAAGGATTAAAGAAGAACTGGTCAAATCTGGATCCATGATTACCACCAGGGATAATCGATTCAAGCTCCCTGTTTTTCTCACCCTTAGGAGTACTGTGGATAAAGTCATGAAAGGTCAAACTGCCCTTACCTTTGAAAAGCCTAGAACTACTGAACCGGTCCATGCTCCTTCTTTTAAAGAGTCAAACGATATTATGATTAAAATGGAGGCAGATTGTAGGCCTAAAGCAGATCCTAATTCTAATCGGGAACCTACTACTATAGATGAAATCACCAAGTTACTTAGAGCCTTTGAGAAAAAAATAGATCAAAAGATTTCTTCGCTAGCTACTCCTAAAACTCCTTCTTCTGTCCCCAAATCAACTCTGGTCTGTTACTACTGTCATAGGGAAGGCCATGGAACCAGACGATGCCAAGAACTTCAGAAGGACCTAAAGGAAAAATTTGTAGAGCAGAGGGGGAACAATTACTTCCTCCCTAATGGTGCCCTAATCCCTTTTGACTCGTCTCGTCCTATCCGACATGTGGTGGCCTCTTACCAGCCATCACCTCCTGTGAAAGCATCTCTTGCTTCCTTTGAATTTTGATCATCCTGTGGTACCCTCCAACCTTGTTATCCTCCAGCTATTTCTTCCTCTAGTCTTGCTGGGACTACTTATCAATCTGATCCAGCCAGGAAACGACATGAGGAACCTAAACCTCATAAGGCTCCTTCCTTGCCAACTTCAATCCTTTGAAAACCCGTTAAACGTCAATCATCACTTGAGCCTCCTTCCTCTGATGTAGAAGACATGGAGGTGGAAAAGGAACCACTCATGGAAAGGTTCCCAGATCACCCTGATCCTTCTCCCTCACCTCAACCTTCTAATCCTATCTTAGATTCTGCATCACCTGAACTTCCTCCCCCCACCCAGCCCAAAGTTCAATTTGAAAGGGGCATCTCCAAGGATCACCCCAATGCTGTGGAGGGAGTATTAAAGAAAATTTCTGATCTCAAAATTCCTGATCTATCTGTGGCTGAACTCCTATTGATCTCTCCATCTGTTTCTGAAGGAATGAAGAAATGGGTCTCTCGTTGACGTGTGGAAATTGGCCCTGAAGAACTCAAAGTCTCCTCTGGCACTTTAATGGAGGACTCTGGTGGAACCAGTCCTTCTATAGAATCCAACCTTTATTCCTGTCCCCTTGGTTTTCTTCCTTGTTATCTTGGTGACTCAGCTAAAACTGTTTCTCCTCTTTTGGATTCTGGATCTCAGCTTAACTTAATCTCGGTTGCTATGGCCTGCAAGCTCAAACTTAGTCCTAGGGTCAGCTTCAACTCTGCAGTGTATGGGATAGGAAATCAAGCTTGTGAACTGGTTGGTATTGCTGAAGATGTACTGGTCAGGATTGGTCAAAATATTGTTGGAACCTGCCACTTTTGGATCACTCGTTTGGACAGTCCTATGATCTTGGGACAACCCTTCTTAATGGACTTTGGTGCAACCCTGATGTTTTCTGATCAAGTTGGGGAGAGAATTCTTCTCCCTGATGCTGATGGCAGGAAAATTGAAGTCCCTCTTTGCTCTTTGGATTCTGGTCGTTGGGAAAGAGATTTTCCTGGTCATTCTCCCAAATCATCTTTTAAGGGGAAGCAGAAGGATAACTCTATTTCCTCTCATTTTTTAGGGGAATAGTTGATCCTACTAATGGTTGTAGCTCTTTTCAGCCTCAGACTGCAACTCAAGGGTCAACTCCAATCCCTCAGGCTTATTTTTCATTCCTTTCATCATTCTCTTCTGATCTCAAGAATATTAAAAAACAAAAACATATCAAAATAGAAAAATCCAAAAATATTTCTTCTCCATCTCCTTCTCTCTCTGGATCTGTCGTGTCTTCTTTTCCTTCTACTTTTGAGTCTGATCAATCTTCTCTCAGTTCCGGTTTGAATCTCCGCAATGAGTCTAAACTAGATCCTAATTGCAATTCCGTTTTTGGTGGTTTTGGTATGAAGGAATATGGGCTTCAGTGGAGGCAATTTGGGGTACAAGTAAGTCCTCCCAATTGTGCACTGCCAGGGAAATCTTTTACTGTCATTTTCAAAACTCTACCTTGTGCCACACATGTGAGCAAAGTATTATCTCCTGGTTCTCCTTTTATGGAAAAGGCACCCTTCAAGGATATTGCAGAACATCGGACTTGGAAGATGTTGGAACTTGGACTCAGCTTTTGTAATCAAGTCTCTCTGGTCAACTCTTGGAGGAAACAAGAACTTCTCTCTTTTGCCACTAAGTATAAACCAGTTGCTAAGAAGATCCAACCAGTCAACCAGCCTATGCCTCTCAACCTCAATCCTCCCCTTATGCGTCCTCCTCTATCTCGGGATCCTTACTGTCGTCTTCCTCAATCTCTTACTGGTCCCTTTGTGCCTAATGGATGGGTCACTGAAGAACGTCTGAAGGTGGTCAACTTTGGTCCAGATGGATGGCTTCTTCCTGATGAGTTAAATTTAATCAAAAATGTCTTATCTCTAAGGGAAAAATCTATTGCTTTCTGTGAAGAAGAGAGAGGTCTCTTGCGGGAATCCTATGGCCTCCCTTATATCATCCCTGTAGTTGAACATGATCCTTGGCAAAAGAAAAAGATCCCTATCCCTGCTGCTAAAGTTGACAAATTCATCAAGTTGGTCCGGGAACAAGTTTGAACTGGCCTGTATGAACAGTCAACTTCTAGTTACTCCAGCCCTGTCTTCTGTGTCCTCAAGAGTAATGGTAAACTTAGAATAGTTCATGATCTTCAACCTCTTAATAAAGTTGCTATTAAAGACTCTGGTATCCCTCCTGCTACTGAAGAATTTGTTGAATCCTTTGCGGGAAGAGCTTTCTATGGTCTAGGGGATATTATGGGTGGCTATGACGAACGATCCTTACATCCTATTTCTCGTCCTCTCACTACTTTTGATACTCCTCTTGGTTGATTTCAACTTACTCGATTACCTCAAGGAGCCACCAACTTGGTTGCAGTCTATCAGGCTCAAATGATGTGGATCCTCCAGGATGAAATCCCTGATCATGCTGGTATCTTTATTGACGATGGCGGAATTAAAGGTCCAGTATCTGACTATGATAATGAGCTCTTACCTTGGCATCCAGGAATTTGTTGTTTTATCTGGGAATATGCTACTACCTTGGAGAGGATTCTGTTTTGAATCAAGGAATCTGGCCTTACTGTCTCTGGATCCAAACTGGCGGCTTGTGTCCCTGCTCTGGAAATTGTTGGTCATGTGGTCTGCAAGGGAGGAAGAAGGATGGCACCAGCCAAAGTCAACAAGATCATCTCTTGGCCTACCCCAATCAATCCAACTGAAGTTAGGGGCTTTCTAGGTGTTGTCACTTATGTTAGAATCTTTATCCCATCTTTATCCAAAATCTGTGCACCCTTGCGTCGTCTAACCAGAAAAGATGCTGAATGGATTTGGACCCAAGATTGTGAATGTGCTTTCCAGCTACTCAAAAGGATAGTTGGTAAAGACATAGTTTTGAAAAAGATCTCTTATGGACCTGGAGCTGGCAAGATCAAGCTGGCTGTCAATTCTAGTTATCAATCTGTTGGGGCCGTCCTTACTCAGGAAGATGAAAATGGTTGGGACTGTCCTGCTCTTTATGAATCTTTGTTGTTTTCAGATGTAGAATCTAGATACTCCCAACCCAAACTGGAACTCTGTGGTGTGGCTCGAATGATGAAGAAACTTCAAACCGTTCTCTGGGGCCAACATTTCCAATTGCAAGTTGATGCTCGATCCATCATTGAAATGATCAACGCTCCCAGTCTTCCCAATGCTCCTATGACTCGTTGGAATGGCCCTTATCGAGTGGTTCATCAAGTTAGAGGTGGATCTTATGTTTTGGAGGAGCTGGATAGTACTTGGTTGGCCAGAAGGTTCTCTGCTGATCAAGTCAAGAAGTTCCATTGTTGTGGGTGCAACTTATCTCAGAAGTAAGTCCTCCCAATTGTGCACCACCAGGGTCATTTGCTGCGTTTTTGTTGTAAAAACTCTACTGTATGCCACATATGTGAGCACCTGGGACGCCCTCCTTGTTCTATTCCTGCCGCTTCTAGGTCTCATTTGGAAGAATCAAGATATTTTCCTCAACTCTTCAATTGCTCTCAAGATCAAGAAATGGCCAATCTTTGCTTCAATTTCTTTGTTCCCTGCTTTTTTTTTTTTTTAAATCCCTTTGAATTTTAGATGCAGACTAGGGACAGTCTGTAAGTTGGGGACAGATGTGGTGACCAATCCGGGACACCACGGTCAAAAAAAAAAAAAAAAAAAAAAAAAAAATCTTTTTCAGTTGTACTCCTATGGCTACCTTCATTTCCCCCCATCTCTCAACTCCTCCCTGTCCTAGCGGTCTAGGACAGGCCTCTTGCCTGTCTCTTTGCTTCGCTCCCCTCTTCCTATGTTCAACTCCCACTTGTCGCGCTTGCGGCCCTGACTTTTGGCGGCGCGAGCAATCGTCGAACCACTTTTGACAATCCCATCCACCACCAATCTGCTCATCCATCCCTGCCTTGATCTTTGGAGGCCATGACCGTCAGCGGCTCCAGTCCGAGATCTTCCCTCCATGCCGAGTTGGTCGTCTCCGAGATCAACCCCCACTTCCGTTCGCTCAGCAAAGACGTCCATCCCACCAGCAGCACCCCTGCTCCCCTGACCCACGGCTCGCCAGCCACCCATCCAGCATCATCATCATCCTTTCATTTCCATCATGCACCCAACAACCATCCTGTCCCCTTCCAGCACTCTCCCACCTCCCCCTGATCCCTGTCAGCAACTCATCAGTCCACTGACCAGGCTCACAATCTTGAATGGTCCATTGTCCTCAAAATCCTCCCAAAAACAATATCCGTCAATCCATCTCCTTCGGTTTCATCTCCAACCCGACCCTCAACTCAAACCTTCCTTGCCATCAATCTTCCCAACGCTCTCAGGATCGACCAAGGGTGATCACCAATTGAAAATCCCAAACCAAAACCAAAATTGAGTTACTCAACTCAATCAATCATCCCCGCACCAGTCCATCAGCCACTAGTGGCAGTCATTATCCTCCCTCTTCCACAACCGATCCACTCTACCTCCTCCTCGCCAATCATCCAATCCAACCAACAACCGCGAGCGACCGCTCGCGGCCGTCGGAACTTTCACCCCGTTGTCGCCGCCGATCGGGCGACGACAGCCGTTGTCGACAACCGCGACCGCTGTCGCGGGTGTCCATCTGGTTGCCCGCGGTCATTCTTGACGCGGGCAACATCTCTTTTTCCTCTCATGTAATTTTTTTTTTTTTTTTTTTTATGTTTTCATTTTTCCGCACCTATTTGTAGTATCACTTGTACATAGTTTACAGGGCCTCATGTCTATAAAAGGAGGGGCTCTCCCCTTCCTTTTGGCCCAGCATCAGAGCATCAGAGCATCAGAGAATCCAATCCATCCAATGAGACCATCATCATAAGCAATTTATCCGTGGGCATCCTTCCCCACTTATCTGAGTCATTTATCCGGGTATATCTATGATTGCCCCTTTATCCTTTGAGCCTCCATACTCAAACTCTGTCCTTGTGACCTTGATCCTTATCACCAACCAATAGCCTTGCTGGTTGAAGAAGAATTCCTGTCTGTCTGAATTCTTGAGTGTGTTATACCACTCTGATCCCTTTTTCCGACCATACTGGTCTTGATCTCTCCTTGATCATCTTTCTGGAGCAAATCACGTTTGATTGAAGAGGTTTTATTAAGCTTAAAACCTGGAGTGTTATACCTCCCTTCTTCTTTAAGGTTGAATTTCGCCACGCTATTCTTGAGTCCCTTGAGAAGTGTTGGGATATTCTTGCTCAAATTTGTTATTGATTTGCTTCTAGAGCTTCATAAACAAATTTCTTTTGTTTTGTTCAGCCTCCCACAGGCATCTGGTACCCTTCAAGCGCTTGATTGCGGAGATTTGGGCAGGTTCATTGAGAACCTGGAGGTTGGTTGGGATTGAGTTGATCTTTCCTAATCAGCTGCTGACGACCAGAGTTATTAGCTTGTGGGTGTTGTTACTTACAACTGCCTTGTTCTATTGAACTCTGAACAAACCTTGACTTATTTGTTCAAGTCTTTACCTGCACCATCTTGCCTCAGATAGTGTTGTTTCCATTGCTACCGACAACTCTTATCCTCTTCCCTTACTTTGATTTCTCATCCATAAGGTTCTGGACCTTGATTCCGGTTACATTTAAATATTATTGTAACTCCTAGGAGGGCAGCCTAAAAAGCACCTTTCCCCACCACAGAACTGCCACGGCCTAGCACCATTTGGAGTCTTACACCGTTCCAAAAAACCTTTCCTCCAAGATATTCCAGAGGGCCCGTCCATCACCCCTCTCATTCATTTTTATCTTGTTTCCAACAAAAGCAACAATGCTTTCATCAAGACAATGCATGAGGAGGCAGTACAACTTCTCCTTCTTCTCCTTGGTCACCACATTATCTACTCCAATAACATAATTCCAGCAACCAAGTTGGAAAAGTTTGGCTTTGCTGAGCATGACCCAAGTCACGTAGTTTTTTGTGTTAAGAAAGACTTGTCTACCATTGGATTGATCCATTTCAAGATGAGCGATTTTGATTTCAGGTTCTTAGTTTGGTTGTGAGTGGTGCTAATAATGTGATAAAGTAATTTATTTGGATTAAAATGATGAAAATAAATGATGATGCTATATACAAAAATGTGATGAGATGATGATACAATACAAAAAATGAAACTAGGTACAACAAGTGCCGGTCTATTTATAGACTGGTCAAAGACAATGGAACACATGTCCTAGTCAATCTTTGTAGTATAACTTTACACGGTAATTGTGCTTTACTGTTCTTTTGTTCCTGGGTTGCTTATGGGGCCAAAAGCTTGTTGCAATGGATAGCAAGTGCTTTTGGCCAGGTTGCTTTTCTGATGGTGAGTCCACTCCATGGTTGCTTTCATGTTTTTCATCTTTGCTTTCCAATTCTCAAAAGCATACCAACATTTTTCAAATTTTCACTTCAACAAATTTTACCAAACACACAATCTCTTTCCACAAATTGGGGGTCTGGCAAGGAAAGTCCTTTCTCTGTTATAATTCCTGGTACCATCTGTGGAGATATACCATTTTTTAGTTTTTTTTCTTTCTTTTATATACAAGATTTAGGGGGACATGGAAGCTCAGATCACTGCAGCAGCATGGAAGGTCTATTCTTAAAGGCCTTTGTCTGGGGTGGTCCAGGTCCCTTAGGTGATATGTATTTGCGGAGTTTGGAGTCTCTTTGTAGTTATTCTTTGTCTCAGGTTTCTCAGTTTTATTTGTCTCATTCTCAGATACAGAGTAGTTCTCACTAGTATTTGAGGAGTTTCTTTTTGTGTCTCATTTTGTAGGATGATGCGGTGAATCAAGAGGATTCCTTTCTGGGGTAGATCAGGCATCATATTTAATTCAGGAGCTACATACAAGATTTATGGGGCATGGCAATAATTTAAGAGGGGGGAGAAATCTAAGGAAGGAAGATGGCGCGGTGGAGACGGCAGCAGGGCTCACCACCGGCACAATGATGCTTGTGGAGGAGCTTGCAACTCTCTGCAACTGGGATTCCAACCAAACTTTGGAGGATGGCTGGTATTTTTTCATCCAATTTGCGGAGGTTCTGGTTGATTTTGGATTCCTCAATTCCTCAGCGGCCTTCTTCATTGTTGCTTTGGATTTCCACGTGGCATGGAGAGACCAGGCGGAATTGGGTCAACCTAGAAGTGTGGGAGTTGGAGGACTGGAAGTAGATTCAAGGTGACAGGGTCCGGATTGGATACAAGCAACGCGGAGATCTTTGGACTGGCAATGGAGGTGACAGTGACTCAACAAGAGGCGCAGGAGCTGTGTGAAGAAATGGAGGGGTCAAAAAAAAATCAACCTCTGCAGGAGGTGTCATGGTTGGTGGAGACGTGGTTGGAGTGGTGGATGCTAGAGGAGTGGGTGATGGTGGACGTAATAGGGGGACAATGGGCACTGCCAGCGGGGGTATTGGAGGCCTAGCCACTCAAACAAAGAAGGGAGCCGTGTTGTACCTGAGTGGTACCTGGCCAAGTCCAACATTTAGGTTGTGCCGTTGGCCCCAGGCTTGGGTGGCATCTCCTCAGGAAGCCGCAGTGGGGTAGTCTGCGCATCAAAGAGGGGGGGAAAGTTGTTCCATGGCCTCTGCAACAGGGGACAAGGGGGGATTCCAGTTTTTGGTCTTGATAGGTTTTTCATTGTTAACAACAAAGTTGGCCATTGGTCCGCAGCGGCAACGTTTGCTACGGGGATGGGGGGAGGCCAAGTCCGCAAGGATCCAGGGGTTGGAGCAACAAACAAACACCTGTGATGGCCTAGATGGCAGGCGTTGCAGGCTGGGCAACCGGAGGTTTGGGTGCACATTCTCTGCATTTTTGCGCAGTACTTGCACATTTCCATGATGGGGGATTTATTTCTTTCTTTTGGAGTTTGGAGTGTGGCTAGGAGTTGGGGGTTGAGGGGTTTAGCAGATGTTCTATTGTTTTGGAGCATGGGAATCATGTGGACAGAATTCAAGTTGTGGGGGGATGTGGTGGTTATTTATAGACAGGGAGGCAAGTAGGCTCAGCACTTGAAATTCAACTTGGAGCAGCTCAGCTGTGGTTGGAAGTCCGCAGCACAATAGGCTCAGAGAAGCATGTTGGCAGAATTTCTGTTCCAGAGTTCATTGGCTAAGGGCTCAGCATTGGTGCGGCGCATTCTTTTTGCAGGCACAATGACAAGAATGGGCTGGATTTTTTGCTTTTTGCAGACATTAAGTGTGGTCAAACATAAATTTCCCTTTGTGGCTGTGGGTTTACTAATGCAGAAGCAAGTGATCAAAGCTAAGTAGTACAAATTAGATATGCACTGAGGTTGCGGAGCTGTGGGGCAATGAATGCTAAATTTGAGGAGGTGGCATGCAGGTTGTTGGGGATTTGTAGTTATGCTTCTTGAGGGATTGGGAGTGATCCTCTAGGGAAGATCAACAAGGATCTGTTGTTAGTTATGCGTTCGCGCAACTCAACTGTTAGGGGGAATTGGCAACAGGATCATCAAATCTACTGAAAATCAACGGATTGGGTATGATTGGACTATTAGTAAGGAGTATCAGTGCAAGCGCACAGAGGCAGTGGGAAAAGGAGTCTTACATTAGCAGTTTACGTTCCTTTTTCAGATTAGCTAAGGAGGGCCAGTGTGTAATGCGCAGAGACAATAAGTGTCTTTCATTTGTGGCTTGCATTCTTTTGTTATTTGTTTTATATATAAGGAGGCTTTTTGTTTATTAGAGATATCATTGAAATCATTGGGGGAACATGATTGGAGATTATTATTGTAAATTAGCATAGGAGATGAGGGGGACATTATCACATCATCATTATTGGAGATTATCAAGGCAAATTATAGCTAGATTCTTTTCTTCTGTTATTTCAGAGTGTAATTACCAGCAAGAGTTCTCGGATGTCATATTTAGGGAAATAGTTCAAGTGCCAAGCTTGTCAGGGAGTCCCTCTTGTTTATTTACTATTATTATATCACAAGTTAGCTTTAGTAGTTTCCAGCTTGGGTGCAGAAGTTGAGTTCAATTAGGAATTGCAGAAGTACAGAAGTGTGACTCAAGGGCTAGTGGGCTTTCCAAAACTTGGAGCAAGATTTCTGTGGAGATTTTTATATTTTTGTGGAGAATTTTACCAAACACACAATCTCTTTCCACAGCGTTAAATTTGAGCTCTTGGTGGATGCAGAAGCTTTGGCCCAGATGATCAACTTGCAGATGTTTCCAAACATGCCCATGACAAGGTGAGTGGCGTTATTTCAGCTATTCTCCTTTAGTGTGATGCATGTCCCAGGGAAGGTGTTCACTATGCCAGAAGGGCTGTTGCGTTATCCCTGGGAGGACCCATATGAAGGGGCAGAGCCCCTGGACGTGAAATCTCCGGTTGTCCAGGTAGGGGTAGTGGAGGCAGAGGTTTGCCTTCCGTTGTGTCAATCCGGGCATTTTGAGGTCTTTTGCTCTTATTTTCAGGATCTCTGGTTCCCCAAGGGCACGGCAAGCTTGGTTTGTTGATGGGTGAAGCATTTTGCGGTGAACTTCTACCTTCAGGACAGGCAATTATGGCAGCAGAATGCTCCTGTTACTCTTGTGTTTGCAACATCAAGGCCAGACCAAGAAGTGATCTTCAGTGGTTTGCACAATGAGCTGGGTCACTGGGACAAATTTGAGAAGCAGAGGAGGATGAAGGCATGGTTCTGGTGGCCGGGGGTTGTGCATGCGGTATGGGAGTGGGTGAAATTGTGCAAAGCCTGTCAGCGGCGGAGCTCAAGGTTGCCCAAAGAGGTTGGTCACCCCATGGGAGAGGATGCACTGTTTTGATGGGTTTCCCTCAATGTGGTACACATTAAGGCAGGGAAGTTCCCTTACCTACTCATTGCGCGCAACAACCTGTTGGGGTGGGTCAAGGCCCCCCCTCTGGGAAATTTTTGGCGCAAAAAGTTGCTCAGTTCTTGGATGAAGACTGGTTTGCATGCTATGGATTGCTTGTTCTGGTCACAGAAGACAGGGGCGCGGAGTTTTGAGGACTCTTGATGACATTGGTGCAGAGTTGTGGGGAAAATTTTGGTTGCATGACAGAATACTATCCAGAGGGCGTGGGGATTATTGAGCATGGACATCAACCCATCAGATACACTATGGTGAAGATGTGCAGGGAGGATAGCAAAAGGCGGCAGAAAACTCTTCTGGTGGTTCTCTTTTCCAATTGGATCTCTGTGAAGCAATCAACGGGCTACTTGCCCTATGAGCTGCTCTTTGGACAGCAGCCTGTGCTTCCTGTGGACATTGAGGTGGACATGTTTTTGGGTGTTGAATTGTGGAAGGTAAGACCCCGCAGACCTTGTTTAGGCACGCTCTGAAGAAATTCTTAGGAGCTAGGCAACCTTGGCAAAGGCCGCAGAGCAATTGAAGATGACCCAAACAGCTTCCATCCACTACTGGGACAAGTGCTGCTCCCACTTTCTCCATGATCTGTTGCGGAAGGGGGATTTGGTGCTGCTTTTCAACTTTAGTCAGGAATCTCAGTGGTGACAGCTTTTTTCTGTTAAAATACGTATGCACTTACGCGTGTGCTACATATAAGTGTAATCCAAATGGGATGCACATGTGGGCCTCTGTGGCCCATTGGACACTCACATGGACCATACGGGCCTGTGTGGATGTCCCGGATTTGGGGAAACTGGCCTCAAAACGCGTGAAACAGGCTTATTGGTACCAGGGGCCTAACATTGTAAGACTCCAAAAGGTGCTAGGCCGTGGCAGTTCTGTGGAGGGGAAATGTGCTGTTTAGGCTGACCTCCTGAGTGTTACAAAAATATTTAAATGTAACCAAGATCAAAGTCCAGAACCTTGTAAACAAGGGACCAAAAGTAAAAGGATAAAGATTATAGTAGTTGGTAGCTGGGGAAACAACACTATCCAAGACAAGATGGTGCCGGGGAAAACTTGAATAGAAGAAGTCAAGGTTTTTTCAGATTTCAACAAGACAAGGCAATTGTAAGTGACAACGCCCACAAGCTAATAGCTCTGGTTGTCAGCAGAATCTTAGGAAAGATCAACTCAATCCCAAACAACCTCCAGGTTCTCAATGAACCTGCCCAACTCTCCGCAATCAAGCGCTTGAAGGGTACAAGATAAATGTGGGTGGCCGCACAAGACAAAGCTAATGGTTTGAAGAAGCTCCAGAAGCAAAACAATAACTGATTCAAACAAGAATAACCCAACACCTCCCAAGGGACTCAAGAGTAGCGTGGAGGAATTCAACTTAAAAAGAGATGAAGGGAGGTTTAAAACTCCAGGTTTTAAGCTTAATCAAACCTCTTCAGTCAAACGTGACTGGGTCCAGAAAGATAATCAGAGGATGATCAGGACCAGTATGGTTGGATAAAAGGATCAGGAGTGGTGTAACACACTCAAGAATTCAATTAGTGGAATTCTTCTTCAACCAGCAAAGCTATTGGTTGGTGATATGGATCAAGGATCAAGGTTTTGAGTATGGAGGCTCAAGGATCAAGGGGAAATCATAGATATACCCAAATTTTTGTCTCAGATAAAGGGGAATGAAGACCCCACGGATGATGTATTTCAAGAGGACACTGATGATCTTAGGATGTGGTGTGTGTTAGGATACCATGTGCTAATCTGATGTCGTTTAGGATCTCCTGATGTTCCTCCAAAAGGCAGGGGAGAGCCCCTCCTTATATGGGCAGGAGGTCCTGTTAGACTATGTACAAGGGATACTAAAAATGGAGCAGAAAAAGAAAGAAAGAATTTTTTTTATTTTTTTTTTGATTTCCAGATTTTTAGGTGATCAGAAAAATTTGATCACGCAGGCCGGTGGAAATCCGGCCTGCCTGACGGGGGTGAGATCCTTCTCATCCCTTTACCATCTTTTGCGTCCGTCTGTGGACAGGCGCGTGCAAAAATACTGGAATCACCCACCCCTTGCCCAAAGGCAAAAGGGGTGGGAATAGAAAATGGATTAGACTGCCCGCGGGTGTCCGCGGGTGGTACAATGCTTTCCACCCCCACCCAAAGATGGAAGGGGGTGGGAGAGTCCCAGATGATGATGAGCAATGGATTGATGGATGGGATGAGGATGAGATAGGGAGGATGGGATTGGATAGGGTGGATTACAACATCATTGTCCTTATAATTATGTACGACTTCCTCAATCATGAAATGATGATGATCATAAGAGTAAATAAGAAAGATCCGCCCCAATCAATTCATTTGGTGGGATGGGGCCTCAACTCAACTCCGGTGTGACGCGGCAGGGAGAAAGAGGGAGTGGATGGGGAATGGATCATGCAGAACCATTGGTTCTGGTATGACACAAGATTGTCAATGATGATGAATTTTTTTTTTTTTTGTTGGGTTGGTGGGATAGGTATAGGTAGTACCTATGAGCTCTTCTTGGAGGGTCCCTCAAAACTGTTTATCAGCAGGTATTTTGATTGCTCAATACTTGATGATGATGGTGGTTGGAGACAAGACTCAGAGGACGGGGTGATTGGGGGTGGTTGGTGATGGAAGTAGGATCAAACAAGTTAGATTCCAGGGAGAGTTGACTGGAACCAATGAGAGGATGATGAGAATTCTTTGCTGAGATGGAGACCATCAAGCAATGATTGAGTGCCAAACCTATCAAGGGCTCAATCTTGAACCTGAGGATGTAATCAATGGGGACAAAGATGAGTCCAACGGGACAAGATCTGAGACCGGGTATGAATTTGGTAGTCTGGTTGAGGACAAGATTGATGGTATGATCTAGACAGATCAATTGACCTAAAAAGTTACAACAATCAAAGATTTTGAACCTCAACCTGCTGCCTACTAACTTATTGAGTAGTTTGATCTGATTTGTGGTTGATGATTTCTTAGAGTTAATTTTCTTCATCTTGATCCTCTTTGAGGCTTGATTGATTGTTGAGTGATTGTGGCTTGAGGATGAGATCAGGGATGGCGGGATGAGATGAGTCTTAAGATGAGGAAGGGATGATGAATATCTTGGGCCGAGCGGGTCTTGGCCTGTGCGTTTGGCCCAAAGGATGGGGGGAACAATGAGAGAAGGGATTGAAAGGAATGCCTAGAGGATGGGACCAAGAGAGGCCTGTCCTAGACTACTGGGACAGGGGAACGCTTTGCAGGTTGAGGGAATTGAAGGAGTCATACTGATACAAAAAAAATTCCAATTTTTTTTTTTTTTGAATGACACCTAAATAAAAGAATTGTAAAAAAAAATTGAATTTTCCACATCTGGCCCAGGGTGTCCAGATTTGTTCACCACAACGGGCCCAGTGAGGTATATTGGCAAATACAGCAAGATGGGCTTGTATGGGCATAATTGGGCCCAAGGTTTATTTTGGACATACTTGGCCAGATGGGCTGGCCCGCCAAAGTATGGCTTACTTAGTTTTCGGGCTTGGGGCGGCCCATTGGGGCCGCTGCCCGTGTTGCAGCCCGTGTTGCGGCCCGCTTGGGGCCGCTGTTTTTGCCTTTGGCTTGTTTATGGGGCCCAATGGCCCGCGTGGGGCCGTTGTTGCGGCTGCTGAGCTGATTGCAACCGTTGCGCTGGGTGGCGGCTGGCTGTTGGTGCTGCAAGGGCCGGGGAAAATGGCCAAGGCTCCCTCACCTCCCCTAACCCGCCATTGCGAGGGGGAGGTGGGGGCAGCTGGTAGCGACCAGCTTGCCACCCAGGCCCATCGCATTGAGGAAACCAGCAGTGGGGGGAATGGACCACCCCACACCAGCCCTAGGTGGTTAGGGCAAATGCAAGGTGGCTGGCGGCTGTGGAAACAAGAGAGGTGATACCCCCTGAGGTTTTCCTCAAGTTCCAGAAGTTATTGGTCTAAGTGTCTGTAAGGAGATTGGATGCAATGAGCTTAAGAATAGAGAGTGATGACAAGATAAATTCCCCCCTTCCAATCCTTCCCATACCATTCCCTGGTGGTCCGGTGATGATGATATATGATGTATATATGATGATCTGATGATCTATCTGTAATCTCATCTGATGTTATATCTCTATGATATGGTAATGAGATAATCCAACCTGGAGTTGAGAGTGAGGTGTTTTTAAGTCCTCCCTCTCAACCCTAGCCTAGGTACAACCACAAGCAACAAGATAGATGAAATATGACTCCAAGTACAGAACCCTAGCTCCACCCCAACCCTACCCCATACCACCCACCCCGTCCAAAACCCTCCCCTTTGATATCACATACGTCCGGTTTGTCCTTCTCATGGCTCAGCCCTCCACTGCGCCCTACTTGGAGCCCCCCCGGTTTTATCTGTTGGCGGGCGTCCGCAGATCCCGCAATCCGTGAGTTGGCCCACGCTTATGCCCGTGCAAACCTCTGCTGCGCCCTACTTGGAGCCCCCCGGGTTTATCCATCGGCGCGCCTCCGTGGATCCCGCAATCCGTGAGTCGGCCCGCGCTTATTCCTGCGCAAACCCCCCCGGTGTGTATAACCCCTGATTGCCCCGCCCTTGCCTTCCGGACTAGCCACCTGCAAGCTTTGTTGGGCCGGCTCCATCACTTGGTCCGCATTCCCTGGAAGGGTTGTGGCCCGCAACGCAGCTCCCAATCCAAGGTTATAAATACAAAACCACACCACAAAAAAGCAACCAGTGGGGGGGGGACCTGACCACCCCTCCACCATCAAAGCAATGAGACCAAGGGGTGCTCTCCCCCCCCCCCCCTTTACCAAGGGGGAGGAGCAACTGGGCTGAGGGGATCTGACCACCCCCCAGCCCACCATTCTATGGCAACGCCCTGGGGGTATCAACCCCCAGGGCCCCTGGTAGGGGGATTTGACCGCCCCCTCCAGGGATCTGTGAGAAAGAGGGGGGGGACAGCATGTCTGCTGGTCACCCCCCCCCCCCATGTGGGTCTGAGACTGGACCCAGGTGTGTCCTGGGTCCCACCTGGCCATTTGTATGGCCAGGGGCTGGTTGCATGAGGCAACTGGCCAGTATGTGAGGTCAGGGATTGAACAGCACAGGGGCTGGTTCAGTCCCATAATGGTGGAAACACCAGAAAGGAGGGAATTAGCTGGTCATAAGGGTACAGGAACTGATGCCATGCAGGCTGATGTAGTCCAAACCAAGTAACAAGGCCTGTAGAGCCTGTAGAGCTCTTTTGGGGCGGAAAATTTGCCTTTTGGCTTGTTGTATCATGGGCTCACAAGAGGCCAATCTTTAGTACTTAAGGAGCTCTTCTCCCTGCTTTTTTCCATCATTCTTTAATCATCCAATTGAATTCATCACCAATATCATCCAACGTATTGCCCCATTGTGAGAGCCCATCGGCAATTATTGACACAAGGTGTCCAGCATTTCTTTTGCTTTAAATACTGCTCATTTTCCTAAGCTAATTGCTGGACATAATTATAACATTTTCTAACCAATGGAACAGTTGGTATTTTGTGGCTTCCAATTTCTTGGGCAGCAGCTACCATCTTGAGGAATTGGACAGGAGTCCTCTTAAACAGAGGGCCACAGCTTTTCATGTGAAGCACTTCTTTGAGCATGGATCCACCTTGTTTGACAAGAAGGTGGGGGATGGTGCTGACTCTGGGGACAAAGGTGCAGGTTGGGGAGTACTCAACGGTTTGGGCTCTTTCCCCAATGAGCAGTCCATGTGCAAGGTGGCGCTTTGGGGGAGTAGGATACTGCAAACATCTGGGGATAGCTGCCAAGCTGGGGGGCTCTAGTGCTAAAAGGAAAGTTAAAGCTAGATTTGGTGAGGGGGTGCTCTAGTCAGTTCACGGCTGGAATAAATATACACCCCAGAACATTTGTTTCCTTATTTCTTTTCTTGTATTGTATTTGGGTTTTGTATTGATACTGGATTTGGTTGATAATTGTTGCAGGAACGCAGTTCCGGCGCAATTCTGGGTCCATACTTGCAAGGACAAGCCCTGCAAACGGAAGGTGGGACAAGGAGCGCTGCAAAAAAAAAAGTTTCTTCTTTTTTTCTGGGTCTTTTACTATTTATCTTATTCTTTCTCTGGCTCTGTTCCTTTTTATATTTTTCTTTCTCTAAGGAAGATTTAATGGGAACAGGGGGGTATGTTTGGATTGCGTGCAGGACAAGCTTACTTTGGTGAGGGGGTGCTCTAGCAAGTTCACAGCTGGAACAACTAGGCACCGCAGAATGTTTGTTTCCTATTGTCTCTCTCTCTTTCTGGTTGTGTGCGCGCGCTTGAGAATTTCTTTTTGTTTCTTTTTCAGAGATGTTACAGTAACAGTGAGGAATTTTTTCTTGGGAGGTCCAGGTACCTTGTTGGAAGTCTTAGCAACTTACAAAGGTGTGGTGGACTCAAGGAGCATCAGCGGGTATTTGCGGTTGCACAATTGCACATGGGGCAACTCAGGACTCAGTTTTTCTCTCTCTCACTTGCTCAAGGGCGCGGAATGTTCTCAAGGGAATACTCAACTTAATCAGGAAATAGTAAAAACGTGTATTTCTTTTAAATTCAAGGAAAAGTGTGGATACAAAGTGGAAAGAAGGGAAGGGTAGAGAGAAGGGAAGGGAGGGGGCAATGCGCCTAAGCCATCTTGATCATCTCCTCCATTTCCCCCTGCAATAAGGCAATCAGGGCCCAGAATTACACCAAAAGCTCACATTGGGATTCTGAATATTTTGCACTTGGGGCTGCAAGGAAGGCCCATAACATGGAGGTCAACCGTTTTTCAAAATTCTTGAAGTCAGCGGCCAATAGGGCCATCACAGTTGAAATCTCTGAGATTTAAGGCAGGCTTGGTCAAGGAGAGGCCATTGGTGAAGAGGGGGCCTCCAGAGGACCGCTTGTGGGCCTGGCCCAGGCGGAGGCCATGACGCAATCACAATTGGGGATTGCGGAATTGGAGGTGCAGCCAGAGGGGTTTTGGGCCTCTCTTCCAAGTCCAACAAGTACCTCAAGTTTGAATCCAGGGCCAGGGTGGGAGTGGCTGAGGTGTTTGAAGGAGCAGGAGGGGGAGACAGGCAATGTCTGAACAACTCCTTGATGTGTGGGTCCCTTGAGCCTTGGTTGACTTGGAAGCAATTGGCCCAGTATTGTAGCGCAGCCCATTAAACCGCAAAGTTGGGGAAGTACTCCTTCAGGTGAGGGCCCCCGCGGTTTGGGCCCAAGGTGGAGTCACAGTCCACACTTGAAGGTTCTGGAGGAGGAGAGTGATGAGGAGGGGAGCCTGGCGGAGTACACAAATCCTCTGAGATGGTGTTGTTGTCCAAAACTACAAACAGATACAGGCAAGCCCCTTGCATGGCCTAGTTCAAGGGCCGGATTGGGGTTCCCTTTCTGAGGGAGAAGCAAAAATGGCCATGGAAGAAGGTGGTGCACGTGCGGCAGCCAGGGATCAGAAAGCACTCATACCCTTTTTGAGCACAGAAGTCACAAGGCGGCATGGTGGCAATGGATAATGGGGTCATGTGGTGTGATGTGGTAAGGGTGGGGGGAGGATGGTATAGGGGAGGCGCAAGTTATGGCTGAGGTAGGGATGGGAAGACCTCTGGGGAAAGAACTCAAGTTGGGGGGATGTGTTTTCATTATATATCCTTGGACCAGGCCTGTGTCATGGCCTGTGCACTCAGCATTAGGTAGGTCAGGCTCAGCAGTTGGGGTGCACATGGTCTCAGCAGTGTCTGCTGCTTGCTCAGAAGCAGAAGATGCTGCAGGGCTCAGCACACCAGCTACAGGTTGTTCTCTATCAAGGTACGGTGGGTTGCAACCCTCTCAGACGTTACAGACCTAGGAATGGAGACAGCCCAACCAAGTTTGTGGGAAGTCAGTTTGGGGAGGTAAGAGCAGGTCAATTGTGGGGTTATGTGCCAGGTTGGATGCGGGAAAGCGCATGCCGGCCCATGGGACCAGGGAAATCACAACGGCATGTTGGGTGGATACAGAAAAGTGGGGGGCTCCAAGTAGGGCGCGGCAGAGGGCTGCTTCATGAGAAGGACAAACCAGATGTGTGTAATGGCAGGCGGGCTTAAGGGATCGGGGTGGTATGCCTATGGGTTAGGGTTAGGCTAGGGTTCTGTTTCTCTGGTTCTCTTCTCATTTTCTGTTGGGCTGTCATTGAGCTTGTACCTAGGTTAGGGTTGAGAGGGAGGATATAAAGTCTGATCCCTCAGCCCGGGCAGAGGGGGGGGCATTCCACAACGTATCACATTTGTGGGAAAAGGAATTCATCTATTTGTCTCATGATTTAAAGGGTGCATCCCACAACTCAAACACGCTAGAATCAATAACTTCCAAACACTAGGACAATTTGGGAGTTCCTCTCTCTCTTGTTTCCACACTGTAAGTGCTCACTCTTGTGGCCCCTATCCACTTTGCTCATCTATGACTGGTTTGGACTTTTCTTATTGCATGCCAGGCCCATCACAACCAACAAAGCCCAACAATTGATAAATCTAAGAGTAAAGTAGCAATCATCCTCTCCAAGGGAGAAAGCTCTGCTTGTTGAGCCCCCATTTCTTGCACCTCTCCATTCAATGTTTTTTTTTAATTCAGTGTACAAAAAGATAGCCCTTGAGTTTGGCCACCTTGAATTTGTTGTACAATGGTGTCCCTTTTACTCATAAATCTAAGTAATCCAGCTTTTTTGTAACTCTTTTCTGGTTGAAATCAGTCCAAAATATTGCACTGAAATGCCCAACCCTCAGCCCGGGTCAAGCTGAATCTTTTGCCGCAGAAACACTCAAATGGTTGCTATAAAGCTCACATTTTTTGTGGTATAGTGGTATAGCTACCTGGGCTCCCCTAAAAATCTACCAAGAATGCTTTTCATGGATCTTTACATGTGTTTGCTTTGAATAGATGCCTGTTTCAGCATTCAATCAAAAAGAAATAGTCAAAATTGGAGATGACAAGAGGAATTGTGCTTCTGAAGTATAAAGTTGGGGGGTGGCTATTCTAAAACCCCCAAATTACTCATGGCATGCCAATTTTGGCATGGGTTACCATGCACACCAAATCAGGTCTTTTTTTTAAAAAAAAAGAAAAAGAAATGGCATTCCGGTTTTGTGTGGTCAATGGTGCACACAAATTTCTTTGGCATGCCACATTCAACACACCAGCCTTTCTCTCCAAACAGGGAATTGTTATTGTGTATCCCCCAGCACACCAATAACCTCTGGCATGCATTAGAAAAAAATGCCATTTTTGGCATCCATAAAAAATTGTGGATGCCAATTTTTTTTTCAAAGTCTAATTTCACATATTTGATCTACTTCTGGGGCCTTTCAAAAATAGGTTTGATTATCAATTTAAAAATTTCACAGGCCCTTCTGTGCCCACCCCCCCCCCCCCAAAAAAAAAAATTGAAAAAATTGGGTTTTACCGGTTCACAGGCCTTTTCTGCACAGATTTCACAAATTTGGCCTTCCAGACATACTGTCACAACTTTTCCTGGCGTGCAAGGGGCTGATGGCACAGGAACTACTGATCACAGAACTCAGGATAGAGAAGACAATATTGATTCCAATGAAGATAGTTGGAGTAATTACAAGTATGAAGAAGGTAAAGGATGAGAGGAATCCAGGAGTAAGGCTCTTGAGGAGTATTGATTACTGAATCCTATAAGAGTTATACCAAAAGGGGTGAGTTAGATGAGTAGGTTGGGCTGGATGGCTCTCTTGTGCTGAGATGACGCCTATTTGAAGGAACTAACCAATAATAAGTAGTATACTGATTCCTTGAGGGAAATTAGTCCATGAAGGAAGGGGAGGCCAGTATATGTGAGAGCTGGGAAGAGGCCTTCAGGAGGGATGACCGGTGCTGGGCTGGGATGCCCCATGGCATTACATGTTAACCAATTGAACTGGAGGAAGTGGCTTGATGGATTGGGTAATAGGCCTTTCCAGAAAATTAGGGCATTTACTGAACCAGAAGTGTTATTTTCCAGCCAGGAGTATGTACTATGTATTTAAAGGATGGGATCTGTATTTACCTCTTATACCAATTAGGTTGAGGAGAGATGAAGGATGCACCAAGCCATAGAGAAAGAGAAAGAGCCTGGGAGATCCCCTAGGACCTGCAGGGGATGCAGGCGCATACTTCAGGAGGTGCAGCTGGTAGATCCAGGGGCAGAAGGTTGATTTTACTGAGGATTTTAGATGACTGAGGGTTGAGAATGGCTGAGGAGGCTGGGTAAAGTTTTAGTTATGACACACAAATGACACCTCAGCAGAGTGCCTCCTCCTACATGCTCATTTTTGAGTTTGTCGGATGAGGCACCCAAATGAACAGGATATGAAGGGGCCACCATCCCCCCAGAAGATTTTTCAACTAATTTAAATTCAATTCACACACCACACACACACACTACATCCCAAGCCCATTCAAACCAACCACTCCTCACCATTCAAAACACCCTTAGATCAGTTCTCCAACAATTTTAAGTAATTTTTTCAACTCTTTTCATGCTTTTTTTCAATTCTTGTCATATTCCCATCCCATATACTAGGAAAGTGGCAAACACTTAGGTGGACACGGAACAAAATTAGAAAGACCAATCCTCCAAGAAACCTCAAATTTTTCAAGTCTATCCTTTGAGGTTTGAAGCTAAAGCTCAAGGTCAGAAAGTTTCAAGGTTAATTTTTCAATAAGGAAGCTGAGGAAAAGCTGGATTTCAAGACTCACAACCAGAAATGATGCAAGAATGTATGAAATTAACCAACTGAGGAAAAAATCCGCAGGAAATAGCTTCCCCTTTTCAGGTAATGTATATTGTAGTGCAGATGACTAGATAGAACCTGATAGATTTCATTTATAGCTAATAATACCAAGGATGCAGCAAATGTATAGAAATTCAAGGATTAATTAAAACAACAAAATCAAGGTAAAATAAATGTATGAAAAAATTTGAATTTAAATGAAAATTAAACGTAAGAGGCAGAGTAATAAATGTAGCAAGGGTGAGGGAAGCAGACCAAGTCCTGGGAATAAGAAAAGGTATGATGACTTTTTGGAAAATATTTGGATGATTGAATATACAAGGTGTGAATGGAATGTTTGAAAATTAACAGAATTGGTAGCTGTGCTTGTGCAAGATCCATAGCTGGTGGTACATGGTGTTGAGCTGAGGATATTCAGAGAAGAGAAAACAGGTAGAAGGATCTATTTCATTCAGAGCAGTCAGAGAAGAAAAGTTATGAGAACAAGATAATTCACCTAAGGATATTCAGAGAAGAGAAAACAGGTAGAAGGATGAGGAGAGGAAATTCTTCTACCAGTCTTGAGCTCTGTCCTCAGGTGGACACAGTGATAGACATGTCACAAGAGATGTGACATGGTTAGTGGACATTTGAGAATTGAAAACAAAGCGGGCATGTGTGACAATGAGTAAGGACAAACTGAGTAGGGAGGAGTTATGAGTTTCACCCTAAGATGGAAATGACAGAGATCAGAGAGATGAAGGAAAATAGAGAATAAGAAAGAAGAAATGAGGGAATGATTAAGAACAGACAGAAAGGGATAAAGGAACTAAGAAGAAACTACATGGTATTTGAGATGAAAGAACATTAATCCCAACACCCCCCTTGCTAACCACTTGCGGTGAGACCAAACAGAGCTTGGTGAGCTTTGAGCAGGACCCAAGACAGCGGTTTGGTTAGCATGTCCGCAATCATCTTCTTGTTTCCCACATGATGGATGGTGAAGACCCCTCGAGCTACACATTCTTGGATAAAATGGTGTCGCGCGTCGATGTGTTTTGTGCGGGAATGGTGTTTGGGGTTCTTTGCCAAAGCCTCCGCGCCTTTGTTGTCAACATAGATCGGAACCGGACTGGAGTTGCGGATGTGCAGTTCAACCATTAGGTTTTGCAGCCATAGCCCCTCTTTGCAACAGTCCGACAAGGCTTTATATTCTGCCTCCAAGCTCAACAGCAAAACTGTTGGTTGCTTCTTGGACCTTCAGGAGACTGAACCACGTCCTACCCAGAAAACATAGCCCAAAACGGAATGGCGGTTGTCACAATCCTCAGCCCATTCCAAGTTGGCGAAGCCGGTAAGAGTGAGGTGAGATCCCCCAAGAGTCAGAGTCATGGTTCTGGTGGCGGAAAGATACCGAAGGACCCAAAGATCTGCATCCCCGTGGTTGATGGAGGGATCTTGAAGGAACTGCAAGAGTTTGTTCACAGAAAACAAAATGTCCAGGCAAGGGCACTGGGAAATCCAGAGAAGGGAGCCGATGAGTTGGTTGTATTGGGGAGGGGCAGGCGGAACATTGACCTTGCGCTTCACCAAAGACTTGAAAGTTGTGCTGGTGGGGGAGATGACAGGAGGAGAGATCAATGGGAGAAATGTGGAGACAACGGAGCTGATATAGTTCTGTTGCCCAATGGAAACCATTTGAGACTTGCGGTCTTGCTGGATGGATATGGACAGGAAAAGAGAGAGATCTTTGTCAGCCCCAATTGCGAAGCGCTTCCTGATGTCTGCAACAAATGGGGAGACAAAATCCGGAGTTCCCACGATGGAGAGGTTGTCCACGTGCGCCGTGACAGCACCTACAAGCATACCTCCACGCAGCTGGAAGTACAGAGAGGGGTCGTAAGAAGACCTGGTGAGGCCAAGGGAGAGAAGGGCGGAGTTGAGTTCAACATTCCATTGCCGGGGTGACTTCTTTAAGCCGTAGATTGCCTTTGAGACTTTGCACACCCAGTCAGGGTGTAATGGATCTTCAAATCCCGGCGGCTGAGACATGTAGACAGGTTTCTTGAGATGACCGTTGAGAAATGTGGTTTTGAAATCAACTTGACGTCCGACCCAACCTTTGTTTCTGAGGAGGCTGAGGAGAAGTCAGAGTGTCTCAAGACAAAGAGTTGGAGCAAAAACTTCTGAAAAATCAAGTCCATGGACCTGGGTGAAACCCATCGCGACGAGGCGGGCCTTGAGCTTGATGATCAAGCCATCAGCCTTTTGTTTCACCTTGAAAATCCATTTGCACCAAATGATCTTTTGGCCTTTTGGGGGAGGGACCAGGACCCAGGTGTTCATACCGCGCAACAAGGAGATTTCTTCATGGGCCAAGAGTATCCACCAGGAGCAATGAGGGTTCTTCATCAATTTTTTCCAGGTTTTTGGGGCTAGGATGTTGTCTTTAATCATGGCGGAGCAGGAGTAGTTGCCATAACAAGAGCAAGCACGGGAAATTCTGGAGGAGCGCCGCGGGGCAGGGCAAGGGGAATTAGACGGGGGTGAGGAGGAAACCACTAGGGGCGGGGACGGTGGGGAAATTGGAGCAGATGGTGCAGGTTGCTGAGGTAGAGAGGGGGAGACTGAGGGAGGGGAAGAGGGAGAGGAAACACAGAGAGAGGAGTGAGGAGAAGATGGAACGGATGAGGGAGAGAGAGGGGTAGGGAAAACCAAGCTGTTGGAAGTGGAGGGTGATCCAGAGCGCGGAACAGAAGAAGCAGGTTTGAAGTGAACAGGTAGTGGAGGGGAAACCGCTGGAGGTGGTGGAGCGGGAGAAGAGAGGAGAGGGGAAGCCGGGAGAACAGGGTTCAGGAGATTGGAAGGGGGGAGGGAGCAAAGAGAGAGACAGGTTGAGAGATGCCGGTGGGAGAAGGTGTGGCAAAAGAGTGTGGAGGACACTTCGGAACTGGGAAATTAACCGGCCAGGAAAAATCAATGGGATCAGTAGGGGGGGTTGCAGCGGGGATGGGATGACGAGAATCATTGTAGTGGAAAGTGGTGTTGTTTAAAATAATGTCCCTGGATTTGATAACCTTTTGGTTCTCAAGATCCAAAAGCCAATAACCATTTCCGTTGGAGGGATAAGACAGGAGAATTGACTTTTGGCCTTTTGGGTCAAGTTTGTATTGGTTAGGCTCAGGGACTTTATACCATAAAAGGCAACCAAAAGGATGAAGGTAGGAAGGGGGAGTGTTGTTGTGTTGGAGAAGAGAGTTTGGTGAGATGAATCCATGTGGTGTTTTGCAGGGGTAAGAATTGAATGCAAAGAGGGAGGTGACGCAGGGCATCATCCCAGTAAAACTTTGGTAGATGTGAGGAATAAAGAGAACATTGTATGAGATTAAGGATGGTCCAGTTAGAGCGCTCGGCAACTTTGTTCAACTGAGGGGATTGAGGAGGACCGGGCTCATGACAAATACCCTTGGATGAAAGAAACTCCTGCAGTCTGGTGTTCACGTACTTGCCGCCGTTATCTGTGCGCAGTGAAAGAACCGGGTGCTGATAATGGTTTTCAAAGAAGGAGATGAACAATTTGATGGAGTTGGGAGCTTCTGATTTGAACCTTAGTGGATAAGCAAAAAGGGCCTTGGAGCAGTTGTTGATGAAAGTGATGAAGTACTTAAATCCTTCCCTGGAGTTTGCTTCAAAGCTACACAGATCTGAGTGTATGATTTTGCTGGGGGTGTTGGATCTATAACTTAGTCTTGAGTTGAAAGGCTTGCGCAACATCTTGGATTGGATGCAAGTGGCGCACTGTTGGACGGATAGTTTGTTGTTTGGTTTTTGAGTGATCTCAAGTTTTTTGAGTAGTTTTCTAAGCGACTTCAAGTTCAGATGGGAAAATCTACAGTGGTAACCAAAGAGACTGTCATCAGGAAGGTTGGAAAAGGTTGAAAGGGCTGTCTCCTGATGGCTCAAAAATTCGCGTGGGAGATAAAAGAGGTTGCCTTTCCAATATCCTTGGAAGGTGATTGGTGTACCTTTTTCCGATGTTTCACGTTGGCGTATTTTGCATCCTGTGGAGGTGAAAATGACTTGATATCCCGCGTTGCAGATACTTGAGATTGACATAAGGGGTTCATGAAGGTTGGGCACCAGAAGGGCCTTAATGTTACCAACTGGTAGGAACAAGGATCCTTCTTTGGTTGAGGTGATAGATGATCCATTGGCCAGTTGGATGGAGATCAAATTTGATTTTTGAGAGTCAATTTGCCACGCGTGAGGTGTCATAGAAAGCAAAAATCCGGAATCGAGGTTGAAGTTGGCGTTCCCGGGTTGGTTTGTATTTGCTTGGGTAAGGTTACAGGAAGCGTACCCGGCGTGGATGACAATTTCCAAATCCAAGAAGTTGTCCTCATCATTTGCGTTGGTGTTTTGGTCCACTTTTGTAAGGTTTGCTTTGTGAATGTTTGAGGTCGTTGGTTTGGTTTGGTTTTTCTGCTTGTTTCTTTTTGCTGCAGCAAGAGCCTCCAGAACCTTGGGGCATCTCAAGAAAGAATGTCCCTTGGTCTTACAGTTGGTACAGTAGTAGACTTTTGGTAGGTTCTGAGTGTTATCTTCTTGTCAAATTATTGACTTGGGATAGTTTGAAGACATTTTTTTTGCTAGGTTTGCAGCTAAAAGATCCTCATTTCTGGTTTGTCTTCTTAAGTGTTCCTGCTTGAGGGCGTTGATTAGCTTAAATGAAGGGAGTGATTCCTCATTCATCATGCTGGAGACGCATCCTAACCAGTTGTTGGGAAGATACAGTAGGATGGTGGTAGATTGGAGGTCATCGGCGGTGAGAGGGTTTTCAGGGGTAATCAAAGAAGCCAGTTTTTCACCGTAGGAGGTTATTTCCGACAGGTGGGTGGTCATTTCCTTATTGTTAAGTTTTGTCAGAAGAAGTTTTCTTAACCAGTACATTTGTCTTCTGGATGAATTGTGTTGGTGCGCGTCCCGTAGAGCATTCCACATACCAATGGCGCTTTCTTCATTCTTTTGTATGAATTGAAAATTTGATGAGTTGATCAATCTTGATATGAACAAACATACCGCTAGATTATGCTTTGTCCACGTTTCTGGGTTAGGTTTGGAAACATTGTTGGTAAGTAAATATCCACTGCCAGTTGCTCAAAAGTGGATTCGCAGGATCATGGACCAGTCGAGATAGTTTGAGTCTGATCCAGGTGAGTTGAGAGGAAGAAAGGAAGGTGTTTTGAGGACTGGGTGACCATTGTGTCCCTCTTCCATGTCTAATTGTTTGTTTCAACACAATTTGGGGCGGATCCTTCTATAATAGGTGATTTTCTTAGTGGTCAAGTTAATTGGGCAACTCTGGGCTCATAACCTGTTGAGCTGAGGATATTCAGAGAAGAGAAAACAGGTAGAAGGATCTATTTCAGTCAGAGCAGTCAGAGAAGAAAAGTTATGAGAACAAGATAATTCACCTTAGGATATTCAGAGAAGAGAAAACAGGTAGAAGGATGAGGAGATGAAATTCTTCTACCAGTCTTGAGCTCTGTCCTCAGGTGGACACAGTGATAGACATGTCACAAGAGATGTGACATGGTTATTGGACATTTGAGAATTGAAAACAAAGCGGGCATGTGTGACAATGAGTAAGGACAAACTGAGTAGGGAGGATTTATGAGTGTCACGCTAAGATGGAAATGACAGAGATCAGAGAGATGAAGGAAAATAGAGAATAAGAAAGAAGAAAGGAGGGAATGATTCAGAAAAGACAGAAACAGACAGAAAGGGATAAAGTAACTAAGAAGAAACTACATGGTATTTGAGATGAAAGAACAATAATCCCAACACATGGAAGTGCAAGGGTTTTAATACAAATTTCAAGTGAGATTGCAACTGGTCATAAATAGTACTTCAAAGTGCAAGTGTGATTGTAGGTGATTGCTGAGTTTCTGGAGATAGAAGTTCCGGTTCAATTCAAAAGTAGAAGCAGATTGCATTTAATTTTTAACATGATTTTGGCGTCAAAATTATGGGCTGAGTTAGATTATACTGGGGAGAGGGGTTTAAGGATTTAAAAATAAAATTTCTCCTCAGGGAATTCAACCCAGGTCTCTTATGTGCATTGCAAGTCTACTACCAACTATACTAAGGACACTTGATTCCCAGTTGTCAATATATGCTTCTAGAGTTCAACAGTAATTTAAATTTGAAGGAAAGAATGATTACTGAGAAACCAAATAAAATAATTCAGGGACTATGGTCCTGAAGACTGAATTAAAGTATGTATCACATCTCAACTAGGGGATATGTCAAAATGATGGCAAACAATAAACCAAGATATTGGATTGTGAAATTTTCCTGTTTATAAAACTTGAAAGCTCCTGAAAGCTTCCAGAAAATTTTTATAATTACTCCAATTTTCTCAAGTCCCTAATTAATTACTACTGCTATACCATATAATAACCATTACTTAAATATGCCCATTAATAAAATTTCTCTAACTAGTTTTCAGTTTAATAACTATATCCAAAGGAATGATTGTTTTATTCCAAGCCCTGAGGACTATGGTAACAGCATGAAATAAAATCAGTACCAAATTTTTAAATTGTCCTGTTACTTTACCTTAACCACTCCAAATAGAAGAGATTTGTTGGAACCACAAGGATTTACCACTGGATCCCAAGTTTGTACCAATATTCCTTGAGTAAAATATCAACCAATTCCTACAACCAAGATCAAATTTCTTGGAGAGTGTACCTCAAGCGAGTGATTGTAGTAGGTATGAAAAGGGAAAAAAAAGTAAAACCAATGTAAAGATCTTCTGTTATGTCTGAGGTTTTTAAGATATTTGAAAGCCACTCCTCTATCACTACCTCCATATTTTGGGCCAATAAGAAAGCCAATTATTTGAAGAGTTTGAGCTTAGGAGCAACATGATTTGGAGAAGAAAGGAAAATTTTAGGCTACTGAAGAGCCAATAGAGGAGAAATGATAATACTACAGAGAGCCAAGGGAGAAGGGATCTTACTTTTAAATTCAAGTGGAAATTATCTGATTTAAGAGGAAGGGGGCTTTTTTGGTTTGGATTTCTGTAAATCAGATGGTTTTAATTGATGGTCCCAGGAAATTACCTGTATTTAAGGACAAATAGAGAACCCCAAAGGGGGCCTAAGGCAGCATTTTAGGGAAAAATAGATATCCCCAGATGGGGCCTGAGATAGGAGTAAGGAGATGATTAAAACAGGAAGATAGAAAAAAAAGGTAACTAAATTCTTTATTTACAGAATATAAACATAGGAAGACAACATGATGAACCTTATTGTTTAGGAGGTTCCAAGTAGAGCTCCCAAGAATTTGAGGGTGGGGCCAAGTCAAGCTACAAAGGCCAAAGATATGATAGAAGAAATAAATCAAGACAAATGAAATTGAGTGCATTGGAGAGATAATTGAATCAGTATTGGAACCAAAGAGACTGGATTTGAAGGCCAGGTAGAAGAAAGCCAAGAAAACTAAATGGTTGCTTCAATGAAGGAAATGGACACAAAATTTCTGACAAAATAAATTTTTGAGGTGTCTTCAAACCAGGTTTGAAGGAAGCAGCCATAAAAAGCTGAGATGTAGACAGGAGGGTAGGAAGTGAAGTCAAGGCAAGCTTGAGCTTCAAATTGTAAGGAGATATTTGAGGATGGGTACATTTAATAAATAATAATATTCAAAAAAGATTTTTAAACTCATAGATAAAGAATATATTGAAGAGTTATTAACAATAATAAAAGAATTGAATGAAATTTTGGAAAATTTTGAGGAAAAAATAACATAAATATAAATATCTTGTTTATTATTTTTATAGAATTACATATATATAGATATATCTTTGATTATCAATTTATTTGTAAATGAGATATAAAAATTTAAGAAATGAGAAATAGAAACAACAGGTGTAGAAATTGGTAGAGTTGAGAAAATGATGGAAATGGAATTGGATGGGATCCAACAATTTTTTCAAGGATATTTTGAATTGAAGGATTGAACCAAGTCAGAGTAATTTAAAAGATGGTGTGCTTGTTCCCTTGAGGTAAAATTTATTTTGGAATGGTAGCCAGTCAACTCAACAACTGACTTAAAGTTTAATTTTCTCAATATTGAATCAAGGAAATGGTTTTCTTCAAACTGTAAATGATATTGAATATTTATGGGTTTGGGAGGGTAATTATTCTTGCCTGCAAATAGGAATCAAGCTTTCTTTAGGAGATAAAAATCAAATAATGGGTGAATAGATTTCAATTTCAAGTGTAAGGATAATTTGACTGCATTAGGAGAAATAAAAAAATTTTTTGATGGACCAAGTGTCTTTTTGGAAATTTTGAAAGTAGGTCAAGGAGTGCAAATATTGAAAGCATCAATCCATACTGAATTTCCTACTTACACAGTTGATGCCAAGATTCAAATTTCTTCTGCTTGATCCTTATAATTCTGGCTTGCACCTTTGAGGTTGTTTTTGATTTTATTTTGAAGTTTTTGAATGAGTATTAGATAGTTGGTTGCAGGTTTAGAATTTTCTGCATGAATGGAACCAAAATTTGGTTTTATCCCATAAAGATTTGGAAGGGCAAAATTTTAGTGTATTAATGAGTACATTTGCTTTAGAAAAATTTGTCTAATGGAAGCCACTTTTAAAAAACATCCTGTTGGTATCAGATTTTAATTCAAATTTATTGTTTTAGAATTTGATTTAATATCCCATTTGGGGTGATTAGCTGTTGATAGGTTCAAAGTTAGCTTCAAATGTTGGCATAAAGAATTCCAGAAGCTAGATACAAAAATAGTGTCAAAATGGCTGAAAATGTTATCAGGTAGAATATTCTTCAAGAAGATATGTTCTATAAAGGGTTTATCCAGGTCTTCTGAAGATGAAGGTAATTTTCTTTGAAGAAAACAAGCCCTCTTTTAGAAGCAATCTAATTTCAGAAGGATAGCATCATATCTGTTTAAAATGATTAATTGAGAAATGGATCCATGGAAAGATAATTCCAAGTAATAGGTTTCATTGCAAGCAGCGGGATAAGCCCATACTTCTGGTAATTTTAAGAATTTTTATTATTGAAATGATATCATGCACTAACATATTATTTTACTTAACTGGTCATACCAAGCAAGTATATGTCACCAGGCAGTATATTTCTTGTGCAATCAAATTCTAGTTTTATCCTGACCATAATTACCAGAAGGTAGAGAGTCATTCAAAGATTAAAAGATGGATAATTCAATACTAGGCTCTTTGGTTACTAATATTTTGTCTTTATAAAATAAATATAAAACAAATTCAGTCAATTATTCTGAGTCCAAAGTTTAGTTTGCTTTATTTTGAAATTTGATAAAGCAAGGTTCATTCTTTGGGGCCATCAAAAGTTCAGAGGATCTATCTCAATGATTTTTGATTGTTTAAATTAGATGGGAAGAATGATTGGAGATTTCTCCCCCCCTGAGAAAAATGTTTTCCAAAAAGTATATGTCATTAGGGACTACCAATTCTTTCCCAGGGAGATATATGATTCTAAAGTTAAACTTGAAGAGCTAATCCACCCATTTTTCCTTTCTAAGCACAAATAATTTGTACTCATCAAATACAATTGTGGTCAGTTAAGAACTCAAAAGGTTCTCTGAGATTTAGAAGGTAAGAATTCCATTTACTCAAGAAATAAATTATTTCAAGAATTTCCTTATCATAAATATCATAGTTAATTTTGGCAGACTTCAAATTTCTAGATTTGAAAGCTACAGCATGGAAAAGATTGGAGGAATTGTAAAATTGAGAAATGAAACCTACAATTGCATAGTTTCTTGTGTCTGTTTTGAAAATAGTGCAAGCTAGCTTTTCAAAGGGATTAAGGATGGTTGATGTTGGGAAAAGTTTCTTCAGAGCTTCAAATTCCTTTCTTGCTAAAAATGAAGGTGATTTCCTTTTGGAGAATATTTGTTAAATTATAGATTTTCTTGGAATATAAATTGATAAACTTCCAATTAAAATTTTTAAAAGCAAGGAAAATTTGTCAAGTGTGAGAAAAATATTTCATGGGAAAGTCCAAGAGGTGTTTTAACTTGGCTGCGTCCATAGAAATACCCTCTTTCAAAATTAATACACCAATATATTGGATATTACTTTTATGAAACTTGCACTTTGAATTTTTTTCAAAAGTCATTTCAAAAATTTTAGAATGAGTTGCACCTGATATTTGAGGCTCTTTGAGTATAATATTTAATCATCCAAATACAAAACATGGTACCTCTCTAAAATATCTGAAAAAATGTTTTTTAAAATATTTTTAAAATTAGAAGAAGCATTACAAAGGCCAAAAGGCATAACAGTATACTCATAGATGCAAAACCTAGTTTTTATGGCATTCAAAGACTTGAAACCCTTTGCTACTTGGATCAAGTTGAAGGCCCCTCAAAGGTTTAAATTTGATAAATTGGTAGCTCTTTTGAAGAGATTAAGGAGATGCAAAATAGGCAGTGCGGGATAGGCATTCTTCTAGGTTACCTGATTCAGTTTCTTTTAATCAACACAGAGGCAATGAATTTTGATCTTTCTTTGTAACAAAAAGTACTGGAAAACTTTTCTTTGACTTTCTTGGTCAAATAATTCCTTTTTATAAATTTTCTGAAATTCATTCTTGAAGCAAGTTCAATTCCTTCTTTGATAGAAATTAAATGATACCTGGTGCTGGAGGTGCACCAGTAAGTTTTATTTCATGATCATAGAAACAGGATTGAGGAAGTTTGTAAGCTTTAAAAGCTCATAAAACATCAGAATAGTCATTATAAAGGGGAATTGAAGACTCCTGACTGATTTCCAAATATTCAATATTTAAATAATATTTGAGAAATATTTTTGAAGTATTGGAGTGTTTCAAAAGGCTCAGGGATCTCAAAATTCAAATTTTTGTAGGCACCTGCTTCCCTTTGAATAAGCAAGAAAGATTTTATTTGGAAAGTTAGTCAATCAATCCAAGTTCTGAAGAAGGTATTTGGGACTGGAATTCAGAATATTACAAATCTCCCAGTTTAAAAGTGTCATCCAACTCAATGACAGTTTCATTTAGGCTGTTTATTTCCTGGTTGAAGGAATGAAGAGCATTCTGTGGATGCAAGTTTTGAATTATAATTAATTCTCCTTGCCAATTAACATCAAGCTTACATTTTACTATAAATCTGTGGCAAAGGATGGTTTTTTCCATCCAAGCAATATCCAGAACAGATAAATTCCATTTGAAGCTTGGGAAACTGGAAAATTCAACATTCCATTTTGCCTTTTGGGTAAACCTTGAGATTATTCTGATCCACTACTTAATAAAAAGATAGGAAACTTTTCTATCTCAAAATAAAGAAGATTCTTGGAGAGATAAAATTCAAAACCTTTTGAAAGAGATTACAGCACCCAATTCAAGGTTTATTCTGTAAGTCATATTTTTGGAATGTAAAAATAAAAATCTAGAACTAGGAGTATAAATTTTATTTCATATTTGGACATTTACTTTCATATTTGGAGATTGAAATCCAGATTTTAGATAATCTAAATTCTTCTTTTCAAGTATCAAAAAAACTATAAGCTTATTTTTACATCTTTTTCACTTCACATGCTAGTCATGTGGCACAATTATTAATGTCTTTTTAACTCTGATATACATGCAAAAAAACCTCCTTCTGCCTTGTTTTTTTTCCTCATTCTTAAGCAAACTGGTTTCTTTTTCAAGGAAGCTTTGGATTTGTTGGTTTTTGGTTTCTCTGCTAATGGCCTCATTCTTCTATTTCTGTTTAGTTTTTTTTTCATCCTGATATAAACCTTTAGCTTGGTCTGATCATTGCTTTCATTGGCACTATTCTATGAGTAAAGCACCTGTGGCCTCACTTATTACTGAATTTCACCTAACCAATCCAGCTGACTATTCCATTATTGACTTATCAATAATCCCTTGTTGGCTTACTTCATATTGCCTCACCTTTTCACTTATTTATATAGTTTCTGCCATGGTTTATTGGTCATAAAGTGTCTGAGGCCCCCTGTGAGCGGCTCTCTAGTTGTCTATTCAAACTGGTCCTTTCCAGGACCTTGCAATTTCATCATCCAGTTTTATTCTCTTTAACAAAGAACCACCTATAGTGGCGGGGCCCCTCCTGGTAATCTAGGTTGTAGCTTGTATTGAGGTATTCCATTTAGAAGTAAATTTCCTCCTATTACCATTTACCCAGGCCCTATGTAGGCCAGCTATCACTCTCTGCTACTGCAAGACTTCAGTAATGAAACTGGTCTTTCCTTATTTATCATTAATTCTCTTTTCTACATTACGGTCTAAATCTTCTATCCTCAACCTTCTGGACATCCCAGTCTCTTACCTTAACAATATTTTGGGTTGTTTTCCCTTTTTGGAGCTGGAGTCCAAAGTTGAAGTTTCTTTTGAAATCTTCTGTTTCTATGGGTATTTCTTCAAAGATTTGTTGGTTTTCAAAGTTGATTCCAATTGCACATTATTTTTCCTTTCATGATACCCGTTATCAAGCTTGTGAACCTGGTCAATTAGCTGCTGAAGAATTTTGTTCCTGTGTCACACAATTTTAAGCTTATTGGTTAGATGTGCTTGTAAACATTTAAAAAAATGAAATTAAAGAGCAGCCTTTTTAAATTGGATGCAGCCATGCAGATTTATAAAATTGAAAATATAAAAAGAGGCCCTACTATCATCCATAATTACCAGAATTTTTCATTTTTCATTCACATTTTGGACTTTGTTGGGATCACCAAACAAGGTGAAAACTTTCTGCTTTTAGTTTTCCCAATTGTTAATAATGCAGCTTGGAATTTATTTGCTATTGTTTCAAGGTATGTTTTGAAAAATTGTGCTTACCCAACTCCCAAAAAGAAAGAGGCTTACACAAATTTTTTACAGTTGGTTTGGAAGTTATTCTGGTTGTTTGAGAAGATCATTTGACACAATTAAAGGCAACATCTAAGTTTATGAGGGTGTTCCCCTGTGAATTGATCAGGATTCTACATTCTGCGGGTTTGAAAAATCAAACTTCTTTTACCAGTACTCAAAGGAATTTTGTTAGGAGCTTTGATAAGGGTGGTCAGGAGCATCTTCACTTCTGTATTTTTTTTTGAATCTCTGAAACCCATTAATACACCTTGGGTAGGATAACTAATAGAGGAATCTAGGTATTGCAGGAAAAGTTTGGAGAGGATCATCAAAAGCTTCAGGGGGACTCCCAAGAGACAAGGTATAATTGAAGGTCCCTCCAGATGGAAAAAAAGAAGAAGGGACATTATCTAAGTATTTTTGAGCAGGTGAGTTCCTTTTTTGCCCTATCCTAACAATATTTAAACTCTGAGGGGAAAGGAAAGTATTCCTGTTCAAGTATGTGAAATTGATAAGGAAAACTATGTATAAATTTTTGGAAAGTTCTTTAACATTTTTTTTAGTTAGTAAATTTACTATACTACACCCGCCCCACATACTAGAAAGGTGAAAAGAACTTAGGAAGAAATGACAAAAAATTAGAATTACCAATGCTAAAAAAATATCAAAGTTTGTAATTCTATCCTTTGAAGTTCGGAGCTAAAGCTCAAATTCAGGTGCAAGTTCAAAGGGAAATTTTTCAATGACAAAACTGAGTTAAAGCTTGATTTAAAGACTCAGAATCAGCAGTGATTAAATAAAATATGAAATTGACTAACTGAGGAAACAATCTGAAGGAAATTTTTAATCAATTGATTTGTCCAATTAAAACAAGGGTTGTGATAAATTCACAACCCTATACAACCCATAAACAAATTGAAATGGGTTTTTTGGCATGTTTAACAATTCATTTGAGTTTTGTATGGCTTCCCATGACCCACAGAGTTGTAAATGGCCAATCACAACTCAGATGGGTTGTGAGATGTGCCAGAAAACCCTTTGGAGTTGTGGTGTGCCATTCACAACTTGTTCACAACTCCAGGTTCATGAGCAGGAAAGAATAACTAAACATTAAAATAAAAAAATTCAATGAAAAATTAAACACAATTAAACATCAAAAAAAAAGTTAAAAACAATTCAAAAAAATTGGAAAAAAATAAAGTGTCAATATTAAAACACGCAACCCGGGTTGTGAACATGTATGACACAACCCCCTGGGTGTTGCACATGTTTTGAATGTTTTTTCATTCCCTTTCACAACCTGGTGTTGTTAATTTATCACACCCCTTGAAACAATGAAGAAAAATATTATTAATCAACCCACATTAGGGAGCAAAACATACTATGTGGGACTATTGGACCACACCTAGCAATCATAAATTGAACCCTAAATTGAAACTTCAAACACAATCATTGCCTTTGGCAAACAAAATCTGTGAAATTATCCCTGTCCCACAAATCAAACTCTCAACTTTCCCATTTGACAATGGGAAATTAAATTTTTACTGCCCGTTGGTTAAATTTATCTTTCTCAACTCAAAAGTGAGCAAAAATTTTAGTTGTTAAATTTAAAGTTTGATTGAATAATGATGTACCATTTCATGTTTTTTTTTTTCATTATGGGAATAGTGGCAAGCCCTTCTGTTTATGAAATGGCTGTTTTGAAGTACTAGATTGATAGTGCCATTAACAAACCTGTGTAAAAGAAGGATTCAGGTAATGAAAAATTGGAAGCCCCAATTGCATTATCATTCATTTTTACAATTGAGGAGCAAAATTTTTCACAAATGGACATGACCTCTGGGGTTGAGTAACATTTTATTTTACTGTAACCTTTGGCTGATTGGATTTGATGTAAACTGATAATTTAACTAAGTAACCATGATATAACCATTTAATTGGTGCTAGATCCACTTTACCTACCTCCTGTGAGAGCCTTTGCTACTAGGGATGAAGCACAAAATTATTGTCAAACATGGTCAATGAAGCGTGGTTCAGCTTTGAAAGTTTTCAACTGAAAGCTTGATAAATATGTGTATTTATCCGGTGATAGACACGGTTCCTACTCTGGGCTATTTCTGAAAAAATGTTCAAGGAAAACTCCCACAAGGAAGGTTGGGTGCAAGTTTTTAATTGATGCAAGTCACAAAAAGGCAGACCCTTTGTGTCAAATCTCCAACAGAAATGATGTTAGAACTTGAAGGAATTAACAACCGGACTCCCAGACTTGATGCTTCTGATTTTTTTCTCCCAGTCTACCTTATGTTAATTCCATTTAGTCACTTTGAATCCTCTTCTTACTCCTCTTGTCTCATGCGCTCATCTTTTCATTTTATCACCTACTTTCTTCATCAACCGTCTCACGTCTTATTTGTCTCACATGTGTTGCTCTCATTATGGTCCATTCGACTTGTTCTCAGCTTGGTTCAGGATAAAAGGTTGTTTTATGCTCTTCATTCAGCTTGTTCCTCATCACTCCTCCTGTCCTTGAATACTTTTCCATCTGACACTCACTGAGATCATATCCTTGTACCAAGTCATCACCCAGTGTTCACCCTTCAGGTACTATCTTTTTACCTTTGACTGTCTTCTGTTTTGTTTCCTGGAGTCTCTCTGACTCTCAGAAATTCACCTTTCAGTTTCTCTTCTAACAGATTTACAGTCCCATAGCCCTCAGCAACTTGACAAATCTTGCATCAAAAGGTGAACCCTGAGCCTAATCCAAGCATAAGAAAACATGTTGGACAAGGAAATCAAAGACAACTCCAACGTGCCTATCTTGGATGGCACCAACTTCAGTGAATGGCAGATGCGTATGGAAATCCATTTACAATCAAAAGATCTCATGGATGCCTGCAAAAAAGAACCTCCAGAAGATGCCACGGCTGCCGCAACCAACAAATGGACTAAGCAAAGCTATGAGGCAGTTGGGGTGATCACCAGTCAAATCAATCAGACTGTATTCATCTCAGTCATGAAAAATACCACAAAGAGGAATGCCGCATTACTCTGGAAGAAGATTAATGATCAATACGCATCCACTTTGGCCCTCAATTGTGGCCGGGTATGGATGTCGTGGATGGCTCTCAACTATGAAGGGGACCTACAGAAATTCATCCATCACAGCCAAAAGGCCCTGTTGGATGTTTCTGCCGTTAATATCAATATTCCAAATGATATTCTCTCCTACACCATCCTTGGTAAAATCTGTAAGAACTCCCAACTTTATCATCTTGTTGATGGGTTAGCCATGGATGAACTTGCGGTCAAAAAAACCTTTGGTGATACTGGCCTGGCTTCAAAATTATGTTCACCATCTCTTAGCTAATAACCGCACACAAGCAGAAGGACCCTCTGGAGATGCTTCCGCTCTCATCACGCACGGTGATCCAAGTTATCCTTTGCAAATCATCTATTACTGTAATCTATTACTTTACCAACGGGAAACACAACCCCCAGGTCACCTCGCACAAACCTGAGAAATGCTATGTCAAATTTCCTCATCTTAGACCACAATCAAAGAAGGGGGAAGGATCAAAGGCCAACGCTCATTTCACCTACGCGCAAGCATACATATCGGAAAATACCGCTTGCAAAGAAGGAGAAAACCTGGCGATACTTGAATGTGGTGCCACACACCACATGTTTGGCCAAAAGGGTCTATTCACCTCATTCCAATCTTGCGATCCCTTTCCAATAAACACGGGCAATATCACCAGTCAACTGGTGGCCCATGGCAGTGGAAACATCACGTTGAAACTTGACAACAAACAACTGACCCTCAAAGACTGTCTCTTTGTTCCCCGACTCAGGAAGAACCTCATTGCAATGCTTCCTCTGCTGTCTACCTCCATCACCATTGAAAGGAATGGTGACAGATTTACTCTCAAAAATCAAGATTCTGTCATCTTCTTGGGTCATCTCAAAGGACGATTGATGAACATACCATATCATATTCCTAGTGTAAACCTTGCAGAATCAGCATCCTCTCTATGGCACAATTGTTTGGGACATCCTGGACCAGAGGTTATGAAGTCACTGGGACTCCCAGTCACTGATCTAACCCCCTGCTCAACGTGTACTTCATCCAAACTTACCCTTCTACCTTTCCAGGATACCTTTGACCCTGTTAGAAAGGTACTAGACTGCATCCATCTGGACCTGGTAGGACCCATTAATCCGCCTTCCGTGTCCAGCTTTAAATATTTTCTCACTATTGTCAATCAGTTCTCCTCATACAAGATTATCAAGCTCCTCAAAAACAAGTCAGACACATACGCCGAATTTGTAAAAATAAAGACCCTAATGGAAACCTTTCACAAAAGAAAGGTTAAAAAGGTGATTTCGGATTGAGGGGGTGAATTCATCAATAAAGCCTTTCAGGAGCTGGCCAATGCACAAGGCTTTATCCACCAGTTAGCTCCAGCGTAGACCCCTCAAAACAATGGCATAGCCGAGAGGGCCAACCGCACCATTCTGGATAAAGCTTGCTGTCTGATGCGGCAATTGCTGCTCCCAAGGAACTTTTGGGCAGAAGCAGTGAATACAGCCTGTTTCCTGTCAAACCTATCTCCCACTCCCTCCAGAAACAATCAATTGCCTTACTTCCTGTGGAACAACCTCCCGCCAAGAATTAAAAAATTACAAGTATTTGGTTGTAAGGCCTTCATCTCCGTTCCAAAGCACCAAAGAACTTAGAAGTTGGGTCCCACCGGGGATGACGGAATCTTCCTGGGATATGAAAATGATGCCGCCACTTACCGAGTACTTTGCTTGCGTGACAATTGTGTGATTGTTACCAGGCACGTTGTATTCCTTGAACATGAATTCTCTTCTCCCCGTTCCCTTTCTGCTCATAGTGAATCCGCTTCCGAGGAAGGAGGGGATTTCTACGTAAATGACTGTGTGGACAAAGAAGATGTCTTCTTTGACTGCGAAGATCATCTCCCTATGCCCTCCACAACATCCACTAGTGTCCCCGGGACAATTCCCCCGTCTCATGACAATGTCAACACCAACCTATCCCCAGTGGTCTTCCCCGAGCCTGAGGAAATATTCCCATCGCGCTCTATCTCTACCCATCCCGCTCCTTGACTCAAAGTTGTTGGGCCTCGCCATCCCACACTCTGGGAGGGCAAAATTGATCCCCTGCACATCCTTCCTTACCCTCTTCTACCTGCCGCTAACATCACTTGCCTCGATGACGTCTTTGTGCCTCAAAGTTACAAGGAAGCAATGGAATGCCCCGAACAAAGTCACTGGATCATGGCAATAGAGCAGGAGATCAATTCCATGGAGAAACTTGGCATGTGGGATGTGGTCACACTTGCCGGGCAGGGGACCATAGGTACTGTTTGGGTTTTCAAGAAGAAGAAGGATCAGTTTGGCAACATAACTGATTAAAAGGCACGGCTTTGTGCTCAGGGTTTCTCTCAAGTTCCAGGTGTCGACTACAGACAAACCTTTGCCCCCACCGGACGACTAAATTTGTTAAGAGCTCTCATCTCCTACGCTGCCGCAAATCATCTGCAGTTTCAACAAATGGATGTCAAAAGCGCATTTCTTAATGCCCCTGTTAAAGAAATTGTACATCTGGCTATCCCTCAAGGAATGGCCCTAAACAAAAAAGAACAGTGTCTGCGACTAAATAAGGCAATATACGGACTGAAGCAAGCTCCATTAGCCTGGTATAACCGACTATTTTCTTGGCTCGTCGGAAACGGCTTCCTTTGCTCTGTAGCTGACGCGTGCTTGTTCTATCGGGGAGGTGAGGCTCCCATCTGGCTATTCATTCACGTCGATGATATTGCCCTGTTTGGGGAGAACCTGGCAATTTTCAAAACAGAGATTTGCTCTGAATTTGAGATGAAGGACCTAGGGGATGCTGAGCTTCTGCTGGGTATTTGAGTAAACCAGCTACGGGATTCGATCGAGCTGTCTCAGTCACATTACATTGAATCGGTCCTCCATGACTATGACATGGTCGAGTGTAGAACTGTGATCACTCCAGTTGTTCCTGGACTTCATCTCGATGCCGCAACTGAAGACAAGGTGGTCCTTTTCCGGAAGACTTGCCACAACTACCGCAGGGCAGTAGGCACTCTAAGTTACCTGGCAACAGCTACAAGACCTGATCTATCTTATGCCGTAATCATGCTGTCCCAGCATTTGGACAAACCTGCCCTCAGGCATTGGCAGGCCTTTGTTCATGCTCTCAAGTACCTTTGAGGAACCATTCACTTCTCTCTTTCCTACCCTAAAGGAAGGCCAGCCACTCCCGTCGCGTATTCCGATGCCGACTGGGGTAACTGTCGGACTACTCGTTGGTCTGTCACCGGCTATCTAATCATCTTGAACTGTGCTCTAATCGTATGGAGGACGAGGAAACAGCCGACTGTGTCTCTTTCAACTGCTGAGGCTGAATATTGTGCCCTGACAGATCTCTCATGTGAACTGCTATGGCTGAGGCAATTCCTGAAGGAGATTTGTCTTGTAAGCAACGATGGGCCCATCACTTTCTTTGACAACAATCAAGGTTGCATTGATACTGCCAACAATGATTGCAACTCCAACTCAAGATGAATGAAGCACATTGACATCCAACTTCATTTTATACAAGAAGTAATCAGGAATTCCCATGTTCGCCTTTGTTATGTCCCCTCTGAGAATATGCTTGCAGATTTTCTGACCAAACCAGTTGCCCGGCCCACTCTGGAAAAGGCCTTTGGACATCTTGGACTGCTCAGTCTGCGAGTCGGGGGGGATGTTAGAACTTGAAGGAATTAACAACCGGACTCCCAGACTTGATGCTTCTGATTTTTTTCTCCAAGTCTACCTTATGTTAATTCCATTTAGTCACTTTGAATCCTCTTCTTACTCCTCTTGTCTCATGCGCTCATATTTTCATTTTATCACCTACTTTTGTCATCAACCGTCTCACGTCTTATTTGTCTCACATGTGTTGCTCTCATTATGGTCCATTTGACTTGTTCTCAGCTTGGTTCAGGATAAAAGGTTGTTGTACGCTCTTCATTCAGCTTGTTCCTCATCACTCCGCCTGTCCTCAAATACTTTTCCATCTGCCACTAACTGCAACCATATCCTTGTACCAAGTCATCACTCAGTGTTCACCTTTCAGGTACTATCTTGTTACCTTTGACTGTCTTCTGTTTTGTTTCCTGGACTCTCTCTGACTCTCAGAAATTCACCTTTCAGTTTCTCTTCTAACAAATGATCAAAATAACCATCAACCATCTCCAACCCCCTCATTGAATCATCAACTTGGGAGAATCTCTGGGTTGGCCTTAGAGAATTTAAGGGAAGGAATGAATCAGGGGCTCAATACACTTCAACTCAAAATAAAATTGACCAAGATTTATGGCAGGGAGTATTTTGATGAAATCAAGGGAAAAATTGTTATGGAGGTCCTCTTTGAACAACTTGAATATTCAGGTTGGTTTCATTGAGCAAAATTCAGTGGACAGGACCACTTGGAGGCCCTATTGTTTGCTCATTCTGAGGCATTAAAGCTGCACAAACAATTCCATCATATTGCTATGAATGATAGATTGTGCTTATAAAACACATAAGTACAACATTCCCCTATTGCACATTGTGAGAATGACAGCCAACCAAAAAACTTTCACAAAATCTCTTGTTTTTATAATCAGAGAAACATTCAATTGCTACAGTTGGTCTGTAAAAACACTAAAGAAGCTGACTTATTATCCTGAGAGGCTTCCCAAAGTCTTTGTGATGGGCTGTGAAAAAGCTCTGATTTGTGCTATACAACATAGTTTCCCTGAGTCAACAAGACAGTGTTGTTTTTGGCACTTGTATAAAAACATACAAGCAAACTGTAAAGTTTGCTTTAATAATGAAATTGAAGGGTGGCAAAGCTTTATTTGTCTGTGGGAAAAATATTGGGCCTCTAAAACCAACAAGGAGGCAGATTTAAATTATGCAGAACTCAGATTAAGTGACAAATAACTTCATCTACTGTTAATTTTCCTAGTTTTGGGTGCTTACATTATGACTGGTATAATGTGTTTCTTGGAAGCCCATGAGGATGTGCTTGATTATATGGAAAAAAAATATTTTTTACCAAAGAGACGTTTTTAACAGCTTGGATTTTGAAAAACCCTGACTTTGGAAATAAAACCATGTCTTGGGTGGAAGGGGCCCATGCTACTCTCAGAAGATTCCTTGAAAATTATTTGGGAAAATTTTTGGATGTTTGGAAAAATCTAAACAGAACAGTTTTGAATCAAGTCAAATTGGTCCAGGTTTTGCTTCACAACTCACAAATAAAGTTAGGAATAGTTCTTCCCACTGAATTTTTACCATTGGGATACAAGTTGTCTTTAGAAGAAATTAAGCTTGTTGTGGAAAAATTTGAGAAATTAAAGCAGAACCATGATGGGGAAGTGTGCTTCAAGTCATACTGCAATACTATGGGTTTTCCCTGTCCCACCAGATAAGTGACCTGCTAGTATCAAGAGGATCTTTTTTGCCTGATGATTTTCATCCTCAGTAAAGGTTGGATTATGAACCTTGCATTTCTAGTTCTGTAAGTTGGTTTAAGTTGGATTTTTGAATTTTTCAAATCACTTTGTGATTAATGCTTTATCATGGATGATTCCTACTTTACTAATGCTTGATCCTTTTGAATTTTGGAAGGTCAATGTTGATCAAGTGCTCAAAAATTTTAAGTTATATGAGAAGCTCAATGAAATGATCTTGGTATATCCTAATCAAGATCACTGGGAGCTGTTGAAGTACCTGATTCAGAAGACCACATATTATCAATCAAAGCCAAGACTTGAACCAAAATTCTTGCAATCAAGTAGATTTTGGCCAAAATTGACAGATACCCATAGAGATACTTATTCATTTGAACACTTTAAAAAGGAAATTAAGCAGCAAAAGGGAATTAGACAGGCACTTAATAAGAAAAGAAAACAATTTTAATTCTTTTCTTTTGTGAAATGTTCATTTTTTTGGTTTAATGAACTGATGATGATTTGGTTATAATTTTTAGTCAAATTCTGCAGGATCAGAATCTGAATTTCATAGTTCAGAGGAAGAGACTGAAAGTGAATTAGCTTCACTTTGTTTGGATTCAGAATCCTCTTCAGAGGAAGAAGAATTTCAGGAAGGGTCAACCAGAAGCTCATCTTTGGCGAGTGTCAATTTCTTTAAGGGGATTAGAATTTTGGCTAATTAATTTTTGATTTTGGGAACCAAAATTGAATTACCTCAATAAAATACCTGAGAAATTATATAAGTTCTTGGGGGAGTTTTGGGAGCCAGTTGTGTTGGAATACCTATATCTGATGCCACCCAATTGGTCTATTGTATACCATACTGTTTCTATCTCTGTTTTCTTTTCTTTTTCTTTTTCTATTTCCTTCTCCTCATATCAGTTTCCTCATGACTCAACCATCAGATATATCAATGTAAAGGTGTGCTTCACACGTCTGTCACACGCCCTCACTCATACTTGTCTCAGTCTGTGTTTCACCCGCGCTCATATTTGACTCTCACTGCTCATGTCACATTATCCGTGATATCTTCCCAACCACTACTACCTGAGGACAGAGGTCAAGACAGATAGAATTTTTTCTTCCTCATCCTTCTTTCTGCTCACTCCTCTGCGTATCCTCAGGTAAGATTTATTTCTGGATCATCTGTTTCTATTCATCTATTCCTTTTTCTCCTACTTTGTTTTCTCCAGTGACTGAATGCGAAATCCATCCTTCTTTCTGCTCACTCCTCTGCGTATCCTCAGTGAGCTCAACAAGTTGGTTATGGGAATTTTGGATTTAGAGTCATTTCTAACTCACTTGGGTATGATGAGCATGGATGGTTTAAAGTACAAAAAGAAATGTTTGAAAAATTGAGGAAAAATAAGACATTATATTCTAAGATCCTTGGAGGCATTAAAGATGTGGAAAAGATAGATTAAAGAATTGATTTCAATTACATCAATGAGAAGATCCCCTCTCCAAAATGGCTTTCAAAGTTAGATATGGGTCAAATAATAGATGATAATTATGGAAGACCAATATGTTTCATTTCATTTGATTCATGTTTTACTTACACTCCTATGAAAATGGGTGTAAAAGAAGCATAAGACCCAATATTCATTTCATTTGATAATAATAACCATTGGTTCCAGCTTGCTTTTAAGCAAGATGTGATTCCAATCCCCCCATAGCTTCCAAACCATGTTTCATGATTTCTAAAAAATCCTCTGATTGGGTTGATCACCTCAAGGAACAACATGAGTTTTATTCTAATTTAAATAAATCATTTTAATTTCATCATTTGGGTTTGGTCTAACGTGCTGATCTTGTAATTCTAGTAATAGAAAGGGTTATCACATTTTTAACATCATTATGTTGAGTGTTTTGAGTAAACATCATTATTTTGAGTGTTTAAAATGAAAAATAATTTGTAAGTCAGCTCAAATTGTGTTGGGCTAATCCCATAATGAGGATTATTTTTACTTCTTGTGATTGGATCAGCTTAAAATTACTTGAACTTGTTTTTTTTTGGGGGGGGTTGACTTTAGGGCTTGTCAAGTTGAAATTGTATTTTTTGGCACTTTTAATTTGAGGATAGTAAAGTTTAACTTGTATTTTTTGGAACTTATAATTTAGGGCCGCTCCATAGAATCTTTCATTGTTTATTTAATTTTTGATGTTTTGGTTGTCTTCAGTTTTTTTTTTTTTGTTCTTACTTATTTTTATTTTTGTTTTGGTTTTTTTGTTTTTTTAACCAAAAAATCAATTTTTTTTTGTATTTTTGGTTGATTTTTTTTTGAATTTGTTTGAATTTATTTGAATTTTTTAGTTTTTTAGTTTTTTATTTTATTTTATTTTTTATTTTTTTTGGCCCACAACCCTTGTAGTTGTGTGGCACAGAAAACAATTATGTTTTAGTGGTTTAAAAACCCACACGACTCAAATTTAGTTGTGTGTGGTGCCACATGACACTGAACTGTTGTGTGGGGGCTACATGTCCCTTTTGAGTTGTGTACAAAACTCAAATGAATTGTGAATTTATCATCACCCTATCTTCAAAGGTTTCATTCCATTCATCTTTTATCTTGGCAAAAGATTAATTTAGTATAACACAGCAGAAAATTTGTTCTATAGGTATCTTCATTTCTTTAGAATTTTGGAGCCAGTTTTGCATTTTTCTCAAGCTGGCCCATATTACCTTCAGAAATCCTAAGGCATGCTCAATCCAAATTTTTGATTGAGCAAGATTATATATAATTTATTTTGAACTTATCATTGCAAGAAAAATTCTTGTATTCTGGAGAAACATATTTTCAACTATCATAAGGTGAATTTTTTAGAATTTATTGATCCTCATAAAAGAAGTTCTGTGTTTCTTTTGCAATCTTCATCTAATTTGAGTGATATGAATCCTGAAAGGATACTGGAAGGCCAGCATGGACAGAAATAAAATTTTTGTTGTCATCACAAACTATTTTAACAGCAAAATATGATCTAATTTAACAGAGGAAGGATGGTTTCTCAGTTTTTTATAAAAGAAATTTGAGGATGAAATAATGGAGTGCCTTTTCTTCAAATCAAAATTGTGGCTTCCATCAAGCTTGGTTTTGTGGGTCAAGGGGATTCCATTTACATAAACAAAGGCAATAAAACAAGTTAAAGATTTGGTCTCCATGAAGAAAGATACAACTGTTCCTGTTCAAATATTCCACAAAACAAGTGGACCAACTCTGGTGGAATTTTTTACCAGGTATTTCAGCCTTGTTTTCTCTACAGCAGGCCTTGTTTTTGTGGAAAATGACATCATTATTTAAAGAAAATCATGCTTGTTGACCAGGGTGGTAATGCTGGTGGTCAACAGGATTTGCCACAAGTCCTGGCACAATATCAATCTTTGATCTACTACAAAATATCTTCCCAATATTTTTTTTTTCATTGTAATCAATCACAGTTTATTTACCCTGATATAAAACGCTCCACCCATCAAGGGTTTTTATTTATTCATCCACTTTGCTTTTGTTTGTCAAAAACCATAGTAGCTGCTTGACTTTTCCTGGTGAATTCTTACCCTTTTCAAGTGTACTTGAGCAATTTTTCAAGGGGCCTTCAATCCCTTGTTGAGAGGCCTTATTCCATTGATGACCGGCCTTGAATTACTTGAACAGGGTTTTTGATTAGTTTTTATCTGTCCTTCCTCAATTTAAAACTGGACAGGGTTTTCTTGTCCACTGGAATTTTTTACCAGGAACAATGGTATCTACTTCTACTTTTCCTTGGTTGGCCAGAAACATAATGGGTGATGGAATCTTAAAACAGAAATAATAAGCCTTTTTGTGTATAAATTAATGGTTCCCTATTCAAAAGAGAAGAGACTTTATAGTTTTTGGATATATTATCCATTTACATTTGATCCAAACTAAGAAGAGAAATTACCAGTTGGATAGCTTCATCACATTGATGATTTCAAGAGTTATTCTGAAAGATGTTTTTATCTTCAATCACTCCCAAATTTTCATGAATGGAACTGAGGAATTTCAGAAAATTTGGTGGAAACTTGATTCAGGGAAGAGATGGATATTTTTCCTTTCATAAATGAAATTGTGGAGTCTCTTTATTCTATGGAAAATACATTTTTTTCAAATAGAGAATTCAAGGATAAATTATTGGATTCCAAATTGGGGTCTCAATCATAGTCGAATAGTAGCAAAATTTCAGTAAGCTTCATTGTATTTGGAATTTGGATCTTGGAAATTTCTTTTGGAAACGTTGAGAGTTATGAAAAATTTGATTTGAAGCCAAAGTTTCATTGGGAAATTGGATGATGATTTTATGATCTTGTGGAATCATTATTTTATTATCTTGTGGTGTGGGTTTGAATGATTGGTTGATGATGCAATGTAGATGCTATTGGATTTGGTGATATGATGTGTGAAGCAATAGTAAGTGTTAGGATGTGTGTGAATTTTAAAATTTGGAGGTGTGGATATTTTTTTTAAATCTCATTGGTGATGGATGGATGGTGATACATAAATGCTGGATTTCATTTTTGAAACCCACCAATTTAATGAAAAATGCCATTTTGAAAGACAAGTGTTTGGGGGGATGTTTATTTCTCAAAACCACCCTTAAAATGCTGGGTTTGATCAACAAAAATGGATGGTTTTCTATGCCAGTTTTTTCAACTCAGATACACCATTATGTAGCCCTATAATGAGGAAATTCAAATATATGAATAAAAATACAAGTGTTTCTGATCCATACCAGATCAATAATATTGGGTCTGGGTATATCAGAATGGAGCCAATTTATTTAAATAAATATTAGATACATCAATACCAACATTTCATTCTTTTTTTCAGGCCATACAAAAAAAAAATTGAATTTAAGGTGGGAACAGTTGTTTTGTTATTGTTGAAGAATTTTGGAAACTTCAGGTATGTGTCTTATTCCAGTTCTCCATTTTCAAATTCTGTAATTAATACATTTTCTCAATTTGAAAATTATGTGGATGGCAAAAATCTAGTATAAACCAAAAGACTTCTAAACCTCCACTTAGTTCATGAGTTTTATTTTAATAAGGCATTTTATTTAAACTCAAACACACACAATCTTGATTTCTAATTCAGCATATATAAAGCAGAATGTGACTCATTTTGAAAAATTAATTTTTGATAAATGGGTTTAATTGCTTTTAAATGGTGAACAGTCACCAAATTTCATAAAAAAAATACTTTCCAATTCCAACTCTGAGGAGAATTCTATTTTGCAACTTTTCAGCTATTCAAAGGATTATGGTATGTCTTTGGAGGTTTCCCAAAAATATTAAGAAATTACAAAAACTGTTGGGCATATTTCCTTGTTTTCAAAGAGACCTTTCCAAAATATGCAGAGGATTAATTTTTCTAGAGACTGCCCCAGTTTTTGGGTACTGAAGGAGATACATAGTGCTAATTTGGATTTCCTACTTTTTTAAAAAAATAAATTAAATCAGTGTATTTGCTTGAAAGAGAATTCTTGATCAATAAGATCCTAAAAGCAGCTTGTTGGTTTTTTCAAACTATCTTCTATATCCCTTGAAAGTTTTTCTTTATTAAAAGAATTATTTGAGTAATAAATTTGAATTTATTTGGAAGGGATGGAATTGATGAAACAGGTTTGATATTCTCTAGGTACTGGATTTTGATCTCCTAGAGATAAGATAAACAACTTATTGTTTGAATAAGATGATGGTAAGTTATTAATTTTGAATTTGTTATTGTGCACATTTTGTTCTGAGTTGGGGTATAGAGGTCTTCCAAAAATAGATTTTTATGGAAATACAGACCTTTTTCAGATTGAAAAGTCTAAACAGATGGGAAATTCTACACAGGTGGAAAATTCTACACAGTTAGGAAAGCCTACACAGATGGGATGGGAGATTCTACATAATTCACATACAATTTTTTCTGTTGTATCAAATTAAAATATGATAATTATGCAACTCCTCTTTCTTTTCAAATATCCCAGGAAAATGAAATTTTGGACCCTTGTATATAATTTCTTTAAGGCGTGAAAGTGACTCAGTTCACGCTCTCAATGCTTGGCATCAACATTCTGAGGCTTACACGCCCTGCCTGCTGGGTCGGGAAAACACACCAAAAGGTGTCAAAGGTGTGAAAGGTGTGAATGTAGCGTAAATTTATGCCTTTCGCACCGTATGTTTTTGTTTTTGGATTGAAAAGACATGGATATGGTAGATTGAAGGTTCTCTGTCACATGCGTGTATCATCACGTTCCACTGTTCTACACATATAAACGAACAACGTGTGCCAGTTAAAGAAATAACCCCTTTGGCGTCCATATCGCAACTCAGTTCTACTTGGCCGTCCCGTAGCTGCGACTTGAGGATACATGTTGCAAAAACTATGAAGGAAGAATTTCGACTTCTCACCAGCTTCGTTTTGCCCCGCGAGGTTTTTGAAACAAGCCCTTTGACCAGCTGTGTATCAGTTGATATCCCAACCTTAAATCTCCACCTTGCGCGATTAGAAGACGGTCACTATAGTATTGCCAAGGCCCTTCCTGATTCGTGGTGTGCCAAGGAATCTCCGATCGATCGCAAACCCATCCTAGATGCTCTCAATTCAACCATCGAGTCCCATAGGAAATCGTCGGATCCTTCTCCACTGAGAGTCCGACTTACCGTCGGCCGCTCCCATACGATTTCTTTAACTACTTCTCCCTTCTCATTCGTTCAGCCCGATGAATTATTGGTTGCGATTGATGATCGTCCTACGAGTTATGAGGGTGATCCGTTTCTGTCGGTGAAAACAACCAATAGAACACACTATGATCACACCCGCCTAAGACATGGTCTGTACATTTTCAAATTTTAGCAAGATATATTGTATCTGACCAAAGCGATGGCAAAAAAGAACTGATGCGCGTATCTGCCCGCCTCCCCCCCACAAAAAAAAAGCATCTAATAGGAGCCAAGTATGAGCCGAAATCGCCAGAAATATTCGATGTCTTGATGTATAATACCTCAAGACAGATTACCGAAACTACGATTGCCAATGTCGCCATCAGAAAAAAGCACACGATATCGAACGATCAAAAGGATGCTGTTAATCAGTGGATTACACCCGAGGTAAAATGCGGCCTGTTGAATGGAGTTAAAAGGCAGCACCTTTTGAGCCATTTCAAAATTACTGAAGGCGTCATCAATCTGGATGAATTGGTACACTTCTTTTTTTTCTTTCTGTTTGGACTTTCCCCTGTCGGAAAACTGACTTTTCGAATAATCTCAACATGGCTAATTTATCGGACACTAATCAGATCAATCAAGGACTTGAAAATTGGGAAGTAATGTGCTTTAATGAAGTAAGAGGTTCTTACAAAGTCAAACTGGTCCATCGTAGTGCGGACAGGGCATGGTCTGGGTGATAGATGGCGACGGAAGAAAATCGCTTAGGATTTTACTTGGAAGTCGGCCCCCAGGCTTGAATGAACCAGCAAACTGTGAGGAAAGCCTGTTGGATCCGATTCTAGATTGTCTTTAAATCGTGAAGATTGAGACTTGCGGAAGTTCAGTCAAGTTGGACGAAAACGAAGATAAAAGCCCTTGGATTCGGCCATGATCTGCTTCAGACATCTTGTTGATGCGTCAAAATGCGGGATAGTTTAAGCTTGAATATGATTAAAATTACGACCACCTGACACTTATCTCAGAAATTCGAAATACGAAAAGGAACAAGGGTATTAAAACTCTCTAGAAAGGAATACAAACTCTGGAAAGGAAAAATGTCGAAAAACTTCCACAAGAGATGATCTGAAGTGTCTGAAAATCAAAATAGCATTTTTCAATTACCATTACTCCACCTCTAGAAACAGTCCTGGGACATGAAAACGTAATCTTACAAGAATAAAAGTTCTTTATTGCAGCAAGAAGAACAGTAAAGAGTAAAAGAGACTGAAGGTAAATAGACGATAAGAACAAACATGTCGTAGAGAATTCATCGAGACCCTAAGCAAAAGCTAAAAGGGAAAACTTACCAAGTGATATCTCTAGCTGATGAGTAGTTAAGTTGTTACGCCCAGGCAGGATGGTACGGTAGCTGACTGAAAGCCTGAGATGAAAAGGCAATGAGAATAAGAAGGAACGTTGTGAGGGTTAGTATAGTAACGAGATCGAGTTGGGATGTGAACAGCACTTCAAGTCAAGAAAAGAGCTGGAGAAAAAAAAAAACTGGAATGAGTAGGTGTTGATTGAGTTTGAAAGCTACCTCTACTTGATCTGCTTCAGGCTGCTCCTGATTACTACGGATGAATACCAAACGTTTGGTGCTAGAGAATGGTTTGATTCAAAGTTGTTGACGTCTTGAATGAGTACGATGAGGGAGCAAGGACTGAGAAGGGGTTTCAGATGAAAGGCAAGAAGACAAAAAAAATAGAATGGAAGTGATGGGATCAAGGAAAAGGTAAAGGAGTGGGGGTGTAGTCTCCAGAGAGGGACTTGTGGTCAGGAGCGGCTCCCTTTTTTTGGGGAATCTTTTGAAAGTTGAGGTGGTCAACTCAAGGGGCCACAGTTGTAAAGGCATGGGGAAAAGCTTACACAGTTGACAGGACTCAAATCTGCAACCACTCAATGCATGCAAGTTGCTCTAACTTTTGAACCTCTACAACTGCTCACTGCAAGGTGTACGTACAACATAACACCCCCACAATACACCAAGCACCCACTGGTTTGTCCTTTAACCCCTCTTTCCATGCAAGAATTGAGTGAGCAGGATGCATATTCAGCAACAAACCACTATTAGATTGCAACAGCCTGCAGAAATGGGCTCATAACCTGTAAAGACATGGGGGAAAGGTAACAGATTTGATGGGATGTGAACCTGAAACTACACACTGCATGCATGCTGCTCAAATGGTTGAGCTTAAATTTCACAGTGCAAAATGTAAAAAATAACAACAGGAGGTGAGGCTCAGTATCTCTTTAGTACATTGTTTTTGCATAGGCTATGAAGGGGTAGGACTGAGCCCACTGTGATCACAAGAACACTGGTTATTTTCTTTTCAAAATGAAAGATAAAATCACTAATTTCATTTTAAAAAACCAATGATGGTAAATGTACATCATAAAATTGTGTTGTTTTCATTCCTTGGTCCCTCAAACCAAATTTCAAAGTTTCATGATACATTTTTCTTGAAAATAGAAAGGTGAATTCCTTGCTGGCTACAATTATCCTTGAAATCCATCCAATATCTTTACTATACAATTTTGTTGTTGGAATAAATATTTCAAGATAAAAGAAAATAATTTACAGAGGAGGATTCCTCATGAAACATAAAATTATTCAATTTACACAATTGATATATAAAGTTCTTCAATTTACACAATTTATTTTATAAAGCAGATGATTTTATGGTTGAGAGAGATTAATTATTTATCACCAAACATGATGGGAGCCTTTAGTAGGGGGATTTGATTACAACCCATTAGGGTGTTGAAAATTGAGATGATCTTAGTTTTGGTTGGATGGAGAAGAAGATGGAAATTTTTTGGGTAGAGGTATTGTGTATGGAAGAAAGAGGAAGGAAATGAAGAATTAGGAGTGGTGAAAGAGGGAATGGAAGAGTAGGGAGTGTTTCAGCTTTCTAAAATTTCAAAATATGGTAAAAATATTACAAATATGAGTGTAAAAAGGAAATAAAATTAAACATAAAAATAAAAATAACTTGTAATAAAATCATAAGGTAAAATATGAAAAAATTGTAAAATCATATTTCATGAATGGATTGGTGGTGCCATTCTAGGTATAATCAACCCCTGACACAAACCCCAAATTCCAAATACCTATGGTACTGCATTTTTAATTGAGGTGACTCAGCTCAAAAGGGAAAAATACATGAATTTTTTTATCTTCCATGTATATAAATTATTTCAAAAATGAATTCAAAATGTTAGTGCTCTGTATATTTGAGGACTTATTTCCACAAATATTGTTTTGTCAAAACCTAAATATACCAAGGAACTGAAATTTGAATGGAAATAACTGTTCCAATTAACTTCAATTTAAATACAACTTTATTTTTGATTCAATTCAGGCATAGAGTCACCTCCTGTTCCAAAACCCTGCCATTGGGGAGGAACTTCATTTTCCAAAAGAAGAATTCTACTGAAGAATTTCCAATGGCCTTAATTCAGTGCAAGTGGAATTGCACTCTAGATTAAAAATAATTTGAAACAAAAAACAGCTGTAAAATTGCTTTCTGAAAAATAATGGTGGAAAATTGGATTGAGTAATTATTCTGAAATTCTTCACTCAAATGTATACATATACATACATTTATATATATAATTAGAGGGATGTTAAATTCACAACCCATATGAGTTGTGAACCTCTGTTGACAACTCAAAGAGTTGCAAAAAAACCATTCACAACTTGCACAACCCCCAGGGGGTCAGGAACAAGTATTTTGCAACCCAAACAAGTTGAAAATGAGTAGTTTGCAACCCCTGGGTGGTCAGGAAAAAGGAGTTTGCAAACCAAATGAGTTGCTAGTGAGTATTTTGTGACCCCCAGTTTGTGACCCCCTGGGGGTTTCCCAAGTGACCATAGAAAAATTAAAAAATGGAAAAAACAAAAGAATGAAAAAATAAATAAAAGAGAATAAAAGAAAAAAAGAAAAAAAGAAAAAAAGAAAAAAAGAAAAAAAGAAAAAAAGAAAAAAAGAAAAAAAGAAAAAAAGAAAAAAAGAAAAAAAGAAAAAAAGAAAAAAAGAAAAAAAGAAAAAAAGAAAAAAAGAAAAAAAGAAAAAAAGAAAAAAAGAAAAAAAGAAAAAAAGAAAAAAAGAAAAAAAGAAAAAAAGAAAAAAAGAAAAAAAGAAAAAAAGAAAAAAAGAAAAAAAGAAAAAAAGAAAAAAAGAAAAAAAGAAAAAAAGAGAAAAAGAAAAAAAGAAAAAAAGAAAAAAAGAAAGAAAAAAAGGAAAAAAGATGAAAAGAAGAAAAGAAGAAAAGTAAAAAATAAAAAAAGAAAAAAGAAAAAAAGAAAAAAAGAGAAAAAGAGAAAAGAGAAAAAAAGAAAAAAGAGAAAAAAAGATGTTAAGTATGCCTGCACCCACATACTCTCCAGACGCGCAATTCTGAGTGAAAGCTGGAGACACTCTCCATCAAAATACACTGTGGGTTCCCCAATGGTCTGACTTTCAAAGTCCTCTTTTCCTTGGATCCCCTTTTCTTTGATCTCTTTTCCTTGTTTGAGCTCTTCTTCCTTCTTGTCTTTCTCATCCCTCTGAATTTCATTGTCTGCCTCTCTTCTTTTATTCTTCCTGCCTCCTGTTGGTTGTTCTATCTTTCTTCTCAGTCTTCTACCTCCAGATCTTCTCAAAAGCTCCCAATATCACAAGCTCAGACACAAAAACCCCCACCATCATCTTCCTCAATGCTCAATTCCCTCACCATCTATAAAAAAACCATGAATCCCTGCCTGGAAAGAATTCCACTCTTTTGGATTCTCCAGTTCATGTAAATCTAATCATCAAGTTCAATAAACCCAGCCTACTCTTGCTCTCAATCTTGTGCACTTGAAGCACATTACTCAAACTACTACATTGCACCTTGACTAATTCACCAACCTCAGCTGTAGGATCTAATTTTCTCATCTCCATCTGCCTCTTGCGTGTTTTCTTTGTTTCTCTGCTTCTCACTTTTCTTTGACCTCTGCTTGTTTTCCTTAGTCTGCTGGTTTTTTTTTTCTAAAATAATTCAATCAAATCTTATCATAGTTAAAATATGAATTTCCAAAGACCTAACCCAGCCTCCACAAATAATGAAAAAACCAGCAGGGGTGGCTGATTAATTCCATCAGGTGGCGCTGAAGGCTTCTGTCAAGGCCTCCTCTGAATGAAGAAAACTACTTAATATGGCACATAAAGATTCTCATGTTGTTTAATCTCAAGGAAATCACCAAAGCTATAGCCTGAAATTCTGGCCAAATGTTCATCAAGCAAGACAGATAAATTCAAGCAATAATCCTCTCCAAAATTGAAATTGCAACCCATGGAAAAGTTTTCACCTTTCTAGCACAACTTCATCTTAACTGCTTTGGGCCAAAATTACTTGCAGATTTGCCTCTTCAGAGACCGCAAACAGAGTGAGGGTCTTCAATCATTTTCTCCACACAGTTTCAGCAACCACTCCATCAAGGGTTTTGTTACCAAAATGCAAAAAGCTCTCACTAGGATGACCATTGTAGGCATCAAATTACCTAAAGATATTCTAGCATACTTACTACTCTTCAAGTTTCCACCAATCCTTGAAAATCTCAAACAACAGATAATTCATGTTGAAAAATTATTAAAATTTGAAATTTTATTCAATCATCTCATTAAATACAACAATGAGAAGAAGGTGCAAATTAAGGTCAACAAACCCTCCACTGATGTCTCACTGGTGGCAAAAAAAGCAAGATCCAATAAAGACAAAAGGGAGATAAAGATAAAGATTAGATGCAAAGATTTTTACCACAACCCAAATGCACCTCACCCTGAAATGTCCTACATTGATCTACACCCTCAAATTTTACCAGAGTGATGGATCAAAAAACAGAATTAGTGGAAAAATAAGACCAAGAAAACCCTCACTATCAACTACCACATGTTAAAAACTCTCTTGATTAAATCCAAAAATAATCCAAATCTTCTACTGGACTCCAAGGCTAATTTACACATTTTTAGCAACATGAATTTTTTCTCATCTATCAATCTCCAGGGAGATCTGGAAACAATAAAAACAGGCAGATTGGAAGCCAGTCTCAAGATACATGGAACTGGAACGGTCAGACTATAATAGAAAGACTCCATTGTCACTCTTGATAATTTTGTATATCTCCCCAACATATTTGTAAACTTGATCAGCCCCAGTCTCCTTGCCAAGAAGTTTTGAAATATTTTGCGGGATGAAGACAAATTCATCATTAATCAAGGCAATCAACCTGTACGCAAAGGTTTTTTTTGCAATCAGAATTCAAAAGAAGATAGATTTCAGTAAATGAGGAAAAACATGAAAAGAAGAACAATTTGTGTGATCACCTTCAAAATAAGACTCAGCACGACCATAGGAGGTGTGGAAAACAGTTGAGTATGACAAGCTGTACAGGCAGTATGAAGGTGGTGTAACACAAGCAGCAGGCAGGACTGAAAAAGGAATTGGTCAGAGAGAAGCAGCAGGCAGAAAAGTTTATTGAGATGAAATTGAAGAATAAAACTTGGGTGCTTACTGGTCTCAGGTTCTCAAGATGTTGGTGGTATGAATCAGAAATTTTATGAGGGAAAAATTTTGAGACATGAGCCGGCAAGATAGTTATTTAAGTTGTGCCTGCTTGAAAATGAAGTGCTGGCACCGGCACAGGTTTACGCGTGCTTTCATCTGAGACACCTAGGGCCAGTTGGTGGTTGAGTAAATTTACAGCTAGAGTGAAAAGGAAAGAAATTCAGGAAGGGAGAAGCCTATACCTCAACATTTTTGAGACAATTTATTTGAAATAGAGAAACCACAAACTGCAGGCCAAAATCACACTTTGAAACTCATGAACCAATCTCCCACCTCATCACCTAAGGAACCTTTCTAATTGCTTGACATCCATAAAATGTACAGACACGCTTCTATCTCTACTCTAAAACCCCTTCTGAAAAATCTATTCAAAAACAAGGAGCTCCACAATTTCCAATGTGACAGCTGTGTAAGAAGAAAGATCACAATTTCTCCGTTCACAGGCATATCAAAGCCAGCTAATAAACCCCTAGAAGAAATACACCTCAACCTGATTGGTCCAAATACGCCTCAATCCAAATTTGGCCACCACCACATCCTCAATATTTTCAAAAACTTCTCCAGTTACGTAGTGGCTTTTCCTTTGAAATCCAAAGACAAGAATCCCAAGAAAGAATACAAAATACTAGATTACTATCCAGTTGAAATTTTCTCTGAAATTGGAACCAATTTCACAAACTCCACACTCAAATAATTTCCCAAGGCAAAACACATTAAGCTCCTAACTTCAGAACCATACCATTTTCAACACAACAGTCAAGCAAAAAGAGCAAATATAACTATTATAGAATCTGCTTGCGCCAGATTCTCCTTTTCAAGACTAGCCAAGAAATATTGACACATTTTAACTCAAATTTGTTGCTTCATGCTCAACCAAATTCCCAGAGAAAGTAACCACCTATCTCCTTGGGAAATAATGTTTGGTAAAAGTCTCCCTGCTAATTACTTAAAAACTTTAGGTTCCTACATGATCTACCTTGCAAATCACACCCAGAAAGGATGGAAGTTCAATGAAAAAGTGCTAGAAGGGATCTTAGTTGGGTTCAACCCCACCTTCCATTCCTATCTGGTCCTAAACTCACTTGGTGCCATCATTGAAACCAAACACTTTCAGTTCCTCAAAACTCAGTTAAGCAAATTCCTCTTTCTTGAATTGCCATGAATGGACCTCTTCTCTCAACTTACCTTGTAATCAAATGAATTCAACTTCTCAACAATAGAAAAGCAGTAATCAACCAAAGAACCCAGCGCTGTGGTAGACCAAACCTTACCTGTAGCCATCAGACTGGATTTTATAGTATAAATATAATCCCAATCCTAAAGATTACCTCAGAAATTGATTTTACACCAAAAATAACCTATATTCAATCAGCCAAAGTAACCCTCTATCTCTCATGGATTGGAAGATACAGCTCAAATCAACCATGGCCTACCCATATCCCAATCAGATGTCACAGATATGTGAAATACACATGGACATACCAGAAAGGATTATGTAATCATCCAGCACAGCCTTAACTAAAAGTAAGCCAGGCTGTAAACCTATGGAATATTCCAGAACAGCAGTCCAACTTTTCCATCCACAAGTTAACCACTCCACAAACCTAGAGCCACAAGTCAGCCAGCAACACCTTTCACCACCCATCACAGATTTTTTGACAGGTGGCACACCCCCTGATGTCTATTAATAGAGGGCCTCTCTCCAGCCATTTTCCCCCCATCCCCCCAGCCACCTATCCTGGGTTGGTCACCCCTTATAATGGATATTAAACCCTTATAAAATATATTAAACCCTTATAAAGGATATAAAACATTACCAACAATAATCAACCCTTAAATTTATTAAAAAACCCTTGCATAAACCATCATCATCCATCACCACCATCAACAACAATTACTACATACCTTGACCACCATCCATCCCCATCATCATCAACCATTACCACATATGTTGTTGCAACCTTGTCTGGGCACATGCCCAAGTCCAACTTGGCACAGTGCCCAGAGGGCTTGATTTTTGCATCAGGTTGTGCTGTGGATCTTGGCACACAGCCAAGTTCTGCTTGGCCAAGGCCAAGCTGTTGGCACCCCCCCTTACTTTCTCCATCCCCCTTTCTCCCTTACTCCATCCCCCTTGCTCCCTTACTCCCTTGCTCCCTTGCTCCCTTGCTCCCTTGCTCCCTTGCTCCCTTGCTCCCTTTCTCCCTTGCTCCCTTGCTCCCTTGCTCCCTTACTCCCTTGCTCCTTTCACCATCACTTTTTCTTTTGCCTCAACCAACAGAATGATGTTTAGTTTCTTTTTTATTATTATTATTTTATTTTTAGATCATTTTTTCTTTGAATTTTTTTATTTTTTTACTTTTGTTTTGTTCAAAAAAAAAACCTTGTTTTAATAAAATTGTATTTACATGTTTATCAAAGAAATAAAAAAAATATGTTAAAAATTTTTGTCCCAATCATCAATTTGGCAGGCGTGGCCAATTGGGTTGGTTATTGGCCAAGCCAAACTTTGGCCCAACCCACCCAAACTTGGGTGTGTGCCAAGTCGCGCTTGGCTATGTGCAAAGTGTGCTTTAGGGGGTTCCAAGCGGGCTTTAGGGGGTGCCCAGCGCACTTTAGCAAAAATCAGGATAACTTGGGCATGTGCCCAGACAAGCTTGAACTACCATACCTTGACCACCATCCACCACCATCTTCAAGCAATCCCACATACCTTGATCACAATACATCACCATAATCATCAACCATTACCACATACCTTGACCACCATCATCATCATCCAATACCATACACCTTGAGCATCATCATCACCATCCACCACAATCATCAACCAATACCACATAGCTTGACCATCACCATCACCATCCATTAATCATCATCAACCCTCATCATTACCATCCATAATCATAATCATCATCATCACCTTAACCATCATCATCCACCATCCATCCATACCATCATCATCCATCATCATTTATCAAGTATGGGCTCAACCATTTCAACCTTATTCAATCATCACCTGTATCACCAAAGGAGTATCAATCAGTAATCAATAAAAAAATATAAAATAAACAAAGGATAAGACTAGATAAAGGATTCTTCCCTTACTCAGCTTCTATCCTCCAAGTCACCCATCTGTTCCACCACTTCTTGCTTATCAAGCTTGATCATATTTATCCTAGGTCTGATAGAGACTACTATAGTAGCAAATCTATCTGAAAATCAACCAAAAATATCCTTTCTTTTATTGTTGTGAGACTTAATATAGTACTTAGAGGGGCAGGCAATTCAAAAAAATCCTTAGTATTCCTCTATCATATCAATAGTTGTAGTACTGAATTCCCCCTCAAGTGACTGCCAGAAAGCAATTTGCTAAAATAAAACCCAATCCCAAAGGAGTCTCTACAGCACTGACCACTCATAATTAGACTGAGACCATGAGGAATCAAATCCCTCAATCTCTCCTCATCCCAAGCCTCCTCAAACTCTTAATCCAGAGCCAACTATACAAGGTACCAACCTAAGACCAAGATGTGAAATTCAAAGGCCTCAGTGTTATAGCTTTCACCGCTACTACAAGCCTCCCTCCTACAACGCAGCACGCAAATGTCCCAAATGGCCAAAATGGAAAAAGAATTCTGAAGAAGAATTAGAATAAATTGAATCTCAAGAGGTTTGGGAAGAGTACTAAAACATCCTAAGCAACATTCTGAATAAAACCTGGGTATTCCGAGTAAACAAGAACTGCCATGGTGAACCTGTCAAGTAAAAAGCTTGGCTATGCATTGAAGGGGTGGATTTCAACAAAACATGGGAACCAACTGGCAAGCTTGGATTACTCTTTCTTTCACTTATCTATGGTTTAACATAAAAAATTATCTTTACCCAGTTTGACATGAAGGGAGAATTTATTCATTCTCAATAGAATGAAACTGTAATAATCAAGACTCCCAAAGGATTTAATTGGAAATCACCCTATCTAAAGCTGAGGAAGTTGTTTTATTGTCTCAAACATTCTCCAAATAATTGGCACAAAACTGTCACCGCCAGGATTAAATTGGAAGTTTTCCATGAATTGACCAGTTATCCATGCCTTTATCTCAACATCAACTTGGGAGAAGTCATTTACTTCCATGTTGACAATCTGATCCATGTTTGAAACTCTGAAACCTTTAATTCCAAGTTCTTGAATCAATTCAAAAACTCATCCTGCCACCCTCCAAACAAAATTCTTGGGATTCTAATGAAATTTGATGGAGATAAGATTCTTCTGAGTCAACCCAACAACATTGATAAAGGTCTAGAGAAACTGGGAATCTCAACTTGCAAGGAAACTCACTTTCTGCTAACTCAAAACCTGCACCTCAAACCAGCTTCAGATGAAGAACACACAAAATTTTTCCAACTGAACATCAACTATCAATCTGCTGTTGGACTCCTCAATAATCTTTCTCAATATAAGCAAAAAGACATCTACTTTTCTGTCTCAAGCCTGGCAAGGTTCGATTCAAAGCCCAGTTTGACACATTGGAGAGAAGTGCGCAAGGTTTGGAAGTATCTCAAGAGTGCCAGAGACCTCAAACTAACACTCAAAAACGATCCAACTCAAGATATCATCTCAGGCTACAGTGGCGCAACATGGGGAGACAAACCCACCTTCCGCAAGTCTCAACCTGGGTATCTCATTTTCAATTAAGGCAGCCTGGTCATTTGGAACTCCTCAAGACAAAGAAATATAACTTACTTTTCCGCAGAGTCTGAACTCAATTCCCTCCTCAATTGCTACCTAGAAATAAAGTGGATTACCCACCTCATCAGCAAAATTTATCCCTTTGCTGAAATCAAGCCTACAATTCATATAGACATCAAAGGACTAGAAGATAAAATAAAAAAAAATTGGATCTCACTATAAGTCCCAACACATTGACATCAAAACTAAGGGCTTTCAAAAAGACTTTACTCACTCTAAATTCAACCTCTCCCTGATCTCAGCCAACAACATGGTATCTGATCCTCTTACCAAGGAATCTTCTTTCAACACTCTCAAGCTCCTAAAAACAAAGATGTTTGCCAAGCCCACCATCAAGCCCTCCACAGTCTCCTTGCTTACCAGTCACAAGGGGTGTTAATTATTCCCGCACCCACCTACTCTCCAGATGCCAAATGTTAAGTCCTGGCTGGAGACACTCTGCATCCAAATACAATGCGGGTTCCCCAACGGTCTGAATTTCAAAGTCCTCTTTTCCTTGGATCCCCTTTTCTTTGATCTCTTTTCCTTGTTCAAGATCTTCTTCCATCTTTTCTTTCTCATGCCTCTGAATTTAATTTTCTGCCTCCATTCTTTTATTCTTCCTGCCTCTTGTCTCTTTTTCTATCTTGATGTTCAGTCTTCTACCACCCAATCTCCTCAAAAGCTCCCAATCTCACAATCTCAGCCAAAACAACCACCACCATCATCTTCCTCAATGCTCAATTCCCTCACTATATATACAACTAATCATGAATCCCTGCCTGGTAAGAATTCCACTCTTTTGGATTCTCCAGTTCATCTAAATCTAATCATCAAGTTCAATCAACCCGGCCTACTCTTTCTCTCAATCTCATGCACTCAAAAAATATTGCTCAACCTACTCCATCCAACTCTGCCTAATTCACCAGCCTCAGCTGTAGGATCTACTTTTCTCATCTCCATCTGCCTCTTGCGTGTTTTCTTTGTTTCTCCGTTTCTCACTTTCCTCACGCCTCTGCTTGTTTTCCTTAGTCTTCTGGTTTTATTTTTTAAAAGAATTCAATCAAATCTTATCAAAAGAAAAAATAAAAAAAAAAGGAATCATTCATAGATCTATTTCATGAGGATAGTTCAGATATTTTTATCTTTTTTTAATTTTTTTTTAATTTTTTTTAATTTTGTTTCAATATTTTTGATTTTTTTTTATTTATTTTATTTTTTTTTTTATTTTTTTTATTTTTTTTATTTTTTTTATTTTTTTTATTTTTTTTATTTTTTTTTGAATTTTTTTATTTATTTTTATTCATTTTAATTTTAATTTTATTTTATTTTATCTTTTGTTCCTTTCAAACCTGAAGTTGTGAATGGCATGCCACAACTTAAAATTGTTTTTTTGGCATGGTTCATAAACCAAAAGTTTGTGAACAGATGTTCACAACTCAGATGGTTTGTGAACCACACCACACGACCCATTTTGATTTGTGTGAGGGTTATGTAAGGTTTTGAATTCATCAAAACCCTTTTTAAAAAATTTTTGCTGATTATTTTGAAAATTCTGGAGATAAATAAATTTTCCAAACATAACAGGAAATTCAAATATGATTTTTCTAGATTTTTAGTACTTTATTTTCCCACCAGAAAATGGGATTAACATAAAAACTAAGACATTCTTTTCAAGTTTTTTTCCCTTACCTTTCCAAAGAATTTTCCAAATTTTGAGCTTTCAGTCTTTTAGTGTGAATTGAAAAGGGCAAAAAAGAATTTTGATTATTTTCAGGATCAGTTCTTTACCTGTAAATTATAGTTTATGCAGCTACACCAATGACAGAAAATTTCTGTTTTGGAGCCATTCATGATACTATTTTCATTCTTCTTATGGAAAATCTGAGTTTAAAGTTTGCAAATGCACTTCAAATGATACACCAATATACTTTTTTCATATTTTTACACCTCTTTTTAGCCCTCAAATGTCTAATCTGAAATCACCATTTTCAGACCCCTTTTTGGGGTAGGTCCACATTTTTGGGATCTTCTGTATGAATAATCTGATATTCAATATGATTCTGAATTATTTTATGCCTCATCCTCACCTCTTGGGTCTTTTAAATCCTCTCCTCAGCCATAAAATCACCTTTCAAAATCCAGAATCCACTCCACACCACACCAATCACTGCCCATCATCACCAATCATCACCACTCAACACCAATCAATCAATCACACACCACTACTCAACACAAATCTAGCAATCCAATTAATGCTCCAACCCCACTAAATAATACCCCCTGAGTCCAAAATTTCATTAAAAAAATAAAAATGAATTCACTCCTCAAAAAAGTATTCTCAACTTGTTTTGAATTTGTTTTTCATAATTAAAAAATCAATCCAACATCAAAAACTAACCAAAAAAAAATTTTTATCCCCAATCTCAAGTCTCTGAACTCTTCTTTTCTCTCAAATCCTTAATATTTATTCTATATATAGTCTATTTAAAACTTCAAATTCTTCATAAAAAAAACCATCTCCAAATCAAAATCAAAAAATTTCTCAACAACACATCAACCCACTTTTAAAATCTGCCTCTTCTGCTCCATTATCTGCCTCTGCTGCTTCAAATGATTTACATAACATCCACAATTCTACCCCTTTGGCTACTCCACCTGAAGTATCATATCATTAACAGTTGGAACTTGTGGATGCTGTTCAAGAGTGGGCTAAGTCCCATGGATATGCAATTTCAACCCAAGTCTCTAATGCTAAGGACAAAAGATATACTTACAAATGTGAAAAATCTATGGAATATAAAACCAATTTGGATAAAAAAAGCCTTTCAACAGATAGAAAAACAAACTGTCCTTTCCAATTATCTGGAAGTTTTGACAAGAGGAATGTGCTTTAGCAAATAAAAATTCAATTTCCTGATCACAATCATCCACCATCAACTGATCCATCAAAACATCAAGTTCATAGAAGTATTTAGGTGTTTCAAGAGGATGTGGTCCCATCTTAAACCAAATCTGGGGTTTCTCCCCTCAAAAAACTCAATTCCTTAATGCAATCTTCTACTTCTTCCATTCACACAAACCTGAGTGCCATCTATAAAAAAAAATCAAAAATTTTAAAAGAAAAAATGGAAGGAAAATCACCCATGGAAGCTTTGATCATAAACTTGAGAAATTCTTCTTTTAAATATGAATTAATTAATCAAAATGGTCACATTAGTTCTTTATTAATTTCTCATCCAGATTCTATAAAATTACTCAAAATCTTTCCATCAGTATTAACGTAGGAATTTAACCATAAAACTAAATATTTTCCATGCCTCTTATTCACATTTTTGGGCCCCAAAATGGTTCTAGAACCTTCTATTTTGGTTTATGTTTCCTCTACCTAGAAAAAAGGAAGGCTATGAATGAGCTCTCACTCAACTTCATAAAATATCAGAATATGAAGAACACAAAGTCATTGTGACTGACAAGGAGCAATCCCTGATTCATTCCATTGAAAATTTATTTCCCAACTCTCATCATCTACTCTATTTCTGGAATATCTTCAAGAAAATTCAAAAAAAATGTAGAAAACACTTTAAATCTGAAGAAGAATGGATGATATTCAGAAAAACTTTAAATCTGAATATGAATGGATGATATTCAGAAAACACTGGAATATTCTGATCAAATCCAAATCTCAAAATTCATATCAGGAAAAATTCACCAAAATAATTCTATTCTTGAATCCCCTCTTTTCTGGATACCTTCTTGAAAACTGACTCCCTCTCAAAAGAATTTTTTTTTCATATGCTGCAAACAACCAACTGAATTTTGGGGATACCAGCACATCTAGAAAATAAGGACTCCACTTTCATGTCAAAAGATTTATCAGAACTTCTTCTGGTTCCTTTTTTAATTTATTTCACCAAACATATCATTAAAATTCAATTCAAATCCATGGAACCACCATTAAAATTTCCCAGCAAGAAATCAAGAACTTGATTTTTCTCCAATATTTTGTTGTAAAAACTCTCAGGAAAGATTAGCCACTATTCTGTCAAGACTGCATTCCTTTCAGAAGTCAGCAGAAAATTAAGTAACCACCTGTTCTGATTGCAATTTTCTTCTTTCCTGGGGATTCCTTGTTTACAAAAAGTAAAGAAGGAAAATTTCAAGAAAAAAAAATTTGAGCTTGAATATTTTCATCCCCAGTGGCCTGTCAAACCCCTTATTTTAGTATTTTTTTTCTTTTTTTTTTGAAGAAAAAAATTCCAGCATTGATTTCCACAATTTTTGGCTTTAATTTGGAGTTTTTAATAGCTTGCTGAGAATTTTATATGCCAAAAAACTGAATCATACAATCAATCACCTTCCTAATCAACCAATTTCCATTGGTTTCAGAATTGAATGTTTGAAGAATTCCTTAAATTTTACCCAGGAGAGAAACATTTTTATCTTAGAGGAATTTTGAAAATGTTGAAAGGAAATTATCAACTGACTCCCATTCAAGAACCCCTATCAAAGCAAGAAAAGAAACTTTGTGGAAGACCCAAAGGATCCCTCAATAAATGCAAAATATTTTTGGAGCATTACTCTAATATTGATCTATCTGGGTTTGAATATGTTGAAGGACCTAAGAGCAGAGGAAGACCAAGGAAGCACCAAGTGGGTAAAGCAATGTTTAGTTTTTTCTTTTCTTTTATTTGTTTTTTTCTCTCTTCCTTTTGAATTTATTTTGAAAGCCTTTTTTGGAAATTGGTTTTCTTTAATTTCAGACTTGGAGGAAAATAAAATTAAATGAAGCCCATGAAAAGGCAAAGGGAAAAAATAAGCAGGACTCAGAGGAAGAGGTGATTTTAGTTGAAATATTTCTTCTTTCCTTCTCACATTTTCTATTCTTATTGTTCTTTCATTTCTATATTTCTCATTTTTTATTCTTTTTATCCTACTTTCCTACTACGCTTCTCAAGAATTCTTCTTGGTGTGCTACAAACTCCTGATACTCCATTGGAAAATCTTTATCTCTCAATCTGAAGTCCAAGGCCCAAAAAAGCTGATCTCTCAACGCTCCATGTTCCACTCTGCTAAGTGCTTGGCATGTGCTTATGTCACCCCCAGATCCTCATGCAGCCTCCACATCCTCTGCTCAGATGCTGAGGGATCCAAAGATCAGATTTTCAAGGTTCTGGGCTTCCTCCCTGGGGCTTTCTCCTCTGGGCTTCCTCCATATTCTGTGTCAAGATCCTGAAGACAAAGCCTACTTTCACCAAATCTCTCTTCATCTTCAAAGCTTTAAGGCTCAAACTTCTGCCTTCCATCAACGCCTTTGTCAAAGATACTCTTCTGATCCTTCTGGACCTCCTGATCTCAGGAATTACAGGCTTCCTGATTCAGACTAATTTGGTGCAACGATCAACTTCTTTTCAAAGGAGAACATGTGGAGATTATTCCCTGGCAGAGGGCATTTATTTCAACTCTTTGTATCATTTCTCCTGCTTCCTTGACTCTTGCTGGTATGCTTTTTGACTGCTTCTTAGAGGCATATTGCCCATTTCCTTTTCTGTTGTCTCCAAAAATTCACGAATTCCTTTCAGTTCTGGTCTGTGGTTTCTAGAAATTTGGCATAAATTCATCATGATTAACAGTCAAAGCCGCTACAAACAACCACCTCCTTCTCAACACAGAAGGACAGCAATGCATAATGAGTGAAAACTTCCAATCCACCATTGCTAAGGGAGCTCTTGAGGCCATCCCTCTTTTGACCTTGGACAAATTCCCTGTGGAGATCAAGGAAAACCAATCTTCTGAAATTTAAATGCTTTGAGAACTGCTGATCTATGAACCCGCTGAATTCAATCCCATTGTCAAAATTCAGCTAGTAACTCTACTCACTGCCAAGCTTGATGCCTCTATCCACCTCAATGTCATTTATCAGACCAACAAGAGCAATGCCAATTTATCTGGAAATCCATCAACCCATTCTTTTCCTCCTGCAATTCCACTAAACATTCTCAAGTCTTCAAGGGATTCTGCGCTATTCAATTCAACTCTCATGATATTCAACTTTTCATTACCCAAATTTGAGCCTCCATTACCAAGTTTGTTAAAAATGGAATCTCTATTCCTTTGGACATCATTGCCTACTTCATCCTGCAAAAGCTTCCGCCATCTCTGGACCATCTAAAGAGCTAGATCACTCACTCCAAAATAGAGTTTGTTCCCAATATGGTTCTTGATCATCTCAGGGTCCACTTCAACAATATCCAACTCCGCTCCGCCTCCAAAGACCACCCTACTGCTCTCACTAAATCCAAGTCCACCAAATGAAAATGCGACCGACATAACCCTAATGCTCCCCATCCGGAATCCATATTTTGGCTTCTCCACCATCATATTTTCCCTTGTCACTCTGCTCAAAAGGCAAAGAACAAAGACCACATTAGCAATTTCATCTCTCACCTTCAAGATTCCTCTCTCTTCATCGTAGACTCTGGATCTTCTGCTCACATGGTATCTGATTCCAATCTGTTCATTGCCCTTTTGACAAACAAAGAAGGGGTAGTTCAAACTAGATCCATTATGGAAAACCTAAAAATAAAAGGGAAAGGCTCCACAAAGTTATCCAATAAGCTTGGTGATCTTCCACTAAAAAACATGCTATATGTTCCCAATTTTTCTATCAATCTTCTCTCTGTTTGATGTCTCCTTCTTGAGAATTAAAATTTCATCTTTGAAATCAACTTGTTCCAGATCCTCAGAAATGAAAAACTCCTTGCCAGTTGTCACTACTATAATAATCTTCCAAGCCTCAGATTCCATCATTCTTCTGCAGGCTGCCTCTTCTCCTTGGCGGAACTTCTCCACAAGTCGCTGGGAAACATAAGCTATCATCAAGTCAGACATAAGCTGGGAACCCCCGTGAATATTCTTCAAAACTGTGAAGTCTTTTCTGTTTCCAAGATAACCAGAGCCAGTTTCAAGCAAGAAAATTCTCCTTCCTCTTGTCCTTTTGAAGAAATCCATATGGATATCATTGGGCCACTGCCCCTCCATCCCTGAATCAATGCAAATTTCTCCTCACTGTTGTGGATAGTAACACTCAATACTGTGCCACCGTGCCAATAAAAAGAAAAAGTGATGTTTCAGAGCTCTTATCAAATTTCCTGAGTCTGGAGGCCAAACGCTTGTGCTGTTTCCCTTTGGTCCTGCATTCTGATTGTTGTGGATAATTTGTTAATGCCATAATTTCTCAGTTCTGCAGATCCCATCTCATCAAAAAAAGACACTCAGATACCTATACTCCCCAACAGAACAGACTTTCTGAGAGATTTAACCGCTCCATATTGGAAGACTCCGGTGTGAATAGTTGCTATTGGGATGAAATTTCTTTTTTTGCCTCCCTGACTCTCAATAAAATTCCTGTCCAAAAATCCAAAAATCCCCCTACAAACTGTTCAAAAAGTGCTCTCTTCCTCTCAGCTACTTTCACCCCATTGGTAATTGAGTCTCCTACCTGATTTTACCCCAAAAAATGGGCTCCAAACTTGCGCCTAAGGGTTCTATTGGCGTTCTCATTAGGTACAATGAAAAAATTTAATCCTATTGCATTCTTGGCAAAGCTGGAAAAATAATTGAAACTAAACATGTTTGCCTTCTCAATTTCCCTCCTCCAGTATCCAAAGCGTCTCTCATCTGGTTGGACTTAACTCACCTGGAAAATGTCCTCCCCAACTTGGATCCTGTTCCCTATCCTGAGCTTCCTCTTGCTATCACTGCCATGGAACCTCCTCCCTTGGCTGACACTGATTGTGGTGCTTATCTTGCCTCAGAAGCCTCTGAAAGCAATCATGATCCTAAAACTTTTACCTTGTCACTAGTTCCGAAATATAATCCTGATCCTGAACCTCAATATTAATTTAGAACCCAAACTTCCAGAATCAAACCAGACAAATACTCCTATTATTCTGAGGGGTGATAATGAATTCACGGCTCCAACCGTAAGGTAGTTGTTTAGGGCCCTACACGGCACATTTGAGCTGTGGGGGCCCATAGACGACTACAAATGGCTGTTCAAAACATGTGCAACCCCCAAGGGGTGGTATAGGAGCCATTTATCCCCCTGAAACAGCAATTTTGAGCCATGCACCCCCGTACATGGCTTGAATCTGCTGTTTTTGGGGGTGCGCAACCCCCCAGAAGTTGTGCCAGAATTAAAAAAAATGTATGGAGTCAATTTTATTGAGGGGAACTGATATTGAAGCATCTTTAGTTTACATAAACTAAAACTGAAAAGTTTACATATCTCAAATTGTAAATTTTTTTGAAAAGAAATAAAATCCTAAAAATGAAAAAAACTCAAGAAATAAAAAACATTCTGGAGGAAAAAAACAATTTGGAAACATCAGTATGTTTTCTTATTTATAAGCCTTTGAGTTAGGATAAAAATTAATCAATTTTATGAAATAGATATTTAAATTGAGAGTTTCTCTAAACCATTAAAACCATTTGAAATAAATTTTGAGTTATATTTCCTTGGTATGATGGTGATGAAACTTTTTAGAGGTAGTTTGGAAGTTTTTGAAACCACAAATAAATGCATATTCAAGCTCTTTAAGAATCTGATGTTCATATTTTTCAAGAATTCTACTTTTTTTAAGATTCAATGCACTTTGAGCTGCTTTGTTTCCAATTTCCTTAAGGTTTAATTGTATTTGAACTAATTTTTATGGTTCTAAAATTGATTAAAAGAAGTTCAATTATAATATTCTCCAGTTTTTTGTTTCATCTTGATCCTCTGGAAAAATGAATTTGCAATTCTTATTCTTAATATTTTAGAGCTATTAATTACCATTATTTTTTTCCCTACCAATTTATCGGTAAGACACTGATATAAAAAAACCAATGTTAGTACCCTTTAATTTTTTTTTTTTTGGCTCACCACAGTCCAGTGGCGTGTGGGATTCCACAAAAGCCCTGACTGTGGTGTGTGGGCCGCGCGGTTCTTTGAGCTGTGAGGACATGTACACGGCTTGAATGTGGTTATGTGGCATGCCACACAGCTCATTTTGAGTTGTTTCCACGGCTCTATGGGCCTTGAATTTACCATTACCTTATTCTGAGGACTCCTTGGATCTTAATACCAAAATCCCTGAATCATTGGAGGAACCTTTGGAAAAGGAACTGAACATTATAGAGGAGATGGACATATGGGAGGACTGAAACTTTCTACCTGAGTGTTAACTCCAACCCACTTGGGTTTCAAAAATTAAACCAGCCACGGCTTCCTCTTCCCAAAGAAAGAAAGCTCAAATCTGAATTCAGGGATTTTTAAAACTCCCTGGGGTAGATTACGACAATACCTTTGCGTTTACTGGAAAATTTCCTTCACTTCTCTCTCTTCTCACACTTTCTATTGATAAAAAATTACCAATCAAAAAGTTTGATTTAAAAAGTGCTTTTCTCTATGCTCCCCTCTCTGCGGATATCTATATAGCCACTCCTAAAGGTTCCAAGCAAAAAAAACCCTTTCCTTAAGCTAAATAAATTGATCTACGGCCTGAAACAAGCCCCTGCTAATTGGTATAACACCCTCACCACTTGGTTCCAAGAAATCAACTTTCACCAATCCACCGCCAACCCCTGCCTCTTAATCCACAATGACAAGAACTCATTTATCTTCTTTCATGTGGATGATTTAGTGGTTGTTTGCAATACTGAAGGATTGAAAAATTTATTATGCAATAGCTTTCCCAACTCCTTGAGTCATTTTCCCAACAATCTCCTTGGAATGGAACTGAAGCTCTTGAGCAATCAAATCACACTCTGTCAAGATAAGCTCATCAAAAAAGGGACCAGAACTTCTAGGACTTGAAAACTGCAAGCTATTCAAAACTGAAAGCAATTCAAATCTCCTCTGAACCCTGGAATTCAATTTTTCAAAGCCTCTGAAATGGATAAAGAAGAGTTCAGTAAACTCAAGATCAATTATTTTCAATTCAACTGTATCCTTAATTAGCTTTTGTGTCAATCACAACCCAATTTAACTCCTACAGTCTCTATCTTATCTCGCTTCATCCATTCTCCTGGGATCTCTCACTTGAAAGAAGTCATTCACTGCTTTAAATATCTCAAGGTCTCCATCTTATACTGTCTCACCCTAAAAACCTCTCCTGATTGTCCCAAAAATGGCCTCAGATTATAGACTGACGCCACATGGAATGATGACCACAAAACCTGGCTCTCTCAAAGTGTTTCCTTGTGCCTATGGAGAGGCGCTCCTTTATCCTGGAATTTCAAAAAGCAAAAAAGTATTGCAATGTCCTCCACCAAATTTGAACTGTGCTCCTTCTCTAATGGCTTTCAGGAAAACCTCTGGCTCCAATTCCTTGTGGAAGAACTCTGGAACACCAAAAGTGAAAACACTGTCTTTCACATAAACAAAATGGGATTGATTGAAAAATCAAACACTTTGGATCTTACTGCAGGACCACACACCTGGACATCAAAATCAAATGGCATTGCAATCTTTTGAAAAAGGGGGAACTGGAGGTCAAGCTGATCGCAACCAACTCAATGATAGCCAATGCTTTGAACAAGGCTTGTCCATATGACTCTCTCAAAAGACTCATTGAGACCTGTTTCTAGCTTCTCTTTGCATCAAATTACGGAGGGGCGTTGAAATATTTCTTCTTTTCTTCTCACATTTTCTGTTCCTATTGTTCTTTGATTTCTATATTTCTCTTTTTTTATTCTTTTTATCCTACTTTCCTGCCATTCTTCTCAAAAGATTCTTCTTGGTGTGCTACACACTTCTGATACTCCATTGGAAAATCTTCATCTCTCAAATGAAGTCCAAGGCCCAAAAATGCCAATCTCTCAACTCTCCACGTGCTTCTCTGCTAAGTTCTTGGCACGCGCTTATGTCACCCCTGGATCCTCATCTGGCCTCCACATCCTCTGCTCACATGCTGAGGGATCCAAAGATCAGATTTTCAAGGTTCTGGGCTTCCTTCTTGGCACTTCCTCCTCTGGTCTTCCTCCATCTTCTGCATCAAGATCCTGAAGACAAAGCCTACTTTCACCAAATCTCTCTTTTTCTTCAATGCTTAAAGCCTCAACCTTCTGCCTTCCATCAAGGCCTTTGTAAAAGATACTTGTTGATTTTGAGATTTTATTTCTTAGAACTAAAAACCGGCAAGCTGAAGACAAGAAGTTAGGAGTTGAGCTAGTTGATTCAGAGAAGACAAGGACAGACAATTAGAAGAGTAATGGAGATACTAACAGCTAGGACTATGATCAGAGTCAAGACAACATGGGCGGCAGAAGAGAAGCTGGGATGAGACTAGAAGAGGTACGAGAGTATCTGAAATAGAAAGAGGATCAGAGCTTATGAATAATGAGAACCGTTTGGATGGATCTCTTACCAGGCAAGAAGGACGCGAGATAACAGTTCGAGAGTTGAGGTGGCGAGTCTAGATTGTGAAGAAAAAGAAAGAAGAGGAAAGGAAGAGGAAGATATAAAAGAATGAGAAATAGAGAAAGAGCTTGATCGAGTTGTGGTCTTGAGATAGTCAAGTTGTCTTTGTTTGATTGTGGTAGCTATCCGAGATGGAAGATTGACCAGAGAGAGAGGTCCAGACAATCAGGAAGAAGCAGGACCCCCCCCCCCCCCCGGGGAGGATCCCCCGGAGATATAGAGCTGAATTTTGAGAGTGGCTCCGGGAAGTATTGGAATGGAGCGTTCACAGTCCTCTCTAGCGTGCGTGGTGGTAGGATGAACTAGGAGAGGAAATTTGTAAGGTGTGGCGTCCTTTTCTCAACAATACTCTTCTGATCCTTCTGGACCTCCTGATCTCAGGAATTCCAGGCTTCCTGATTCAGACTAATTTGGTGCAAAGATCAACTTCTTTTCAAAGGGAAACATGTGGAGATTATTCCCTGGTGGAGGGCATTTCTATTAACTTGGTGTCTCATTTCTCCTGTTTCCTTGACTCTAGCTGGTATGCTGTTTGACTACTGCTAAGAGGAATATTTCCCATTTACTTTTCTGTTGTCTCCAAAAACTCATGAATGTCTTTCCATTCTGGTTTTTGTTTTCTGGCAATTTTGCATAACTTAATCAATTTTTTTTCTTTTTTTTGAAAAAATCCTTTTCTTGTTTGTAATTAGGCTAAAATTTCATTCTGATCAGGATTAATTTTTAACAGAAGATGGATTAAGTAAATAAGAACTACCAGAGCTTTAAGAATTAAAATTAACCAAGATAGTTAGTAATTTTTTTTGGGGGAGGATCAGTCTAGGTTTTCTAGTTTACATTAATTTTCATATTTTTCTTTTTCAATCAGAGTCCTGGAACCATCATCAATAAGAGAGTTTTTTCCCATAATGTGATTCCTGGTACTTTGAAGAGGATCAATAGAATAAAACAAGAAAATGCAGATGTAGCTGCTTATAGGCCTCCAGCACCATGAAAAAAGGGTGATCACTTGATTACAAGTGAAATAAATAAGGACAAAGGGGCCCTTTGTGCTCTGGTATTTCACTTGTGATCTGGTGATCATTGGTTTTTCATGATGCAGGGAATCTAATCTTTTCTCCCACAGCTAAAGCTTCTGAAACTTAAAAGGCAAATAAATTTCTGAAATAATTTGGAATCATGGTTAACTTATTAACCTTTCCTTTTCTTTTTTTGGTGATGATTTTCAAGGTCAAAAAATTGTCTTTTTCATCTTATGAAAATATTGAAGAGTTGACTATTGATAGATTAAGGTTTTTTTTCATTTCCTCTTAAATAATATTAATCTTTCTTTCCTTAGTGTCATACAAAGATTTAATTTTTGCCAAGACAGCCATACCACAAATGTTAAATTTTCAAGATTTGATGGGTGATGGGAGCTGTGGGTTTAGATCAGTAGCAGTTAATTGGGCTGTAAATCTGAAGATTGGAGTTCAATACATCAGGAAATGGTTCAGGAAATGGAGTCAAACTCTCTCTTCAAGGATGAAAATTTCATGGATCAAGTCTGGCATAAAATTTTTTACAAAACAAAGAAAAATCTCAATCACCCTTCTGGACCTGCCCAAAAAACTTGCTGGATGAAATTTTCTTGCTGTGGTTTCCTGCTGGTATAAACATACAAAGGCCAGTGCTAATATTTTTTAAGTTGATTCCATCAACTTGTTTTCTGCTCAATTCCCCCCCCCACAACTTCCAATTCTTAAACATCTCCCACATGTTTAATTATTTGGAATAATATGAAAACATCTTTTCTTTCTTCTATAATTCTGAACTTTGGCCAGCTCCCAAATCAGATCCCCTTTCCAATGCCTTTTCTAGCAAGGAATCACAAAAATTGGAGGATTTGATTCATGATAACTTGAAAATTGGCTTAGAGATTTGGTTTCCACCTACAAATTCTCCACATCAAAGAAATAAAGTAGTAAAAATTGATATTAATTGACTTATTTGTTGTTTTTTTTCTCAAGTTGAAAAGAATGTCTTATTTCTTATATTAAAACCATTTTCTGGAGGGAAAATGAATTAATAAAAATATATAAAAATAATATTTAAATTGCCTTTTATATTTGGAAACTATCTATCTTCTCAGAATTTTCAAAATAATTAGAAAAAAGTTTTCAAAAAATTTGAAAAGATTTGAGACATAGTGATTTTTTTCCAATTCCTTGAATTAAATTTTAAAGGGCTTTCAATTGGCCACAAAATCTCAAATTCATTTTAGGGAGCTTTTAGATGTCTTGCTATGGGCTGATTTTTTTTTTTGGCCACTCCACCAAAACATGTGAATTAAGGAAGAATTTGCAGATTGGGGACATGGTGGGAAATGGTGGTGAAGTCAAAGCCATGCAAAAATAAGTTTTGAGGGTGTGAAAAAAATAATTCCCTGAAAAGAAATAAATCTTATTTTTTTTCTTAATTGAAATTCTTCTTGTTGGAATTTTTTAAAATATTTCAATTCCTATAAAAAACAATGTATATGTAGCATGTTTAAATCATTTTTTGGATTTGGTACAAATTCATTGACATTTCATCAGAAGCATTAAGTATTGTTCAAAGAAATCAATTTTTGATCTTTTCTTTGTTATTCTTGATTTTGATGTATTTTTTTTGTTGATTGCCCTTTCTAGAGTTTATTTTGTAGTTTTTAGTGATATTAAATTCCTTTCATAAAATAAAATTCTTTTTAATTCATGTATATTCTTCTATTTTTGGTAAAAAGATGTTCAAATTTCATCAGAAATAATACTTTTTCTTCAAAGAATTCAATCTGGGATTTTATTATGTTAAATGAATTATTTTTGGATTATTATAACAGATTTAAATTCTCCACACCTTAATTATGTGTAGAATTTTTCCATGAATTTTAATTTTTGATATAAATTAGGGTGATGTCAAATTCACGGCTACACAGCTACACCTGAGCTGTGCAGACCCCACACAATTTGAATGTGGTTGGGATGTACTTCAAACAGCACTATAGCACCCTGTGGTCGCCACACGAGTACGTTTCAGCCATATAGAGCCCCACACAGCTCAAATGTAGTTGTGTTGCTGTGCCACATGGCCAGACCAACCACATTCAAGCCATGTGGGGCTCTACTTGGCTCAAATGTAGTTGTGTAGGCATTCCACATGGATAAAAGTCAGGTGGGAAAAAGAATAAAAATAAAAAAAAAATAAAGGTTATAAAATAAACCAAAATAGACTAAACAAAAATACAAAAAAAAAAAAAAAAAAAAAAAAAAAAAAAACAGAAATCAACCAAAAGATCAAAAAAAGTTGATTTTTTTGGTTAAAAAAAAACAAAAAAAATAAATAAAAATAAATAAATAAAAATAAAATCAATAAACACTGAAGACAACCAACCGGTTGCCTTCAGATTCAAGTAAAAAATTCAAGTTCAACTTGACTAGCCCTAAAGTAAAAGTGCCAAAAAATGCAAGAAGTCTTTTGACCATCCCTAAAGTAAAAATGCCAAAAAAATACAAGTCTTTTGAGCAGCCCCAAAGTACAAATACCAAAAAGAAACAAGTTCAACTTGTGTTGAGCTGATCCCTTCACAAACTTAACATAAGTTAAGCTTGTGATGGGATCAGCCCAACACAAGTTGAACCGACTTACCATTAAAATCTCATTCAAAACACTCATCACAATGATGTTAACTCAAAACACTCAGCATAATGATGTTCAAAATTTGATAACCCTTTATATTAATAAAATTAAAAGATCAGAATGTTAGACCCAACCCAAATGATTAAATTAATATATAAGTTAGAATACAACTCAAGTTGATCTTTGAGGTGATAATCCGAACAACCTGCTTTTTTAGAAATCATGGAACGTGTTTTGGAAACTATTGGCGGGATTTGAAGCACATATCCCTTAATTAAAAGCTGGAATCAATGGTTATTGTTAACAAAGAAAATGAGCATAGGATCTGCTTGTTCTTTTACACCCATTTTCATAGGAGTAAAAGAACAACATGATTCCAATGAAATTTAACATATTGGTCTTCCATAAGTATCATTTATTATTTGACCGATTTCAAGCTTTGAAAGCCCTTTTGAAGAGGGAATCTTTTCATTGATTTCATTGAAATCAATTCTTTGTTCTATCTTTTCAACATCTTTACTGCCACCAAGGATCTTAGAATAGAAACTCTTCTTTTTTCTGAATGTTTCAAGCATTTCTTTCCAAAATTTAAACCATGCATCCTCAACATACCCAAGTGATTTAGCAATCAATCTAAAACCACAATTTCTATCACCAACTGGGTCACAAACCTCACCCAAGAACTTATGTAAGTTCTTGGGTATTTGATTGAGGTAATTTACTTCCTAAAATAAAAAAGTAGTCAGCCAAAATTCTAATCTCAATAAAGGAATCACCACTCACCAAAGATGAGCTTCTTTTTGACTTCTCTATTGGGTCTGCTTCATACTTTGAAAAGTAATTGGATTCCAAAGGAACCAAACCCAATGAAATTTCAGTCTCTTCCACTGAAATATGAAAATCAGATGAGGATCCTGACTTGGGCTATAAAAATTTCTCAATCAGTTCATTAAACCAAAAAAAAAGGAACCTTTTACAAAAGAAAAGACTTAAAATGATTCAGCTTTTCTTCTTTGGTGCCCTTCTACTTCTCTTTGCCCGCTTACATTCCTTTTCAATGTGTTCAAATCAAGAAGGATCTTGCTGGGTATCTGTCAATTTTGGATGGCCTCTGCTTGATTGCAATACTTTAGGTTTAAGTCTTGGCTTTGATCAATAATCGGCCATCTCCTTCATCAAGTGCTTCAACAGCCCGCAATAATCTTGATCAGGATGATTCAAGATCATTGCATTGAGCTTCTCATGTAACTTAGAATTTTTGTGCAGTTCATCAATATCAACCTTTAAAAATTCAAAAGAATCAAATATTAGTCATGTAGGAATCATCATTTTAGTCAAGTAGGAATAATCATTCAAAAAGAATTAATCACAAAGTGATTTGAACAATCCAACTTAAACCAAATTACAGAACTAGAACTGCAAGGGCCATAATCCAACCTTCGCTGAGGATGAACATCTTCAGGCATCAGGGAGCCTCTTGAAGCTAGTAGGTCCCATATTTGGTGGGAACAGGGCAAACCCATAGTCATTGAGTAAGACTTGGTGCACACTTCCCCATCATGGTTCCGCTTTAAACTCTCTAATTGATCCGCAAGAGGTTTTATTGCTTGTAAAAACACCTTGTATCCCAATGGTAACAGTTCAGTAGGAAGAGCTATTCCAATCTTTATTGGAGAATTGTAAAGTGTTGGAATGTTGACCACTGACGCCCTCAATATGGACAGTTGCGCGCAAGTACCTAAAATAACCACACCGGATAGACAATGGCAATTGGCACCCTAAGCTCAAAGAGAAACCACAACAACTCTCATCAACAACTCACTGACTCAACCTCAACCACTCATCCCACTCATCAAGATCAATCTCTTCTATCAACTCATTTTCTTTTTCCTCTTCTTCCTCTCTGAACCTGTCCTCAACTTACCAATGCAATATTTTGTTCACAATCTCCACCCACCTTTCCTACAATTGACTTCTCAATCAACTCAAGCTTTTCAGCCCTAGACTCAACATCCTATTTTGTGCCTGCCTGGTGAGACCCAACCTCTGGTTCACAAATCTCTTCTTTTTATCAATTTTTCTTGTTCTCATTGTCATCTCAACTAGCCTGTTGTCAGTCCTGTGCACTTCCTTGGTTTTTGGATTCTTCATCAATTAAATCTCTTCACCGTTAAAAGCCAAAAGGTTTCTCCACCAAATAAAATTGCTCCAAAAACCAAATACAAGGAAAGCCTTCATTTCCTGGCCCATAAAAATGGACCACTTCAAACAAGCCAATCTCAAGACAGCCCTGGAAAACATAACTATGCTGGGAAAGGATAACTACAGCATCTGGAAGGACAAAATGGAAGCCATGCTTGACATGAGGGGTTTCTCACACATCATAAATGCTAACAACTCAGTTCTACTCAAGCCAGATATCAATGATAACTTGAAGCTCTTAATAATCTCAAAACTTGAATACACAACTCACAAAAGTGTTGTGACCCCCACTAACAAGAACTCAGTGAAACTCTTATGGAAGGCAATAATCAAGAAGTATGCGTCCTCTCAGGCTTTGAACCAAGCTAGGGTATTCAACAATTTTCTCTATCTTTAATTCAACGGCAAGCATATCAATGAATTCACAATGAGGGCCAAGGTCTGCATGAATAAAATGTTGTAAGTTGGTATCATCCTTCCCAATGACATCCTAGAAAACCTCTTACTATTCAATTTTCCCAACAGCATGAAAGACTTCAAGCGTCAAATCATGCATACCAACAAGGAAATCTCTGTCAAATTTGTTTTTCAGCCACCTCAAACAACTAAACAATGAATCAAAAGCTCAGAATTCAATGGATTCCTCAGCGGCTTCAAAGAACAAAGTTGCACTCACATCAATAACTGAAAATCCTCACTTCAAAAATTGAGATGGTGAGAGAAAGTGTTGCACAAATGGCTATCACAATCCTAAACAAGGCAAGTCTATCTTAGCCAAAAACTGTTGGAACCTACACCCAATAATAGCTCCTGACTGTTGGAAAGACAAGAAAGAAAAATGGAAAGAGCAAAAATCCACCTCCAAAGAGAAAAATCTAATGGCTCATTAACTGGCATTGGTGTCCTTTTGGATCAATCACGGCAACCCTCATTCCAAGTTTCTCCTTGACAGCGGCTCCTCTGTTCACATAATCAACAACAGTTGGTACTTTATCAACATGACGCCTTGCAAGGAGGAATCAATCAAAACAGGAAAAGAGGGGGCAACCCTACAGATCAAAGGGAGAGGAACGGCAAGGCTGCAATAGGCTGACTTTACGCTTCAATTGTCAAGCTGCTTCTACTTTCCTGATGTTACCATCAACCTTCTAAGCGCTGGATCTCTCCACCAGGCTGGCTGTACCCTCATTTCAAGGAGTGGTACCTTCTCAGTCACTCATTGAGGTGCAAAGGTCTTCTCAGGTTCAATTAACAACAACTTGTACACTATCCCCACTCCAAAGTTCAATCAAAACCTAACAAGCCGGTCAACTCACTCCTGCCTGTATAACTCTCCTGAAGCTGAATTGGTGAACATCCACCGGAATTATGGACATGCCTCCCCTTCCAGAATAAAATGTTTCATACAACACCTACCCAAAGAGGCATGGTCTAGCTTTGAATGCATTGACTGCGTTTGGAGAAAAATCACAAAAGCAATCTTTAACCAGACTTCAACCCCATTCAAGAAAGTTTTTGATCAAATTCACCTTGACCTCATTGGGCCTCTCAACCCCCAATCTAGGAATGGCCATAAGTACGCACTAACCTTAGTCAATAATGCTTCAGGGTATCTAGTAGCGTTTCCACTGGCTACCAAACACAAAGCTGCTGGGGTTCTCATTGATCTCATCAATAAAGAATTCAATTTAAGGGGCTACTACCTATCCAAATTCTGCTCCAACGGTGGTATGGAATTCACTAACCTCAAGCTCACCTCATTTCTTCAGGAAAAACATATTTTACAAATTATCTCAGAGCCTTATCATCCCCAGCACAATGGAAGGGCAGAGAAAGCCAACCAAACCACAATTGAATCTACTAGGTCCATCATTAAAGACAGGAGGATCCCTGCCAATCCATGGGACAAGATTATAAAAGGTAGCTGTCTCATGTTAAATAAGATACCACAAGGAGAGAATGAAGAGAGGCCCTGGAGATAAGTACATGGTTACTCACTTCCCTTGATTTTTTTTCAAACATTAGGAAATCCGTGTCTTTTCCTCCTAAAAAAAAGGAGGAAGTCCTTAAAATTTGACCATAAGGGCAGTGAGGGATCTCTAGTAGGCTTCAATCTACTTCTGCTTTCTTATTGCGTTCTGACAAGATAAGGGGCCCTGATTTCAACAAAGAATGTCCATTTTCTTAAGATGGACCATCAAAATCAAGGCTCATCCTGGTATCCTGTTAAAGAAGAAGAAGATAAATCCAACACACCGGTGGAAAAGGATAGTGAAAATCCCATGCAACTTACCTCAGGAAGAACTCAAACTTACCAGAATCCCAACTGGAGGGAGTACCATGACCTCCGGGATTAAGACTTGGAATCTTTGAATTCAGGGCCGGGGACCAATCCTCCCTCAGATTTGGATTCCAATGAGCTTGTTCAAGAAGACCCTTCTACCTCACTCTTGAGATTGGAACCCTCAGCCTTAAGCTTCTCAGGCCCAGAACCACCAATCCGCAGACTTGATCCTCCAGCTATGAGGACCCTAAAAGATTGATCTAGCCTCAAAAAACCCCAATGCTATGGTTTCTATCACTACTATGAGCTGAAAACCTACAAAAAATACATTTCTTTTGAAGAATGTTCCAAATGGATAAGCACAATGGACACCAAACTTGCAACCATCAAAGCACTGAACGTGTGGGATGACTACCATGGAACAATTCCCTCAAACCACCTCAATAAAAACTGGGCATACAGGATCAAAGAGAATTGCCATGGAGATCTGATCAAGTTCAAAGCAAGACTCTGCGTACAAGGGTTTAACCAAGTGGAAGGCCTCAACTACTCCAAACATTTTGCCCCAATGGGGAAACCCTCAAAACTTAAACTAATTTTACTATAAGCTTTGAAGTCCAAACTTCCTGTTTGGAAATTCAATGTGAAGAGTGTGTTTCTCCATGCGCCAATTGATGAAGAAATTATTCTCCAAACCCCAAAAGGGTCAAATTGCACTGCTAAGTTCCTCAAACTCAACAAATTGTTATATGGCCTAAAGAAATTGCTGAAAAACTGGTACAAGACCCTCACCAAATGGTTCAAAACAATTTGTTTCTCAGAATCAGACTACAATCCTTGTCTGTATGTATTTCAAGACGGACTTGCAAGACTATTATTTCATGTGGACAATCTGATCCTGGTAGGGGACAGTGCGGGTTTCAAAAAAAATTCCTAGATAAATTCCCAAGGTCAACATCTCAATTTCCCAAAACCATCCTGGGCATGAAAATTGAACTAGGCAACGATTCCATCTGTCTGAGCCAGCCCAACCATATTAACATGGGCTTGGAGGAACTTGGACTTACCAAGGAAAAGGATGCAGCTACGCCACTAACTCCAGGCCTACAACTTCACCCAGCTTCTGAAAAAGACCACAAAAACTTCAAAAAACTAAACATCAACTTCCAATCCGCAGTTGGACATCACCTGCTACACCCGTCTGGACATTAGCTTTGCTGTTTCAAGCCTGGCACTTTTCTCAGCCAAACTGGGGCTAACTCACTGGAATGAGCTGAAAAGAACATGGTGCTACCTCAAACCTACCAAGGTCCTTGCTCTCACGCTTTCCTTCAATCCCTCAAAACCACTGATGGAAATCTTCACCAACTCCTCATGGGCAGACAATCATCTTACTTGCAAATATCAATCCGGGTACCTTTTCTTGATAGCTGGTGGTCTAATATCATGGAACAGTTGCAGACAACAGAACATATAATGGTCTTCAACTGACCCTGAACTAAATTCTCTGGTTGGCAGCTTCCACAAGGCCACGTGGATTAAGGCCCTTATGAAGGAAATCTTTGATGCAGTTATAGAGACCATTCCCCTAAAAATTTATAGTAGCGGCCTAGAGGACAAAGTTTGAAAGTTTGGTTCAAATTCAAAAACTTGCCACCTTGACCTCAAAACCAAGGGTATACGGGACAAGCTTGCTTGAAGAAACATAAGTATTGAATTGATTTGCTCGCAATCCATGATGCTAGAAGCACTGACCATATCTTGCTCAATTCACAGTCTCAAGTTGCTGTTTGAATGTCTTTCAGGCAAATAGTTAATTTCACTGTCTTTCATTTATCTTTGTTCCAATTTCTTCATTTCTGTTTTGTTTTCCTGAAACTCTTGTTGTTATTTTGTTTTTTTCTTCATCTCTAAATGTTTTACTGTTGTTTCTCACCAGGCATGGAGGTTTTTTGGAATGTTGACCACTGAAGCCCTCAAGAAGGAGGGTTGCACGCAAGTAACTAAAACAACCACACTGGATAGATGATGGCAATTTGCATCCTAAGCTCAAAGAGAAATGACAACAACTCTCATCAACAACTCACTGACTCAACTCAAACACTCATCTCACTCATCAAGATCAATCTCTTCTATTTAGTCATTTTCTTTTTCCTCTTCTTCCTCTCTGAACCTGTCCTCAACTTACCAATGCAATATTTTGGTCACAATCTCCACCCACCTTTCCTAAAATTGACTTCTCAATCAACTCAAGCTCATCAGCCCTAGACTCAACATCCTCTTTTGTGCCTGCCTTGTGAGACCCAACCTCTGGTTCAAAAATCTCTTCTTTTTATCAATTTTTTTGGTTCTCATTGTCATCTCAACATGCCTGTTGTCAGTCATTTTCCCTTCCTTGGTTTTTGGATTCTTCATCAATTAAATCTCTTCATAAAGCACAGCATGAACCAATTTAATTTGATTGGAAACTGTGCCCTCTAAATTTTCCAAACATCCAACATTTTTCCTGAAAATTCTGCAAGGAATCTTTTGAGAGTAGCATGGGCCCCTTCAACCCAAAACATTATTGAATTCCCAAAGTCTAGGTTTTTGCAATTCCAAGCCGTTACAAATGTCTCTTTAATATGGAAGATATTATGATCCATATACTCAAGTACATCCTCATGTTCTGCCAAGAAACTTTTTATACAAGTCATAATGTCAGCAATCCAAAACTAGGAAGATTAACAGAAGATGCAGTAATTTGGCACTTACTCTAAGTTCTGCATCATTGACCTCTTCCTCCTTGGTTTTTGAGGCCCCATACTTAGCCCACAGAGACATAAATCTTTGCCACCCTTCAACATCATTATTGAAGTGCACTTTACCGTTTGCTTGTATTTTTTTAGACAAGTGCCATTGAAAGCACTGTCTTGTTGACTCAGGGAATTTTTTTTCTAGAGAATGGTTCAAATATTTTTCACAGTCCATCACAAAGTCTTTTGGAAGTCTCTCAGGATCATAAGCCAACTCCTTTGGTGCATTTACAGACCAACAGTAGAACTCAAACGTTTCTCTTGTTAAGCTTTTGAAAAAGTTTTCTGGTTGGAATTATTTCCCACAACTTGCAATAGGGGGATGTTTTACTTATTTTTCTTATAAGTACAATCCATCATATCTTTATGATGAAATTGCTTGCAAAGCTTTAATGACTCTGGTTAAGCCATGAATAGGGCCTCCAAGTGACCCTCTCACTGAATTTTGCTTGATGAACCCAACCTGAATTACAAATTTGTTCAAAGAGGACCTCCATAACACTTTTTCCCTTCAGTTCTTCAAGTGCTACCTTATGCTTAGTGTTATGGATTGTTTGGTCATCAAAAAATTCACCACAATCAATCTTGCTCAATTTTCTTTTGGTTTGAATTGTATTGATCCAATAATTCATGCCTTCTTTTAGATTTTCTAAGGATACCGCAGAGATTCTCTTCAGGTGAGGATGAACTAAGGTGTGTGGAGATGGTTCATGGTTATGTTGATCATTCTTGTAGGAGATTTGCCACAAGGGATCCACCTTTGTGTGACTAGCAGGGATTGAAAACTTGCACCCAAACTTCCTTGTGTGAGTTTTCCTTGACCGTTTGGTGAGCTATTGCCCAGAGTACAAACCATGTCTATCACAGGCTAAATACACATATTTATCATTCTATGAGTTGAAAAATGCTAAAGCATAACCATGCTTCATTGCCAAATTTTGAAAATATGTTTGTGCCTCTTCCCTAGTATGAAAAGCTCTCACAGGAGGTGGGGCAAGTGGTTCTGTCATAGTTACATATTTATATTGATGGCATGCACTCCATCAGTTTCAATCAAATTAAATAAAGCAAAGACCAGTAACATAAAATGTTACTCACCACCAGAGGTCATGTCCATTTTTGAAAAATTTTGTTCCTCAATTGTCACCCTTGATGAGGATGCAATTTGGGCTTCCAATGATTCATTACCCAAATCCTTCTTTTCTGCAGCTTTGTTCATTGCACCAATTTAGTCCTTGAATGCAGCCATGTTAAAAGGAGTTTTTGCCACTGCCTCCATAATTCAAAAAAAACACAATGGTACTTCAGTATTCAATTCAACTTTAAAGTGAGCAAACTTAGTATTTTTTGTATTTTTTTCAATTGAAAGTTGAAAAAGATCAATTTTGTGTGAGGTTTTATTTGCAGTTTCCTATAGTCTCACTTTAATTTCATGTTAATTTCACTTGATTTCACTTTAATTTCACTTTAGTTTCACTTTATGATTGCTAGATGTGGAACAAAAGTCCCACATAGTAAGCTTTGATCTCAAATTTTTGTTGATGGAACCCAAATGTGGTCTAGGGGGACCCAAAAAGTTTGGCTCAACCCCTGGGGGGCCGCTTACCCCCAAAAATGGCTCAAACCGCTGTTTATTGGGTGTATATGGCCCCCAGGATTTTTTTGTGTTTGAGACAACCCCTTTGGCGCGTCTAGACGCATGTTCTGACTTGCAAACGCGTCTTGGATGCTTTAATGGGCCCCCACGCGTCCATTGGGCTGTGTAGTGCCCTAGACAACTCACACACTACTGGGAGTTGTGAATTTAACATCACCCTATAAACTATCTAGATTGCACTTGAAAATCAAATTCTTATTGAAAGAAGTAAATTTTTTATATTTTATGGTCTAATTTTGTAATTTGTGAAACTTTTATTGAACTACTTCAACATATTTGAATTTTCCCTGTTAAATAGATATATGTGGTATTTTTATATTATTTTTTCATGCTTGGTGCAAAGGTGTCACATTCCATTGCAAATCATGAATTATATTCAAAGAAGTATGTTTTTGATATTCTTTATGATTATTTGTGAAATAAATGTTTTGTTGTTGAATTTTCAGAAAAAATTCAAATTTCCCTCATAAAATTGTTGTATAAAGCATTTTTCTATGTTTTTCAAGCTTGGTACAAGTATGTTCCACCCAAAATAATCTATTTTGTGTAAAGAAAATTAATGATTATCAAATTTTTTAATTTTCTTACATTGAATTATTTTTAAAAAACACATATGAGCTTGGATTTTGATTCCTTCCAAGAAATTGATTTTTATTGAATTTTTATATATTAAATTGACTTAGCTGGTTCCCATCATTAAATTATCCAAAACATTCTACCCAGACAGACTCCACAGGGAGACTGGGGGCCAAAATTTAGCCCCCAATTCCTCAATTGATGTTTGGATGCCCTGGAGAGCCCTGAAAGTCCTTCAAAGGGATGTTCTTCCACCCCAGTCACTCCTTTCAACCTTAAAAAGGTTCTTCAAATTTTAATTGTCTATATTCATGCCTTTTTTGTATTGAAACAACCTTTCAAGTTTCTTTTGCCTTCCTGAGAGGGAGAACCTGGCCAGAAGATGATAATTCTGTAAAATGATTTATCATAATGACGCCTTTCTTTTAAAGAGGCATGATTATAGAAAAAAAATAAATTTGAAAATCACACTTCTTTTGTGAATAGGGCTTTATATGGTAATTTTGAATGCATGAATTTAGCCTGTGACTTTTTTTGTCTCCTTGGAAGATGCTTCCAAGAAGTCTCAAAGGTGAATTAAAATCAGTTATTTTTAATATTCTGATGATTCATTCATCTCATTTAAAATGGAATTTCCTTATGTTTTTCAACCATCTTTCTTTTTTCTTTGATAAATTTGATGTATCTCTCAAGTGTTTGATGTTAAATTCACAACTCCAGTTGTGTGGGAGTTGTGTAGGACCCTACACAGCTCAAATGAGCTGTGGGGGCCCATGGAAAACTACAAAGCACCATTTCAAACACGCGCAACCCCCGGGGGGTTGTGTAGGAGCTGTTTACCCCCCAAAAAGGCAATTTCAAGCTTTGTACCCCCGTAAATGGCTCCAAACTGCTGTGTTTGGGGGTGCATGACCCGCCAAAAGTTAGTCCAGAATTTTGGGCACCCCCTGGACCACACTTGGGTTCCTTCAACCCAAATTTGGGATCAACAAATCATTTTTGGGACTGTTGTTCCACACCTAGCAATTCCCAAGTGGCTTTAAAGTGAAACCAAAGTGACTTTGAAGTGAAAAAAAAGTGAAAGTAAAGTGAAAATTGAAATAATATAAAAATCTGCAAACAATTCTTTCTCAACTCAAAAGTGAGCAAACTTTTTTTGTTCAATTGAAAGTTGGATTGAATACCAAAGTATGCCATTGCATTTTTTTGCATGGGAACAGTGGCAAGCCCTCCTTCTTCTGACATGGCTGTGTGGAAGATCTACATTGATAGTGCCATCAAAAAAGCTTTGTAAAAATAAAAAAAGGATTCAGTTAATGAAACATTGGAAGCCCCCATTGCATCCTCATCAAGGGTGAAAATTGAGCAACAAAATGTTTCACAGTGGGATTTGACCTCTGGTTGTGAGTAACATTTTATGTTACTGAGGCCTTTTCTGGATTTAATTTGATTGAAACTAATGGGTCCATGTAACTATGAAACTACAAAACCTAATCATTGAATTGGTGCCAGATACACTTGACCCACCTCCTGTGAGAGCTTTTCCTACTAGGGAAGAGGCACAAAAATATTTTCAAACATGGGCTATGAAGCATGGTTACGCTCTGTCAGTTTTTAACTTGAAGAAAGATAAATATGTGGTTTTGGCCTATGATTTCCATGGCTCCTATTCAGGACAACTTCTTACCAAAAGGTCTAGAAAAACTCACACAAGGAAGGTTGGGTTCAAGTTTTTGATCCATGAAAGTTGCACAAAGGCAGACTCCTTGTGGCAAATCTCCTATAAAGAAACCCAACATAACCATCAACCATCTGAAAATTCCTCTGCGCATCCTCAACTGAGGAGAATCTCTGGGAAAGCCTTGGATCTACCTAAGGAAGGCATGAAATATGGGCACAATACGTTACAAATTAAGAGAAAATTGATCAAGATTGATGGGGGGATTATGTTGATGACCAAACAATCTATAACACTAAGCGGAAGGTAACGCTTGCAGAACTAAAGGGGAAAAGTTTTATGGAGGTACTCTATGAACAGCTTGAAGAAACAAGTTGGATTCATGGGTCAAAGTTCAGTGGAGAGTGTCACTTGGAGGCCCTGTACTTAGCACATCCTGAGGCAGTAAAGCTTTCAAAACAATTCCATCATATTGCTTTTTTTGATTGTGCTTATAAGACAAATAAGTACAAAACCCTGCTATTGCATGTTTTAGGAATGACAGCCAATTGGAAAAATTTCACAAAAGCTCTTGTTTTCATAACAAAATAAATGTTCAATTTCTACAGTTGGTCTGTAAATGCATTAAAAGAGTTGGCTTATAATCCTGAGAGACTTCCAAAATTCTTTGTTATGGACTGTGAAAAAGCTCTGATTCATGCTATTAAATATAGTTTCCCTGAGTAATCAAGACAATGTTGCACTTGGCACTTGTCTAAAAACATACAAGCAAACTGTAAAGCGCGCTTTGTTAATGACTTTGAAGGATGGAAAAGCTTTATGACTCTGTGGGAAAAGTATGGGGCCTCAAAGACCAAGGAGGAGGCAGAGGTCAATTATGCAGAACTTAGAGTAGGTCCAAATCACTGCTTCTTATTCTTCCTAGTTTTGGGTACTGACCTTTTGACTTGTACAGTGTTTCTTGAAAAAGTATGACAATGTACTTGAGTATATGGAAAATAACATTTTCCCTATCAAAGAAACGTTTGTAACAGTGTAGATTTGTATAAACCCAGATTTTGGAAACAAAACAACATCTTGGGTTGAAGGGGCCCATGCAACTATCTCAAACAATTCCTTGCAAAATATTGGGAAATCTTTTGTATTTTTGGAAAAGCCTTGACAGAACACTTTTGAATCAAATTAAATTGTTTCATGCATCACTTTATAACTCTCAAATTAAGTTAGGGATGGTTCTTCCACCTGAACTGATACCATTGGGTTAAAAATTGTGTTTAGAGGCAATTCATCTTATTGGGGAACAATTTGATAAATTCAAACGTGATGATGATGGCAAATTGTGCACCAAGTCATATTCCAAGACTATGGGTTTGCCCTGTTCCCACCAAATAGGTGACTGTCTAGCATTCAAAGGATCTGTGGTACCCAAAGATTTTCATCCTCAGTGGAGGTTGGACTTTGACCCTTGCAGTTCTAGTTCTGTAAGTTGGCTTAAGTTTGATTTTTCAAATCACTATGTGATTAATGTTTTTTTATTAATGATTCCTAATTAACTAATGGTTGATCCTTTTGAATTTTTTAAGGGCAATGTCAATGAAATGCTAAGCATTCCTCAGTTACCTGAAAAAGTGAATGCAATCATCTTGGAATCTCCAGATCATGAGCTAAGCGGCCTATTGAAGGATATCATTCAGAAGATTACAAAATATCAATCAAAGCAAAGACTTGAACCTAAAGTATTATAATCAAGTAGGGGCAGGCCAAAATTGACAGATATGTGCCAAGAACCATCTTTGTTTTAGCATGTTGAAAAACAAATCAAGGGGTGAAAAAGGACTAGAAGGGCTCCAAACAAGAAAAGACAAAATATTGTAAGTATTTTCTTTTGGGATATGTTCATCTTTTTGGTTTAATGAAATTAGTTACTAACTAATGATGAATTGTTAGTCAAAGTTGGCAGAATCTGAATATGAATTTCATAGTTCAGAGTAAGAGACTGAAAGTGAATTAGGATCACTTAATTTGGAGTCAGAATCCTCTTCAGAGGAAGAGAACGTGCAGCAAAGCTAAACCAGAAGCTCATCTTTGGTGAGTATTCATTTAATTGATCTGATTGAAGAAATGAATACTAAGTTAGTTTTCATTATAGGAACCAAATGTGAAATACCTCAATCAAATACCCAAGAAATTCCATAATTTCTTGGGTGATGTTTGGGATCCCATTGGAGATGGGAATTGCAGATTTTGATTCATTGCTAAATATCTTGGTTATGAAGAACATGGTTGGTTTAAAGTTAGGAAGGAAATGATTGAAAAATTAGAGAAACATAAAGCATGCTACATTGAGATTCTTGGTGGTGCAAAGGAGGTTGAAAAGATTAAACAAAGACTTGATGTTGAAGACATCAATGAAAAGATTCCCTCCTCAAAATGGCTGGCTAAATTAGATATGGCTCAAATCATAGCAGACACATACTCCAGAACTATATGTTTCATTTCATTGGAGTCATGTGATACTTATACTCCAATGAATAATGGTGTTACTTATCAATAAGATCCAATTTTCATTTCCTTTGTAAGCAATAACCACTGGTTTCCATTAGTAATTGAGGGAGAAATTACTCCAATCCCGCCCATTGTAGCAAAACCGTGTTCCTTGATTTCTAAAAAAGCCTCTGGTTGGGTTGATCATCTCAAAGATCAATTGCAAATGTATTCTAGATTATAGAGATTATAGAATTTGACTTCATTTCATCATTGGGTTTCATATAAATTTTAATTCTAATGCAGATAACAAGTTCTATTAATATAAAGGGTTATCAAATTTTGAACATCATTATGTTGAGTGTTTTGAGTTAACATCATTGTATTGAGTTTTTCGAATGAGAGTTTAATGGTAAGTCAGTTAAACTTGTGTTGGGCTGATTCCATCACAAGCTTAACTTATAGTAAGCTTGGGATGGGATCAGCTTAACACAAGTTGAACTTGTTTTTTTGTTTGTGTCTTTACTTTAGGGCTGTTCAAAAGACTTTTATTTTTTTTGGCACTTTCACTTTGGGCCTTGTCAAATGACTTCTTGTATTTTTTACCTGGTCAAAAGACTGGTATTTTTTTGGCACTCTGACTTTAGGGCTGTTTAAAATACTTCTTTAATTTTTGGGTCCTTTTACTTTAGGGCTAGTCAAGTTGAACTTACTTTAGGGCTTGTCAAGTTCCTCGTATTTGTTTTGCTGTTTTTACTTTAGGGATTGCCATGTTACTTGTCTTTTTTTTGGTGTTTTTAATTCAGGGCTTGTCAAGTTACTTGTCTTTTTTTTTTTGGTCTTTCTAGTTTAGGGCTAGTCCAGTTACTTGTGTTTTTTTGGTTCTTTTTACTTTAGGGCTATTCCAATGAGTAGTCCCAGTTTTTTTTGTTTTTCATTTATTTTTTTATTTTTTTTTTTTTTTAAACAAAATTAACATTTTTTGATTTCTTTGATTTTTTGGTTGATTCCTGTTTTTTGAAAGGTTTATTTGATACATGGGTTATGTTAGTGCACTTTAATTCCATTTTTTTTTTTTTTTGGCTCACCGCAGTCCAGTGGAATATGAAATCTAACATGCCGGCGGACCAGGCTGGGTTGGCCGCGCAACTCTTTGAGCAGTGGGGGGTTGTACACGGCTTGGATTGGACCATGTGGAATGACACACGGCGCCTTTTGAACAATTTGAACAGCTCAATGAGCCATTAATTTAACATTTACCCTCTCAAGTGGCTTCAAACAAACTTGAAATTAGCCTTCCATCAATATTTAATTTATTTTTATATAAATTCATTTCAACTATTCAATAATTCTTCAAAATGCTTTGATTTGATTCTTTATCAATGGTTTTCTTTAATTTGATTAGTTCTTTATTGATTCTTAAATTCCAAAAGAACTCCCCCCAACCTCATACAGTTTGAAGGATGGATAAAACAACCACCCCTTCCTGAAAATCTTTACAGAATGCACACCACTACATTTCCCATTGGTAAATATGGGCAAAAATGATTTTTAAATTTGGAGGAATCATGCATTAAACTCTCAATTTGATTATTTCTTTGAAAAAAATTTGGGTGGTAACACATGCCCAGGGATGTATATTTATCCAAAATTGGTGAATTTATCATCTTTATTTGTGATAAATTCATGCCTCCCCTCCTCCCCCTTTCTTGTTTATTTGATTCAAAATTCATGGATTCATCATCTCCAATTTTGTGCATCCATCCTTTCCCACCAGAATACACTCATGAAACGCCTAAATTTTTCACAGCTTCTGAGTTCAGGTTGCATACAGAAGATGAAGGATGCTTCAATATTAGAAATTTAATTTATGCAAAAATTGAAAAGGAGGTATATGGAAACCAAGCATATAATTTAAATCTGATAGGAGTAGGGGATGAAAATATTGAAGGGTTTATTTTATTTCATATTTCCACAGTTTTTTTTGGTATATAGGTATGGCTGATGTAGAGGACAATGCCATAGCATTAAAAAATGTTGTGAAGTAAAAAAGTAATTGATAAAAAGTTACCTTAAAAGATTCATAATTGATGATCCCAATTTTGAAAATATAATTCCTATCTAAATTCTTTTCTCCTGAATAATTGAGAAAAGCTTTGAAGTATTTAATATTTCTTCAAATTTCAAAAGAAGTATTTCTTTGCAGAAGTAAAATAAATAGGGCAGAAGTTGGTTTTGAAATAGTCTTTCCTTACCCAAATAATTAACTCAGGGAGAAATTACCAAGATTGGGGAAGGAGAAAGTTGATTTTCAATCAGACCAAAATTTTTCACCACAAAAACTTGCTGATTTTTTTTTTGATTGAAAAATTTTCAATGCATCAATCTTAAAGATCTGAATAAATTGCAGGACCATCTTGAATTTTTTGCCATTTTTCTCATTTTATTAATTAATTTTTTATTTTGTTTTTTTGGGCTTTCAAGGAGCTCTAATGCTGCTTCAAAGAAAACTATTTTTTTTTATTTCCATTTGGTGCTTTTGGTTTCCTTTTTTTGCCCAAAAGCGACCTCTATTTTCATTTTCATTTCTATTTTCTGTGATTCTTTGTTTGAATCTTTCATTTTTGCCTCAAATGAGCTCAAATTTAGATATTAATAAATATATTTTTTTTTATATATATTATTTTTTGAATCTGCTTGAGAGGGGGCTTTTGGGACCTTTTGAATGCTCCAAAGAATGCTAGAGGTCCCGTATAAGAATTAAAATCATGATGGCAGGTCTATTGAATTACTGTAAGATGCTTCACCGCTTTTTTGAAGCATTCCAGAGGCACACAGGATGTCCTTGAAGCAGTTTATGGAAGCTTCAAAGGTATCTTTCCACCCAGAAAATTTCATGTAGTGCCAGTGGGAATTTTGTGAAATACTTGGTCAAATTAAAGTCAAGTATGCATGATTTCATTTTTCAAGGAAAAAATTGATTGATAACTTTAATGGGTTTGAAAACATGCCAAAAGGCATGAATTTATCAAATAAAGTCTGAATTCACAAATATTTGGAAAACTCCATCCATTTTTCTTTCTTATTTAATAAGTTATGAATTTAATATTCTGAGACTTCTTGAAGATTATCCATCTTAAAATGATTATACTTGGCCTTAAAATCTTGAGGATTTTTTCAAAAAAAAAATTGATAAAGACTCAGGTGGATCCCCTTGTTTTCATATTTAAACCTGTAATTAAGAGACTCAGTGTCACTTCATTCAATGGATAATTCAAGAAACTTTGGCTTGGGATTGTTATAAGTTTTTGTTCACTGACTGATTTAATACAAATTCAAATGATTATTCCTGTGAATTTCAAACCATTCAACAAAAATTTTGTGTCAATCTACATCCTCTAATTATTAGGGCGTATCAGAGTTAAGCAAACACGCCGTTTTAAAGACGGGTTTCAAACCATATGAGCCATTTCAAACCCGCAATTAGAAATCAACAAAACCCACTTATTTCACATCAGACATGTCAGAATTACCTGGAACTAAGTGGGGTTTTTTCAAATAAAGTATTTGAAAGCTTCCACCACAGGTCCAGGTCATCCTAACTCTCATCAGATCACTATCCTGATCGGTTCATCACTCTCATCCATTTCTTTTGTTCATCACATCCAGCTAACTCTCATCAGATCACTATCCTCATCACTTCATCACTCTCATCTCTTGATTGCTTTCATCACATCCCAACTCTCATCACTTTATCCCTCTTGTCACTTCATCAATCTCATCTCTTCCTATTCTCTTTTCTTCATCACTCTCATCCTCTAATCACATCATCACTCTCACCACTTAAACACTCTCATAGCCCTTCATCCCTTTATCCATCCTACTATTTTTAAATGGCCCCTCAGCAATCCTTCCCCCGCAAGTCCACTAAACAATCCAATGGACCAAAGCAAACATCCCCCAGGAACTCAAAATCCAAAAATCCTTCCCCATAAGCTTCCAAAGGCTCAAGTCAGCTCAAGAGAGCTGATCACATCATCCTGGTCAACTGGCTCAAATTTCCATCCAACTAAAATGCTTGCTTTTGATCCAACAATGAAACATGCATTGGCAAACCTCCATCCTCTAAGGTCAATGTTTATCTCCTGATGGCCAATGAACTCAAGAATAAAACAAAAGTTAGGCTGGATCTGTCATCCAAACAGATGAGGGAGCAATTCAAGAATTATTGAGCCAAGTACAAAAAGGCCCACTCCATGTCAATCTCCACTGGCTTTGGTATCACCAACTCTGACAAAGCCAAGCAAATCAACTCGGTGGTTGATAAGCTGGATTCCATTTTTCCTTTTTATATTCAAATGGATGAAATCTTTGGAAAGAAGGTCAAAATCAAGCCCCTAGCTGCTTTTGATTTCCAAAAATCCAATTCAGTTGATGCTGAGGACTTGGCTGGGGATGCTCAGCCTAGCAATGGTGATCCCAAAGAAACCTATGAGTGGCCCCCATCCAATGCCAAGGAGGATTTTCAAACGCAATCAGCTCCAATCAAATCTACTTCCTCATTGATTGAGCAGTCAGACCCAACCTTGGATCCCTCCCCTGCTTCTTTGGATTGCTCTCTTCCTGGGGTGTAAGAACTGGAGAAATTGGCCCATGAGGAGGATGTCATTTCTGTATCACCATTGCCATCAACATCTGCTCAAGTAAGGAACCAAGTTCTTTTCTCTTCTGTCCAGTTAATCCTGAATGATTTATATTCAAAAATAAACTGGCTCATCCATTCTTGAATGGCCAAAAACTCAAGCAAATTGGGCCTCCAACATCCCCTTCAAATGAGAGCAATGATTTTCCCACACAAACCTCCTCTGAAAAGGGAAAGCAAAAGGCCTCAAATTCCATCAACATCAACCCCAATAGCATTCAAAAGAGGAGGAAAACTTGAAATTTTTTGGGCTTTGAGGAGATCATGGGGAAGAAATATTCAAGTAAGCCCATTGGACTCTCCTTGCTTTCAAAATCAAGCTCATTCCTATTCCCCTCTGAAAAAACATTAAATTTCAAATTGAATCTGAAAAACTTCAGTTTGAAAAGGAGAAGTGGGATCTTCAACTGGCTATTGATTTTTAAAAGCAGAAAGCCAAGAGTTTGGCTCATCAGCAAAAATGGGATTCTGAGTAGAAGTTGAAACAGTCTGAGCTAAAATTCAAAAAGAGGAAAAGGAGAAGGATTGACAGAAAGCGCAACTCCAAATGGAAAGGGAACAACTGGCAACAGAAAAAAAAGGATAAGTGTTCAATGGCTGCAGCATGAATTGGTAGCAGCATAAAAGTAGATTAATTAAATCAGATTAATCAAAAGCTTTTCTTGTAAATATATTTTATTTGATGAAAAACTTAAAAAGAAAAAAAAAACGATTTTTGATTAAAACAATGCTTAAGTTATGTTAAACCCCACCAATAAAAAAATATTTTCTTTTTATTTTTATTTTTTTCCTGGAGTATATTTTCCCACTCCCCAAGTCCCTGCAAGTGTTTCTAGTATTTTTCTTGATTTGCATTGAAATTTCCATTCTTGTAGGAGTGGCAGTCTCCACAGCAGGAAAAGTACAATGCTTGTACTTATTGGCTTCCCAAACCATTTTTACCGCACCTTTTTGCTTGAACTCAATTCCCAATCCCAGGTCAGAAAAAAAAATTGGCCATCAGATACTTGATATTCATCCTTGTTTTTAATAAGTCGTCCATTTTTTTTCCTGGTTCAAACTGCAAGTAAAAAGGAATACTAAGAGATCCTCTTTTGGCAAGCAGCCCTACTCTTCCCACCTCTCTCTGTGTTTTTCAAGCCATCTCCTTCCATCTTGTTCCCTCCCAATCCTGTACTTAGATTGGCGTGAGGAAAAAGACCGGATTTGATTGTTTGTGTAACATTTTGAGGGGGATTGAAGCCTCTTTTGGCAAGCAGCCCTACTCTTCCCACCTCTCTGTGTTTTTCAAGCCATCTCCATCCATCTTTTTCCCTCCAAATCCTATAGTTAGATTGGGGTGAGGAACAAGACGGGATTTAATTGTTTGTGTAACATTTTGAGGGGGGTGGGAGAAGAATTGGACATTCACCAATAGGGGTTGAGGGATTGAAAAAAAAAAAAAAACAAAAAAAAAAAAAGTAAGTCAAATGGAAATCATTGGTGACACAAGATTGGATCAAAAAAAATGAAACCAAACCTGGACTTGATCCCAAGTTTACCAGAAACATGATCACCAAAAAAAAAAAAAAAAAAAAAAAAAAAAAAAAAAAAAAAAAAAAAACTACCAAAAAAAACATCACATCAGCAACCAAAAAAAAAAAAAGAAAGAAGAAAACTTACTGGGGTGTGAGGGAATTGGACCGGGCCTTTAAGTTGGGTTTGGGTAGGGTCAGGCCTGGGGCCCGGTAGGCAGGGTCTGGGAACCAGGGAGGGGGGGGGAGGTTGGTCAGCTGGGCAGGCAGGCATTGGGGGGCGTCCAAGGGGGGGGGCAGGCTGTGACAATTGAGAGAGGGGGGGCCAAGGTGGGGCCGGCAGGCAAGCCAGGAGGGGGGGGGCCAAGGTGGGGCCGGCGGGCAAGCAAGGAGGCGGGGGCAGAGGTGGGGCCGGCAAGCAAGGAGGGGGGGGCGGTGCTGGGCCCGGCAAGCAAGGTGGGGGGGCCAGCAGGGGTGGTGGGCCCGGAAAGCAAGGAGGGGGGGCAGTGGTGGGCCCGGCAAGCAAGGTGGTGGGGGCCAACAAGCAAGGAGGGGGGGAAGTGGTGGGCCCAGCAAGTGAGGTGGTGGGGGCCGGTGGTGGGGCCGGCAAGCAAGCAAGGAGGGGGGGTGGTGAAGGAGCAAGCAAGCAAGGAGGGGCTGGCGGTGGTGGGGCTGGCAAGCAAGGAGGAGGGGTGATGGTGGGGCCGGTGGTGGGGCTGGCAAGAAAGCAAGGAGGGGGAGTGGTGAAGGAGCAAGCAAGAGGGAGGAGTCAGCTAGGATGGAGGGAAGAGGAGGATGAGGAGGAGGGGGGGAGCTTACCTGAGGACCTGAAGGTGCCTGGAGGGGGATGGAACCATTGGGCAGCTTCTGATAATGGGGAGGATGAGGATGAGGATGGGGAGAGCTTACAAGGGGTGCCAAAGGTGGTGGGTGAGGTGGTGGTGGTGGGTGAGGTGTTGGTGGTGGGTGAGGTGGTGGTGGTGGGTGAGGAGGAGTTGGTGGGTGAGGAGGAGGTGGTGGGTGAGGAGGAGATTGGACCAGTGGTTTGGTGGGGTGAGGTGGGTGGTGTGGTGGGGTGAGGTGTTGGGTCAGTTTTGTCTAAGAAAAAAAAGAAAAAAAAATGGAGCGAGTCAGCCTAGGATTCTTGGTTGAACAACCAAAACAAAAAAAAATTGCCTATTTCAAAAAAAAATCTTTGAGGTGGGGTGATGAGATGATGATGGGGTTTGTGTGAAGATGGAGATGTGAAGCAATAGAGATGTGAAGCAATGGAGATGTGAATCAATAGAGATGTGAAGCAATGGAGATGTGAAGCAATGGAGATGAGATGTTCCTGAAGAAATGGAGATGAGATTGATATGGATTTGCTGATTTCAATGGTTGTTTTAGATGTGATGGATGGTGGATGGATGATGATGCATAAATGGAAGGTTTAATGGTGGGTTTGATGTTTGAAATTTTCCATTTTCATGAAACCCACCATTTTGAAATACACCAGTTATGGGGTATGTGTATTTCAGAAACCTGGAATTAAAAATGGCGGGTTTGATCAAAACAAATGGCAGGTTTCTAATGGCGGGTTTTCCAACTTTGATAGGCCCTATTGGGTGAGTTTTCTCTTTTTCAATTTATCAATTTCAGATTAATTGACTTGATGCAGTGTATTTTTCTCAGCACTCTAGCAAAATATTCATGTGATCCCTGAACTGGAAATTGCAAGAACTTTCCCAAACCCAAGTAGGTTCATTGAAACTCCCATTTCAACTTCAAAATCTATTTTTTTGGGGCATTATTTTTTTCATGTGTGCTACCCTTAATCTCACAGGTGTTTTACATCCCTGGAATTTCTGGTGTACATGGATGAACCCTTGTTTACACAGGCATTTCAAGAACTTTTTTTTGACATTCCAAAACAGCAGGCCTGTAGATAGGTTTCTTAAAACCTTATGGCTAATCTTTTATCATTTTGGGACCAGTTAAACCCCTTCAAAAATCCAGTCAAAAAATTAACAAAATCCAAAAAAAAAACTTATTTTTGGAGCTATTCCTTTGGCTTTTGGCTTAAGTTTTTTGGCACTTTAAAATCTCAAAGTACTTATCAATTAGCTGAAGAGCTTTAATTTTTTTTTTTTTGGGATTTTTTGGATGTATCCTTGGCCTCCAAAAATTGGATCCAACGTAAAAACACTTCAAAATAGCATATCCTTTTCAAGATTTTTTTTTCACTTCTTGAGTCAATGTTTCTCTCAATTATTTTTGGAAAAACTTAAGATTAACATCCAAAAATTGAATGAAAAATTGGGCTGAGCTTTGATTACAGGGTTTACCGCACCAAATAATCATCACAATGACAATAATTGAAAATAAAAGGTGTGGTCCACATTTTGGTTCTATTTTTTGTTCTGTTTCAATAAATACAAATAAAAAATGTTGTTACAAATATTATAGCAATAATTTTGGTTGATATTATTCCACTGCTATGGGATTTCTTTTTTTTGCTGGATTTCCTCCTTGGGAACAAAACCTCATCACCAAGCTGCAAATTCTTCTGAATAATGGTCATCCAAGCTTTTCAATCCTTGGTCACAAAGCTTTTCCACAGTGGATCTAATCTGGGGTCTTGCCAATGATCAGACTTGAACTTGAATGAGACTATATGTTTGAAATCTTCTAAAAGCATTAATCAAATAGCAGATTATTTGGAATTTGGAGTGGGAGGGGAATTCAGAGGAAGATAAGTGCAAGGCATTCAAGAAGAAAACAGAACCACTGGAAACTGATATGTTTCAGCAAGAAGTAAACCATGGAATGGAAATTTCATCCACATATTTATGGGAGCTGGGCCATAAAGGTGGTTCAGTTGCCTTCTTGCTTCTTGGAAAGTTTCACCCCAGATATCACGCAGTAATCTTGTGTCCTTGAAGATTGGGTTTGAATCAAGCTCTTTCACCATTTCTTTCCTGACTTCACTCCAGTCTTCTTAGATCCTCCCCAGGAAAATGACTGCCGCTATAAAGCCACAGTTCCCATCCCCTATGACATCTTGAAAATGGGAGATATGTGGAATGGCTGTTGCTGGGGCAATGAAGTCTTTGAATTGGAACCAAAAGAAAAAATCAGAATTGATTCTAAAATTAAATATGTTGGAAAAATTCCACTCACTTGTTCCTTTGAAACTTTCTCAAAGATTCCAGAAGAAGAATATGATAATTTGCAGGAAACCTTTCAAAAAATTCAAAAAAATATCAGAAAAACTGAAAAAAATCAGGTATTATCAAATTCAATCACTTTCTCACTTATTGTTGTTGCTTTTTGAGCAAAAAATGCTTTCCAGGTGGATTTTAAGGGGATTCATCATCTTGACTTTTTTGCTTTTATCTCTTGATTCTAGTCCCAGGATTTTAATCAGGGGAAGGATCCCTCTTAGTGAAAACATTTACAGACCTCTGAAAAAGATCAAATGGGAAAATTAAGAAAAATACACTGAATTCAAAAAGCAAATGTAATCTCACCATCTTAATAACATCCAAATCTGGGAGCTTGTCATCTTCTGAGGTATCTTCTTCTGTCACAAAACCATCCTATGTTGAAAAAAAGAAATATTCAGTTGATATTGAGATGATTATTTATAAATATAAATTTACCTCTTCATCTGATTCCTCCTTCTTCTTCCCCTTCCCTTTTTCCTTTTTTCCCTTTCCCTTTCCCAAAACCTGAATTATTACATAAAAAAATGAGTTATGTTTTTTTTCTTTCTCTCTCAAAGAGTGATTAATTACTGACCACTGAATTTGCTGAAAATTTCCTCCTTGGCCTTCCTCTCCTCTTAGGTGCTTCTAAATATCCAAAGCCAGATGGATCCCTTTTACTTGAGGATTGAGAGATATTCTTGAATTTATTTGCTGTCCCTTGGGTCTTCCTCTTGTTTTGGATCTTTGAGTAGAATTGGGCTCTTGAATCTGACCAAGTTGATACTTTCCGGTGTAAAGCTTCTGTGTTTCACCCAGATAATAATGTTGTTCTAGTTGATGATTCAGAAAGATTTTGAGTAGAAATGGAGTGAGAAGATTTTTTGGTTCAGGAGGTTTGATTTGGTAGTGGTAGGTTTGGAGTGTGTTGTGTTGTGTTGTGTTGTGTTGTGTTGTGTTGTGTTGTGTTGTGTTGTGTTGTGTTGTGTTGTGTTGTGTTGTGTTGTGTTGTTTTGTGTTGTGTGGAGTGGAGTGGTATGGTGTGGTGTGGTGTGGTAATGGGGGGAGTGGAGTGGTATGGTGTGGTCTGGTCTGGTCTGGTCTGGTCTGGTGATGGGGGGTGATGGGTGGGGGTGGGTGGGTGGAGGAGGTTTCTTTTATGGATGATGGGAGGATGGGACTGCTCCAAAATGGCCTGGAAAAATTTCAAACTCATATTGGATAGGAATGGTTAGGGTTTTATGCATGCAGGGCTCAAAAAAGCGGACCCCAGCCCGGAGGGGGGGTTTTTTGCCCTCCTTTTTGGAATTTGTTTTTAAGGCACAAATAAAGCTCCAAAAATTAAGAAATAAATTTGTTTGAAAACCTTGAGAGGCTTGTTTCAAACTCTAAAGGTCAAATACTTCAAATTCTCATTTGTAAACACAACAAAGAATGTAGACACAACAAAGAATGTAGAAATAAGGACAGACAACCCCTTTTATTTTCAATTATTTTCATTGTGATGAATATTTGGTGGGGTAAACCCTGTAATCAAAGTTCAAAAAAAAATTTTACTCAATTTTTGGATGTTATTCTTAAGTTTTTCCAAAAAAATTGAGAGAAAGATTGATTCAGGAAGTGAAAAAAAATCTTGAAAAGGATATGTTATTTTTAAGTGTTTTTACATTGGATGCAATTTTTGGAGGCCAAGGATACATCCAAAAAATCTCCAAAGAATATTCCAAAGCTCTTCAACTAATTTATAAATATTGTGAGAGTTCAAAGTGCCAAAAAAACTTAAGCCAAAGGCCAAAGGAACAGCTCCAAAAATGAGTTTTTTTTGGATTTTTTTAATTTTTTGACTGGATTTTTGAAGGGGTTTAACTGGTCCCAAATTTATAAAAGATTAGCCATCAGGTTTCAAGACAAATATCTACAGGCCTGCTGTGTTTTATTTTCAAAAAAAAAAGTTCTTGAAACACCCCTGTAAACAAGGATTTGTCTGTGTATACCAGACGTTGCGGGGATGTAGTACACCTGTGAGTTTAAGGGTAGCACCCATGAAAAAAATAATGCCCTTTTTTGATATTTTTTTATTTTTGGGTTATTTTAGTTCTTTATTGTGAGTTTGAAGCCATTTTCATTTGAAAAAATTGCATGAAATTCAGACAGATCCAGTTCTTCACAAAAATTGAGGTAAGACAGCTCCCATTTAGATCTTGTTAGATATATTAGTAAGACTTAAAATGAAAATACCCCAATTTTTATACTCTGGAGAATCTGAATTTTGTGGATCAAAACAGGCTATCAGGAATTCAATACCAAAAAAGACATTGAAAATCTTGGATTAACAATTTTAGGCCAATGTTAAATTTGCAACCCCAGCAAAGTTGCTTCCAACTCACGCTACCCCCAGGTCTTGCAATTGGGGAGCCGCAACCTGATATAGTTTGCAACCGGGGGTTTTCACCTGTTTTTTTTCTTTTTTTTTGAAAAATACATTTTTTTTTATTTTAATTTCTTTTTTTTAAAAAATTTTAATTTTTTTTCCACAAATGGGTTGTGAACAGCCGCTTGTGACTCATTCTAGTTGTCAAAGGCCACTCAAAAACCTAAATTTTGTTGTGAGTGTCCATTCACGACTTGAATAAGTCATGAGTGGCTGTTCACAACTGGGCTGGTGTGGAAAGTAAGAGAGAAATACTCTCCTAGTTGTCCTTGAGTTCCAGAATTGATGTTCCTAGCATCTTTAAGGATAAGGATGCTCCAGTAAAGAGAGAGAGAGAGAGAGAGAGAGAGAGAGAGAGAGAGAGAGAGAGAGAGAGAGAGAGATGAATTTCCTTTCCTTTCCATATCCTTTGCCCTCCCTTCATCCATCTATAAGTTTTGTATGTGTGTCCTACAAGCTGGGTTTGAGAGCATGGACTTTATACCCACCCTCTCAACTCTACCCTAATTACAAGCACAACAACAAATAGAAAAGAAACCCTAGAAACCAGAACCCTAACCCTTTACCATACCGCAACCACCCTCAAGCCTGCCTATTGTTACACACACCCCATTTGTCCTTCTCATGATGCATCCCTCCGCTGCGCCCTACTTGGAGCCCCCCGCATTGTCTGTATCCGCCCAGAGTGCTGCATGATTTCCTGCCCTGAGGGTTGGCCCACGCTTGCGCGCGCCTGGCCCACTCCTATATCCTTTCCCATACCACAACCACCTTCAAGCCTGCCTACCGTTACACACACCTGGTTTGTCCATCTCATGATGCTGCCCTCCTCTGCACCCTACTTGGAGCCCCCCGCATTTTCTATATATTCCCAGTGCCCCATGTGATTTCCTGCCCTGCAAGTTGGCCTGCACCCTGCTCTATCCTCCTGAACTAGCTGCCTGCAAACCTGGTTGGGCCAGCTCCATTCTTGGGTCTCCAATGTCTGAGTGGGCCACAATGAGGGGGCCAACCGCAGCATGGTTCCCAATCCAAGACTATATAATGAAACCACACTGGGTTGTAAGTGGCCATTCACAACCCAAATTGGGTTGCAAGTTGCACCACCCAACCCTTTTTAGGTTGCAAACAGAGGTTGCAAGGTTGCAAATTTAACATTGACCATCATTTTATTGTTTTCCTCTGCCTCCCAGACCTATGCCACTGACTTAGAAATGCAGGGTTTTCAAAACTCTTCTGAACTTGCTTAGAGTAGTGCTAAATTTATGAAAAGTTCCACAAATCTCCCAAAGATCACTTTTTGAATCTTGATTTTTGAATCAAAATTTTTCAAAATTTCCTAGTTTTTCATATCCTGCACTGATCAAGTCACTGTTGTATGAAGGCTGATCATATGATGTCCCTGATTTCTGGAAAGGGTCCCAACTGAACCACCAAGATGTGATTTTTTTTTCTTTCCTGGCGCTGGATGGTTTTCTCCTTTCAAAGAATTGAATGCTTACAAAATATATACTACCATTCCCAGTAAGAAAGTCCACTCAATCAGTACAAGGGGGGTAGGCTCTCTTACAAGCTACCAACTCTCCAGTTGAAGTAAATCAAGTCAAGTCATCAATGGAATAAGACCTTCTAACAAGGGAGTGAAGACCTATCAACAATTGAAGTTCACCCAGGTGTTGTAGGCCCACATAAGTCAAGAGGCCACCAGAGTGTTTGACAAAAAAAAGCCGCCCATCTTTATTAATAGGATTGGGTTGGTGCATGACTGCAGCACAAACTAGTGGCCGATCCCGGTGATTAGCGGCCTTTGCAACCTTGTGAACAGGCATGATCTCCTTGAAATCTAGAGATTCTTTCTCAGCAGGGTCACATCCACTCGCAAGCAAGCATGGCTGCGTCTCCCGGTAAACAAGTCCATCGGACAAAGCTTAATTGTTTTGTGGACTTGTTGACCCGGAACAGTAGTAAGGACTTCATGGCTTGATCAGCAACAATCCGTCGTTTTTTTTTCTTGGCTGAAAGATCGATGGTTTTAACTAGAACCTGCGAAACAATAAAAACTTTGTGGGTAGAGACAAGAGTGTGAATACATAATACTGAAGGATCTTTTTGGCAGAAATACATCTGCTTTTTGCTATGTAAAACCTATCCGTGATATCAAAGTTTGTCGGAGTTTACGCAGAATTCCGTGTTTAAGATAGCTTGGCCCAACCATTTCACAAACGCAGTTTACGTTTTGGAAAACAAAACTCAGAACTCATCGAAGGCCCCAGCACAAGGCTTTAAATCAGTAAAGCCGGCATTGCAATCGCTCAGTTCTTTCTTGCTTGGCTTTAGCTTTGCATCCAATACTCATGAAAGACAGGCGCACCAGTCCTCAATCCATATGCTCGATAAGAAACTTCCAGATGCTTCGTTTAGGATGAAATTCACGTCACTTGATGAAACCAAAAGATTGCTTCGGATCATAACTTTCGGGTAGGAGGTCTGACGGGAAAAATGTATCGTAGAAAGTAATTTACAATCTCTTTTTTTAGCTAACTGGACGGTTTATTAACCTGAACGTCATTTGTTTTTCGCAGATCGTCATGGGGGGACTTTATTCGAAGATCCGAAAAGTTGGTTTCGCTTCCAGGAACAATGCCAAAGGGAGAAGCAATATTAAAATTGCTAAGTTTTCGGAAAGAAGAAACAATCGGGTAACATTCAGAATGTGATAGTCGGTTCGAGGCAAAGATTATTACTATCAGCACGCAAATCAGTTTGCTAATCTGTAGTAGCTGCGGGAAATGTACCAACCCTGCGTTACCAATGCGCCTAATGGGCGGACGCTCTATCGATGCTTTAAAGTGTGCCTGATCGGCAGCGTTAAAAACAACAGCCATGTTGTGAGCGTCAATCTTCTTCAGTTGATCAGGGTCACTCGTAAAGTAATTCGATAGGTGGCTGAAATCAAACGCCAGAGTTTAGCCACTTGATTAATTACGCAACGGGCCCATTCTCTCCCGAGTTTAGCTCAGATACGTACCGGGTGAGTAGCGATTCTTGATTTTCAGTATTCGATGGGGCATAAGCGTGATATAGGGCTAATCCAATTATTCCAGCGCCAGTGGCCAAGAAAAGCAAATTCCCAAATCCTTAAAACCGCCGACAACACATGAAGGTCAACCATTGAGTAGCACAATAGATCGAAGCAAAAGAGGATATATCAGATAATTTCCAGTATGATCACAGCTACTTAGCATCTCCATTAAGATGCTACTAAACTAACGCACCCTCATGGGTTTCATACTCAGGACCATAGTGCGCATGACCGCCAGTCTGGCCTGAGGCGGTGCGAAGAGATGGGATGTTCTGGACAGGAAAGCGGCCGCTGTGAGGATGGCGAACATTGTTGAGGACACCGAGGATTCGCGAGATAGGCTTGGACATATTGCGGAAGGAAAGAGTCGGTTGAGCTTCGATGGTTACTCGATGGCTTTCAGTAATTTGGCCTGGTCATCGACCCGGAGAGGCCGGGTTGTCCACTGGAACTTGACACCATCGGGTCCCCGTCACCCCCGAGCCAGCTCAGTTCGGAAGCTACGGGGAACTGCCCCGTGAAGTGATAGCTCACCAGGTGCTGACAGAGCAAGAAAAAAAACTTGAGCTTGGCTTTCTTTTGAGCTCAATCTAAACTTAAAAGCCTTCATCAGAAGCCAAAAAACTCTACTTAAAGATCACAACACATTGTTCTGATATTCCCAAAGTACAAATAGCTTCAGATTGAGATATTCCATGGAGTGTTGAAGTGAAAAACTCAAAGCTTTTGGACTCATTTATTACTTATTACCTATTATTTATTATTTATTATTTATTATCTATTATTTATTATCTATTAATTATATATTATTTGGGGTGTTGGGTTTTTCACGCCCCCAAACCTGGAAATCACGTGGTTTTGATGTCCCCATAACATCCCCCAACATTCCCAACGCACGCAGTAAACCTGGAAAAAACATGGTTTTTTGGGGTTGTCAAAAAAAAAATACTAGGGCATAGGAGGGCATCTCAAACCCCTGTAGAATAAATCTGACTACTTTTGGCCATTTTTAAGGCCTTCAAAATTTCCCTCAAAAAACCAAAAAAAAAAAAAATCCTCCATGTCTCAAATCTTTTCACATTTTTTATCTTTTTTCTTTGATTATTTCAAGAAATCTGAAGAGACAAAAATTTTCCAAATATGGCAGGTCATTCAATCAAGATTTGTCCAGAATTTTAGCACTTCACTTTCCCACCAGAAAATGAGATTTACATAAAAAATGAGACATTATTTTCAATTCTTTTTTTTTGTTATTTTTCCCTGAGATTTTCCAAATTTTCAGTTTGCAGTATTTTAGTGGGCATTATGAAGGGCCCAAAAAAATCATTTGGGGATTTTTGGGATCAATTATTCACCCAAAAAAAATTGATTCATCTACAACAATAATGGGAAGTGTCTGTTTTGGGGTGTGTTTTGAAGCAATTTCTGATGCTGTTTTGATTCTTTTTATGGAAGAACTGAGTTTACAGTCTTAAAATGCACTTCCAATGAAACATAAATATATTTTTTTCATATTTTTTTGACTGTGTGTTGGCCCTCAAATGTCTAACTTCAAAATACCACATTTAAACCCTTTTTGGGGGTAGGTCCACATTTTTGGGCTCTTCTATATGAATAATCTGATATTCAATATGATCTTGAATGATTTACTGCCTCCTCCTCACCTGTTGGGGCGGTCCAATCCTCTTCTCAACCACAACATCACCTGTCAAAATCCAGAATCCACTCCACACCACACCATCATCACCACCATCACCAATCATCACAACTCAACACCAATCAATCAATCACACATCACTACTCAACACAACTCAACCAATCAAATTCAACACTCCAACCCCACTAAATAGACCCCCCTGAATCCAAAAACTCAATCAAAAATCAAAAACAATCAAGTCTTAATGAAAAAAAAACATCTCAAAATCAAAATCCCAAACAAAAAATGTCTGAAAAACACATCAACCCACTTTTACTATCTGCCTCTGCTGCTTCTTCTTCTGCTCCACTATCTGCCTCTGCTGCTTCTCCTTCTACTGCTGCAACTGATTTATATCACCCCCATGATTCCACCCCTTTGGCTCCTCCACCTGAATTATCATATCATTCAAAGGGAGACCTTGTGGATGCTGTTCAAGAGTGGGCTAAATGCCATGGATATGCCATTTCCACCAAAGTCTCCAATACTAAAGGGAAAAAATATGCTTACCAATGTGACGAATCTGGGGAATACAAACCCAATTTGGATAGCAAAAGACTTTCATTAACTAGAAAAACAAAATTTCCCTACAAATTCTATGGAATCTTTTACAAGAAGTCTGGTCTTTGGAAAATAAAAATCCAATGCCCTGATGAAAATCATCCACCATCAACTGATCAAACCACCCATCCAGTTCATAGAAGGATTAAGGGCAATAAAGAGGATATGGTCAATTCTTTAACCAAAGCTGGGGTTTTTCCCCTGAAAATTCTTAATTCCTTAATGCAGTCCTCCAATTCCCCTGTCCACACAACCCTTAGTACAATCTATGACAAAATATCAAAAATCAAAAAAAGAAAAACTGGAAGAAAAATCACCCATAGAAGCTTTAATAATGGAATTGAGGAACTCTTCTTTCACATATGAAATCAATAATCAAAATGGTCATATTATTTCTTTATTAATTTCTCACCCAGATTCTATCCAATTAATCAAACTCTTTCCATCAGTATTAATGATGGACTGTACCTATAGAAACAAAAAATTTCCCATGCCTCTTCTTCCTATTGTTGGTTCAACAATTTTTCTAGAACATTCTTGGTTGGTTTCTGTTTCCTCTTGGAGGAAAGAAAGGAAGACTATAAATGGGCTCTCCAACAACTTCATCAATCATGAGAACATGAAGAACCCAAAGTCATTGTGACTGACAAGGAGCAAGCCCTGCTTCATTCCATTGAAAATTTATTTCCCAACTCTCCTCATTTACTCTGTGTCTGGCATATCCTCAAAAACATTCAAACACATTTTAGAAAACACTTTAAATCTGAAGAAGAATGGATGATATTCAGAAAACACTGGAATATGCTGGTCAAACCCAAATCTGAAAATTCTTATCAAGATAATTTTACCAAACTGACTGTGGTCTGGAATCCCCCTACTTCTGACTAATTTCTTGACAACTGGATTCCTCTAAAAAGAAAAAGTGTTTGATATGCTGCAAACAAGCACCTGCATTTTGGAAATACCAGAACATCTAGAATAGAAGGGCTTCACTCTTATGTCAAACAATTTATCACAACTTCTTCTGGTTCCTCCTATGATATAGCTCACCAAATATATCATTCAGTTTCAATCAAACTCCATGAAACTTCCATTAAAAATTCTCAGCAAGACTTCAAGAACTTGATTGTTCTCCCATATTGTGTTGAACACCTCTCAGGAAAAATAAGCCGCTATGCTCTCAAGATTGTGCATTCCTTTCAAATTTCAGCAGAAAAATAAACCACCATTTCTGATTGTGATTACTCTTCTTTCATGGGAATTCCTTGTGTAAACCGAGTGAAGAAGGCAAATCTCAAGAAGCAAACATTTTTTCTGTATTATTTTCATCCCCAGTGGCATGTCAAACCTCCTCTTGCAGTATGTTTTCTTTTCTTGGAGAAAAAAATAATTCTAAAATTGATTTCTGAAGTGTTTTCTTTTCTTTTGTAATTATTAATAGCTTGCTAAGAAGGGTTCATGCCAAACTTCTCAATAATCTTGTGAATCACCTTCCAAATCAACCAATATACACTATTTTCAGAATGAACTCTTTGAAGAATTTGTTAGATTGCAACCAGGAGAACAACATTTTTACCTTGGAGAAATGATGAAACTGTTGAAAGGGAAGTATCAACTGACTCCCATTCAAGAACCCCTATCAAAGGAAGAAAGGAAAATTCAAGGAAGAACCAAAGGAGCCGCCAATAAAAGCAAAACATTTTCTCAGCTTTCATCTAAGAGGGATCCATCTGGGTTTGAATCTGTTGAAGTACCTAATAGAAGAGGAAGACCAAAGAAGCACCAAGTGGTTAATTCAATTGTAATTTTTTCTTCTTGTGGTTTTTTTATGCCTTCCTTTTGAATTGGTTTTGACAGCATATGGTTGGAAATTGGTTTTCTCTAATTTAAGACTCTGAGGAAAAGGAAACAAAAGGAAGACTATGAAAAGGCCAAGGGAAAAAAGAAACAGGAATAAGAGGAAGCGGTTTTTTTTAATTAGGCTAACATTGCCTTGTGAACAGGATGAGTTTATAAAATAAGAGGAATTGAGTGGAGAAGAACTCAAATATCATGAAGAATTTGATTTAACAAAGACAGCTGGTAATTTTCTTTTTGGTTGGGGGGGATCAGGATTTTTTCCTAGCTTCCATGGATTGTCATATTTTCATTTGTCACTCAGAGGTCAGGAACCATCATTAATGAGAGGGTTGCTTCACAGAATTTGAGTCCTAGGAATTTGAAGAGGATCAAGAGAAGAAAAAAACAAGATGAAGATGAAGATGCTTATAGGCCTTCAGGGAATCCAATCTTTTCTCCCACAGCCACAGCCTCTGAAATAGAAAAGGTGAATAAATTTCTGAATTAATCTTGCTTTATGGTTCACTTATTAACCCCTTGTTTTTTTGGGATGAAGGTTTCAACCTTTTATTATTCATCTTCTGGAAAATTTGAAGTGGTGGCTATTGATAAAGTCAGTATGAATTGATTTTTTTTGTTTTATCTTAAATAATACTGATCTTTTTTTACTTAGTATCAATAAAAAAAATTAATTTTACCAAAGACAGCCATACCACAAATTTCACATGTTCAAGATGTTATGGGTGATGGGAACTGTGGGTTTAGATCAGTAGCAGTTAATTTGGGCTGTAAATATGAAGATTGGAACTCAACACATCAGGAAATTATCAAGGAAATGGAATCAAACTCTATCTTCAAGAAAAAAAAATCATGAATCAAGTCTGGGATGAAAATTTTGAAAAAGAAAGAAAAAATCTCAACCACACTTCTGGACCTTCCCCTCAAAGTTACTGGATGAAATTCCCTTGCCATGGTTTCCTGCTTGCAGATACATACAAAAGGCCAGTGTTATTTTTATCTAAGTTGATACAATCAACTTATTTGCCACTCACTTCACCTCCAACTGCCAATTCTCAAACGTCTTGCATATTTTTCATTATTTTGAGAGATTTTCAGCACATAGTTTCTTTCCACAATAATTCTGAACTGTGGCAAGCTCCCCAAGTAGATCCCCTTTGGAAGGCGTTTGCTAGCAAGGAATCACAAAAATGGTAAGAATTGATTCATAATACCTTGGGACTTGGTTTGAAGATTTCTTCCCTCTTAGTAAAAATGATAAATTAGTACAAATTAATCTTGAATGAATCATTTTTCTGTTTTTTTATCAGTCAATTTGTCATAATTTTTTTTTTACTCATTGATTTAGAGTAAAACACCATTGATTTAGAGAAAAAAACACCAATTTAATGTTTTCAATTATGAATACCTTGTAAAACAATAAGCTACAAAAAATCCCCAGATATTATTTTTGGGCCCTTCAAAATGCCCAATAAAATACTGCAAACTGAAAATTTGGAAAATCTCATGGAAAAATAACAAAAAAAAGAATTGAAAATAATGTCTCATTTTTATGTAAATCCCATTTTCTGGTGGGAAATTGAGGTACTAAAATTCTGAAAAACATAATGATTGAAAGGCCTTCCATATGCAGAAACTTTGTGTCTCTTCAGATTTTCTCAGAATGATCAAAAAAAAGATTAAAATTGTGAAAAGAATTGAGACGTGGAGTGTCATTTGTTGTTCAGTTTTATGGGGGAATTTTTCAAGGCCTTAAAAATGGCAAAATTTCTTAGGATTTATTCTACAGGGGTTTGAGATTCCCCACTATTCCTCTGTATTCTTTTTTTTTGAGAACCCCCAAAAATCGCGTTTTTTCCAGGTTTACCGCGTGGGTGGGGGATGGTACGGGATGTTGTGGGGACTTCGAAACCATGTTTTTTCCAGTTTTGCAGGCGTGAAAAACCTAACACCCGGCATTTATTATTTATTATTTATTTCTTATTATTTACTATTTATTTTTTATTTTTTATTTATTTTTTATTTTTTATTTTTTATTTTTTATTTTTTATTTTTTATTTTTTATTTTTTATTTTTTATTTTTTATTTTTTATTTTTTATTTTTTATTTTTTATTTTTTATTTTTTATTTTTTATTTTTTATTTTTTATTTTTTATTTTTTATTTTTTATTTTTTATTTTTTATTTTTTATTTTTTATTTTTTATTTTTTATTTTTTATTTTTTATTTTTTATTTTTTATTTTTTATTTTTTATTTTTTATCTTTTATTTTTTATTTTTTATTTTTTATTTTTTATTTTTTATTTTTTATTTTTTATTTTTTATTTTTTATTTTTTATTTTTTATTATTTATTTTTTATTATTTATTTTTTATTTTTTATTTTTTATTATTTATTATTTATTATTTATTATTTATTATTTATTATTTATTATTTATTATTTATTATTTATTATTTATTATTTATTATTTATTATTTATTATTTATTATTTATTATTTATTATTTATTATTTATTATTTATTATTTATTATTTATTATTTATTATTTATTATTTATTATTTATTATTTATTATTTATTATTTATTATTTATTATTTATTATTTATTATTTATTATTTATTATTTATTATTTATTATTTATTATTTATTATTTATTATTTATTATTTATTATTTATTATTTATTATTTATTATTTATTATTTATTATTTATTATTTATTATTTATTATTTATTATTTATTATTTATTATTTATTATTTATTATTTATTATTTATTATTTATTATTTATTATTTATTATTTATTATTTATTATTTATTATTTATTATTTATTATTTATTATTTATTATTTATTATTTATTATTTATTATTTATTATTTATTATTTATTATTTATTATTTATTATTTATTATTTATTATTTATTATTTATTATTTATTATTTATTATTTATTATTTATTATTTATTATTTATTATTTATTATTTATTATTTATTATTTATTATTTATCATTTATTATTTATTATTTATTATTTATTATTTATTATCTATTATTTATTATTTATTATTTATTATTTATTATTTATTATTTATTATTTATTATTTATTATTTATTATTTATTATTTATTATTTATTATTTATTATTTATTATTTATTATTTATTATTTATTATTTATTATTTATTATTTATTATTTATTATTTATTATTTATTATTTATTATTTATTATTTATTATTTATTATTTATTATTTATTATTTATTATTTATTATTTATTATTTATTATTTATTATTTATTATTTATTATTTATTATTTATTATTTATTATTTATTGTTTATTATTTATTGTTTATTATTTATTATTTATTATTTATTATTTATCATTTATTATTTATTATTTATTATTTATTATATTTTATATATTATATATTATATATTATATATTATTTATTATTTATTATTTATTATTTATTATTTATTATTTATTATATATTATATATTATATATTATATATTATTTATTATTTATTATTTATTATTTATTATTTATTATTTATTATTTATTATTTATTATTTATTATTTATTATTTATTATTTATTATTTATTATTTATTATTTATTATTTATTATTTATTATTTATTATTTATTATTTATTATTTATTATTTATTATTTATTATTTATTATTTATTATTTATTATTTATTATTTATTATTTATTATTTATTATTTATTATTCATTATTCATTACTTATTATTCATTATTTATTATTTATTATTTATAATTTATAATTTATTATTTATTATTTATTATTTATAATTTATAATTTATTATTTATTATTTATTATTTATTATTTATTATTTATTATTTATTATTTATTATTTATTATTTATTAAAACCCCTCCAGAAAGGATTATGGAGGGTTATAACCCCTCCAGAAAGGATTATGGAGGGTTATAACCCATCCAGAAAGGATTATGGAGGGTTACAACCCCTCCAGGGTGGATTATGGAGGGTTACAACCCCTCCAGAATGGGTTATTATTTATTATTTATTATTTATTATTTATTGTTTATTATTTATTATTTATTATTTATTATTTATTATTTATTATTCATTATTCATTATTTATTATTTATTATTTATTATTTATTATTTATTATTTATTATTTATTATTTATTATTTATTATTTATTATTTATTATTTATTATTTATTATTTATTGTTTATTATTTATTATTTATTATTTATTATTTATTATTTATTATTCATTATTCATTATTTATTATTTATTATTTATTATTTATTATTTATTATTTATTATTTATTATTTATTATTTATTATTTATTATTTATTATTTATTATTTATTATTTATTATTTATTATTTATTATTTGTTATTTCTTATTTATTATTTATTATTTATTATTTATTATTTATTATTTATTATTTATTATTTATTATTTATTATTTATTATTTATTATTTATTATTTATTATTTATTATTTATTATTTATTATTTATTATTTATTATTTATTATTTATTATTTATTATTTATTATTTATTATTTATTATTTATTATTTATTATTTATTATTTATTATTTATTATTTATTATTTATTATTTATTATTTATTATTTATTATTTATTATTTATTATTTATTATTTATTATTTATTATTTATTATTTATTATTTATTATTCATTATTTATTATTTATTATTTATTATTTATTATTTATTATTTATTATTTATTATTTATTTTTTATTTTTTATTATTTATTATTTATTATTTATTATTTATTATTTATTATTTATTATTTATTATTTATTATTTATTATTTATTATTTATTATTTATTATTTATTATTTATTATTTATTATTTATTATTTATTATTTATTATTTATTATTTATTATTTATTATTTATTATTTATTATTTATTATTAATTATTAATTATTGATTATTGATTATTTATTATTTATTATTTATTATTTATTATTTATTATTTATTATTTATTATTTATTATTTATTATTTATTATTGATTATTTCTTATTTCTTATTTCTTATTTATTACTTATTATTTATTATTTATGATTTATTATTGATTATTTATTATTTATTATTTACTATTCATTATTTAGGGCATTATTTTTCTCACGCATCCAACCCTTTATTTCATGCATTTCAACATTGGCGCTTGCTTGCACCCCTTTTGTATTTCACACAAAAATACTTTATTTCACACAACTTTAAAGAATTTATTTTTTTTTGAATTGTGACTGCGCAGTCCCGTAGCAGGGGTTCTTGAACTCCTCAAAATTTTTTTGGTAATTTTGGAGCCATTATAACCCCTTCAAAAATGCAATCAAAAAATGAAACACATCCGTAAAAACAAGTTTTTGCATGGGTTTTTGGATCATCATTTTGGCTATTTTCATTGTTATCTTTTGGATATTTTAGCTGCCATAATTTTAAACTTAGATTCACAGAGTCTTAAAATATTTTATTCATATTTTTTGGATTTATTCTTTCACCTTTAAAAATTCCTTCAAAAAACACAAAAAATAAAAAAAAAAAAAATTTCTCTTTGGACATTTGGATCCTTTTATTTTCCTTTTTATTTCATCTTTTTGGGTAATTCAAGCCCTCAAGAAGTTCAAACACCAATTAGAGAGCATTCAAATTTTTTTTCCAGATTTTTTGGATGTATTATTTTACCTTGAAAAATTCCTTCAAAAAAGGAAAAAAATCAAAAAATTCAATTTTCCCATTTGAGTTTTGGATCCTTGTGTTTGCCATTTTGACTTATTTTTTTGGTCTTTAAAGCTTTGAGAATTGCGAGAGAGCTATTCAAAAGCTTTAGAAATTTTTTTCAGGATCTTTGGATGTCATTTTGACCTTTAAAAATTTCATCAAAAACCCAAAAAATTTGAAAAATTTGCTCTTCTTTGAGCCTTTCAGATGCATATATTTAATATGAATCAAAATTTTTTCCTGGGAACACCAAACATCTTTGAGAGCCCCAATTATCTTATAAACCACCCCCATGACCTGTTCCACCCTCCCATCACCCACCACCACACCATCCCAGTACCATACCATACCACACCACACCACACCACACCACACCATACCATACCACACCACACCATACCACACCATACCACACCACACCATACCACACCACACCACACCACACCACACCACACCACACCACACCACACCACACCACACCACACCACACCACACCACACCACACCACACCACACCACACCACACCACACCACACCACACCACACCACACCACACCACACCACACCACACCACACCACACCACACCACACCACACCACACCACACCACACCACACCACACCACACCACACCACACCACACCACACCACACCACACCACACCACACCACACTGAGAGAAATTGAGTTGGTCACCAAGACCAGACTGGATTTGATTTCAAGCAAACAAGAATAAGTGTGAGACTTTGTGACAAGGTGATGAAGAAATGAAATGAAAACAACAAACAGAGGGCTAATGATTGAGTTTATGTGAGAGAGGTCAGCCAGCGTAGGTAGACACAAGCCAGACAAAAGTTGTTGAAAGATTCCACAGAGCGCCTTGAAGGACCTGCGTAAGAAGTTGATGAGTTTGAGTTGATTGATGAGTTGGTGAATCAGTTCTGACAATGTTCAGACTTGCTGCCTGTGGATTGCAATTGAGTAATAGATTGAGAGGTGTTGATTTGAGAATGAGAAAAGGTGGTTGGTTTAATGTGTTGTATTGAGTGTTGATTGTTTGTCTTGATTGTCCTGCACGTTGACACAACAATGAGGATAGATCTTAATAGTTTGAACCAGGAGAGAACTTGGCAGTTCCAAGATTGAAGTTGCCACTCCGGACACTGGAAGACTTTGGTGAAATGTGAGATGTAGGAGGATGGAGACAGTACAACCAAGGTATCCAACTATGCAAGTCACCATGAGAAATAGAAATAGGAAAAAAGAATAGAATAAAAAAGAAAAAAAGAACACATAAGTGTACGACTTAGATTCTAACACACACCACACCACACCACACCTTTTCACATGACACCAAAAACCACTCATCAAAACAACTTAACACTCCAGATACTTCCAAACAAGAATATGTCTTTTTCCAATGGCTCAAGAAAACATCCACCCACTTTTCAGAACTATTTCAACTGTTTCAACAGGCCCATCCTCCATTATCTCATCTAATCAAACTAGTGATTCAAATAATATTTCTACTTATTCATCTACTTAAAGTCTTGATTCCACTCCTCTGGCCCCTCCTCCTGAGCTATCATATAATCAAAAGGAGAATTGGGTTGAGGCTATCCAATAATGGGCAAAGTCCCATGGATATTCCATATCTACCAGAGTATCAAATTGCAAGAATCAGGCCTACACTTTCAAATGTGATAAATCTGGGGAATATAAACCCAGAAAAGATACCTCCAAATTAAAAAATCAAGAAATTCTAATTGTCCTTTCAGTTTATCAGGGAATTTTTCAAAAACATTGGGTGTTTGGGTGGTGAATTTCATATTTCCAGAGCACAAACATCCACCTTCCATTGATCCTTTGACTCACCCCATCCACAGAATAATCAAAGGGGAGAAAAAGGAGGTGGTTGAAAATTTATTCAAAGTAGGAGTTCCCCCTTTGAAAATCCTCAACTCTATTATACATAACTCATCATCACCTATCCATAAAAATCTCTGTACAATTTAAAACAAAAGATCCCAAATACAAAAAAATTACCTTGATGGCAAAACTCCTGTGAAAGCACTCATACTGGAACTCAAAAATTCCTATTTTTACTACAAAATGAACAAATGTTCAAATTACTTCATTACTTATTTCACACCCTTATTCCATGAAAATTCTCAACCTTTTCCCTACTCTCATTATGATGGACTATACATATTAAACCAACAAATTTAGAATGCCCCTTTTTCATATTCTTGGGATAAACAATTCTGGTAGAAGCTTCTCAGTTGAATTCTGTTTCTTATCTCAAGAGAAAAAACAGGACTATTATTGGGCCCAGACTCAACTTCAGGAAATATTTGGAGATAAAGAACCTAGTGGTATTGTGAGAGACAAGTAACAAGCACTTATTAGCTCCATTGAATCAGTTTTCCCTTCCTCACATCATCTCTGTGTCTGGCACATTTTCAAGAATATTAAAAATCATTGCAGGTGTTACAGCTACTCAGTATCTTCTCCATATACATGTGCTACACACCTACTGTTATCCATGTCACAGCCAGTGAATGTCACTATCATGTAACTAGCAGTGAAGTATACCCGGGTCAGCAGCTGTGGAAGGATTCCTCTTTCTTTCCTCATCCTTCCACTCACTCTCTCTGCTGCTGTCCCAGGTATGTTGATTCTATACTTTTTCCTTCTTGATATTTCATATGCAATCTATCCTTCCACTCACTCTCTCTGCTGCTGTCCCAGTTCACCTGATCAGGTTATGAGCCCAGAGCCGCACCAACTGTAACTCTATTAGGATCCGTAAGCTTCTCAAAAAAGCAACAGATAAACCCCAAATCATGACCAACTTTAAAAGCAACAACACTCGGGTCTCCAATCCAGAAAGCTCCTCCCAAAACCTCTCCAGCGCGAGACTACCCGTCTTGAAGAGCTCAGGTCCGGAATCCAACTATCTCGACTGGGAGCTGGTAGTCTTTGCATACTTTGATGCTTCCGGCCTTGACCACATCATTGACCATCCAAGACCTGAACATCCCTCCGATACCTGGATAGCCGGAAACAAACTGGTTTGCTCAATCATCACCCAGACCATAGATGCCTCCAATATCCAATATATCAGGGAGTTTCATTGTGATGCTTGAGGGATGTGGGTCGCTCTACGCAAGGCTCATCAAGACTTGTCCACCGGAGGGAGAGTCTACTGGATTCGCAAGCTCCTTCTAGCCAGGATGGAGGGAGACAACATGCTGGGCCACATCGATACCATGGCTCAATACTACAAACAACTCAACTCCCTTGTCACTCCTGAGAAGCCTCTCACTCTGGACAATGTCCACTTGGCTGCTCTCTTGAGCTCCATACCGCAGGACTGGATACACTGCGTCTCGGCACTAATGAACCAAGATGGAGTAAAATCCAAGACCATTGTCTCTGCGCTCAAGAATGAGGCAGTGCGTCGTCAATCCCAACCAGAAGTCCTCGTTGCTGCGTCAGCTGTCAAATCAAACTCTCACTCAGGCAAACAATCAAACAAGCAGCAAAAAACTCGCCACTGTTTTCTATGCAACGCCGACGGTCATGATCTGAACAACTGCAAGAACACACAACGCATCCTTAACAACCATAAAGCAAATCAAAAATCGCGTCCAGAAACAAAGGAAGCTACGTCATCTTCCTACAGGCCACCTGCAAAAGCTGGCAAGGTCTCAAGCGGCACCCCTTGCAGAAAACAACAACGACTCCAACTACTCGGGATCCAAATTTGAGGTCAGGGCTGGAATTGCAACTGTCCTGTTGGTGTCCTCTCACACCCGACATACCGGAGGAGATATCAACATCAACTCTGGATGCTCTGTTTTGATGACACCCTACCTCAGCACAGTTAGCGACGTCAAGCCGGACAACACTCCAGTGAGATTGGCCAACCACTCTCAAGTAGAGGCAACCCACCAAGGATTCACTCAACTGCCGCTTTCAGACGACACCAGAGTCAAGCCCCTGGTTGTTCCAACTCTCCACAAGCCTCTCCTATCAGTCGCCGCCCTTTGCAATGCCGGCCTCACAGTTGTATTCACTCGTACAACCTGCGAAATCTATCCCTCGACAGCCATCCAAGTCCCCAGTCGACCAGTTGGCTGGGGTTATTGCTGCGCAAACCTTTACTACCTCCCTTCAGAGCATGTGAGCTCAAACTCTGCTTCTACTCCTGCCAGTCCCCAAGTTGATCGCTCCCTTCTGGGCTATCATGTCCGTTTCTCGCATATAGGTCTTTGACCACTCAAGAGACTCCTCAAAGCCCATGATATTGTCCCTCAATCCATGAACAAAATTGAGGTTCAACAATGTCCAACTTGCATACAGTGCAAAATGACGAGGAATACCTTCAAGTCACGACGCCCATATTGCTCCACGTCTCCAGGTCAAATCATTCACTCCAATGTTGCGTCCTTTGAGACTGTCTCACGGGAAGGATATAAGTACTATGTTACCTTTGTTGATGATTTCTCTAAATTCACAACTGCTTTCCCCATGAAATCCAAGAGCAATGCTTTCAACTGTTTCAAAATCTTCTGCGCCTCTTTCAAGAAAGACACTAGCACAAGATCAGATCTCTCCGCACTGACAACAGGGGTGAATATCTCTCCAACGAGTTCTCCACTTACCTAAAATCTGCGAGTATCCACCATGAGCCAGGACCTCCCCACTTGCCTGAGCTGAATGGGGTTGCTGAGAGGACAAACCGTACCATCAAAAATCTTGTCCTGTGTGCTCTCCTACATGCGAATGTTCCCAAAGTGTTCTGGGCTGATGCGCTGCGTCATGTCCTTCACGGTCTCAACTCTTTTCCATGTAACACACCTGCAGGTTTCAAGTCGCCACTCTCAATCCTGGGTCTCCCAACGGTTCAACTCAACAGCCTTTGCCCGTTTGGATCCCTTGCCTGGTACAAGGTCCCCGAGGCAGAGAGGAAGAAGCTAGACCGCAAGGCGCGGTCCTCCATTCTCCTCTCCTACCTCTCCCACGGCAATGGTTTTCGCCTCTGGGATCTTGAAAAGCAAGTAGTGATCAAATCGCAAGACGTTGTGTTTGTTGAAACCTTGTTCCCGTACGGCACCAAGCTAATATCACCCCTCCCTGCTCTAGAAAGTGAAGTTCCCTGGCTTTCTCTCCCAACACCACCACGACCAGAACCGCTACTGCCTACAACCCCCCCCCCCCCCCCCCCCCAGTTTGTCGGATTGCACCTTGGCCAGATGGGGTGCCTCTGGTCCACGTCTGTCGGACACCCAGGACAAGCCTCCTCTTAACATACCACTATGAGGGGGTCTTGATCCCCGGCTTTCCGTGTCAATGCATGCACCTTTGGCCACCCCCCCGCCCCGGACGCACCTTCCATACCTGCTCCACTGCCTCCCAACTTGGGCTCCCCATCTTCATTCCCGCTTCCGGCAGTATGTCCCTTGCCTGCTCCTCACCCGCCTCCCAACGAGGGGACCACCACCGTCGCACCACCCCCATCACCGCCGGCCCCTGCCAGCGCGATTCCAACTTGACCGGCTTCCCCCCCGAGGTGGCGTTCTGGCAGGCAGCAAAATCTGCCCAATTGCTATGGCCAATGGTCCAAGAACGCGACAACCGAAGAAGCCCTGGACACCCCCAAGACGTGGCGGCAACTCCTCCGGTCGCCAAACAAGCTTTGGTGGCTCAAAGCGGCTGATGAAGAATACTCATCCCTCCTTGGGATGCACACTTGGAAGCTTGTCCCTTGACCCATCAAAAGGAAGGTCATCAAGTTGAAGTGGGTGTTCAAGATTAAACGCCGTCCGGACCGCTCCATACAAAAACTCAAGGCACGGCTTGTCGCAATGGGCTACTCCCAAGTACACGGCCTGGATTACCAGGAGGTATTCTCTCCCGCCCTGCGTCTTGAATCTCTTTGCCTCATACTCAGCCTGCTTGCCGCAAAGAGCTGGAAGGGCCGCCAGGTCAACTTCAAGACTGCCTTCCCAAATGGCTGTCTTGAGCATGAGGTATACATGGAGCAGCCTCCAGGCTTTGAGGACCCAACACATCCCAATTGGGTATGTTTTCTTGACCAATCTCTCTATGGGCCAAAGCAATCCCCACGGCAGTGAAACATTGAGCTTCACCAGGCGCTTCTTTCCCTTGGCCTCACCAACTCCAAATACGACCCAACGTTGTACTTCAGGATTGAATGCGGCAAACTAATTGGTGCCTTGAAAACGCATGTGGATGATCAAGCAATTGTCAGCCAGCCAGTGTTTTTCAACAATCCCATCAAGTTTCTGGGACAGAAGTTTCAAATAGGGGCCAATGAGGACCTCCATCATTTTCTTTCACTCCGCATCACTTGCGACGTTGATCAGAGGTACGTTTTCCTAAACCAATCCCACTACATTGACAAGCTCTGTCAATGTTTCCTATCTGGAAGCCACACGCCCACTCTCACCCCAACATCCTCAACCTTCAGGTTGATAGTCCGCCAGACGCCTGAGGATCCACCCTCATTGGGCCCATACAGCCAACTTATCAGGTTGCTCCTCTGGGTGGCGCAATTCATGCGCCCGGATGTATTGTTTGTTGTCAATGGGCTGTTGCAGTACCTGCGCAATCTGTCGGAGACGCACTGGCAGGCGGCAGTGAAGGTCCTCGACTACCTGGTTTCCACCAAAGATCTCAAGCTGCGTCTAGGTGGGCAACTCAAATTATCCGGGTACTCTGATTCCGACTGGGCGGAGGATTGTGACGATTGCCAGTCTACGTTGGGCTACACTTACCGTCTGGGCAAGGGTGCCATCTCCTGGAAGTCTTGCAAGCAAGCCACTGTCTCCCTGTCCAGCACGGAGGCGGAGCATAAAGCACTGTTGGACTCATGCAAAGAAGGGGTATGGATCACTCATCTCCTAACTGAACTTCATCTCAAGCCTTGCTTCTCCCTTTGCCTTCATGTTGACAACAAGGGCGCCAAAGCCCTAGCACAGAACCCGGAACACCACGCGCGCACTCAGCACATTCATGCCCGCTACCACTTTGTCTGGGAGTGTGTGCAAGAGGGCTTTGTCGCACTCCAGAATGTCTCCACCAAGGACATGCTAGCCAACATGCTCACCAAACCCCTTCCTTGTGTGTTACTGGAGAAACATTGCTCAGCCTTTGGCGTGGTCCACTGAATCCTCTGTCCCATGTGTTACAATTTATCTCTCTTCTGCGTCTCCTCTCTATCTTCTCAGTTTCCTTTTTTTTTTCTTTTTTGTTTCTCATTTGTAGGTCTGCAGCAAGGGGGGGTGTCACAGATACTCAGTATCTTCTCCATATACATGTGCTACACACCTACTGTTATCCATGTCACAGCCAGTGAATGTCACTATCATGTAACTAGTAGTGAAGTATACCCGGGTCAGCAGCTGTGGAAGGATTCCTCTTTCTTTCCTCATCCTTCCACTCACTCTCTCTGCTACTGTCCCAGGTATGTTGATTCTATACTTTTTCCTTCTTGATAATTCATATGCAATCTATCCTTCCACTCACTCTCTCTGCTGCTGTCCCAGTTCACCTCATCAGCAGGAAGCACTTTAAATCTGAAGTTGAATGGAAGCTATTCCAGAAAAAAATGGCATAATTTGGTCTATTTAAAATCTGCATCAAGCTATCACAAAGACTCCACAAAACTTTCTCTGGTCTGGAATCCTCCCACTTCTGACCAACTTCTTGAAAACTGGATTCCTCTAAAAAGTAAATTTTTCTCCTATTTGGAAAAAATACTTTCACTTTGGAAACACAAGTACATCAAGAAGAGCAGTTTCCCAATCCTACATTAAAAGATTCATCAATTATTCTATTGGTTCTTTCTATAATTTAGTTCAAAAAATTTACAGTTCCATCACCATCCAAACCCGTGAGAGAGCAATTGAATCCTCTCAGCAAGAATTCAAGCATCTAATTGGGTTGCCTCACTGTGTGGATCATCTTTTTGAAAATATCATCCACTTTTCCCTCAAAATCATTCATTCATCTCATCAAGTTCCTGATTCTTCCACCAATTGCAACAAATGTGATTACTCTTCTTACATGGGTATTTGAGCCCTGAATCAACTGAAGATTCAGAAAAACTTGAAGTTCCAAAAAAAGACAGAAATGAAAACCTATATTCCACAAAACTGTTTGAAGCATTCAGAAATTTGCCACCTGGAGAACAGCTATATTATCTGGGTGAAAGCATGAAGCTTTACAGTGGAAGATGTCAACTTACCCTGATTGAAAAGCCAAATTCCACTCAAAGATCCAAAGTTAGAGGAAGAACCAAAGGATCAGCCAATAAGTTCAAGAAGATGTTTCAGTCCTCAAGCAAAAGAGATCCATCTGGTTTTGAATATTTAGAAGAACACAAGAGGAGAGGAAGGGAAAAGAAGAAATTCATAGCAAATTTGAAGGTCAGTCACCAATTTTTTGGACAAAATAATATATCAACATTCATGATTGTTTTTTTTCATATGTTTTTAGGTTTGAAGAAGATGCAAGGCCATCCAAGGGAAGGGGAGGGGACAAAAAAAGGAGGAATAAGAGGAAGAGGTAATTTTATAACTATACTTATTTTTTTGGCAATGGGTTGCTCTTTTTGGTGAGTCCCTTTAATTTTTGTAAAAAAGAGTGAATCTCTGACTGAAGAGGAATATTCAGAAGATGAAGAGGTGCCAGATTTGGATTAAGGGGAAGATTGAGCAGATGAAGAGCTTCCAGATGTTGATGTAATTAAGATGGTGAGCTTTGATTTTCTTTTATTTTTGGCTAATTTTTTGGATATTATTTTTTGTTAATTTTTTCATTCAAACCTTTATCAGAGGTCTGGAACTATTGTGAATAAGCAATTTGCTTCTCCTGCATATGATCCTGGGACAAGAATCAAGAGACTAAATTTATCCAATGAAGATGGTGATGCTCCTTACCATCCTCCTGGGGTGAAGTTATTAGCAGCCCCAACAATCAGTTAGAAAGTGAGTACATTTGGTATTTTCTCATTTTTCAATTTTTTCTGATTTCTTTTGGGTTTTTCCTCTAGGTTTCCTGCACATTATCTTATTCTTATTCTGGAATATTTGACCAAGTATAAATTGAAGAAGTGAGTATTATCTTTATTCCAAATTTTCTGTTATAAAAAAATTCTGAATTTTGGTTTTAGTTCCAATAAAAAGATTCCATTTCCCCAAAAACAGCCATTCCACATATCTCCCATGTTCAAGAGGTCATAGGGGATGGGAACTGTGGCTTTAGAGCAGCAGCTATTTTATTGGGGTGGATCTCAGAAGACTGGATTGAAGTCAGGAAATAAATGGGGAAAGAGCTTGATTCAAACCCAATCTTAAAGGCCACAAGGTTACTGCGTGATATCTGGGGTGAAACTTTCCAAGAAGCAAGAAGGAAAATGAACCACCTTTATGGCCCAGCTCCCATAAATATGTGGATGAAATTTCCACGCCATGGTTTCCTTCTGGCTGAAGCATATAAGTGTCCAGTGGTTCTGTTTTCTTCTTTAATGCCTTGCACATATCTTCCTCTGAATTCCCCTCCCACTCCAAATTCCAAAAATTATCCTACTTGCTTCATTCTTTTAGAATAATCCAAAAAATATAGTCTCATTTGAGTTCAAGTCTGATCATTGGCCAGCTCCCAGGTTGAATCCACTTTGAAAAAGCTTTGTGAAAAAGGATTCCAAATCTTGAAAAACCATTTTCCAGAGAAATTTGGATCTTGGTGATGATGTTTTTTTTCCCTCCACAAAAATCAAGTAGAAAAATTAAACCAATCATAGTTGAATAAGTTTTAATATTTGTATCCATATTTGTTCTTTATTTTTAATTTTTTGAATGAAGCTTGTAAGGTGTATGCAAGAATGCAGATGATCTTCAAAAAGTATTAATGAATTTTTTTTTTGTTTTTTAACATTCAAAATTCTGAAAGCTTGAATCAATCAAAACAAAACAATTATATAGGCCAACAGAAGGATTCAAAAATCCAGTGAGAAAAGTGATTTTTTTGACTTTTTTGGTTTTTTGATGGAATTTTCAAAGGTAAAAATGACATCCAAAAATCCTGAAAAAATTTCTAAACTCTTGAATAGTTCTTTTACAATTCTTAAAGCTTGAAAAACCAAAAAAAATAAGTCAAAATGGAAAACATAAGCATCCAAAAGTCAAATGAGAAAATTGATTTTTTTGATTTTTTTGCTTTTTTGACAGAATTTTTTAAGGTAAAATAGTACATCCAAAAAATATGAAAAAGATATTTTAATCCTCTTTAAATTTTGGTTTAATTTTTTGAAAGCTTGAATCACCCAAAATGATGAAATAAAAAAAATAAAAGGATTCAAATGTCCAAAGAGAAATTTGTTTTTTTTGATTCTTTGTGTTTTTTGAAGGAATTTTTTAAGGTGAAAGTATACATCCAAAAAATATGAAAAAAATTATTTATTATTTATTATTTTTTAGGTTGTATCAGAGTTGAGAAAACCTGCCATCTTTTAATGGCGGGTTTTAAACCAAATCTGCCATTTCAAACCCGCCGTTAAAAATCAAAAAAACCCACTTATTTCACATCAGACGTGTCAGAGTTCCATGGAAATAAGTGGGGTATTTCAATTAAAGTATATAAAGGCTTCCACCACCTTTCCAATTTTTAAACCACTTGTTTTCCACCTCTGACCTCCAAAACATTCTACCTCCAACCTCATCTGAAAAAAAAAGGATTCATTGCTCTTCATCTCTTCATCACTATCCTCATCACTTCATCACTCTCATAAATTTCTTTCTTTCATCACATACAGCTTACTCTAATTTCATCACTATCCTCATCACTTCATCACTGTCATCTCTTTATTGATTTTATCACATCCAGCTCAATCTCATTGCATCACTATCCCCATCACTTAATCAATCTCATCAATTTATTGCTTTAATCACATCCTAACTCTCATTGCTTTATCCCTCTTGTCACTTCATCAATATAATCTCTTCTTGTCCTCTTTGCTTCATCACTCTCATCCTCTCATCATTTCATCACTCTCACCATTTAAACTCTCTCATAGCCCTTGATCCCTTCATCCCTCTTACTCTTTTTAAACGGCCCCTCAGCAATCCTCCCCCGGCAAGTCCACTAAACACTCCAATGGACCAAAGAAAACATCCTCCAGGAACTTAACATCCAACAGTCCTCCCCCATCAGCTTCCAAAGGCTCAAGTCAGCTCAAGAGAACTGATCACATCATCTTGGTAAACTGGCTCAAGATTTGGTCCAAGTATGATTCTTGCTTTTGATCAAACAATGAAAAATGTGTTTGCCAACCTCCATCCTTTAAGGTCAATTGTTATCTCCTGATGGCCAATGAAATCAAGAATAAAACCAACGGTAGGCAGTATCTGTCATCCAAACAGATGAGAGAGCAATTCAAGAATTATCCAGCCAAGTACAAAAAGGCCCACTCCATGTCAATCTCCACTGGCTTTGGTATCACCAACACCAACAAAGCCAAGGGAATCAACTTGGTGGTTGATAAGTTGGACTCCATTTGTCCTTTTTATATTCAAATGGATGAAATCTTTGGAAAGAAGGCCAAAATCACCCCTCTAGCTGCTTTTGACATCCAACAATCTGATTCAGTTGATTCCAAGGACTTGTCTGGGGATGCTCAGCCTAGCAATGAGGACCTTGATGAAACCTTTGCCTTTGAGTGGCACCCATCCAATTCTGAGGAGGATATTCAAACACAATCAGCTCAAATCACATCTACTTCTGCTTTGATTGATGAGTCAAACCCAACCTTGGACCCCTAACTTACTTCTTTCAATTGCTATCTTCCTGGGGTGGAAGAACTGGAGAACTTGACCAATGAGGAGGATGTCATTCTGGTATCACCATTGCCATCAAGATCTTCTCAAGTAAGGAACCTAGTTCTTTTATCTTCTGTCTGGTTAATCCTGACTGATTTAGATTGTAAAAAAACAGGCTCATCCATTCCTGAATGGCCAAAAAATCAAGCCAATGGGGCCTCCCACATCCCCTTCAAATGAGATCAATGATGTTCCCACCAAACCTCCTCTGAAAAGGGAAATCAAAAGGCCTCCAATTCCATCAACATCAAACCCAATAGCATTCAAAAGAGGATAAACACTTCAAATTTTCTGGGCTTTGAGGAGATCATGGAGAAGCAAGATTCAAGTAAGCCCATTGGATTATCCTTGCTTTCAAAATCAATCTCATTCCTACACCCCTCTGAAAAACAGTGAAATTGCAAATTCAACATGAAAAAACTTCAGTTTGAAAAGGAGAAGCGGGATCATCAACTGGCTATTGGTTTTCAAAAGCAAAAAGCCAAGAGTTTGGCTCATCAAAAAAAAATGGGATGCTGAGTGGAAGTTTAAACAGGCTGAGCTAGAATTTTGAAAAGAGGAAAAGGAGAAGGATTGACAGCAAGCACAACTGGAAATGGAGAGGGAACGGCTGGAAAAAGAAAAAAAGGATAAGTGGTCAATTGCTGTGGGATAAATTGGTAGCAGTAGAACAGTAGATGAATTGAAGCAGATTCCTCAAATGATGGGCCTTTAAATGTATTTGCTTTGATGAAAAACTTGAAAAGAAAAAAAAATGTTTACAACAATGCTTAAGACTATTTTTAACCCCACCAATAAAAAATTTCTTTTCTTTTTATTTATATTTTTTTCCTAGAGTATATTTTCCCACTCCCCAAGTCCCTGCAATTGTTTTGTGTTGTTTTTTTGATTTTCATTTACATTGCCATTCTTGTATGAGTGGCACTCTCCACAGCAGGAAAAGTGCAGTGCTTGTACTTATTGGCTGCCTCAACCACTTTGACTATACTTTTTTGCTTGAAATAAATTCCAAAGCCCAGGCCAGGAAAAACAAATTGGACGTCTGATACTTGATATTCATCCCTAGTTTCAATAATTTGTCCATTAGATTTCTTGTTTGGAACTACAAGTCAAAAGGAATACTCAGAGATTTCACCTTTTTCAATGTCAGCTTAGTTGTAAAAAGAGTTGGATGTGAAAGTGACATGCAGAGAGAAGTCAAAGGGAGTAGGCCAAGAAGTAAATTTGAGTGATGAGAAGGAGGGGATGCAGTTTTCCTTCATTATTTCACAGTTTGATTCAAAGGGAAGTCTGGCCTAATTTCAAAACATTTGCCCTAAAATTAGAGAGACTTTGTCTGCCTTAAGATTGAGAAAAGCATACTCTTGAGGGGAATATTGAATAGATAATTTCTTCAAATAGCATCCAAATAACTCAAAGGGGTGCATCAATTTTTGCCATCCAATTGCCCACATTTTTCCACCCCAAGATCTTGAGTGACCAACAGTGTTTACAATTTTTTTTGACTGGTGAAGGAAATTTGTCACAAAGTTAATTTCCTTCTTGGCTTGGTCAGAAATTTTATCCAATGGGTCAAATTCAATTGGTTGATGTTAAATTCACAGCTCCAGTTGTGTGGGAGCCATGAACACGTCTCCAGGCGTGTGGGAGCTGTGTGGGAGTCATGTAGGGCCCCACACGGCCTGTGGGAGTGGTTTAGGGCCCCACACGGCCTGTGAGAGTTGTGTAGGGCCCCATACACTACTCCATATAATTTATAATTTATTATTTATTATTTTCTATTTTTTTTATTTATTATTTATTATTTATTATTTATTATTTATTATTTATTTTTTATTTTTTATTTTTTATTTTTTATTATTTTTTATTATATATTATATATTATATATTATATATTATATATTATATATTATATATTATATATTATATATTATATATTATATATTATATATTATATATTATATATTATATATTATATATTATATATTATATATTATATATTATATATTATATATTATATATTATATATTATATATTATATATTATATATTATATATTATATATTATATATTATATATTATATATTATATATTATATATTATATATTATATATTATATATTATATATTATATATTATATATTATATATTATATATTATATATTATATATTATATATTATATATTATTATTTATTATTTATTACTTATTACTTATTGTTTATTATTTATTATTTATTATTTATTGTTTATTGTTTATTATTTATTATTTATTATTTATTATTTATTTTTTATTGTTTATTGTTTATTGTTTACTGTTTAATGTTTATTGTTTATTGTTTATTATTTATGGTTTATGGTTTATTATTTATTATTTATTATATATAATTTATTATTTATTATTTATTATTTATTATTTATCATTCATTATTTATTATTTAGTGGAGGCTAAACAACTTGATTTTTGTTGTTTAGTGTGCTGTACAACTCAAATGGGACGTGTAGCATGCCACACAGCCCATTTGAGGCATGTAGCATTCCACACGGCCCATTTGAGCCGTGTAGCATGCCACACGGCTCATTTGAGCCTTGTAGGGTGCCACACGACTCAATGAGCCGTGAATTTAACATTACCCAATTCAATTATTGTGACAAGACCCTTGTGATCAGAATTATTGAGAAAAATTACTTTGCCATGGCTGAAGAAATGGAATTGCTTGATTTTCTGCTTGGAATTTTCGAAATCAGCAGGTGAGGGTTTTTGATTGTTCTTTTTGTTTTCAGCAGTGATTTCAGGATACAGATCCAAAGCTTTTAGTTTCTGTCCAGACCATACAAAAATTTTGTTGATTCCCCCCTCTGAAAGTTCCAAAGAGATTTTAAATGCCCTCATTTGATCCCTCTTTTGATTAAAAGTCACCTGCTTTCCACCTCTCTTCATGTTTGTCACCTCATCTCCTTCCATCTTGTTACCTCCCAGGCAAATGCTCCGCTTGGGGTGAGGATCAAGAAGGGATTCAATTTATGGTATAACATTGTGAGTGCAGTGGGAGAAGCAATGGAATTGAAGGAAAATCCATCAAAAAAGGATTACCAAAAAAAAAAAAAAAAAAAAAAAAAAAAAAAAAAAACATCAGTCACGTGATCAAAAAAAAAAAACAGTCACATCATCAAAAAAAAAAAAAAAAAAAAAAAAAAAAAAAAAAAAATACCTGGGTGTGAACAAATTGGGCTGGACTTCAGGTTGGGCTTTGTGCCAGGCTTCAGGTCAGGCTTTTTGCCAGGCTTCAGGCTGGGCTATGGGGGCCAGGGAGGATGCGGCCTGGTGGTGAGGGAGGGGGGGTGGCTTGGTTGGCTGGGCAAGAGGGTGTTGGGGGGGGGGGGCAGCAGCAAACAAGAGGGATGGAGGGGGCCGGCGGCAGGGGAAGCAAGAGCAAACAAAGTGTGGGGGCAGGGCCGGAGCAGAAAAGGGGGGGGCAGAGCGGCAAGCCAGTGGCGGGGGCCAGCAAGCTGGCGCAGGGGCGGCAAGAGAAAATGAAGTGGGGGGAAGGGCCAGAGAAAAGGGGGTGGGGTGGCTGGCAATTGAATGGGGGGGGAAGGAAGCAAGCAAAGGGGGTGGGGGGCGGGGCTGGAGCAGCAAAGTGGGTGGGGGGCAGGGCTGGAACAGCAAAAGGGGGGGGCGGGGCTGGTCCAATTGAAGGGGGGGAAGGCAATCAAAGGGGGGGAAAGGTAGCAGAGGGGCTGGGCAAGCAAGGGAGCAGGGGGGGCAGGGCTGGAGAAATTGAGGGGGATGGCAGGGCCAGTGATCAAATAGGGGGGGCAAGGGAACAGAGGGGCTGGGAAAACAAGGGAGCAGGGGGGGTATGGTGAGGGAGAGGAGGTGAGGGAGCAAGCAAGAGGGAGAGGAGGTCAGCAAGGATGGAGGTAAGAGGATGATGAGGAAGAGGGGGGGGAACTTACCTGAGGAAAGAAGAAGTAAGGAGGTGGGGGGGCCTAAGGTGGATGGATCAAAGGATCAGTATCCATTGATAGGGATGGATGAGGAGGAGGAGGAGGGGGGGTCTTACCAGGGGCGCCAACCAAAGGAGGAGGGGAGGTGGAGGGTGAGGTGGTGGTGGTGGGTGAGGAGCAGGGGTGAGGTGGAGGTGGTTGGTGAGGAGGAGAAAGCAGTGGACCAACCGGTGGTTTGGTGGGGTAAGGTGGGTGGTTTGGAAGTTTTGAGTCTGTTTTGTCTAAGTCCACCCCATCAAAAGAGAAAAAAAAACAAACTCAGCCTAGGAATCTTGGGTGAACAACCAAAACCAAAAAAAATATGGTGAAGGGATTTTTTACCTGATTTGAAATCCAAAATTACTCATCAAAGCAAGCAAGGGTGAGATGAAGAATCTTTTCTCTCATAGAAAAAAATGAGGGAAAATATGAGACAGGGATGACTTGAGGCGGATCCAGAATATCATCTTCAAATATTTTGTCCCATTAATCTTTGATGTTGGCAAAAAGATTGTGAAGGATTGATTACACAAGTTATAATCCATTTGATGAGGAACTTCATCTCTTTCAGGTTTTGAAGCTGGTTTTACATTTCCCTTAAGCTGGACCATCTTCCTTTCAGGACTCCAACAGCATGCTCAATACAAACTTGTGATTGGGAAAGATGATAGTTGAAATTGGTTTTTCCTTGATTGTTGGAAAAAACATTCTGGTATGCTGGAACCACATACCACATATTTCTGACTAGCATAAGCTGAATTGTCCAGAAGGTATTGATCTTGGTCAAATTAGTTCTCTAGTCGTTGGGAAATCATCATGCAATTGAAAACATATGAATCATGACAAGAGCCCTGAAGGCCAGTGTGGAGGGATATGAACTTCTTGTTGTTATCACAAACAAGTTGTAGGGCCACAGAGTATCTAAATAAACAGATGAAACATATTTTGTCAGTGTCTGATCAAAATTTTTATCAAAGTCATTGGGAAAAAAATGAATCAATGGCCTCTTCTTCCAATCAAAATAGTGGTTGCCATCTAGCTTGGGTTTTTGACTCAAGGGGATGGTGGTTCTGCCAATAAACCAATGCAACCAGGAAAGGCTTCAGTATCCATTACTTGAGAAATCTACTTGCTTTATTCTTTTTTTGGCCAAGAAAGGACTGATCAATGGAAAGATAGTATAGCTATCATGACTCTTTTGGTGTATGAGTCAATGGTTCCATATCCAACTGAGGATAGATTATATAATTGATGAATTGCTGCTCCATTTCCATTTGATCCCAATCTACAAAGAGAAACAGCCAGTTGGATAGCTTGATTGCATTGAGGATTCCAAGAATTGTTCTGGAAGATGTGGTGGTCTTGAATCATCTCCAAACATTTTATGAATGAAGGCAATAGAGTTTGGAACAGTTGCTGGAAGCTTGAGTTGGGGAGGAGATGAAGATTTTGCCTTTCATACATAGGGTTGTGGAGAGTTTATCTTCTTGGAACCATGTATTGCTTTTTTGATAGAGCATTCAAAGCCAACCAAGTTGATTACAAATCTGAGTCTGAATTGTAGTTTGAATGGCAGTCAAATACTAAAAAAAGTTCAGTCAGATTTTTTGCATTTTCACTAGCTGCTCCAAGGTTTGATGGAACATGTTCAGAAAGATGGTGATTTGATGTGGGGTGATGAGATGATGATTAAATTAGTGTGAAGATGGAGATGTGAAGCAATAGAGATGTGAAGCAACAGAGATGTGAAGTGATGGAGATGTGAAGCAATGGAAATGAGATGTGTGTGATGCAATGGACATGGGATTGGTATGAATTTACTGAGGTGGAGGTTTGGATGGGTTTTTTGGATGTGATGGATGGTGGATGGATGATGATGCATAAATGGCATGTTTAATGGCTGGTTTGTGGTTTGAAATCAGCAATTTTAAAATACACCAGTTAGGGGGTATGTGTTCTGCAGAAACCGGCCATTAAAAATGGCGGGTTTTCTAACTCTGATACACCCTATTATTTATTATTTATTATTTATTATTTATTATTTATTATTTATTATTTATTATTTATTATTTATTATTTATTATTTATTATTTATTATTTATTATTTATTATTTATTATTTATTATTTATTATTTATTATTTATTATTTATTATTTATTATTTATTATTTATTATTTATTATTTATTATTTATTATTTATTATTTATTATTTATTATTTATTATTTATTATTTATTATTTATTATTTATTATTTATTATTTATTATTTATTATTTATTATTTATTATTTATTATTTATTATTTATTATTTATTATTTATTATTTATTATTTATTATTTATTATTTATTATTTATTATTTATTATTTATTATTTATTATTTATGATTTATTATTTATTATTTATTATTTATTATTTATTATTTATTATTTATGATATATGATTTATGATTTATGATTCATGATTTATGCTTTATTAGGGCGTATCAGAGTTAAGCAAACCTGCCATTTTTTAATTGTGGGCTTCAAACCAAATCCGCAATTTCAAACCCACCATTAAAAATAAAAATAAAAATCCACTTATTTCACATCAGACATGTCAGAGTTACCTGGAAAGAAGTGGGTTTTTTCAAATAAAGTATTTAAAGGCTTCCACCACCTGTCCACCTCATCAACCCTGGGCTTCCCACCTCCTTCTACCTCCAAACTCATTGCAAATTTTTTTACCTCTAGCCTCATCATAAAAATATTCACCACTCTCATCACTTTATCACTCTCATCACTCTGTCACCATCATCACTTGATCACTCACCACTTTATTGCTCTCATCACTTCATAGCTCTCATCACTTCATTGCTCTCATTGCTTAATTGCTCTCATCACTTCATTGGTCTCATTGCTTCATAACTCTCATCACTCTACCTCCAACAAGAACTTGTACCTCCAACCTCATCCAAACAATCCAATAATTGTTTTATTGCTCTTTCACTTTATTTCTTTTATCACTTCATATCTCTCATCACTTTATCTTGATTGTCACTTTATCCCTCTCATCACCTGTTTTCCCTTACTCTTTCCAAATGGCCCCTCAGCAAACCTCCCCCGGAAAGTCCACACAAAATTCCAGCACACCAAAGCAAACATCACCAAGGAAATCCACAACAAACAATACTCCCCCATCAGCTTCCAAGGCCACAAACAATCCTCCCCCATCAGCTTCTAAGGGCTCAAGTCAGCTCAAGAGAGCTGATCACATCATCCTGGTCAACTGGCTCCAAATTCCCTCCAACTATGATGCCTGCTTTTGATCAGACAATGAAACACGCATTGGCCAACCTCCATCCTCTAAGGTCAATGGTTATCTCCTGATGGCCAATGAACTCAAGAAAAAAACAACAGTTAGGCTGGATCTGTCATCCAAACTGATGAGGGAGTGATTCAAGAATTATTGAGCCAAGTACAAAAAGGCCCACTCCATTTCAATCTCCACTGGCTTTGGTATCACAAAATCTGAAAAAGCCAAAGGAATCAACTTGGTGGTTGATAAGTTGGACTCCATTTGCCCTTTTTATATTCAAATGGATGAAATCTTTGGAAAGAAGGCCAACATCACCCCCCTAGCTTCTTTTGATGCCCAAAAATCCAATTCAGTTGACGCTGAGGACTTGGCTGGGGATTCTCAGGCTAGCAATGGTGATCCCAAAGAAACCTATGAGTGGCCCCATCCAATGCCAAGGAGGATACTCAAAGGCAATCAGCTCCAATCACCTCTACTTCCAGGTTGATTGAGGAGTAAACCATATCTTGGACCCCTCCCCTCCTTCTTTGGATTTCTCTCTTCCTCTGTTAGCAGATCTCATCAACCTTGCTGATGTGGAGCAAGATACTCCTCAGTCTCCATTAACCTCAACATTGTTTCAAGTAATGAACCAAGCTATTTTCTCTTCCCTCTGGTTAATCCTGAATGATTTAGATTGTAAACAAACAGGCCCCTCCATTCCACAATGGCCAAAATCTCAAGCCAATGGGGCCTCCCACATTGCCTTCAAACACTAGTGACAACTTTTAGAATCAAACCTCCTCTGCTTGGGGTAAGCAAAAGGCCTGCAATTCCATCAATATCAACCCCAAAAGTCATCAAAAGAGGAGAAAACTTCTGGTTTTTCATGCTTTGAAGAAATCATGGAGAAGCAAGATTCATGTAATTCCATTGGTTGACCTTCCTTTCAAAATCATGCTCATTGCTTTTCCCCTGCAAAAAACAGTCAAATCACAAATTGAATCCAAAAAAGTTGAGTTTGAAAGAAAAAGTGGGATTGTTAACTGGCCATGGATGTTCAAAAGCAGAAAGCTGAGAGTTTGGCTCATCAACAAAAATGGGATGCTGAGTGGAAGTTGAAACATGCTGAGCTAGAATTCCAAAAAGGGGAAAAGGAGAAGGATCAACAGCAAGCACAACTGGAAAAGGAGAGGGAACAACTTGCAACCAAAAAAAAAGCATAAGGTATCAGTAGCCTTGGCTTGCATTTGTAGCATTAGAACAGTAGATAAAATACAGCAGATAAATCAAATTCTGGGCCTGTAAATATATTTTTATGGGTGAAAGAAAAACAAAAAAATAATTTTTGATTAAAATGTTTGAGATTATTCTTAACCCCACCAACATACAAATCTTTTTTGTTTTTATTTATATTTTTTTCTAGAGTAAATTTGGCCATTTTTCAAGTCCCTACAGGTGTTTCTAGTTGTTTCATTAATTCAAAGTTATATGGCCATTCTGGTATGGGTTGCTGTGTCCACAGCAGGAAAGGTATAGTGCTTGTAATTATTAGCTTCCCAAACCATTTTGACTATACCTTTTTGCTTTAAATCAATTCCAAAGCCAAGGTCATGAAAAAGAAATTTGCCATCTGATACTTGATATTTGTATGTATTTTCAATAATTTGACCATTTGATTTCTTGGTTGGAACCACAAGTAAGAAGGAGTAGCCAGAGATGTTGCCTTTGTCAATATAAGGAGATTTGTAAAAAGAATTCAAGGTGAAAGTGATGTGTGGGGAGCAATCAAAAGGTGTAGGCTTGGAACCAAATTACAACAAAAATAAACAGGGGATGTTGTTTTCCTTCATTGCATCACAGTTTGCTTCAAAGGAAAGTTTTGCCAAATTGCAAAAAATTTGTCCTAGAATTTTGGATACTTTGTTGGCCTTAAGGTTGAGGAAAGAATACTCTTGAGGAGAAGATCTAATGGATGATTTCTTCACATAACTTCCAAATAACTCTGAAGGGTGCATCAATTTTTGCCATCCAACTGCCCACATTTTTCCACCCCAAGATCTTGAAGGACCACCTGGGTTGACAAATTTATTTTGACTGGTGAAGGAAACTTGTCAAAAATTTGATGTCCTTCTTGTATTGGTCAGAAAGTTTCACCAATGGGAAAAATTTGATTATTGCAACCAGGGCTTCATGATCAGATTGATTGGGGACAATTACTTTTCCACAGTGGAAGAAATGGAACTGTTTGATTGTTTGTTTTGCTTTCTCAAAATCTTCCTGGGTTGGTTTTTGACTATTCTTTTTCTTTTCCGCAACAATTGAAGGTTACAGATCCAAAGGATGCTTTTTCCAAACCAACCAGACCACCTTTTCATTAATAACTTCCTCAGAAACCTCCAAAGATATTTTGGAATCTCTCATTTGATTCCTCTTTTGGCGAGCAGCCCTACTCTTCCCAGCTCTCTGTATGTTTTTCACGCCATTTCCTTCCATCTTGTTCCCTCCCAATCCTATACTTAGATTGGGGGTGAGGAACAAGAATAGATTCAGATGTTTGTGTAAAATTTTGAGGGGGGTGGGAGAAGAATTGGACATTCACCAATAGCTGTTGAGGGATTGAAAAAAAAACAGTCAGTCAAATGGGCATCAGCGGTGAAACAAGATTGGATCAAAGAAAATGAAACCAAACCTGGAATTGATCCCAAGTTCACCAGAAATGGGATCACCAAAAAAAAAAAAAAAAAAAAAAAAAAAAAAAAACCATACCCAAAAAAAAAAAAAACATGATATCAGCCTCCCCCCCCTCCCCCCCCCCCCCCCCAAAAAAAAAAAAAAAAAAAAAAAAAACAGGGCGTGAGAAAATTTGGCTGGCCCTTTGGGTTGGGCTTGGGTTGGGTTTTGGGTCAGCCCAAGCAACAAAAGGAGGGGGGGGGGCGGCTGTTGGTGGTTGAGGGGGGGGCCAGGCCAGCGGAGGGAGGTGGGGGGAACCAAGGGCCGTGGGGGGGCCAAGGGAAGTGGGGGGGCCCGTTAAGGGGGCGGGGCTGGCAGAGGGAGCCGCTGGGGGGCCGGCCAAGGGAGGTGGGGGGCTGCAAGCAAGGGCGTTGGGGGGGCCTGGTGGGGGGGCCAGGCCGGCAGAGGGAGCCTCGGGGGGCCGGCCAAGGGCGGTGGGGGGCTGCAAGCAAGGGAGTTGGGGGGGGCCAAGGGTGGTGGGGGGGTTGCAAGCAAGGGCGGTGGGGGGGCTGGGCCAGCAGAGGGAGATGGGGGGGTGCAAGCAAGGGTGGTGGGAGGTTGGGGGGTGCAAGCAAGGGGTGGAGGGAGGTGGGGGGGTGAGCCCCCAAGCAAGGGTGGTGGGGGCCGGCGGAGGGAGGTGGGGGGTCAGGCTGCTGAGCAAGGGTGGTGGGGCCAACCAAAGCAAGGGTGGTGGGGGGGGGAAGAGGGGGGGGGCATTAGTTGGGAGTAAGGGAGAGGGGGTGAGGGGGGTGGGCAAAGGGTGATGAGCAGGAGGGCGGGGGAGCTTACCTGAGGAAAGATTCAAGGAGGTGGGGGGGACCTAAAGGTGGGTGGAGAGTTTTATCAGCATCTGATGATCGGGATCATGAGGAGGAGGATGAGGAGTAGGGGCAGGAGCTTACCAGGGGGGGGGGGGAGTGGTGGGTGAGGTGGAGGTGGAGGGTGAGGTGGAGAGTGGACTGGTGGTGGGTGAGGAGGAGAGTAGACCAATGGTTTGGTGGGGTCAGGTGGGTGGTTTGGAAGTTTTGGTTCTGTTTTTGTCTAAGTCCACCAAAAAAAAAAATCCAAGTCAGCCTTGGATGCTTGTTTGAACAACTAAAACCAAAAAAGATATTTCAAATATTTAAAAACCAAATGCTACACATAAAAGTGAGCAAGTGCAAGGGGTAGAATCTGCTCTCTCATGGCCAAAGATGACATAGAAGATGAGATGGGGCTGACTTGAGGAGGATCATGAATATCATCTTCAAATATTTCATCCCATTCATCTTTGATGTCAGCCAAAAGATTGTGAAGGATTACACAAGTGATAATCCAGTTTATGAGGAACTTCATGTCTTTGGGGTTTTGAAGCTGGTTTTGCATTTCCCTTAAGCTGGCCCATCTTTGTTTCAGGACTCCTATGGCATGCTCAATTCAAACTTGTGATTGGGCAAGATGATATTTGAAATTGGTTTTTCCTTGATTGTTAGACAAAACATTCCGGTATTCTGGAACCACATATTTCCGACTAGCATAAGCTGAATTAGCAAGAAGTTATTGATTGTGGTCAAAGTAGTTCTCTGGTTGTTGGGCAATCTGCATCCAATTGAACATGTATGAATCAGGACAAGGACCTGGAAGGCCAGCATGGAGGGATATGAACTTCTTGTTGTTATCACAAACAAGTTGTAGTGCCACAGAGTATCTAAAAAAACAGACAAAACATATTTGGTCAGTGTTTGATCAATGGTGTTATCAAAGTGATTGGAAAGATATGAATCAATTGCCTTGCTTTACAATCAAAATAGTGGTTGCCATCTAGCTTGGGTTTTTGACTCAAGGAGATGGTGGTTCCATCAAAAAAACCAAGGAAACCAGGAAATCCATTACTTGAGATATCTCCTTGCGTTCTTCTTTTGTTGACCAAGAAAGGACTGAGCAAGGGAAAGATAGGATAGCAACCATGACTATTTTGGTGTATAAGTCAATGGTTCCATATCCAACTGAGAATATATTTTCTGATTGATGAATTGCTGCTCCATTCTCATTTGATCCCAATCTACAAAGAGCAACAGCCAGTTGGATAGCTGGATTGTGTTGAGGATTCCAAGAATTGTTCTGGAAGATGTGGTGGTCTTCAATCATCTCCAAAATTTTTATGAATGAAGGCAATATATTTTGGAACAGTTGCTGGAAGCTTAGGTCAGGGAGGAGATGAAGCTTTTGCCTTTCATAAATAGGGTTGTGGACAGTTTGTCTTCTTGGAACCATGTATTTCTTTTGTAATAGAGCATTCAAAGCCAACCAAGTTGATTAAAAATTGGAGTCTGAATCAGATTCTGAATGGCAGTCAAATACTCACAAAAGTTCAGTCATCTTTTTGCATTTTCAACTTGCTGCCAAGAAGTTTGATGGGACATGTTGAGAAATACAGTGATTTGATGTGGGGTGATGAGATGATGATTGAGATTTGTGTGAAGATGCAGATGTGAAGCAATAGAGATGTGAAGCAATAGAGATGTGAAGCAATAGAGATGTGAAGCAATAGAGATGTGAAGCAATGGAGATGTGAAGCAATGGAGATGAGATGTGTGTGATTTGATGGAGATGGGACCGGTATGGATTTGCTGATGTGGATGGGTGTTTTAGATGTGATGGATGGTGGGTGGATGATGATGCATAAATGGTGGGTTTAATGGCGGGTTTGATTTTTGAAATCTGCCATTTTCATGAAACCCGCCATTTTGAAATGCACCAGTTAGGGGGTATGTGTATTTCAGAAACCCACCATTAAAAATGGCCGGTTTCTAATGCCAGTTTGCTAACTCTGATAATTTATTATTTATTATTTATTATTTATTATTTATTATTTATTATTTATTATTTATTATTTATTATTTATTATTTATTATTTATTATTTATTATTTATTATTTATTATTTATTATTTATTATTTATTATTTATTATTTATTATTTATTATTTATTATTTATTATTTATTATTTATTATTTATTATTTATTATTTATTATTTATTATTTATTATTTATTATTTATTATTTATTATTTATTATTTATTATTTATTATTTATTATTTATTATTTATTATTTATTATTTATTATTTATTATTTATTATTTATTATTTATTATTTATTATTTACTATTTATTATTTATTATTTATTATTTATTATTTATTATTTATTATTTATTATTTATTATTTATTATTTATTATTTATTATTTATTATTTATTATTTATTATTTATTATTTATTATTTATTATTTATTATTTATTATTTATTATTTATTATTTATTATTTATTATTTATTATTTATTATTTATTATTTATTATTTATTATTTATTATTTATTATTTATTATTTATTATTTACTATTTATTATTTATTATTTATTATTTATTATTTATTATTTATTATTTATTATTTATTATTTATTATTTATTATTTATTATTTATTATTTATTATTTATTATTTATGATTTATTATTTATTATTTATGATTTATGATTTATTATTTATTATTTATGATTTATTATTTATTATTGATTATTGATTATTTATTGTTTATTTTTTACTAATGATTATTTTTTATGAATTGTTGATTATTGATTATTGTTTACTCATCTTTTCTTCACTTATCAAAAATTAAAATTGAAAGAACAGAAATTTCATACAACAACTTGAAACTCCAGCCTCAGTCACCTTAGCCCTTCTGGAACCCCAGTACATCCAACCTCTACCTCTGTATGCACTAGCTCTGCCTCCTGTGCATCTCCCTGCATATCCTGCTGGTTCTATTTCATCTCACAGGCCCTCCCTCTCTCTATTCCTTGGTCCATCCATCTCTCCTTCACCCAATTTTTACATGTGCATGTGCATACTCCCCCACTTTCTGGAAACCAGCCCACTTTCCCAGGAATTCTAGATAAGTACATGTCAGAACTTCCTGGACAGGCCCATTAACCACTACTGAAATAAGGACTCCAGCCCAACAGATTAACAATTAAAAACATGGGACCTCCTTCTACCAGTATCAGTCATTCACCCCTCAAGGCCTCCTCCTCAATTCTAACATATACTGGCCTCTCCTCTACTCTTGGGCTGATTCCCCCCAAGGAATTAGCATATGACTTCTTACTTGTTATTCCCCTTCCAGTAGGTTTCATCTCAGTAAAATAAAGCCAAACTAACTGCTAGACTCATCTCACCTTCCCCTCTGGTGTTACTATTATATTATTCAGCAAACCCATCTCATTCAGAGCTTTACTCTTGAACTATCCTCATCTTTTTTTCATCAAAACATTTTCTCTTCTCATTCCTAATCATCCTTAGCTCTGTGAGCAGTAGTTCTAGTTCCATCTTCCTCTTGCATTCCAGAAGAATCTGTGACAAGGACAGAAAACAAAATATAACAAAATGAAAAAACCAGACACAGGTGGCTTTGATGGCCCCACTATTTAAATAAAAAATAAAAGTGAAAATTAAGTAAAAAAGAAAAAATCTTTAAGGCTGGTGTTGATAGCCACAACAAAAGTGGACTGAAATGCTGTAAACAACTTTCTGGGCTATTTTCAAGGACAAATTTTCTGTTTCCATCATGGTTGTGTTTTTTGGCAGAAGTGGTAGCTATTGAAAACCAATCCACAGCTGCCTTGAAAACTACTGTTCTGGAAGTTTTGATGGCCTGCCACCAGAAGGGCTTGTGGGAAAACTTTTCAAAAGGGATTTTCTTAGCAGGAAAAATGCTAAGATCACACTTCATTGAGAAAAAGTTTGTTCTTGGTAATTTTGAGGGTGTGAATTTAGCCTGTTCCATTTTCAATTGTTTTCTCAGTCTCATGAATCAACTTAATGGATCAAATGAACTAATCCTTATTTTTAGAAAATGTTCCTTATGAAAATTATAAATATTCATTATTCTTGGGTCAAATTCAAGCTATATTGAGCTTAATTTGATTATGATTAGCCCTAGGTTCCAAGAAGTCAATCAAAAATTGGTTTTTACTCCTTTTGTAAGAGGGTGGTGTTCCATAGCCTTACATAACCTCCATCTGGATCCTCTGATCCCTGCCTGGGCCTTAGGTTCATCTTCTTCTTGATACCTATCTACAGAGACTACCATAGATCTTATTTTATTTTCTTTGACCCTTGATTGGTGATTGATTGATTCATTTGTTTTCATATCCTTGATTTTTTTTAGTATTTGAGTCATTCCACTATCATCCTTTATTTTCTTAGACCTTTAGTTGATCTTTCAGTCATTTATCTGAAAAGATTTCTGTTCAAGTGGCAATTGTCTCTAAACTAGCTATAGTTCCTTCTGATGAATACCAAATCACCCTAAATCTTTCTTTCACACTTCCATCTCAATTCCAACTTTGATTCCTGCTCTCCTACCTTGATAGACACTTTGAGATATTTTGTTGAAAGAGTTTTCTAAGTTATTGGCTCCTTTCTCCTCCCCTCTGATCACTTTTTTATTAGTATCAATTGATTGGTTTTTGATGAGATTCTTTTACTGAACTTACCCAAAGCAAAATCATTATTCTTTCAATCCCTCTCAGTCAATTCTTTCTCATTGAAAGCCCTCAAAAATAAAAGCAATAATAATAAAATAAAAAAATAACGGTGGTTTCAACCACACGTCATCCTTGTTCTGTTCACACATCTCATGGGCCTGGTTTAGAGAAATTGATTTTTTATTCAATAGGTCTTCTGAGGCTGTTTGAGGAATCCTGGAAGTACCGTGTAAGTTGTCCCTTTTGGCCAATCAATCGATCTTCACATCATTTGTTAATGATCAGCAGGCCGGAATTCCCCTCAAAGTATCTGGGATCCAGCCACCGATTCCCGATTTGTCAAAGATTGGGGGGAGGGGCAAGGGTCAGCCTTATTGACTTAAAATGCATGTGCATGTGTAAATCCATAAAAACTGAATACGTTAATATGCAAATTAGCTCTCATCTCAACCTTCTCGGATTTGTATAGAAACCCCGAAAGCCCGCTTTTCTTTGCGTGTGTTTTTTTTTTTTTTAAAAAAAAAAAGAGTCGGTGTGAATTCACTTCAAAACGAAGGAGATCACCAGGTCTGCCCTTTCCTGCATAGTCGATCATCTAGACTCAGCATAAAAGGTTGTTTGTTGATCCTTTTGATTGGCAATTATCCATGTACTTATGGACAGCCAAGTACTGAGCACTCGAAAGGAGAGATTGGATGAGTTAAGAGGTTGATAAACTTAGATCGAATTAGATAGATGTGATGCCTCAAGGCTAGCCAAAGCATCAAGCTAGCTTAAGTTAGACCCACAAGTTTCTTTTTCTTTTGTTTCCCGTCGACTGAACCAAAACGTCATCAGCTAGCTAGCTAGCTACATATTCAGAAAGCATTCATTTTCTTCCATTACCTGATCCGCACACGTTGCTCTCAAGCTTTCGAGTCGCCGACGTAGGCAAACCTCGGAAATCTCTGCGCTTGGAAGAACTTCCAACAGGCCTGTCACGACATCGACAGCCAAAGAAGTCACTCTGTTGTTCGATCTTTCTTTTTAGGGTCATTTTTGGTGCTTCCAACAACTAAGAAACAGATCGACTTAAATTGCAGATACATTCTCTTTTTATTTTTGGAGGCAAAAAATTCAAACAAACGAAAACCAGATGGTTAATTGTCAAAGGATGTGAAGCGAATGCTCATGTTTTTTCGTCTAACTAGATTCGAGTATCGAGGCCCTTGAATGTCGTCGGAAAAATTTCAACAGTCTATAGTTTGGATTTCCCCGAGTTGATGATTTGAACGAATTCTGGCTTCAAGGAAGCGCCACCGACCAAGAATCCGTCGATATCGGCCTCTCGAGCTTTGTGGAAAGGAACGAGCAAGCTCATATTTAGTAAAGGAAGATCGGGGTGATTAAAAAAGTAAATCACTCACCTAGTTCTTCACAGTTCTTCCCATTGACGCTTCCTCCGTAAATGATACGGATAGTCTCAGAGGTTTTTGAGTCCACGTGCTTCTTGAACCATTCTCGAATGGCTCGATGAACCTCTTGGGCTTGTTGAGGGGTGGCAACCTTGCCGGTGCCAATAGCCCAAACGGGTTCGTAGGCAACAACGACTCGATCCCAAGTTTGGTTGTGCTTGGCAATCCCTTTTTTAATACCATCCAACTGAGACTCGACGACCTGGAGGGTCTTATCAGCTTCCCGCTCGGAGAGACTTTCACCGATACAAGCGATCACGGATAGGTTAGCGGCTAGAGCAGCTCCAGTCTTAGCTCCGACGAACTCCGAATCCTCGTGAAACAAACTTCGACGCTCGGAATGTCCCAGAATCACCCAAGGGATCCGTGCATCAACAAGCTGATGGAATCTGATGGTTGAGGATTATGAGATGTGTATCAAAGAGCGCAAATAGGTAAGACGTCACTCAAAACATTGATGACGTCGAAACTGTGCGCGCACAAAAAAAAAAAAAAAAAAAAACAGCGGGAAGGACTCACGAGATTTCACCGGTAAAAGCACCAGATTTCTCAAGGTATCCATTTTGAGCACCAACTTGGATTGCCTTCTTGGCGGTGTCTCTTACCGGTAGAACTTATTTTGCGAAGATGGTCAAAACTTTCGATCAGAAACATGATCTCGAGCACAAAGAAGAAAAACCAACTGGCGCACTTACGGTAAAGTGAGGGAGGGGCGACCACCACCTCAGCATTGGGGTCAAGATCCGCATCGTTGAAGCTTTTGACAAGCTGTTGAAGTGATTCTAATGTGCCGTTCATCTTGAAGTTACCTATTTGAAGATTACCTCAGCTGGGCATGATCAAAACGAAGCTCTCAAATCAATTAAGCTCAAGAAAGCACTCGAAACCAACCTCCAACGAAAAACTTTCGGGGTGCCATTTTGCCGGACTTGAGTACAACTGGACAGGGTAATTAGGTTGTCTGATGCAGTCACTACAATCTGAATCTGTCTTTGAGAATCGATTTCTGTGTTGAGTTGGAGAACTGCTTTGATGGTTGTGTGGGGGGCAATGACGTAGCATTGTTGGGCACTCATTCTTATCAACACTGCCCGGTGATGCTCGTACGGGAGATCCCGTGGGAGCCCGAAATTCGTCGGAAGGACACTTCGATCCGGTTGGGGCCGACTGCCGTTGGAGTCTCAGGGTCAACCCGCCACTAGGCCATCCTAGTCGGCATGTGTACTCCCTCGTATGTACACAGTACACCAGGGCCAAACTGGGCTCTCTGGCTGGCAAAAGGATTCATGGCACCATCCAGTCCCATTGAATCACTTTAGAAGAAACATCTGTTCGCCAATGAAGATTCTTGACTTCACCAAAGTTTACATAAAAAATAAAATGAGGTTTACAATGTATTGACCATGAAAATAGATGTCATTTGTGATTTCCCAATCAATAAACCTGGATTCACTTGAATTTACACATCAAGGAAATGGAAAGTCACTTGAAATTCACCATTTGGAAAGAAAAAGAGCTCACTAAAAGGTCCAATCAAAATATTACAAACTTGAGTATCAAAGCCAACAAATGCATCTTCAATCATGCTATCAAAAATTCTAGAAAGTAAGACTAGCTTAAATTCAATCAATATTACCACCTATGAAACAAAGTAGATTCCTTGTATGATTTTTTTATGTTTTTTGTATGTTTCACAGGTCTGAATTTTGTATTTCACTTGGGTTTTCCATGCCTTTCACCCAGGTTTCACATCAAGTTTTCAAAAATGATTCTTTCTCACACAGTGTCACACAACCACCCCACGTACTATGGGGCAATCTTAGGTGGGTGTGAGCACAAAAGGTAGAATGATTATTGCAATAGAAATCCCAAATATAGCAAGGCTAACTGCAAAGTTTGAACTGTAGGTCCAAAGCCTCAAACAAGCTGCAAGAGGAATGAATTGTTTGAATAAAGGGAAACCAAGGCAAAGCCCAATTTGATAACTTTGGTTTCAGAAAGGTTGCATACAATGTATGAAATTAACTAACTGAGGTAACAATCTTCAGATGGACTGCATGGTCCTTATAAGGTAACCAGGGGTGACTAGATACAACCTGATGGAAAGTTGTCTACAGCTAGAAAGAAATGACACAATGAATGGCAGGAATGAGAATGGGAAAATTAAATTTACAGTACAGCTAACCAAGGTTGTAGCATAAGTACAAGACAATAGATTATGCAAATACCTGAACATATTGGATGAATTAATGAAATGAAATGTTTTGTGAAAGTTATGCAAATGAACAGAGGTGGATATGGAGAGAATGGGACTAGTCCTTCAGAAGATGTTTCAATTGATGTAGGCTTTCTATGCAACATGCAAGCCAAAGTGGCATATGTGACTGGAAATGGAATAGGTTGATCCAAGGGATTGAGTCAGTGGAAGATTGAGGAAGCAAGATTGATTGGATGGTCAACCGGTGTGGAAACTTAAGTGAGTAACCCTCACTTAGCCGTCCCTTGGTTACAGAGCCAATGGTTCTAGCGTCTGTAAGGTCTGAGGATGCCTCTTTAAGAGAGAGAAAAGAGAGAGATGATCCTCATAAAATCCCCCCTCCATGCTCCACCCCCCTTTTCTCCAACTCCTGCTGAGGGAGCTGGCGTTTTATGCCCTCCCCCCTTAGCCCTAACCTAGGTACAAACACAAGAACAATCTGACAACAATTGAAGAAGAAACCCTAGACCCAGAACCCTAACCCCACCTTAATCCGTACTGCCCTATCCCTTCAGCCCGCCTGCCATTACACACATCCAGTTTTTCCTTCCCGTGGCGCAGCCCTCCGCCGCACGCTACTTGAAGTTCACCATGCTTGTCTGTTGTGGAAACAAGAGAGGTGATACCCCCAAAAGTTGTCCTCAGTTTCCGGAAGTTATTGGTCTAAGCGTCTGTAAGGAGATTGGATGCGATGAGTTTAAGAATAGAGAGAGTGATGACAAGATAAATTCCTCCTTTCCAATCCTTCCCATACCATTCCCTGGTGGTCCGGTGATGATGATATATGATGATCTATGACAATGATCTCTCTAACCTGGGGTTGAGAGTGAGGTGTTTTTGAGTCCTCCCTCTCAACCCTAACCTGGGTACAACCACAAGCAACAAGATAGATGAAGTATGACCCCAAGTACAGAACCCTAGCTCCACCCTAACCCTACCACGTACCACCCACCCCGTCTGAAACCCTCCCCTTCAATGTCATGTACGTCCGGTTTGTCCTTCTCATGGAACAGCCCTCCACCACGCCCTACTTGGAGCCCCCCGGGTTTATCCGTCTGCGCCCGTCAGCAGATCCCACAATCCGTGATTCAGCCCGCGCTTATTCCTGCGCAAACCTCCGCCGCACCCTACTTGGAGCCCCCCAGGTTTATCCGTCCACCCGCATCCATGGATCCCACAATCCGTGAGTCAGCCCAGGCTTATGCCTGCGCAAACCTCCCCGGCGCGTATAACCCCTGATTGCCCCGCCCTTGCCTTCCAGAAAAGCCACCGGCAAGGTTGGTTGGGCCGGCTCCATCACTTGGTCCGCCTTCCCTGGGCGGGTCGTGGCCCAGTGCCCCCCAGAGTAGGCCCGACCCGCACCTGGTGCCGAGCCCCGCAATCCCTGCCGCTGAGCCCTCATCCGTTACTGCTGAGCCTGCAGCAGGCACTGCTGAGACCGCCCGCACCCCAAATGCTAAGCCCAACCTACCCAACTGCTGAGCGCGCAGCCCGCAATGCAGCTCCCAATCCAAGGTTATAAATACAACACCACACCGTATCCGCCCAATGCGCCGTTGTGAATATCCCCTTCCCGTGGTTGCCCCGCTCCTACTACTCAAAATAACCGCCTGCAAACGTGGTTGGGCCAGCTCCATTCCTGAGCCCATAATTACCAAGCAGGTTGCGGCCCGCCTCCCCTAGTCAAGCCCGGCCAACAACCAGCGTGCTGGTCCTGCTGCGCCCATTGCTGAGCCCCGCAGCAGCCGCTTCTGAGCCCGCAGTGGCCACTGCTGAGAACAGGCGCACCCCAATTGCTGAGCCTGACCTACCAAATGTTGAGCGCGCAGGCCGTGACAAAGTTCCTGACCCAAGGCTATATAATGAAACCACACCGGTCATTTGTTGGACTTGCAAGGTTTGCAGGTATAGACTGAGTTCCCAAGGTTCAAAGTTCACTAGAATAAGCCAGAGTTAGTAAGTAGATTGTACTAATTATGAGGTGAGCTTGTTGGTGTCATGCTTGTAGACTGAGGGAGATGGTACTGTGGAGAGGGATATGTCACAGAGATGATGAGGAAAATAGCCCTTAAGCTTGGGGTGTGAACTACAGAAATTATTTCAAAAATAACAAGGAAACTTCTTTTAAACTGATTGATCTCACCATAGAAAAATGAAGAAAATTATGAATCACAAAATGCCATAGCAAGTTTGAGTGATGTTATTTATAGAATGGCCTGTGAAATGTTTTCATCATCCAGTCTCATTTTATGTAAAATTGATAAACTTTGGCTTTAAAAAATCTTTTGAGACAAATTTACTAGCAAATTAAACATGGTAAATGGCTAGGACGTTTCTTGTTGGAAGGTATGATAATATTTTGTGAGTTTTTAGATTTAAAATTTTTTAAAAAGAAAATAAATTCATAGAAAAAACCTTATCATTCACATCTCTTGCAAATAATTTCCTTTTTTTTCCTCAAGAAAATGCTGGTTCCTGTCATACTGACACCTAACTCAGTCTAACATCAGTTCTGATCTACTTACCTCAGGAACTTCAACCTCAGGGATCTGAAGACTTTATTGGTATATCTCTTTCAACTACATATCCTCAGGATCTTCATGCCTTACATATCTACATATAGTCTAACCTCATGAATTATACATATAGACTCCTTAGGCTTGAAAGCACTTAATCTCTCAGGTTCTACATATCCTCTATCCTTCTTCACTCTGTCTATCCCATACTTCATTATGGTTTATCCTTTGGGAATCCTTATGTACATCCCCTTGCAGATTGTATTACATACTCTCTCTACTTATTACATAGTTTCATGACCTTCATGTACACTGTACATCCTCTTAATGTACCTTCCCAACTTAGACAGCCAGACCTGTAGCCTAGCCCCAATGTAGTAAGCAGCCAATCCCAATGTAGTAGCATACCTGATCAGCCCTCTCTGTTAACTTGACTTTTCCCTTGTAATCACATATTTAGTCTGAGTCCCAGTCACTTGTACCTCTGTTGTAGTTCCAGCCTCCTGTCTATTTAAGCAGACCTTCTCTTCCTCTTTCCTGATTTTTCCCCAAGAAATCATTTTACTACTTCTTACTAGGAATCCATCCCAGCAAGTTTCAACAGCACCCTATCTTCAAATTCAGTACTACTCTTCTCCTTGTAGCACTTTACAGTATCCTTTCCCCCAAGCCTACTGAGAGTAGAGTCTACTTTGTGCCAAGCCCTGCTTGAAAGCCAGCAGCCCTTGTGATATGAAACTGATTTCTTCCCCAGCAAAACCACCTTCACCAACCAAAATTTTTTACCTTATTTAATTGCACCAAATTTTTCTATTGAATTGTGGCAACTTTTGTTTGATCTTCCTTTACCATACTACCCCTATTCTTGAATTGACTTTGCTATTGAATTGGTGGCAATTTCATTTATCCTTCCTTCTTTTCATAAAACCATTCTTTAACGCCTTGCCTTGACACTTCAATGCTTTGACATCTTGCTTTGAAGCTTTGACCTCTTACTTTGACACTTTGATGCTTTGACGCCACCTTTGATGCTCCACTTTGATTCTTCAACGCTTCAACGCCAAGTTTGACATCCAATTTTGGGTAATCCTTTGATTATTATTTGGTTATAATAAATTCTTGAAAAATTGATCTCTTTCTGGTGAAGACAACTTTTGTTGGAATACTGGGCCATCTTTCCCTTATTTCTCTTATTCTCCCTTTATTCTTGTCCTTATTCTTTTTCTTTTTCATCTAGACATGTCTCATCTTCTCCATCATTCTCTCATCACTTTTCTCATTTTTTTTCTCTTTATTTCTCATCTGTTTTCTCTCACACCCACCTGTCAATTGCGCGCACCCAATCATCTCTTTCTCACAAATCACAGGCGCGCACACTCACATGTCACTAGATCTCAACAGCTTGTCCACTAGCTGAGGACAGATGGTTGAGTCAGACTGAAGGTTTCTTTCCTCATCCTTCTTTCTGACTCTACATCTGCATATCCTCAGGTGAGTATTATGGTTTTCTGATTCTTTCAGTTCTATCTTCATTTCCACTTCCTCTCTGTGTGTCACTATCATCATATCTGTTTATGATATGAAATACATCCTTCTTTCTGACTCTAAATCTGCGTATCCTCAGATTCCAATAGGTTATGAGCCCAGAGTTTCTGTTAATGACAAGATAAGCGCCACTCAAATCAGAAGGATCCGTCACTTCCAGTGCCAATATTAATCAACTATGGAAGAAGTGAACACCTCTCACCAAGTACTTAAAACTCCATCAATTGTCCCCCTTAGCGCTCCAGGCTCCAAATCAAACTGCCTCAATTGGGCCATGATTCTCAGAATCCACTTTTGGGCCTCAGGAGTTGGATATCTGATCAGCAATGATCCTCAAAAACCAAATCTGTTGAATTACTGTGAAAAGATTGAGCAATAGACAAGGGTCAAGAATTTGTCAAGATCTTCAGTAGATGGAGTTGAGTTTTGATAAGAGATGGAATGGCAGTAATGTAAGACAGTCAGAAATTGACAAGATGAGTGATTTAAAGTTCAGTTTGAGGAGTTTTGAGTAGTCAATTAAAGGTTAGAAAAGAAGAAGAAAAGAGAAGAAAGAAGAAGAAGAGGAAAAGAGACAAGAGTCAAAGAAGGAAAGAGTTGAGTTGATTGAGTAAGATAGTTGTGTTGAGCTGGAGTCGGCTTAACGTGGTTGAGATCATTGTCCATCAGTAGCATAGTAGAGAAGAGGGTTGAGATGATGTTTGTAGGGAGACATTGATGTGAAATGTAGAAGAATAAACATGACAGAGATCAGAGATGCGCAGATGAGACTGTAAGAGCAAAAAAAGAGACCAGAAAGAAAGGAGTGAAAGAGACAAAAAAAGAGAAGGGAAAAGAAAAGAAGAATAGAGAGAGAAATTTATTTGACAAAATCAAGAGATGTGGTCACAAGATAACCTTGCGGTGTGTTCATTTATATCCAGGTCAATAATGCCTTCAAATTTCCAATTCATACGCAAACATGAGGAAAGCGCTGTTGTGATGTGGAACGCTCTAAGATATGCTCACCAGGACAACTCATCAGGTGGAAGGATGTACTGGCTGCAAAAACTACTTCTCACCAGATTGAACAACAAAGAAATGACCACCCATTTGTCCAAAATTGTCTCATATGGAGAGAAGCTCTCCTCATTGATCACTACCAAAAATCCTCTCACTGTTGATGATCTGCAATCAACTGCAATCCTTCTTTTGTTACCTGACAATTGGTTGGGATGTGTATGCAGCATGATGAGCAAGGAATTGGTCCCATCCACCAAACTCATTTCTGCTCTTAAACAGGAACACCTCCACCGTCAAACCAGAAACAAAGACGTCTTGGCCAAATCAGAAAAATTTCAACAATCAAAAAACACTCACATCTCAAATCAAAACTTAGAACACAGACCATCAAAGATGGACTTTTGCACACACTGTAATGTTGAAGGACATTCATTCTCCAGATGCACAGAAGTATGGAAAATCTTAAACCAACTGAAGAAGACAAACAAGAGATCGAAGAACAGACCTGGGACAAACAAGCCAAAATCCGCAAATGAAAATATGAGTAAAACGGACACAAACAAAGTCAACTCTGACTCAGACAATTTCTCAGACTCACAAATCATAGTCAACGCAGGATCAGCTATTTGTAACTTGACAAACACCACCTCTAACTCTCTTGGGGACTCCAACCTAGATTCTGGATGTTCAGTCTTGATGACGCCATATGGGGATCAAGTCAAGAATAAAATTTGTCACAATACAGTCATTTGTCTTGCCAACAGATCAACAATCAACTCTGGTGAAAAAGGAATAATTCCATTTCCATTTGGACATCTGAAATTCCTGGTGGCCCCAGATCTTCATGATCCACTGCTCTCCATCTCAATTATCTGCAATGCCTGCCTGACTGTGGTTTTCCAAAAGGACAACTGCAAAATATTCAACAGATCAATCTTGAACATCAATCAAAAACAACTCCAAACTGGCTACCAAAAAGAGAACCTGTATTACCTGTCGCAAGATATTGTAAGCAACAAGGAATCAACCCACTCAAGTATTGCCCAAACATCTGACAACAGTCTTTTTGGCTATCACTGCAGGCTATCCCATCTAAACTTGAAATCACTCCAGAAGTATCTCAAGTCACATGGAATAACACCACACATAAATAAAAAGAAGGAGGTTCAGCAATGCATCACATGCATCCAATCCAAGATGAAAAGGAAACCCTTCCATTTGCGTTTGATTCACCGGTCAACCAAACCTGGGGAGCTTATCCATACAGATGTATGCAGCTTTGAAACCATCTCAAGAGAAGGGTACAAATATTTTGTAACCTTTATCAATGACTGCTCAAAGGTCATTTTTGCTTATCCCATTTGTCTCAGATCCAATGTCCTACTCTCCACTCAAACTTTCATCCGTTTCTTCAAAAGTAAATAAAATTCAAGAGTTATTTCCATCAGATTGGACAATGGTGGCAAATACCTAAATCAACCAATGAAAAATTTTCTTGCCTCAAAAGGAATCTTGCACAAACCTGGTCCACCCCACTCCCCAAAACTCAATGGTGTTGCCAAAAGGTCAAATTGGACTATTTCCAATCTGATTCAATGCTTGCTTCTGTTTTCAAACTTCCCAAAATCTTTTTGGGAAGATGCTCTACGCCACTGCCTGTTCTCGTTCAACTTGTATCCATGCAAGACCCCGCTAGGCTTTGTATCCCCAAACTCAATCCTAAACTCAACCAATTTCCACCCACAACACCTGCACCCCTTTGGATTCCTTTTGTGGTACAAAGTTCCTGAAGCCAACAGGAGCACACTGGATTGAAAAGGACGTCTGGCCGTTTTTCTCTCCTATCTTCTTGACCTCTCTGGTTTTACTCTGTTTGACCTGATCACCAATAAAACGGTCAAGTCCCATGACTGTCTTTTTAAGGACCTTTCCTTTCATTATGGTTGTCTTTTTGTCTCTGAAACTCCTCGATCTCCTGTTCCTGTAGAATTGCAGTGGCCTGATTTGCCTTTCAATCCCTCCAAACCTGTCCCTAACCCAACATCCTCTCCACTCTCTGTTGCACCCTCCCTCCCCCATCCTCTCCACTCTCTGTTGCACCCTCCCTCCCCCACCCCCCGTCTCTACCTCAATCTGATCCTTCCCCCCATCACCTTCAGTCATCCAGCCTTTCCAATCCTCCAGTACTGCCTTTTCTGATGACTCCATGACTCTTCCCCCCTTTGCTTTGACACCTCCTTCAACGTCACCACCTTCCCCCACCATCCCTCTCTCCCCAGCATCCTTGCCCGTTCCAAATCCCCTCTCATCTCAACCACCCTCTTGACCTCCGCCGCACCTGCCATCCCCACGCCATTCTTCTTGATTGTCTTTTCCCCCTTACTTCTTCAGAAACTTCTCCCAGCATGCCACCATCAAGGATGATCTTACTGCTCCCAAGACCTGGAAGCAACTTCTTTGCTCGCCCCATTGTTGCCACTGGATTGTCTGAGCTCAGGAGGAAATTTTGTCCCTCCAGGGGATGAATACGTGGAAGCTGGTTCCTCCCCCAAAGGGGAGAAAGATTATCCACAGAAATTGGGTCTTCAAGTTAAAAAGGCATCCTGATGGCTCCATCATCAAGCTAAAAGCAAGGCTTGTTGCCATGGGCTTCTCACAGGTCCATGGTTTGGACTTCTTCAATGTGTTTGCTCCTACCCTGCAACTTGAAACGCTCCGTTTGCTACTCAGCATCCTTGGTAATAAGGGATGGGTTGGTTGGCAATTGGACTTCAAGATGGCTTTCCTGAATGGTCATCTGGACAAACCCACTTTCATGGCTCAACCTCCTGGTTTTGAAGATCCCCAGCATCTGGATTGGGTCTGCAGAGTTACCAGGGCAATCTACGGTCTCAAGCAGTTGCCTTGTCAATGGAACATTGAACTCAACTCCACTATTCTTTCCTTGGGTCTCTTGCGTTCCGCATATGACCCCTCTCATTACTTTAAGCTCTCTGGCGGCGTACTGGTTGGGGATGTCACTGCCCATTTTGATGAACTTGCCATTTTTGGAATGTCCACCTTTGTCACCTCTTTCACAAAAGCGGTTGGCGGGTGTTTCAAGTTTGGGTCCAACAAAGAGCTCTCCCTTTTCCTCTCCATCTCCATCAGTTGTGATCTGCAAAGAAGGTCTGTTTCCATTTGTCAGATTCATTACATCTCCGCTTTTATGGCCTCATTTCTCCCCTATGATCCCACCACTGCTTGAAACCCCACGGATATCCACTTCAAGAACCTCTGCCCAGGCTCCTCCAACTCTCCCCCTTCCCCCCCCCAATAAAACCAATTGATTGGATCCCTTCTATGGGTGTCTCAATGCACCCGTCTGGACGTAGCCTTTTCTGTGAACAAAATTTCTCAGTTTCTTCAGAATCCCTCTCTCAACCACTGGAAAGCTGCCCTCCGTTTCCTCTGCTACCTCAATAAAACCCGCAATCACCATCTCACTCTGGGTGGTCCCTCCATCCAACTGTTGGGTTACAGAAACTTGGACTGGGTGGAAGACAAGGTTTATTGTAGATCAACTTTGGGGTACACCTTTTGGCTTGGCCTTGGCTCTACTCTTGGAAGTCCAAAAAGCAACCTATGGTCTTGCTCTTTAGCACCAAGGCAGAGTACAAGGCCCTATCTGACTCGTGCAAAGAGGGCCTCTGGCTCTGCAACATTTTGTTGGAGTTACACCTGCAGGACAACTCTCCTGTACCTCTGCTTGTCGGAGCATCACTTGCAAACAAAGCACATTGACGCCTGCCACCATTTCATCCGCAAATGCATCAATAAAGAGGTTTTCACGGTTAGTCATGTTGCTACTAACAACATGCTAGCAGATATGCTAACCAAGCCTCTTTCCTGTGTCCTCCTTGAATCTCATTGGCGTCTTTTTGGTTTCTCTGGCTTGTTAAAATTATGGCCAGCAATTAGCTTAGGAAAATGAGCAGTATTTAAAGCAAAAGAAATGCTGGACACTGGGTGTCAATATTGTCTCATGGGGCTCTCACAATGGGGCAATATCTTGGATGAATTTGATTGGAATGATGAATAAATGGATGGAAAACAGCAGGGAGAAAGGCTCCTTAAGTACAAAAGATTGGCCTCTTGTGAGCCCATGATACAACAAGCCAAAAGGCAAATTTTCCGCCCCAAAAGAGCTCTACAGGCTCTACTGGCCTTGTTACTTGGTTTGGACTACATCAGCCCACATGGCATCAGTCCCTGTACCCTTACAACCAGCCTATTCCGGTTATTTCTGGTGTTTCCACCTCAATGGGGCTGAACCAGCCCCTTAACTGTTCAATCCCCTTGGCTGGCTGTCCTTTACAACCAGCCATGTTGACCTTTACTGCCTTGTTTACGGGCTGGTTGCCTCATGCAGCCAGCCCCTGGCCCCTCAAATGGGCCAGGTGGGACCCAGGGCACACCTGGGTCCGGTCTTGGACTCACATGGGGGGGTGTGACCAGCGGACAGGCTGCCCCCCCCTCTTTCTCTCAAATCCCTCGGGGGGGTGGTCAAATCCCCTCACCAGGGGCCCTGGGGGTCAATACCCCCAGGGCGTCATCAAGTACGTTGGCCTGGGAGGTGATCAGGTCCCCCCAGGCCCATTGCTCCTCCCCCTCAGTAAAGGGGGGGGGGGGAGAACGCCCCTGCCCTACGTGGTTGCCTCAAAAAATCAATGGTGGGGGGGTGATGAAATCCCCCCCACCTTCCCGTTGCTACTCTTGCGGCCGGCGCCGCCACCTCCTTGGGCAAGGGGGTGGTCAGGTCCCCCCTGCCCTGACCAACCGCGCTGTCGTGGTTGGTCACTGGCTGGTTCAACCCAGCCAGCCTGCCCCCATCCCCTTTGTGACGGCAAGCGAGGGGAGGGGGAGCAAGCCGGGGCTGCAAGCACCGGCTCCGTGGCGCTGGTCACCTAGCGCGACCAGCCGGGCCTGCGCGGGATCCCTCAGCCGCGCAACAGCCCCACGGCGGGCCGTTGGGCCCCGCGTGGGCCGCACCAAGGAACACAGGCGGCCCCAAACGGGCCGCAACATGGGCAGCGGCCCCAAGCGGGCCGCGACACGGGCGGCGGCCCCAATAGGCCGCCCCAAGCCCTAATTGTGAGAATTACATACTTTGGCGGGCCAGCCCGTCTGGCCAAGTATGTCCATAATAAAGCTTGGGCCCTTTTATGCCCAAATAAGCCCATCTGGCTTGGGTGGCCCATCCACCCTGGAGGGCCCGTGAGGGCCCGTGTCCCAAAAGACCACAAAAATGTGTTTTGGCGCCCAAATTCCCAAAACCAATAACACCCACATAGGCCCACGTGGCCCATGTGATGTAAAATGGGCCGTGAAGGCCCATTTTTTTATCCCATTTGGATTACACACTCCTATGCTCATTACCTGAGTGCATCTGCATTTTAACATGGCTGTGGTTAGCAAGGGGGGGTGTTGGAATACTGGGCCATCTTTCCCTTATTTCTCTTATTCTCCCTGTATTCTTTTTCTTTTTCATCTAGCCATGTCTCATCTTCTCCATCATTCTCTCATCACTTTTCTCATTTTTTTTCTCTTTATCTCTCATCTGTTTTCTCTCACACCCACCTGTCAATTGTGCGCACCCAATCATCTCTTTCTCACAAATCACAGGCGTGCACACTCACATGTCACTAGATCTCAACAGCTTTTCCACTACCTGAGGACAGATGGTCGAGTCAGACTGAAGGTTTCTTTCCTCATCCTTCTTTCTGACTCTACATCTGCATATCCTCAGGTGATTATTATGGTTTTCTGATTCTCTCAGTTCTATCTTCATTTCCACTTCCTCTCTGTGTGTCACTATCATCTTATCTGTTTATGATATGAAATCCATCCTGCTTTCTGACTCTACATCTGCATATCCTCAGATTCCAATAACTTTTGGGTAACAAACTTCTTCTCAAGAAATACAATGCCTCCACAAAATGCTCTCTTCTCTCATATCTCCATCCCTGCTGTTACCTGCAGCTCCAGAGGCAGAGGGGTCACTGAACCAACTGACCCTTCAACTCCCAGAGCTTGTGAAACTGGAAGAACCTTCTCCAAATTAATAGCACCAGCGGCTACCACCTCTACTCCCATGGACACTGGATTATTGGATCCTGTTCCACAAGTTTCCATTTCTCCAATCCCTTCTGACCAAGTTAGTTTACACAGGGTTACAGGTCAATTTCCAAAAACTGGCTACAATGTCCTTGAATCCCCTGCCTATGATGCAAGCTTGGTTCTCATTCCAGGAGACAATGATGAGGATGATGAGAATGAGGACTCAGGATTTGATTCCAGAATCTTAATTTGTTTTCATTCACCTTCCCCAGAGGGTAATCCAAGTCCAACCTCTAAAGCTACTGCAGTCCCAACAACCTCCCAAGCTTCTAATAACCCTTCTCCTTCTCAGGGTGCTACTACTGACCCTGCTCTTCTGGCCATTCTTCAGCAAATGACCACTGAAATGACCCACCTTTCCAAACCTGCTCATAACTCAACTTCTTCTAATTTCAAATCTCCTTCCACTAATGCTACAGAAAAGTTTGATGGAACTAACCCAAAAAAGCCTAGGCCCTTTCTCCAAGCTTGTGAACTCATCTTTGCAAATGCTGAGAGGTTATTTGCTAATAATCTGAAAAAAGTTTTCTTTACAGTCTCTTACCTCTCAGGAAATGCTAGTTGATGAATCCGACCCTACCTTTCTCACATTGGTAATCATGAGCCAGATTTCTTACTAAAATCCTGGTTCTTAGTCACTCAACAACTCCATACTCTTTGGGGGGATTGGCTTGAAATCCAACTTTCTGAAAAAGAACTGACCCTTCTTAGGATGAAGGAAAATAGCTATGTAACTAACTACATCACTGAGTTTAGAACCTTCATGACCAAGGTCTCTTTTTGGGGTGAGAAACCCTTCTTTTTTCATTTTAGACAGGGATTCCCATTCAGACCCCTGGATCAGTTAGCAGGATATGATGGACCACAAGATACGCTTCAAGAGTTAATGGATATAGCTCTAAATTATGATACTTGTTACCATGAAAGGATAAGGGAAAAATATTTCAGCTCTCATCAGTTCCCAAAACCTTTTCCCAGCTTCTCAACTCCCCCCAAGACTTCAAAGCCCAGCCACAGAGTTAAGGTGAAAGCTAAGGCTGCCCCCAATGACTCAACTTATCATCCAAATCCCAATGTAGGGGAAGATGGACACCTCAAGTCTGAGGAAAAAGCTAGAAGATAAAAAGAGGGATTGTGTAACTACTGTTGAGGTGCTCAAAAATTTAGCCTTTGCAGGAAACAACCAGATTACAAACCCTTTCAGAAGCCCCCTCCAGCAAAACTTAAGCAGGGAGAAGACTAGGTGATGAGCATGTAGTACTCCAGGACCATCACCCCTCTCATATCCAATTACACACTTTGGAAGGGAAGACCTCTGAATCCCACAAAGACTTATGTTTTATTTTTTTACTTCATAACCAAGCTTATAATTTACTTATTGATTCAGGAGCATCAAAATATGTATTTCCAAATCTATGGTTTCTAAGTTTTCTCTGTCTCCTATACATCTAATTGCTTCCATTTTTCTTTTTCCCTTTAGCCCTTCCAACTCTCCTTCACAGGAAATCACTCATAAGGTGTCCTTCAATCTTTCCTTGCCTTCTTTTCACAACTTAGAATGTTATTTCTTGGTTGTTGATACTCCCCCAAAAGGATATTTTATTCTGGTTATTGACTTCCTTCATTTCTGGAATTCTGAGGTAAGTTGGCAATTGGGATTGATCACCCAAAGACAACAACCAAATTTATCTCATTCCCCTCCTGTTAAACTCTCCTTGGCCAATAATCACCTTCCACCAGTGAACCTGCAGATCACTGCTCCTGCTCCCTTGAGTCCATGCAACTGCAAAACTTTTCCTTGATTTCAACAAAGACTTCTGTGAACTGGATATTCTTTGGAAATTCTCTGAAATTCTTGGAGGATATAGAGGATGATCTATCCATTCAAATTTTGCAGATGATTATTTCCACTTCTGACTCTGTTTCAAAGCAGACTGCTGCTGAGGGTCTGGATGAAGATGAAGAAACTGAAGAAGTTGAAACTTTGATGGAGAGAGTTCCAAAAGCTTACCCCCTGCACCTTTCCTCTTTGTGAAAAAGAAGGATGGTGGTTGACAATTGTGTGTTAAATATTGAAAACTTAACGCTGTGACTCAAAAAAATTGGTATCCTATTCCTCCCATGACTCAGTTATTGAAATTCTTTTCTGTTTCTACTATGTTTTCTAAAATTTACCTCAGGTTTTCTTACAATATCCTTCAAATCAAAAAGGGTGATGAACATCTTACGGCATTCAGGACTCAGTTTGGTAGTTTTGAATATTTGGTTATGCCTTTTGGATTGACAAATGCTCATGCCTCTTTTCAATGTCTTGCTGATGAAATTTTCACTTACCTCCTGACAATTTGTGTGGTGGTATAACTTGATGATATTCTTATTTTTTCCAAGAACTTAGAATTACACACAGTTCATGTGTGTGAAGTCTTACACAGGCTTTGGAAAAACAACTTATAAACCAAAGCTTCTAAATGTGAATTTCATGCCACATCAGTGGATTACCTAGGATATGTTATCTCCAGGAATGGTCTTGAAATGGACAACTCCCAGGTCCAAAGGATCTTGGATTGGCCCACACCAGTGAAAAAAAGTCTCTGCAATAGTTTTTGGGTTTTTCTAATTTTTATCACAGGTTTATAATTAATTAATCTAGGAAGGTCCACCTCCCCAATGCTCTCACTGGTTCCAACCCCATTTTTCATTTATCTCCAGGGGCTTTGCAGCAGTTTGAGGACCTCAAACAAGCCTTTACCAAGGCACCTTTCCTTAGACATTTTGATCTTTCATTGAAAATTTTTCTTGAAACTGATGCAAGTGACTATGCCCTGGGAGCTGTGCTCACCCAAGTCTCTCTGGATGGATCCAAGCACCCAATTTCTTTTGATAGCAGAAAACTGGGCAGTGCTGAACTGAATTATGAAATCCATGATAAGGAAATTCTAGAAATGGTATGGGCTATCAATATCTGGAGAGCTTACTTCTTAAGCCTCTCCTTTCCCTATGAAGTTCTCACTGATAATTTTTCCTTGAAATAATTTATGACCTCCAAAGTTTTTACTTGCCGCCAAGCCCAGTGGGCTGAGTTCTTGTCTGAATTTGACTTCACTATAGTCTATAGACCTGGGAAGCACTCTATAGTGCCTGATATCTTGCCACATTGAGAAAATGTTCACCCCAAGGGGGGGATGCCCTATGCAGAAAAGAATCCAGAAAATGTTGAACAACTCCTGAAACAGACTGAATTTGAACCTTCTAGGATGTTCCTCATTTCCACTAAGCAGTTTGATTGAAACTTGGACAACTTAATTAAATCCCAGCTCTCCGACAAATCAACCCAACAGATTATTCAGAAGATAAATTAAAAGGAAAAAGTAAAGAGTTATTTAACAGATCCAGATACTGGCCTTCTTATCTTCAAGAATAGAATAGCAATCCCCAGGGAAGACAAACAGCTCCAAATTGAAATTTTACAACAATAACATGATTCCCCACTCTCTGGTCATCCTGGACAAGATAAAACAATTGATTTAGTCAAAAGAGATTTCCATTGGGAAAATATGAACTCCTTTATCAAGGATTATGTTTCCTCTTGTTACCTCTGCAGCAGAAACAACCCCCGTTACCATAAGAAGCTTGGACTCCTTCAACCTTTACCAATTCCAGATGCTCCCTGAACTTCACTCTCTATGGATTTTATCTCTCAGCTGCCACTATCTAAAAGATTTGAATCAATCCTGGTGGTAGTCAATTGTTTTTCAAAAATGTCTATCTTTATTAAAACAAGAACTGATATCCCCTCTGTGGAGTTAGCTAACCTACTAATCTCCAAAATCTTTTCCAAAAATGGACTTCCTGCTGACATTGTCAGTGACAGAGGATATTTATTTGTTTCCTCTTTCTGGAAAAATTTGTGCAAAAAATTACAGATAAAAAGAAATCTCTCCACAGCTTATCACCCTGAAACAGATTTTCAAACAGAACAGGCAAATCAGATCCTAGAAAAATTTCTTAGGATTTATGTCAGTTATCACCAAGACAACCGGAATACCTGGAGCCCTCTTGCTGAATTTGCCTACAACAATTCCACTCACACTTCTGCCAAGAAATCTCCTTTCTTCACCATTTATGGACAACACCCCAACTTTGACAGCCTACATGTAGTGGAAAACCAACCCTCCAGTCACTATATAACTCAGATTCATCAAAATCAGAAACAACTAGGAGTTGAATTGGAAAATTCAATTAAAACTTACAAGAGATATGCTGACCTCAAAATAAGTGATTTTCCTGACTCATTTTCTGTTGTAAAGAAATTTTGGCTCTCTTCTTAAAATATCAAAACTAATTTTCCAAATCATAAGCTCTCAGAGCAATGTTTAGGTCCTTTTTTGATTACAGAACAGATTGAATATTTTTTTTCAACTTCAACTTTCTCAACAATGGTCCACTATTCACCCAGTGTTCCACTCCTCCTTACTCAAGCCCTATCAAGATAACTCACTATTCTCTAGGCACCAAAAACCAACCAAAACAGTCCAAATTGATGGGGAGGAAGAATGGGAAGTGTCTCAGATACTTGACTCAAAGCTTAAGAGGGGTAAATTATTTTACTTAGTTGAATGGAAAGGTTTTCAAAACAATGAGGAAAGCACCACTTTGAAGCCTCACTCAAATCTAAAAAACTGCCCTACTTTAATTCAAAATTTTCATACACTCTACCCTTTAAAACCAAAAAAGTCCTTAAAATAAATAAACCAAATTCTCTCTTCAAAATATATATATATATAATATATCATGAGATTCATTTCTTCTTATTTTTTCCTCTGATTAGATAAAATCCCTTTCTCCTTTCTTCAACATATATAGATAAATCAAATTCTCTCTAAAAATCTCTCAATCTACTCTTTATAGTAAATAATAAAAGATATATAAAAAATATAGTAAACTCAAAAAAAAAACTCTTTTTCTATAGATATAACCATTTTTCAAATAGCTTCAAAAATCAACTCCTCAAACTCCTTTATTCTAGACATCCATGAATTAACTATTTTCAATTTTTCAGCTTGATAAGAATTAGGACCTCTTACAGTAGTTCCCACTTCAAAAGTATGACCAGCTAAAGCTAAAACATCACCTAATCCTTTCTTGAATTCTAAAATCTTTTTCTTTATAGCCTCTAAGAATACATACTTCTCTTTCCTTATTTCATCTTTCCATCCTTTCTTCAAAACTCCTGCAAATTAGAATTTAAATTCCTAGAATTTCTACTATAAACCTCAAAAGATTGATTCACCTGTTCTTCATTTAAAATTGAATGCTCTCTGAATCTATTACCCTCCATCATCTTCAACAAACTTTCTCCATTTTCTACCTCTTCCAACCATGCTTCTGCAACTTCTCTTCTCCCAATTCCCTGCTTCTTATTTCTTCTATCCTCTACAACCTTCATCTTCACCTCTAAATCTTTCATTTTATTTCTCAGATCCTCCAACTCTAGGGAATGATCTGATCTTCCCCCTTCTTTGATGATTAATCCATTCTGCTGGAATCCTTTCCCTTTTCCTACTTCCTTTTGAACCTCTCTAACTTCTTCAAATTCAATTAACTCCATCTCTAAACTTCCCTTGGCGTCTTCATCTTCTGCTACACTTCAACAGATCCCTTCAACGCTTTGACAGCTTGATCTTTGATGCTTCAACGTTGAGGTTCAATGGTTCAACCCTCAAAACTTTGACAGGTAGCCTTGAAAAGATCAGATAGACCCTCAACAACTTGTGGGATCAACCAAATTCTTTGACAACTGCCTTTGACACTTTGACGCTTTGACTGTTTGAAATTTGACCATTGACTTTGACGGCTTGACAACCTTCTTCAATATGTTTGACAGACTCCATTATTTCTCTTCCTCTCATTCTCTTTGATGGTGCTTGGAAAAACTCCTCATCTGAATCTACATGAGGGGTCTCCCACCTAATAAACGCCTCTCCATGCTCCTCATCACATAAACTTGACATCCCATCCAGCGCCAAACAACCAGTTCAATGCAAGTTATCCCTCTTCTCCTGCGTTTTTCAAAGCTTTTCCTCCATCAATTGAACTACCATACATATATCAGCATCTATTTAAACCTCAACAAGACAACCCAGCTGGACTTAACTGAAGATTCATCCAACCTGGATTAGTATTCCAATGTCATGGCATTTTCATCTGGAGCCTCCTCTACCTCAAAGGGTTGGCTCTTCTACTGGACCCACAGGGTTGACCCCAAGGTCTTCCTGTTCTGCTTATCCATCTCGCAGGTCTTTCCATATTGGCAAAAACTTTCACACTTTTCTGAATTTTGCTTGATGCTGGTGGTACATATTCTTTTGATCTTCTTACATCTATCACAGCTTGGGAAATATTGTTGGACTGGGTAGCAGTTGTTGGTTTTCTCCATGGTATAGGTTTGTGTGGATCATCTGTTGAACAAAGATAAGGATGGTGATGGTTGGTGGTAGGGGGAAGGAAATCTCAATTCAGACATGACTGAAGGAACAAGACAAGATGGCCTTTTCAACCTCTTCTTTTATGGTCATCAGGAGATGCCCTCCTTTTCACCAGGGGTTACTGTCATACTGACACCTAACTCAGTCTAACCTCAGTTTTAATCTACTTACCTCAGGAACTTCAACCTCAGGGCTCTGGAGACTTTATTGGTATATCTCCTTGAACTACATATCCTCAGGATCTTCATGCCTTACATATCTACATATAGTCTAACCTCATGCATTATGAATATAGACTCCTTAGGCTTGAAAATACTCAATCTCTAAGGTTCTACATATCCTATATCCTTCTTCACTCTGTCTATCCCATACTTCATTATGGTTTATCCTTTTGAAATCCTTAAGTAAATCCTCTTGCAGATTGTATTACATACTCTCTCTACTTAGTACATAGTGTCATGACCTTCATGTACACTGCACATCCTCTCACTGTACCTTCCCAACTTAGACAGCCAGACCTGTAGCCTAGCCTCAATGTAGTAAGAAGCCCATCCCAATGTAGTAGCATACCTGATCAGCCCTCTCTGTTACCTTGACTTTTCCCTTGTCATCACATATGTAGTCTGAGTCCCAGTCACTTGTACCTCTGTTGTAGTTCTAGCCTCCTGTCTATTTAAGCAGACCTTCTCTTCCTCTTTCCTGATTTTTCCCCAAGAAATCAGTTTGCTACTTCTTACTAGGAATCCATCCCAGAAAGTATCAACAGCACCCTACCTTCAAATTCAGTCCTACTCTGCTCCTTGTAGCACTTTCCAGTATCCTTTCCCCCAAGCCTACTGAGAGTAGAGTCACCTTTGTGCCAAGCCCTGCTTGCACACCAGCAGCACTTGTGACAGTTCCTTTCTGTGAGACTGGAGGCATGCTTGCTTGTTTCAGGTAGAAGAATGAAGTTTTTGGGAAGATGACCATATTGGCAATAGTGATATAGTTGGTAGACAATATTGATTTTCAATAATTAATAGTTGATTGCATGGATTGATTGGATGAATGAATGAAGGGGAAATAAAACTGTGTAGAGGAGGTCTTTTATAGACAAGATCTCCCTCACCAATATTAATATATACAAGCTAAGAGGAAAGGAATTGAAACATGCTTTTCTCCTTGGTTTCTTTTTTTGACCATGGAGTGCAATGAACATGAAATTTTCATTTTCTCTGATAGTCCTTTCTATTCTTATCTGTATAGGAAATTTCAGAATTAAATATATAAGAATTTCTTTTAATTGTTTTATTTATTTATATCATAATTTCTTTTCTTTTCTTCATTGGTATAATTTACCCAGGTTTCTGTGCTGTGTTGATATTTCTGTGACATAATTCACAGAGACGTAATCCTTGATAACTTTATCATTACTCAACATATTGAGATGATTCTTTTTTACATCAAGGCCCAAATTATCTTCTCTTTAAATTGGTAATAGAATCAGTTTTTTGTAGCAATTATTTTTCCCTCAAGAGGGATCAAAATCTCAACAGAATGAAGTTTCCAAATTTTTTTGGATGCAAGTTCAATAAGTGATTTCTTTTTCCAGTTTTATTTGATGAGAGTGACTAAAATATGATTGATGGTGGATGAATGATGAATTATTTGGTCTAAAAATGAATTCCTTTTATACATCTTCAATCAACAAATACAGAATTTTTCTTGCTTTTGTGGTTGCTTTGATATTACTTTTGGCCATGCCATGCTGAGGATTTTTTCCTGGCCTAGATCATGAGCCCATAAAACAATTCAGTGGTCAACACAGGACTAGCCTACATCATTACCCTTCATCATCATCATCATGATTTTCCATCCCTATCAAACCAATCAATAAAATAATATCCAGCCAGAATCACCACTCTAAATCACTCCAATGCAAGATGGAGGAAATAAATTGATTGACCAATCAAGGTTTATATAAAATCATCATCATCATTCATCCAAAACAGGACCAATCTCATCCCTTGTTTGACTTGAATCTACCTCAAGTCTATTACCCATCACTTCTCACAATCTATCATCCCCCTCAGTGATCATCATCGATTCTAATTATCATACCCACTCTTGGTCTCACTCCATCCTCAATACACAATCCCAAATAAAAATCTTGAAAAAATCAATCTAACCAAGCAATTCTCACCACCTGAATCCACAATCACCCATTTTCCTTGGCCATTAATCAGATCATCTTATTCAGAGTCCCACAGGATACCCAACCATTGGGCAAAAAATGACCAACCTCACCATCAATCAAAACTTTTTTATCCCAATCCAATTCTTCTTAATTGTTCTTCCCACACAAAAACTAAAAAAATGAATCAGGGTATCAAAAATATTGACAAATATTAGCCATCCAAGTTAACCCTCCCATTCAACAAGTCTTGAAAATAAATGGGGTTGACCAAGTTTAAAGATTTTAGACAGAATAAAATTCTGAATGATTTGATTGGGAGATTATATAAGGTAATCAATGGAAAGTTAGAGGAAGATTAATGGAGTTTGAGGTCAAAGTTTGAGAATCCAAGTTCTGGCTCTCAAGGGTGTTTGAATGGATAGGAATTTTCATGGGATGGCATGTTGGAGGTATTTTTTGTTTCTCAGAATTGAGAAAACTGATGGGGATGTGGAAGGATGAAGTGGAGGTGATTTGCTGGAGGGGGAGGGATAGGAAATGTTTTTTAGGGACATGGAGTAGGAGAGATGGTTGTGAGAAATAACTTAAGTTTTTCATTTCTTGATAAATGTGTGGATTTCAAGGTGAATGATAGTTTGTATTCTGTATTATTTTTCTGGATAACAACAAGACTTAGGATTCTAGCTGAAAATTAATCTTAGCTTAAATCTAAACTTCTTTGAGTTACAAAATCACCAGAATCAGCCTCTTACATATCTTCCTTTTTTAACTTCCATGCCATGATACCTACTCTAAACTTCAGCTCTTTTCCTGTCCTGAGGTGCTCATGGTTAATGGCCTCATTGGCCTTTTTAGATGTTCCTGGATGATTTGTGTCATCTTTTCATCCTAAAACTTCACATAGATTCATATTGAAAGTTAGTTGGCTTAAGATTACTTGGTCCATAAAACTTATTATAGATTTTTTTTAGTGTATTCACAAGTCTTTTTTTTTCTTTTAACATGGTTCCTTGCTTGATTTGAATTTTAGGAAATTCTTATTTGATGTCTGCAATATTTTGCTTAAGTCATTCTCTCAAATTCTTGTTTCAGTCTCTCCAATTAGTGTGAAAAATTCTGTTTTCTTAGTACTTGAATTATTTTCTTGCTTCACCAGTTGGGAAAGAAGGAGAGTGTTTGGAGAATCCTGGGGGCTGAGTGAGGGTATTAGGGGAACTGGAGTGAGATAGGATGAGATAGGAGCATGAGTAGGATGGGATGGGATGGTAAGAAGGGAGTATATTGATTGAAGGTATCCAGTTTGGGAAAATTATAGGGCTTTTTTTAATGGATTTCCCAATATTAAATTTGTTGAAGAGGATGGGGTTAACTCATTGGTTGAAGTGGGTTCATCATCATTTTTTTAAGTTTCAAACAAACAAAAAAGCTCTTTTATTGATGCATGCATCCTTAAAAGATAATTTTTTAAAACAGCTGGATGAGATAATTGAGCTTAATTCAAATTTTATTTATGGTGCAAAAAAAATCATCTTTTACCAATGCACACATCCATAAAAGAGAATCTTGGTGAAAAATCAAGGATATCTTGAAGGAACTGCAGAATACATTACCCCAGAATCTAAAAGGGCCTGGGTCAACATTTTTTCTTGAAGTAAGATCAATCCACAGTTAAAACTTTAAATTTTCAATCTTGACTGTTAAGCTGGACAATTCTGATGATTCAATGTGAACACATCTAAACTAGCCCATCTGTAAGGAAAAGAAATACTATCATTTCATTGGCCAATACTAAGGAAAGAGACCATAGAAATTTCAACCTAAATACCACAATCCTGTAACTGATTAACCACTATAAGAGAAAGAGTGCAAAATTTAACTCTCTTATTCATCCATAATGCCTTGAAAAAAACTCATAATTAACAAAATATTCTCCTTTGCAAAGATATTGCAAAATTCACGTCTTTGAAGCACTCCATAAACCAATCATCCAGAACTCCAAATCTTCATCTTCCTTAAAATTTTCATGCTCCATATAAAGTTTTCTTGTTCCTTTGATTGATATTTTTGACATTTTGTTTTGTGTTGTTTGCTTGCTGCTTATCCAATATTGCCTGCACTTCACTTCCAGCACCAATTCCTTCCTACTGGTCTTTCCCCTCAAATTTTGCAACATTTCTTGAGCTCCACCATTGATGGCAGCTGTTTTTCTCACTTCCTCCAATCCTCAAAAACAAATCAGTTTGCATTTTACTTGAAAAATTCCTTGCCTTCTCTCAACCTCAAAATAAAAATTGTTTTCATATATCTTGAAACATTTATTTCAGCCTCTGTGCCTTTAAAATGGCCCAGGCTGAATTAATTCCAAAAAAAATTATTAAGATCACTGAAATGACACCCCATGGTGTCATTGTCATCATTATAGTGCTTTTTTATTAAAATGAAGCCTTTAGGCATGCCTTCCTACCCATGGAAGGCATGAGGCCCTTTTAAGGTTTCAAGGGGTGCCTGTTGTGAGATAAAACACCATTTGATGGCTTTCTGGCCCCCCAAAGGCCAAAAAATTTAATTGAGGCCCTGTGGGGCTAACTTAAGGCCTCCAGACCCCCTTTGGGGTCTTTCTGGGGTAGAAATTTTGGATAATACTAATATGGATACCAATTAGAGTAAATTTAATATTTTAAAATGCAATGGACATAATTTTCTTTCAAGGAGTTCAAATCTGAACTCAGATTTTTTAAAAAAACTTCATAAAATTTAAGAAAAATGATAAGAATTCATTTTTTTACACATAATTTAACATTTCAAGTGGAATTTAAATACCTTTGTACCAAAAAATCAAAAAACACAAAAAAATGCTACATATACCTATATCATCCTAGGAATTAAAAAATTCTGGAATATGCAAACAAAAATATAATCCAGTACATAAATAATTCTAAATAATATATGAAAACATACCTCTTGGACAAAAATTGAAGATTTTTGATGGAGTGAAGATAAATTTGTACCAGGCATAAAAAATGATAGGAAAATAGTAAAAATATCTATATGACAAGGAGATTTCAAATATTTCACAATTTTCTAACAATAGTTTCATCAAGTACAACAATAAAAAAATCAAATGTAAAAAAAATTATTCTTGAAAAAAATAAAATTTTTATATTTCTTTGATCATTCATGCACTTGGTGGAGTTCCTTTTGTAATTTTTTTGATTATATTTTAATTCCTCACATCAAAAAAAAAGTTAATTTGGAGGTTTTTTAAAAGCACTATAATGATTCCAATGATGCCTTTTGGCATCATTTTAGCAATTTTGTTGCCAAAATAAACCCTTTTTTTGTCATTGGCATGATTTTAGGAATTTTAGTGGTTTTAATATAGCCCAGGCCCTTCAAAACATTTAGTTCATACTTAGCTCCCTCTTGGTTTAATCTTCAAATATACTCATTGAATTCTCTTCCAATGGTCTGTTTGGGGAAGGGGTGTTTTGAGTTATTGGCTTCCTCATCTTTTCTGCTCAACTGAATCTCTGAGTGCTATCTATCTGATTATAATTATTAGTAAATTACTTAGGTAATTTTGGTCTGCCATGTCCAAAATTTACATTATCTAAAATATTATTATCATTTTAATTTTCCAAAAACCTTTCTTATATTATGCATGACTGTGATAATTCCTGCTATCCATCTTCCTTGTATCATCACCATAACTCAAGTATTCCTGCAATTTTAGCCTCCCAGCCATCACATCTTACTCATTTCACAGGCTCTATACTCAAATTTTTCAAAAAAAAGCTGGAGTGATACTATTTTTACATCCAACCTCTCAACCAATACATCCCATTTCTCTCTTATTTAATATTCAATACTTATCAGGCTCAAACTTTAGTTCTCTAGTTGTCCTCAAATACCTTTCTGAGTCTGATTCTTTGATTGGAATCCATCAGTTCATCCCCTTATATGTGCCATCTTACCTAAGCCTTTACTGGATTTCTGGTCCCATCTGGAACCCTCAATTCAGATTGTAAAATCCTCTAAAATTCATTCTACAACAATTTTTTCTCTAATCTGTTTGTTAAAAATCACACCAAAAAAAAAGTGATGGCACTTGCTAGCAAGTTCCATAAAGGAAGCTCTGGTTGAAGCTCTCTCCAATTTCTAGTTGAAGGTATTTTCATGCTCTAACAATTTTTTGGTGCATATTTACTGTGCAAAATTGTGCATTGAAGCTTGGGTGAATCTTGACCTGAGGTTTGCCGGAGCTTGAAATGAGCTTGGCCGGAGCTTTACCTGAGCTTTGTCATACATTGGGCTTGAGCTCCTTGATGGTACTTGCGAGCAAGTGACATGCAGAGTTCTTTGGTTTCAGATTCCTGGAATTTTTAGGCACAATTTTAGTGAAATTATTCCAAATTCAAATCTCATATTTTGGGAAATCAGATTGAATTTCATTTTCCACAAAGGTGACATCAGGTTGATTTTCATTTTTAGCATAGGTGAAATCTGGTTGAATTTTTTTTCCATGAAGGTGAAGCTCACCATAACTCTGAGATAAAGCATTGTGAAATACAGAGTTTATAATTTACTTTTTATGGTGAATCTTTGGATACTTATTGGGGAAAAAATTGGAAAAAAAAGTTGAATTCATATCACTTGTCAGCCAGAGAGCTCAGGTTGGCCCTTGTTATCTGTACCTGGGTACATATTGCTCCCCCACAGGAAAATTCTGCAACAAAAGAGGTGGATTAAATTGCAAACTGAGTTTTACCTATGTAATATCTTTGAAAGAATTTTTACTCATGAATGGAAAATTTCAACTTTCAAATTTCACACACATTTCACAATTGACAAGAATTTCTTTTAGAGGTATAATACCACAAAGTCAAGTTTACCTTCTGCTACAAGGGAAAGGATGATAGGTTCCAAAAATTCTATTATAGGTTCCCCAAAGGTTCAAAAATGTTCCACAAAGTTTGGAAGGGTTCCATAACATTCTGGGGTGTCTTTCAGAATTTTTTCCAGAAGAGGATAATCAATGTTTGAACATTTTAGGTGATGTTCAAACTGGGTTGCAGTGGTATCTATTGGCTTATAAACTTTAGAGATGTTAAAAGCAGTTAAACTGCCTATGGGCCATCCTAGTTGGCATTTATAATCCCCCTGTAAACAGTAGATGGGTCCATAACATTGTTTGAAGGCACAAACCCATGAAAACTGTGGTTTCAATTTTTCATGGTGTGGTGGCTATTGCCATGCTTTGAACTTATAGGTTGTTTTTTACCATCATGTCAACATATTCCCCCTCCAAAGCATATCTACCCTGGTCTGATATGGTGAAAAAAATAGCACAATGATTATCAAGTGCAGTAGGTTTACTAATTTTGGTATGAAATAAAAGGGAATATATATTTCTTGTAACTTTTCATTATTTTCAATTTCACTTGTAATTTGAAGTATCACCTACAACCAGTTCTGATCAACTCTGTGTTTGGGCTCATCCCCTTTCACTTCCAATTCTGTTCAGCCATATAATTCAATTCCTAGCCACAACTTCAAACCATTTCCAGTCACTATCAAAAAATAAGTTTGCAAATTATATAGCCAATCATCTTTTAATTACTTTTCTAAATAATCAAGCCCTATTATTCTCAGGAATCATGTCCAAATTTTTCATTCAAACTTAAATCACACTAATTACCATTTTCATGGAAATTTCATTTTCTCCTTGCAGTTGCATTTTTTTCATTGCATTCTTTTATATATTCTGCTTGTACCTCACTTTTGTCCCTTAATTTAGTCTTCATTTTATACAAACTCATTGCATCCTTTCTATTCCCAGATAGAGAGTAAATCTACCAGTTTTTATCAATTCATCCTTACCACCATGTAGATTACCTGAAAATTCAAAGTCCTTCAGCTGAAGATTGGTTCCTCAGTTATTTAATTTCACAAAATCTTGCATATTTCTGAGACTAATTATTTAAATAAAGATTTGCTTCAGTTTCCTTATTAAAGAATCTTTCCTTGCACCTTGCACTTTAATTATAACATCAAATTTTGAATGCAAAGAATAGCCGTAATAAACTCAAGTTCATGTAGAATTGGTCAAATTGTGTGGAATCTAACACGCCACCAGACCGTGGTGAGCCTCTGGGCTAACCAAGGTATTAGGTTTTTTTTAAAAAAGGGCATGTGGAACCCAAAATCGCCAGCTTGGCACCTAGCCAAGTGATCTTTTTGACCTTCCAAGCCTCACCTGGCACACAGACAGATGAAATAAGGGCCTTACAAAGTTTTTCTTGGTGCTGATCAAATATGCTTGTGCTGACCCATTATCAACAAGATTCTCTCACTTTTTCCAAACCAAAAATTACAAAAGTTATTTGGTTGATTCTCTTGAATGCGCACCCATGTACTGAGAGGGACAAAAGATTATTTGTATGTGGTGAAAATGAAAACCGCTGTTTTTGGGGGTGCGCAATCCCCCCAAATTCATGCCAGACTTTAGGGCTTGTAAAGTTACTTGTCTTTTTTTTGGTGTTTTTACTTTAGGGCTTGTTGAGTTACTTGCATTTTTTTTGGTGTTTTTACTTTAGGGCTTGTCAAGTTACCAGTCTTTTTTTTTGTTTTTTTATTTTAGGTATTTTCATGTTACTTGTCTTTTTTTTTGGTGTTTCTAGTTTAGGGCTAGTCCACTTGTGTTTTTTTTTTGGTTCTTTTTAATTTAGGGCTAGTCCATTGGATAGTCCCAGTTTTTTTTGTTTTTTTTTTCAACCAAAAAATCAACATTTTTTTGATTTCTTTGATTTTTTGGTTGATTCCTGTTTTTTGGAAGATTTATTTGATTCATGGGTTATGTAAGTTCCCTTTCATTCCATTTTTTTTGGCTCACCACGGTCCTGTGGCGTTTTAGATGTCACAAAACTACATTTGAGCCGTGTACAACTCCACACGGCTTGAATGTAGTCATGTGGAATCTGACACACCGTTGGACCAGGCTGGGTGGGCCGCGCAACTCTTTGAGCCGTGGGGGGTTGTACACGGCTTGGATTGGACCATGTGGCGTGCCATATGGCCCACTTTGAACTGTGTCCACGGCTCAATGAGCCGTGATTTTAACATTACCCTTTTATATTTTATATTCTATATTTTTGTTTCTTTTTAAACCAAAAAATCAGTATTTTTTGATTTTTTGGTTGATTTCTGTTTTTTATTAATTTATTTTATTTTAGTTTTTTTTAAGCCTGCAATTCTTTTAGTTGTGTGGCATGGAACAAAACTAGATTTGAGTTATTTACAACCCTACACGACTTGAATGTCAAGTCATGTGAAGGCTACACAACTTGAGTTTAGTTTTTTAGCGTGCCACACAACTCAAATGGGCTGTTTAAGATGCCGCATGGCCCATTTGAGCCGTGTATCATGCCACACGTCCCATTTGAGTTGTGTAGCATGCCACGCGGCCCATTTGAGTTTTGTAGCATTCCACATGGCCCATTTGAGTTGTGTAGCATGCCACATGGCCCATCTGAGTTGTGTAGCATGCCAAATGGCCCCTTTGAGTCTTGAACACAACTCAAAGAGTTGTGAATTTAACATTACCCTTGTTTAATTATGAATCTTGTGTGAAAATAAAAGCTGAAAAAAAGCCTCACATAATTTTTGTGCCCTTTTCAATTCCCACTGTAAGACTGCAAGCTCACAATTTGGAAAATTATTTGGAAAGATAAGGTTAAAAAAATATTGAAAAGAATGTCTCATTTTTGATGTTAATCCCATTTTATGGCACAAAAATGAAGTACTAAAAATCTAAAAAACTTGCATTTGAATTTCCTGTCAAATTTGAAAACTTTCTGTCACTTCAAATTTTCCAAAATTATAATAATAATAAATTAAAAATGTGAAAAGATTTGGGATGTAGAGCAGTTTTTCATTTCTTTGAGTGTAGTTTTGAAGGCCTTCAAATTGGCCAAAAACTCCCATCTTTCTGTTTCAGATACTTTGGATGCCTCTCTAGGAGCTCCTTTTTCTTTTCTTATTTTTTTTTTTGACTACTCCACAAAACTGCACAAAATCAAGGATTAGAATGTGGATTTGGGAAGTTTCAAGATGTTTTGGAAACATTGAAACTGCAAAAAATCAAGGGTTGGGGGCATGAAAAAAATAACACCCTATATTAATTTTAACTTTCCCCTCATGTGAAAATTATTTTTGGGGAAAGGTTTAGCAGTAAATTAGTACAGCCAGTATCATTTTTTTTCCCTTTCATATTTCCCATACCTGCTTTCCAGAATTCCTGTCTGTTTTCCAGAAAGGGGAAATAAATTAAACATACAACCCAGGCAGAGTAGAAAAGAATTTGCACAGTGCAGCAAGAAATTTTGGCCCAGTAAGCAGTCATTCAAAAAAGGTGGCCAGAAAATCAAGGAAGGTGAACTTTTCAGTGGGAAGGGTGAAAATTTTTCCCAGAAAAAGTGATACCATAAATAATTATCTGTTCTTATTAGTGCAATTTTGCATGTATGTACTGATACAAGAATTTTTAAAAAATCAACTACTCAATCACATACCCTTCAAAAGTCTCTCCACCATCCCCCAGCTGGTCGGATTGGTAGAGAAAATTTCCTTGAACTCAAAATGTTTCTTAGGGCTGTTTGTAAAAGATCTGTTTTTTTGCCAATCCTTTCATCAATCATCCTCCTGACTGGACTGCTCTGCATTAGTTGTTAACTTGATGCTCTGAAACATACTGAGGAACTCATAAATCCCGGTTTGATGATCCCATCAATGAACTGTAAGATGCCATTTGTAAGTAAGGTCCATGGAATAGTGAATAGTTATTCAAGCATACACACAAGTACTTAGTATGTCTGCGGAAAGAAAGCATTTGGGCCTGTCTCAAGTTCTCCAACCACCACAAGCCTCAATTGAGTTTTGTGACTTAGCCATAATCATCAAATACATCTCCCATCAACCCATGCCTGACACATACATATAGGGCAATGTTGAATTTGCAACCTCACACCCTCCATTCACAACCTATAATGGGCCGTGTGGTGTGGTTTGCAACCCAGGTTGGTTTCAAACATCATTTTGCGGTCCAGATAGGTTGCAAAATGTGCCAAGAGACCAATTTTAGGTCATGAAAGGAGAGTGTGAGGTCACAAATTTTTATATTTTTAATTTTTTTATTTATAAAATAAACAAATATTTTTATTTTTAATTTAATTTAACTGTTTTTGTTTATTTATTTTTTAATTTGGTTATTTATTCAACTTTAATTTAATTACTTAGTTGTTTATTTTATTTATTTTTGATTTACTTATCTATTAATTTTATTTGTTTATTTATTTATTCATTTATGGCATTAATTTTCTCATGACCCCAATCCTTTATTTCATGGAATACATCTATCTGCCCTTGCACACCTCTGCTGCTACACAGACAAATACTTTATTTCACGGTACTTTCAAGAATTTACTTTTTTTGAGTTCTAAAAATTCAGTCCCATAGCTGGGGTTCACAAACCCCCCAAAAAAATCTTTGGTAATTTTGGGCGCATTAGAAACCCTCCAAAAATAGAATCAAAAAATGAAAGAATTTGGCAAAAACCCATTTTCCCATGGGTTTTTGGATCCTTATTTTGGCCATTTTAATTATGATTTTTTGGTTACTTCAGCTACCAAATATTTCTAGAAAAATTGAAAGAGCTTTCCAATATTTCTTTCATATTTTTTGGATGTATCTTTTTACCTTAAAAAATTCCATCAAAAAACCCAAAAATTCAAAGAATTCAAATTTCTCATTGGGAATTTGAACTCTGGTATTTTTATTTTGATTTAATTTTTTTTGGTGATTCAAGCTTTCAAAAATCTCAAGCAACATTCAAAGAGAATTTAAATAATTTTTAACAGACTTTTTGGATGTATTATATTACCTCAAAAAATTCCTTCCAAAAAGCAAATAATTCAAAAAATTCAATTTTCTCATCAGACTTTTGGATCCTTTTTTTTGCCTGTTTGATTTTTTTTTTTTGGTGTTTCAAGCTTTTAGGAATTTAACACAAATATTCAAGATATTTTCAAAAGTTTTTTGAGAATTTTTGGAGGTATCTTTGGCCTCCCAAAATAAAATCCAATGTAAAAACCCTTTAACTTAACACATCTATTGCAATGTTTTTGTTTTACATCTTAAATCAAAATTTCCGCAAATTTTTCTTTAAAAAACTTTAGAATAGAGTCCAAAGACTCAAATAATTAAAATTCTCACCACTGGTCACATTTTGTACCTCTCAAATTATGAATGACAATGAACATAATACCAAATAAAAGGGTGGTCTCTTCTTAATGATCCTTTTTTGATTTATTTCTCCTGAAATAAATAACAATAATCTGAGATATTTGAAGCTCCAGATTTAAATACATTTTATGAAGATTTCCAAAAATTATTTTTTGGAAATTTTTGAGGCACTATTTGTGTCTCAAAAATCAAAAAAAAAAACCATCATATTAGACCCCTTTTTGGTTCTGGGACTCTTCTTTGAGCCCTTTCACATTCATATATTCAAGATTACTTAAAATATTTTCCTGGGACCTCCACCCATCTTGGATTTCTCCAATTATTTTATAAACCACCCCCTTGACCTCTTCCACCACACCATTCCACTACCATACCATACCACACCATACCACAACAAACCTCATAACCTCACCTCACCACTCCACACCACTCCAAACCACACCACTCATCACCACACCCCTTCACAAACCACTCATCATCCTTCACCCCTCCTCAAAAAAAATAACTCAACACTCCAGATACTTTCAAAAAATTCTTTTGCCTCTTATATCAAGTCTCTGAATACCTTTTTTTCACTCAATTTCTTCTCTATATATTTCTTAAATATCAACTCCTATCTACACTATTTCTTAAAAAGAAAATATCTTTTTTCAATTGCTCAAGGAAAAATCTACCCACTTTTCAGAACTGTTTCACCAGACCTATTATCAATTATCTCATCTAACCAAAATAATGATTCAAATCCTCTTTCCCCTTCTTCATCTAATCAAACTCCTGATTTCACCCCTCTGGCCCCTCCTCCTGAGCTATCATATAATAAAAAGGAGGCGCTGGCTGAAGCTATCCAATCATGGGAAAATTCTCACGGATATGCCATATCTACCAGAGTATTCAATACCAAGAAACATAACTACACTTATCAATGTGAAACAATTTGGGGAATATAAACCCATAAAAGATACAAAAAAGTTGAAAAAATCAAGAAAGAACAATTTTCCTTTCAGATTATCATGCAATTTTTCCCAAAGATTAGTTTTCTTGGTGCTAAAGTTTATATTTCCAGACCACAACCATCCACCTTCAAATTATCCTTCCACTCATCCCATCCACAGAAGAATTGAAGGGAAGCAAGAGTAGATAGTTCTAAATTGAACCAAAGCTGTATTTCCCCCATTATAAATTGTCAACTCTCTTGTACAAACCTCATCATCTCCTGTCCATATAAATCTCAATACTATTTACAATAAAAGATCCAAAATTCAAAAAAATGACCTTGATGGCAAACCTCCTGTTAAAGCCCTCATACTGAAACTCCAGAATTCTCCTTTTTTTCTAAAAAATGAACAATGGGGAGGGTCAAATAAGTTCTTTATTCATTTCACACCATGATTCCATCAAAATTCTCAACCTTTTCCCAACTCCCATAATGATTGACTGTACATTTAAAACAAACAAGTTTGGAATTCCCATTCTTCATATTCTTGGGATAAACAATTGTTGCAGAATTTTCTTGGTTTCCTTCTGTTTTTTATCTCAAGAAAAAAAAAACAGAACTATGAATGGGCCCTGACTCAACTTCAGGAAATTTTAGAAGATGAATAACCTATTGTGGTTGTTACAGACAAGGAACAAGCACTTATCAGTTCAACTGAAACAGTTTTCCCTTCCTCTCATCAACTGCTCTGTGTCTGGCACATTTACAAGAATATTCAAACTAATTGCAGGGAGCTCTTAAAATCTGAAGGTTAATGGAAGCTATCTATGAAACCATTGCATCAGTTGGTCTATTCCAAATCTGAATCAAGCTATCAGGAAAACTTCACATGACTTTCTCTTTTCTGGCACCCTCCCAGTTCTGATTAAATTCTTGAGAACTGGATTCCTCTAAAAAGAAAATTTGTCTCCTATTTGGAAAACAAATACTTTCACTTGGGAAACACAAGTAAATCAAGAATAGAAGGTTCTCACTCCTACATTAAAAGATTGGTGATTTTAACTTCACGCCTCCAACTGTGTGGTAGTTGTGTAGGGCACTACACGGCTCAAATGAGCCATGGGGGCCCATAGACAACTACAAAGGGTCATTTAAAACACACGCAACCCCCCAGGGGTTGTGTAGGAGCCGTGTAACCCCCAAAAACAGAGAATTCAAGCCATGTACCCCCATAAATGGCTCCAAACCGCCATGTTTGGGGGTGCACAACCCCCCAGAAGTCATTCCAGAATTTTGGGCACCCCCTGGACCACACTTGGGTCCTGTCAACCCAAATTTGGGATCAACGCATACTTTGTGGGACTGTTGTTCCACACCTAGAAACCACAAAGAGACTTTAAAGTCAAAGTAAAGTGACAATTGAAATCATATAAAAATCTGCAAACAATTCTTTATCAACTCAAAAATGAGAAAACTTTGTTTGTTCAATTGAAAGTTGGATTGAATACTGAAGTATACCATTGCATTTTTTTGCATGGCAACAGTGGAAAGCCTTCCTTCTTCTGACATGGCTGGGTGGAAGGTACATTGATAGTGCCATCAGCAAAGCTTTTGAAAAATAAAAAAATGATTTGGGTAATGAAATATTGGAAGCCCCATTGCATCCTCATCAAGGGTGACAATTGAGGAACAAAATGTTTCACAGTGGAATTTGACCTCTGGTCGTGAGTAACATTTTATGTTACTGGTCTTTGCCCTATTTGATTTGATTGAAACTGATGGAGTGCATGCCATCAATATAAATATTTTATTGGAACTCACTGAGGACACGCAGATGGGGAGTCAGAAAGAAGGATGATATTTCTTATGAGAGATGAATTGAGAATGAACAAAAAGAGGAAATATGAGATGAGAATTAAAGGAGACAGAAGAGTCAGAAAGAACAGTTACTCACCTGAGGACACGAAGATTGGGAGTCAGAAAGAAGGATGAGGAAAGAGACCTTCAGACTGGCTCGACAATCTGTCCTCAGGTGATGGGCACGCAAATGAGGCTGGTGACATGTAGGTGTGCGCGCCTGTGATATGTGAGAAGACAATGAGTAGGCGGGCAGAAGTGACAGGTGAAATGTGATAGAGACACCGGATGAGGCATGAGGAGAACATGTGACGGAAGAATGATAAAAATAAGGGTAGAAGTAAATGAGACATGACTAGATGAAAAAAAGGAATGCTGAAGAGATGGAAAAGATGTGGTACAGTATTCCAACACCCCCCCTTGCTAACCACAGCCGGAGATACCAAACATGCGCTGATGAGATTCAAGCAGAACACAAGATAGGGGCTTGGTTAGCATATCCGCTAGCATGTCGCTGGTGGCAACGTGACCTACTCTGAAGACCCCCTTGACGACGCACTTGCAAATGAAATGGTGGCGGGCATCGATGTGTTTGGTTCGCAAGTGGTGTTCCGGATTCTTGGCAAGGGCTTCGGCCCCTTTGTTGTCGACCAGCAGTGGGACGGGGGAGTCATCCCTAAGGCGGAGTTTGACCAGGATGTTGCGGAGCCAGAGACCCTCCTTGCAGGAGTCCGAGAGAGCTTTGTATTCAGCCTTGGTGCTCGAGAGAGAGACCGTAGGCTGCTTCTTTGATTTCCAGGAGATAGCCCCATTACCTAGGCGAAAGGTGTAGCCCAAGGTGGAGCAACGGTCGCATTTTTCCTTGGCCCAGTCGGAGTCGCTGTACCCTGAGAGCGCCACCAAGGGGCCGCCCAGGGTAAGACGGTGGTCACAAGTGGTGTGAAGGAAACGGAGGATGCGGAGCGCGGCGGTCCAGTGGTCGAGCAAGGGATCCGTGAGGAATTGGGAGAGCCGGTTGACCGCAAATGCGACATCCGGACGAGTGCACTGAGAGACCCATAGAAGGGACCCGATGAGCTGGTTGTAGCAGGGAGGAGAGGGAGGAGAAGATGCGGTGCGCGGAGAGAGATCCTTGAAATGAACATCCGTGGGAGTTTGAGCAGTCGCGACGGTGCCAGGGAGGTAGGAGTCCGTGACCAAGGAGATGTAGTGAGACTGACAGATGGAGACAGACCTACGGGCAATGTCACGGGTGATGGAGATGGACAGAAAGAGGGAGAGATCTTCGTCGGAACCAACCTTGAAACGCTGGCCGATGGCCTTTGTGAAGGAGGCAGTGAAGGAGGGCGTGCTGACAACGGCAAGATCATCTACGTGAGCGGTGACGGCTCCTATAAGGTTGCCGCCATCAAGTTTGTAGTACAAAGAGGGGTTGTAGGCGGAGCGAGAGAGTCCCAAAGACAGAAGCGCTGAGTTGAGTTCAAGGTTCCATTGACAGGGAGACTGCTTGAGGCCGTATATTGCCCTGGTGACACGGCAGACCCAGTCCGGGTGGTGGGGATCTTCAAAACCGGGGGGCTGAGCCATGTAGATGGGCTCATCAAGGTGGCCATTCAGGAAAGCCGTCTTGAAGTCCAGCTGGCGTCCAACCCAGCCCTTGTGTCCGAGGAGACTGAGTAGCAGGCGGAGCGTCTCGAGCCGGAGAGTGGGGGCAAACACTTCGGAGAAGTCCAGACCCTGAACCTGGGAGAATCCCATGGCAACAAGCCGGGCTTTTAGCTTAATAATCGAGCCATCCGGACGCCTTTTCACCTTGAAGACCCACTTGCATTGAATTATCTTGCGACCTTTTGGGGGAGGCACAAGGGTCCACGTCTTCATACCCTGGAGAGACAACATTTCCTCTTGAGCCGAGGTGATCCAGCGACGATGGTGCGGGGAGCGTAGGAGCTGCTTCCACGTCTTGGGGGCAGTCAGGTTGTCCTTAACAGAGGCATGCTGGGAGAAGTTTCCGTAATGGGATGGCGGACGAGATATGCGAGAGGATTGGCGCGGGGAGGGGAGGCGGGGAGGGGCACAAGCAGGAGGTTGGGCAGGTTGAGGACGTGGGGAGAAGAGGAGTGTTGGGGGAAGATGGAGAGGACGGGGGGGTGTAAGAGCGAGAGGAGGGAGAAGGTTGGAGTTGTCGGATGGTGCTGGGCTACAGGACCGGAAAGGCTGCGGGGGGGGGAGTGACGCACGGACAGGGCAGGGTAACAAGAGCAAGAAGTTGGATGGCGTAGAGGGATTGGAGGAGGCAGGAGAGGGACGAGCAGGGAGGGTTTGAGACGGCGGTGAAGGAGGGTTGAGCAAAGAGGCGGGAGCGGTGTCAGGTGGGTTTGATGGTAGATTGGGCCACGGTAGCTCTACAGGGACGGGGGTGTGGTCTTCTTCTGGGATGAGAGAGCAACCATAAGGGAAGGAGTGGTTGTTGAAGATGCAGTCGCAAGATTTGATGGTCTTGCCCGAGGTCAGATCATACAGACAAAAACCGGAATGATCAAGAAGATATGACAAGAGAATAGCGGGGCGTCCTTTATTATCCAGTTTGTTTCTGTTAGCCTCGGGGATCTTGTACCACACAAGGCAGCCAAACGGATGGAGATATTTTGGATCAGCGTTGGTGGACTGGAGGATGGAGTTAGGTGATACAAACCCTTGAGGTGTTTTGCACGGATATGAGTTGAAGGAGAACATGCAGTGGTCAAGAGCTTCTGACCAGAAGGATTTAGGCAGATTGGATGAGGTAAGAGAGCACCTGATTATGTTGCAGATGGTGCGATTTGATTGTTTGGCAACCCCGTTTAGTTGTGGTGAGTGAGGGGGTCCAGGTTCATGAGATATTCCCTTTTGACTGAGGTAGTCTTTCATGGCCTGGTTCAGGTACTTGCCTCCGTTGTCTGATCTTAAGGCTATAACCTTCAGATTGTATTTGTTTTCAAAAAAGGAGATGAAGTTTTGAGTGGTTTTGAGAACGTCGGATTTGAAGCGAATGGGATAGGCAAAGAGAGCCTTTGAGCAGTCGTTGATGAAGGTGACAAAGTACTTATATCCTTCTCTAGAGATGGATTCAAAGCTGCATACGTCGGTGTGAACAAGTTGACCGGGTTTAGTTGATTGATAACTTAGACGAGTGTGGAAGGGTTTTCTCGTCATTTTCGACTGTATGCAAGTGATACATTGCTGAACGTTCTTTTCGTCCCTTGGGTTTGGTTCTATCCCGTGGGATTTCAGGTATTTCTGGAGTGATTTCAAGTTCAGATGAGACAGCCTACAGTGGTAACCAAAAAGACTGTTGTCAGAGGTTTGAACAATCTTTGACTGATTTGATTCTTCACTGCTTACATTGTCTTGTGAGAGATAGTATAGGTTGTCCCTTCTGTATCCGGTTTGCAGTGGTTGCTGATTTATATTCAATATCAATTTGTCAAATATTTTACAGCTGTCCTTTTGGAAAACAACAGTCAGACCTGCGTCACAGATGTTGGAGATGGAAAGCAATGGGTTGTGAAGACTCGGGGCCACAAGGGATTTGAGATGACCAAAAGGAAAAGGAATTATTCCTTTTTCAACTGATTTGATTGTCAAACCATCTGCGAGGCGAATGACGGTGTTGTCGGGGATTTTGCGATTGACTTGGTCTCTGTATGGAGTCATTGAGATTGAGCAACCTGAGTTGAGGTTGAAGTCTCTTTGTTGATGGGGAGTGATGTTTGAGGCACTGCTTACTGCTGCTGATCCTGAGTGGACGACAATTTGTGAGTCCGAGAAGTCATCCGACTCTGATTCAAAGTTGTTGGTATTGACTTTGCTGAGATTCGCGTCAGCGGGTTGTTGGCTGTTTGTTCCGGGTCTACTTTTGGTCTTGACGTTTGTTCTCTTCAGCTGACTTAGGACTCTTCTCACTTCTGTGCACCAGGAGAAAGAGTGTCCTTTGACATTGCAATGCGTGCAGAAGTAGGTTCTTGATTGTCTGTGTTCGGAGGTTCTACTTTGGGGGTTGCTGGCTTTCGACTGATGCAATCTTGCTGAGTTCGCCATGACATCCTTGTCTCGAGTTTGGCAACGCAAATGTTCTTGTTTGAGAGCCGTTATGAGTCTGGCTGAAGGGACCGAATCCTTGTTCATCATGCTGGACACGCAGCTCAGCCAGTTGTCGGGTAAGGAGAGAAGGATGGCGGTTGATAGAAGGTTGTCGGCTGTGAGGGGATTGTCCATGGTGACCAGCGATGACAGTTTTTCTCTGTACAAAACGATTTCTGACAGGTGAGTGGTCATTTCTTTGTCATTCAGTCTCGTGAGGAGTAGTTTTCGTAGCCAATACATCCTTCCACCTGAGGAGTTGTCTTGATGAGCATCTTTCAATGCGTTCCACATACCCATCGCGCTTTCTTCGTGTTTGTGTATTAACTGGAAGTTTGACGGAGTGATGGATCTGGAGATGACTGAGCAGACCGCAAGGTTGTCGCGTGACCATGTTTCTTGATCTGGTTTTTGTAGAGTGTTGCTGATCAGATATCCAACGCCTGATGCTCGGAAGTGTATTCTGAGTATCATGGCCCAGTCAAGATAGTTTGATTTGGATCCTGGGGCGCTGAGAGGGATGATCAATGGAGTTTTTAGAACTTGATGGGAGTTTTTTACTTCTTCCATGATTGATGTGTTTAACGTCACCAGGTGTGACGGATCCTTCGAGTTGGATGGGTGCGCTTATCTAATCGCTTGCAATTCTGGGCTCATAACCTATTGGAACTCACTGAGGACACGCAGATTGGGAGTCAGAAAGAAGGATGATATTTCTTATGAGAGATGAATTGAGAATGAACAAAAAGATGAAATATGAGATGAGAATTAAAGGAGACAGAAGAATCAGAAAGAACAGTTACTCACCTGAGGACACGCAGATTGGGAGTCAGAAAGAAGGATGAGGAAAGAGACCTTCAGACTGGCTCAACAATCTGTCCTCAGGTGATGGGCACGCAAATGAGGCTGGTGACATGTAGGTGTGCGCGCCTGTGATATGTGAGAAGGAGATGAGTAGGCGGGCGGAAGTGACAGGTGAAATGTGATAGAGACACCGGATGAGGCATGAGGAGAACATGTGACGGAAGAATGATAAAAATAAGGGTAGAAGTAAATGAGACATGACTAGATGAAAAAAAGGAATGCTGAAGAGATGGAAAAGATGTGGTACAGTATTCCAACATATTTAACTATGAAAGATACACTTGAACCACCTCCTGTGAGAGCTTTTTCTACTAGGGAAGAGGCACAAAACTATTGTCAAACATAGGGTATGAAGAATGGTTAAGCTTTAACAGTTTCCAACTCAAAGCATTACCAATATGTGGATTTAGCCTTTGATAGACATGGTTCCTATTCAGGAAAGCTTCTTACCAAACGGTCTAGACAAACTCACACAATGAAGGTTGGGTGCAAGTTTTTAATCCATGCAAGTTGCACAAAGGCAGACCCATTGTGGCAAATCTCCTATACAGAAACGCAACATAACCATCAACCATCTGAAAATCCCTCTGTGAATCCTCAACTGAGGAGAATCTCTGGGAAAGCCTTGGATCTACTTAAGGAAGGCATGAAAAATGGGCTCAATACGTTACAAATTAAGAGAAAATTTAGCAAGATTGATGGGGGGATTATATTGATGACCAAAAAATCTATAACACTAAGCGGAAGGTAACGCTTCCAGAACTTAAGGGTAAAAGTTTTATGGAGGTACTCTATGAACACCTTGAAGAAACAAGTTGGATTCACCAGTAAAATTTCAGTGGAGAGGTTCACTTGGAGGCCCTGTAATTAGCACATCCTAAGACAGTAAAGCTTTCAAAACAATTCCATCATATTGCTATTTTGGATTGTACTTATAAGAAAAATAAGTAAAAAACCCCACTATTGCATGTTGTAGGAATGACAGCCAATTTGAAAAATTTCACAAAAGCTCTTGTTTTTATAACAAAAGAAATGTGTGAGTTCTACAGTTGGTCTGTAAATGCATTAAATAAGTTGTCTTATGATCCTGAGAGACTTCCAAAATTCTTTGTGATGGACCGTGAAAAAGTTCTGTCTTGATGACTCAGGGAAACTAATCCTTCAACGTCATTAACAAAGCGTGCTTTACAGTTTGCTTGTATGTTTTTAGACAAGTGCCAAGTGCAACATTGTCTTGATGACTCAGGGAAACTAGATGAAATAGCACAAATCAATGTTGCACTTGGCACTTGTCTAAAAAAATACAAGCAAACTGTAAAGCACGCTTTGTTAATGAGGTTGAAGGATGGAAAAGCTTTATGACTCTGTGGGCAAATTATGGGGCCTCAAAGACCAAGGAGGAGGCAGAGGTCAATGATGCAGAACTCAGAGTAGGTCCAAATCACTGCTTCTTATTCTTCCTAGTTTTGGGTTCTGACCTTTTGACTTGTATAGTGTTTCTTAAAAGACTATGAGGATTTACTCAAGTATATGTAAAATAACATTTTCCCTATCAAAGAGATGTTTGTAACAGCATGGACTTGTGAAAACCCAGATTTTTGAAACAAAGCAACATCTTGGGTTGAAGGGGCCCTGAAACTCTCAAACAATTCCTTGCAAACTCTTTGGGAAACCTGTTGAATGTTTGGAAAAGCCCTGAAGGAACCATTTCAAATCAAATTAAATTGGTTCATGCATCACTTTATAACTCTTGAATTAAGTTAGGGACAGTTCTTCCACCTGAACTGTTACATTTGGGTTACAAATTGTCTTTAGAGGAAATTCATCTTATTAGGGAAAAATTTGAGAAGTTCAAATGTGATCATGATGGCAAAGTGTGCACCAAGTCATACTCCAAGACTATGGTTTTTCCCTGTTCCCACCAAATAGGTGACTGTCTAGCATTCAGAGGATCTGTGGTACCCAAAGATGTTGATCCTCAGTGGATTTTGGACTATGACCCTTGCAGTTCTAGTTCTGTAAGTTGGCTTAAGTTAGATTTTTCAAGTTGGATTGTTCAAATCACTATGTGATTAATGATTTTTGATTAATGAATCATAATTCACTAATGGTTGATCCTTTTAAATTTTTCAAGTGCAATGTTGATGAAATGCTAAGAATTCCTCAGTTAAATGAAAAAGTGAATGCAATGATGTTGAAATCTCCAGATCATGATCAAAGCAGCCTATTGAAGTATATTATTCAAAAGATTACAAAATATTGATCAAAGCCAAGACTTGAACCTAAAGTCTTAAAATCAAGTAAGGGCAGGCCAAAATTGACAGATACGGGGCTGGAACCATCTTGGTTTGAGCATGTTGAAAAACAACTCAAGGGGGAAAAAAGGACTAGAAGGGCTCCAAATAAGAAAAGACAAAAGATTGTAAGTCTTTTCTTTTGGGATATGTTCATTTTTTTGGTTTAATGAACTTAGTTACTAACCAATGATGAATTGTTAGTCAAAGTTGGAAGAATCTGAATCTGAATTTCATAGTTCAGATTGAGAGACTAAAAGTGAATTGGAATCACTTCATTTGGAATCAGAATCCTCTTCAGAGGAAGAGGATGTGCAGCAAAGCTCAACCAGAAGCTCATCTTTGGTGAGTGTTCATATAAATGATCTGATTAAAGAAATTAATACTAAGTTAGTTTTCATGATAGGGACCAAACCTAAAATACCTCAATCAAATACCCAAAAAATTTCATAAGTTCTTTGGTGAGGTTTGGGATCCAATTGGAGATGGGAATTGTGGATTTAGAGTCATTGCTAAATCTCTTGGTTATGAAGAACATGGTTGGTTTAAAGTTAGGAAGGAAATGATTGAAACATTAGGGAAACATAAAACATGCTACATTAAGATGCTTGATGGTGCAAAGTAGGTTGAACAGATTAAAAAAAAAAACTTGATGTTGAAGACATCAATGAAAAGATTCCCTCCTCAAAATGTCTGTCTAAATTAGATATGGGTCAAATCATAGCAGACACATATTCCAGACCTATATTTTTCATTTCATTGGATTCATGTGATACTTATACTCCAATGAAAAATTGGGTTACTGATCAATCAGATCCAATGTTCATTTCCTTTGTAAAAAATAACCACTTGGTTCTATTAGTACTTGAGGGAGAAATGATTCCAATGCCTCCCATTGTAGCAAAGCAACATTCCTTGATTTCTAAAAAAGCCTCTTGTTGGGTTGATCATCTCAAAGATCAACTGCAAATGTATTCTAGATTGTAATAGACTTTGACTTAATTTCATCATTGGGTTCCATATAAATTTTAATTCTAATGCAGCTAACAAGTTCTATTAATATAAAGGGTTATCACATTTTGAACATCATTATGTTGAGTGTTTTGAGTTAACATCATTATATTGAGTTTTTTGAATGAGAGTTTAATGATAAGTCAGTTCAACTTTTGTTGGGCTGATTCCACCACAAGCTTAACTTATGTTAAGCTTGGGATGTGATCAGCTTAACACAGGTTGATTTTTTTTTTTTTTTGGTGTTTTTACTTTAGGGCTGGTCAAAACACTTGTATTTCTTGGGGCACTTTTACTTTAGGGCTGGTCAAAAGACTTCTTTAATTTTTTTTCCCTTTTCATTTAGGGCTATTCAAGTTGAAATTAATTTAGGGCTTGTCCAGTTAGTTGTATTTTTTTTTGGTGTTATTACTTTAGGGCTTGTCAAGTTACTTGTCTTTTTTTTTTGGTGTCTTTACTTTAGGGCTTGTCAAGTTACTTGTCTTTTTTTGGTGCTTTTAGTTTAGGGCTAGTCCAGTTACTTGTGTTTTTTTGGGTCTTTTTACTTTAGGGCTAGTCCATTGGATAGTACCAGTTTTATTTATTTATTTACATATTTTTTTTAACCAAAAAATGAACGTTCTTTGATTTTTTGGTTGATTTCTGTTTTTTTGGAAGGTTTATTTAGTTTATGGGTTATGTTATTACCTTTTTATTCCTTTTTTTTGGCTCACTGCGTTCCAGTGGTGTGCGGAATCCCACACACCGGAAGACCAGGCTGGGTTGGTTGTGCAACTCTTTGAGCCAAGGGGGGTTGTACACCGCTCAGATTGGACCGTGTGGCATGCCACACAGCCCGTTTCAAAACGTGTGCACGGCTCAATGAGCCGTGAATTTAAAATTTCCCTTCAAATATTCATCAATTCTTCTATTGGCTCTTTCTATAATTTAGTTCAAAAAATTTACAGTTCCATCACCATCCAAAACCATGAGAGATCCATTGAAGCCTCTCAGCAACAATTCAATCATCTCATTGGTTTAAATCACTGTGTGGATCATCCTTCTGGAAAAATCAACCACTTTTCCCTCAAAAAAATTCATTCATTTCATGAAGTTCATGAATCTTCCACCAATTGAAACAACTGTGACTACTCTTCCTACATGGGTATACCATGTATTCACAAAGTCAAATTAGCTAAAAGAAAGGGTGAAATCTTACAACTTGATGATTTTCATCCTCAATGGCATGTCAAAGCCCCCTTATCAGTGAGTTTTTTTTTTTTTGGATTCAAGCTCAAATGAATAATTTCCTGATTGATTTTTATTTTGATTTCTCTAGTTAACTCTGGAGCCTGATGCAACTGAATAATCTGAAAAACTTGAAGTTCCAACCAGAGAGATTAGTAAAAAACTTCATTTCAATGAACTTTTTGAAGAATTCAGCAATTTTCCTTCTGGAGAACAGCTATATTATCTGAGTGAAAGCAAGAATCTTCACAGTGGAAAATATCAACTTAATCTGATTCAAGATCCCAATTCCACCCAAAGATCTCCAAGGTAAGAGGAAGGCCCAAAGGAGCAGCCATTAATTTCAAGAAGATCTCCCGTTCCTCAAGTAAAAGAGATCCATATGGTTTTGAATATTAAGAAGAACCCAAGAGGAGAGGAAGGCCAAGGAAGAAATCCATACCAAATTCCAAGGTCAGTCACCATTCTTTGGAAAAAAAATATCAACTTTCATAACTAATATTTTCTTCCTATGTGTTCAGTTTTAAAGAAAGTGGAATTCCATCAAGGTTAAGGGGAAGGGAAAAAAGAAGGAGAAATCAGAGGAGGATTTAATTTTATATCTATAATTATTTATTCTGAAATGGATTTCTTTTTAGTGATTCCTTGTCATTTTTTAACCTAGGGTGAATTTCTGACTGAAGAGGAATATTCAGAAGATATAGAGGTTCCAGGTTTGGATGAAGGATAAGATTCAGAAGATGAAGAGCTGCCATATTTTGATGTTATTAAGATGGTGAGCTGTCATTTTATTTTATTTTTTTTTTTTTTGCTCAATACTGTTTTTCATTAATTTTTTCATCCAAAGTTTTATCAGAGGTCTGGAACCATTGTGAATAAGCAGGTTGCCTCTCCTTAATACAATCCTGGGACAATAATCAAGAGACTAAATTTTTCCAATGAAGATGGTGATGCTCCTTACCATCCTCCTGGAAGGATGGTATTAGCAGCCCCAACAATTAGTGAGAAAGTGATTACATTGGATATTTTCTTGTTTTTTAATTTTTTCTGCTTTATTTTGGGTTTTTCCTCTAGGTTTCCTGCACATTATGGTATTCTACTTCTGGAATCCTTGACCAAGTATCAATTGAAAAATTGAGTTTTTTCTTTAGAGCATATTTTCTGTTATTAAAAATTCTGTTTTTTTCTTTTAGTTCCCATAAAAAAAATTTATTTCCCCCAAAACAGCCATTTCACATATATCACATGTTCAAGATGTCATAGGGGATGGGAACTGTGGGTTTAGAGAAGCAGCTATTTGTTTGGGGAGGAACTCAGAAGACTTGATTGAAGTCAGGAAAGAAATGGTTACAGAGCTTGATTTAAACCCAATCTTCAAGGAAACAAGATTACTGTGTGATATCTGGGGTGAAACTTTCCAAGAAGCAAGAAGGCAACTGAACCACATTTCTGGCCCAGCTTCAATAAATATGTGGATGAAATTTCCATGCCATGGTTTCCTTCTTGCTGAAACATATAATTGTCCAATGGTTCAGTTTTCTTCTCTAATTCCTTGCACTTATCTTCCTCTGAATTACCCTCCCACTCTAAATTCCAAATCTTCTCCTATTTACTTCATTCTTTTAGAAGATTTCAAAAATATAGTCTCATTCAAGTTCAAGTCTGATCATTGGTCAGCTGCCTGTTTAAATCCACTTTGGAAAATCTTTTGACCAGGGATTCCAGATCTTGGGAAACGATTATTCAGAAAAATTTAGAGCTTGGTAATGAGGTTTTGTTCCCTCCAAGAAATTGAATTTGAAACATAAAAAAAATCATAGTTGAATAAGTCTTAATGGTTGTATCCATATCTGTTCCTTATTTTTGATTTTTTTAATGAAGTTTGGAAGGTGTATGCATACATCCAAAAAATCTGTATTGAGAATCTATTTTTCTATTTTTTAAAATTTCTGGGAGCTTTAATAGCCCAAAATAAATATTTTCAATGGAAAACAAAAGGATCCAAAAATTCAATGAGAAAATTCAATCTTTTGAATTTTTAGGTTTTTTTGAAGGAAAGTTTTAAGGTAAAAAATGACATCCTAAAATTCTGAAAAAAAAATATTAACAAGTTCTTTAATATTTGGGTTCAATTTCTAAAATCTTAAAACACCAAAAAAATAATCAAAAAGTCAAAAAAAAAAAGGATCTAAAGGTCTAATGATAAAGTTGAATTTTTCAAATTGTTTGCTTTTTTGAAGGAATTTTTCAAGGTAATACAATACATCCAAAAAATCTTGAAAATTATAGATATTCTTTTTGATTTTTTTTTAAATTTTTGATTGCTTGAATCACCAAAAAAAAATGAAATAAAAAGGAAAATAACAGGATGCAAATGTCCAATGAGAAATCTGAATTTTTTGAATTTTTTGGTTTTTTGATGGAATTTTTTAAGGTAAAAGGATACATCAAAAATATTTGGAAAAAATACTTGAAAGCTCTTTTAATGTTAGTCCAAATATTTGGTAGCTGAAATAATCAAAAAAAAAAAAAAAATTAAAATGGCCAAAATAAGGATCCAAAAACCCATGGAAAAATGGGTTTTTGCAGAATTCTTTCATTTTTTTTGAGTTCATTTTTGGAGGGGTTCTAATGCCTCCAAAATTACAAAAGATTTTTTTGGGGGGGGGTTTATGAACCTCAGCTATGGGACTGTGGCCTCAGAACTCAAAAAAAAAAATTCTTGAAAGTGCCGTGAAATAAAGTATTGGTCCGTGTAGCAGTAGAGGCACGCAACAATGGGTAGACGTAGAATTCCATGAAATAAAGGATTGGGGTTGTCAGAAAATTAAAGCCATTTATTCATTTATTTATTTATTTATTCATTTTATTCATTCATTTATTTATTCATTTCCAATTTACTTACTCATTTATTTATTAATTTACATATTTATTCATATATTTGTTTATTTATTTATACATTTGTTTATTTGTTTATTCATTCATTTCCAATTTACTTACTCATTTATTTATTAATTTTACATATTTATTTATATATTCGTTTATTGATTTATCTATTGTTTTGTTTATTTATATATTGATTTATTTATTCATTTTTAATTTACTTATTTATTTATTTTTCTTTGCGACATGTTGAGTCGCGAACGGCTTTTCACGCCCGTTCGCGACCCCCGGGTCGCGAATTTAACCTTGCCCATACATATAAAGCCATAGCTATAAAAAATCCTCTTGTGAGGAGTGGACATGGATCACTAAACTCACCATAAGTAGGATTCGGAACAGCCGGTGATCAAGAGTGCATCGAACACGAACATTCTTGGGATGTCGGAGAAGCTGAGAAAAGATTGATGGACAGACGTCATGAGACTATGCCCATGACTAACATCGAGTATCAGATCATGCGGAGGCAGCCTACGTTCATGATCAGGTGATCAGTTGGAGTTGGACTCGGTCAGCCCATCGATGACCTAAGCCAGGTGACGGAGATAGGAATTCACTAGACTGGACCGAGAGGTGGCGGTGGTTGACCGTTGGAGGAGGGGAGGAGGATGAATTCTGAGTCAGGAATCCAAGGAGGATGATCGTCGTCTGAGTTTAGAGAGTCAATATGCCCAACTCAAATCGATGGAAAGCGTCATTCGTTGTTTACAGTACCTAGTTGCCTAGATAATTAAATAAATCGATATCGATTCGCCAGCAGTTTTTCACCTTTTACTCCACTACTGACTCATCAATGCACGGGATGAATTAGTTACGTACGAGCTGACCAAAGATTATAAGTAAATGAATATCTATGAATCAGTATAAGCAAGAGCTTGGTCAGTACCACTGGACGGGTTAGCCTATTATGTAATCGACGTGCGTCCAACTGCAAATCCAAACCGAGCGTGAGAGGGACGGAGGGAAGGACTGAAGGAAGCCAGAGTCAGAGGGAGTGGAGGAGTTGTTCCGATAACCAGCACGGGTGATGAAGAAGATCGCGAGGGATGAAGGTTATCTCTTGATGGGATAGAAGATACATAAATACTTATCTGTTGACGATACATAGATCTTTACATATTCACAATCCTCCTCATCCACTTCATCGTTCTAGTTCCTCGTCTGAGGTTGGATGTATGTAGAGAACTAGATCGTTTAAGTGTGATCCAAAAGAATCAAAAGAGACATCATCTCCATCTAGCGCAGTAGAGATAAATAGTAAGTAAGTAAGTAAGTAAGTTTAGCCTCGAGGGCTACTACTGATCGATCAGTCGAATCGTAAATAAGCAAATCTCAAGCACAACAAACAACACCGAGTTTAATGATGGGGGATTATCAGCTTCTGACTGCTTAAAATAAAAACCCCCAAAGCAAGTTTGACTGAGGGAAATACATACTCGTGGAGAGAGGCCATCAGTTCGGGCGATGATCCTTGACTTGGTATCGACGAGGAGAGGCTCCCTTGAGATCACTCGAATTCTCACTAGATCGATCATTAAACCATCGTCGAAGTCATCCCAGTCGGAAGCCATTGGGGAGCTAAAATGTCTTGCGAGCAGGATGATGGCCCACGAACCCATCGGAGGACTCATGTGATCACCTTCGGTCATCCTTACTCCTGCACACCTGTCCTCAACCGACTCTTTGAGTTCAACCCATCACCCTCCCACTCCCAAGTAACCAAGATCATGCAGCAAACCGGACTCAGGAGAAAGCAGGTATGGATCCAAGTCAATATAGATTGTAAACCAAGTACTAGTTTTATCTATCGACTACTGATCTCCATCGATCCCGTCTCTTGATGTCTGGTTCTCTAGATCACCAGTTGGTTCTGGCGGAAACGCAAGGAATCAACCGATGTCGAACAGCCCTCCAGCTCAGGGTTCGATCGGCAATATAGCTCTCGATCACACTCCTTTAATTATCCTTGCTTCGACCCACTGACTAGAACGGCTAGCTCATCCTCGCACAAAGCGATTCGGCATACTAAGCCGAGAGGCCACGAAGATGACGAGTACTGCCCGCCTAACTATCTCAAAATCAGCTCCTCGAATCGGAGACCTTTGGGTCATACCACCAGGATTCAATCCAGGTCAATCGGGGATGGGCAGACTGAGAATGGTGTGCCCCGTGACAACTCGGCTGCTGAGAAAACTCTCTTCCCATCCTTTCGATCGAATCATCATGAGTCCACAGCCGAACATTTGTGTGCAACCAACACTGGTACCACTGGTAGTACTACGACTCCAAAGAGATCTCCCGTCCTGATTCGTTGCAAACTGCGGCCTTTGGCTCAGCGTACGTTTAATGAAGCCCTCGAGCCTGAACGAGAGGGTCAAGATGAGTCGGATGGAACGCCCGATCCCCGAGGTCACGGGGCCACAACCTCCGAGTCGTTCCCATCAGCTATTGACATGCATCCTACCCTAAGAGAACAAGGTTCCTCATGTTTGAGCAGGCATCCTGATCTCATCCAACATTTTTCCATCACGGAACATACTCAAGCGCTCCCTTATCATCTACACGGCGATCGCACGTTTTCGAATCAACATGAGGCACTCGTCGCGGAGCCCCTCCAAGTCAACGCTCCAAGTCGAGGCGAGAGCGATCTGCATCATCCTCAGGTGCGCCTGGCAGAGGCTATGCAATCGCTAGATTGTGCCAACCCAAGCACACAGATAGAAGCTAGGAGTTCTGTCAATTCGGAGCATTGGCTAAGCCAACCATGTCATCTCGACTCAGCCGATTTGATTTCGAGAAATGCCACCAATCCATTCTGGAACTCGTCAATCGAATCGACAAACTCAAGCAATTCAGGTTCAAGTAGGTCTTACGAAGATATTTTCTGGCACGTGTCACCAGAAGAGCTCGAGTTTAACTCAGCTTCACAAAACAGCATAATCTCTTTTGGTCATGAGATTGACCGTTGGTCTGAGCGTAAGCACGAGCGTTCCATGTCAAAATTTCCTTTTTGTCCTGGTGACGCTAGGTTGGGTGTTAGGCAAGTAGCCGCTGATTGGTTTTGGTCTCGACTTTACCGTTTGCGCCATCAGTCAGCGAGGTTCATGGGGCAAGTTGCTACTCGAGTGACTCAATCGAATCAAGGGTGGTCTGTCCAACCGGGGCTGGCGTGGTGGACTATTCAGCCCTATTGAACAGTTGCTCCGACAAAATCATTATGAGTGACTTAACACCGCCACCAGAGAGCCAGTCCTTGTCGAGCACTCCAAAAGAAAACCTGGAGTTTCGTGACAATTGTAATCGGATGAACTTGACGATCGGGTCAAGGTATTTATCCCATCCTTACCGCCCGCGGGAGCAGACGACCAGGAGAACCTCGAGTTACAAGGATCCCACAATACTGCCACTGCCCGCAAGCGCTTACCTTGTAAGTCAACCTGCGGAAGTTGAGGAAGATCCCAGACTTTTCGTATGGGAGCGTGATTGTCAGGAATTATCCAACCTATTCGACTGGAACCCGATTTCCTAGGACGAGATAAGTTTTTTTTTTTTTTTTTGCTTATTGATTTGCAAATTAGATCTGTACATTTGTAAAACCACGATGTATCCATGTGAGTAAGTCGCGTAGTTGCAGTCATTTCTTTTCGGTCGCAAGCTTACCTAACTCCGACACAAGTTTATTCACTCTAATTAAGGTTCCATAGGAACTGAAACATGGGCAGACTAGTTACACATCATAGATATTGTAGGGATTGAATTGTTGCCGGATGTATCATCTTTACCTCCAAATGGATCCTATCTAGTTGATTGGCCTCCAAGTATTATCAACACAGTTATCCAATAATTGATTAATTACTTTTACTGCTAAGGCAGATGATGGCTCCAGCTTAAAAAATGGATGAAATGGTGTTGTACAAGTTCAGTTGAAATTTTGTATTTCTCCCAACATCTGATGGGTAGTTCATCTTTTGTCCAAAGGCTCTTCTTATTCAGTTGCTGGACTGACCTGATCGAGGCTGGGAAATGAATACAATTCAATCCTAAGTACCTTTTAGGTAAAAATAGAAATTCTGATTTGTAGCAAAAGAAATACCTCAGGTCATTATGATGCCGATGATAGAAGAAAAATACATGTGAATTAACAAAATGGAAGATGAACAAAGAATACAGCCCCTCCCCACCAAGAAAAAAAAAATCAATGAATCAATAGAGTGAGACAAGTTATAAAAATATCACTGACCAAACTCTTTAAATTTTTTTATGACTGATGGAAAATACCTATTGGTGATATATTAATACTTGTTTCAACATTTGATAACTTATTTGTAGATCAAAACCTGTAGTAGCAGGTCCCCCTATTCATGAAAACAGAAGTGATAGTTGATTAAAACTACTAATGAAAATGATAGATGGTAAGAGAAGGGATTATTCAATTTTGTTTTGTTAAAAAAAAACACCTGATAGAATATATTGGCCAATATTAAATGTTTCAGATCAAAACCTATCAGTAAGCATCATTCAATAATCTTGCATTGAACATCTCAGGTGAAAAGATAAGGAGAAGTTCTATTCACTCTAGAAGGTATCCCCCGCCCCCCTCCCCCTCTTACCATTCACAAGAAAAAAAGTCAAAGAGAAACTGGGATGGTTAGGAGAGGGATCAAATATTGATTGTGATCTGTGTAGAGGTCTGAGTGAGGCATACAAGGTTGTATTAACTGATACAGAATACCTTGAACAATCAATCAATCTTTTAGGTTCAATTCTGTTGATTCAAAGAGCAGATGGTTTAGGCCTTTTGGTTTTTCAGTCATTGGTCCCTCATGAGCTTCATTCTAACACACCCACAACCCCAACCAACCTGAATCCATGACCTTCTCCAGTCCCAATTTTTTTTTTTTATCTAAGAGATAGTTCTAAACGTTTTGCTTGTTGGATGTACCACTGACTTTAAGGTTGATTTTGATGGGAATAGGATGGTTGAAAGAAGCAGATGATGATGATTGAGATCTGATGGGAAATCTCTGAAGAGGTTTGATGGGTTCTGTGATCCAGACTAGTAGTCACACTTGGCATGCACACCTTCAACTCCAAGGAACTCTAACTCAAATTGAACTTCAACTCAGAGGGACTCTAAGTCCAGAGGGACTCATCTAGGTAAATACATACACCTAGTAGCTACATACCCCCAGCATCTACATATGGTCTATCTACCACTGGTATACACCCAAGTCCCCATAGGCTTGCCTATACTTCATCTACCAGGGTTGCACGTACTTAAGCTCCAAGGCTTGCACATACCTCTAAGCTCATCTACTCTGTCTATCATATATTACATTATGGTTTGTAGTTTGGGAATCCTTATGTACATCCTCCTGCAGATTTTATTGAATACTCTCTCACTTCTTAGTACTTAATTTCATGAATCCCATCTAAACTGTACATCCTTTAACTGTAAACTCCCACCTTAGACATCCCAGGCCTGAGAGCTTGCCCCAATTTAGTAGCCAGACTATCCCAATGTAGTAGTACTGTATCAAGATTCTCCTCACTTTACCATGCACTAAAACTTTAATCTTAACTCCTTTGCTTGTAGTACACCTATTGAGAACTTTTCCTTTGAAGCTACCTTGCTACCTCCTTGTGAGATCCTTTTCTATATAAACCAGTCCCCTTTCCCCCCTTTCTGACTCCCTTCACTCAAGAGATCAGTTAATTAATTCTTACTAGGAAATCCATCCCAGAACGTGTCATCCAAGCACTCTTATCCCATACTATATTAATTACCCTGCTCCCTTCAGATTTCCCTCATCCAGTCTTCCCCTAAGCCTGCTGTGAGTAGAGCACTCGCGTGTAAATCCTTGCTTGCATGCCAGCAGCCCTTGTGACAAGACCACTCCCTTTCCATGCTTTGGATACTGAAATCCATTCATCCTTGAACAATATCAAACCAGTGGTGGATCTTCAAGTTGTTATATCTCCTCTCCAATCAATATCAATAGCTCTAAAAATTACTTAAAAACACTGGTTATCAAGAATAAAATCGTTTCAAGGATTCTGTTCTATCCCCAAATTCTATCTTAAATTTAATTTGATGAAATCAAACCTGGGAAAGTCTCCTAAATCAGGTCAGAAAAAATCTATCCAACTATTCTGGAATTACTCCTACAGTATCACATAAGTCTGACTGGTTACATTAAAATAATTAAAGTGTGTAACACACTCCACTTTTGCTGGCCAGTTGGGTTTTATAGTATGTTGAACTTTTATTCTTTCCATGAAGGAAGGTAGGAGAAAGTGACTGGAAGAGGTTTGAATGCTGTTCTTGAATCAGTTTGGTCAAAGTTTTTTTTATGATTTATCACACACCCTCTTTCTTTCATGTTGTTTTGGTTTATTCAATATCTAATGAGCTCTCTTGAGTTGAACAACTAAAAAAAAAAAAAAAAAAAAAAAAAAAAAACTTATTTCAGGTAATCCAAGGTCTTCTGCTTCCAATTATTATCATAATTCTTTGTTTTTGTTTTTTTACACATTTAATTTTCTTTAAGTGTTAAATAATTTCTCCAGTGATGATTGGATCATTGAGATGAAATAAATTGGAAACCACTTTGATCATGATCATTGGATCAGATTTATAGACAGGTATATATCACATAGACCTCCTTATCCCAATTTCAATAAGAAGTGGATTTGAAATTTTCATGTTTGATATTGTATGACTTTTTCAGCCTATATATCACCTTGTTTAGATGCCTCACTTCATTAGTAACTTTGAACAAAACATCTAGTTCTAGATAGAATTTTTTTTTCAATTGGAAAAATTTTGAAGGAACTCACAGCATACATTCAAAGCCATAATTTATATAATAATCTTTGATAAATTTTTATTTTCAGTTCCTTAGAATGTATCTTGGTTTTCAATTCCATTGATTTATGAGAATCCCTTGGGAGCATATTGAGAACTTTTCTTAATTAAGAAAATTTTAGTTTTGTGTTTTTTTCTTCAATAAGCTATTTGATTTCATGAATTTCTTGTGTGAGTCTGTTGATTGAATAGTGTGAACACTCCACATTTTTTTTTATTAAACCAATCTACCTTTTGAATGATTGAGCCTATTGGGAAAATCAGATCCTTGTGAAATATTTTAAAAGGATACTTGATCAGTAGTGTGAATGTCCATGGCTAAATTTTTAGAAAGTAGTTCAATTTTGTGAGGCAGAAGAACCAGGTCTGACTAGATGTTCAGAATGACAGGAAGGATCCTCAGGGGAGAGAATATCAGATGTGGTAGACTCAGGGGTACTATATTTAACTGGAGTTTGTTCTAGATTCACAGTCAGTTTTTGATGTTTTTTTTCTGGTTTTTTCAAAGGTATGGAAAAATTAGAGATATTTTGATTTTACTCATCTGGAAATTCACTGTTAAAAATAGGCAGCAAAAATTCAAGGGGCTTGTTTTCCTCTGAATATGATTTGTTTTAAAGGTAAACTGTGTTTTTTTAAAATTAAAATCACATGATTTTTTAAAATGATCCGTTTGAGGGATGAAGATCAAATAATTTTTGCTCTCATCTGTTCATAAAAATTTTATTTTTTTTGTCTTTCTTTTAATGCATCAAAATTTTTATCTTGAAGATATTTTCTGCCTAAAATATTGAATTTAAATCCAATGGTTTGGATTTAGTCTATATGGTACTTTCAGTCTTAAAAAATCTTAAAAAGGTTCATGTTTCTTTGAAATTTTTAGCTGGTAAACACTCCATGGATGATATAGATTTTAATTGGGATTCAATTTCACCAATATCTTTTGGGAAATTCACTATGGATCATCATAGATCTGGCTATATCAATAATGGTTTGTTTTATTCTTACAAAAAACCCATTTGGATCTTTATTATATTTAGTGATTGTTCAAATTGTGATGTCTAAGAGGTTCAATTATTTCATGAATTCCTGATTCTAGAATCATATGCCTTCATCAATATTCAAATTTATCTCATGGCCAGTATGTTTTTTTGATTTTGAATTGTAATGTTTTCATGTCTTTTGATGGGCATTCAATTTTTGGATATAGTGTGTGATGGATAGCCAGCTCCAAAAAAAAAAAGAAGAAGAGAGTTTTTTTAATTTTTATTGAATACAGAATGAAAATAGGATTTTTAATCAGTGAATATTATAGGTTGTATCAGAGTTACCAAATCAACCATTGTTTTTATTGAAGGTTTATAACCAAACTCACCATTTGCAATCCACATTCAAAAATAGGGGGAGGCTTTTTTGACTCTGCTATATTACTAAGGCACACCCCTTCTTTGGTTTGTGAACACCCCACACCACCATTTTTGGCATTCACAGATCCAAATTCCAATGATGGTGGCTTGCAAAGGTCTGCACATCACCTTGTTTGGAATATGGTGATGTGCACAGGTCTGCATGCCAACAAATGGCATTTTATTTTTAATTTGAACTTGTGCATGGCACCATTGATGGCATGTTGGTTGGGCACACCAAAAATTGGTGTGTCACTCAAGAAAAGAAATAATTGAAAATTTTGAAAAATCATCAAAAATACTTAGAATCATCTTAAAATAGAAAATGGATATTGAAAGAAAAGATATTGATGAGATCTATGAAATTTTAATAAAAGAGATATAAAAAAAAAAAGAAAGGAGTATTTTTTTTAAATTTTTCCCTTGATAATTTTAAAAAGTCATTTTTTTCCTCCAAGAAATTTTTCAAAAAAAATATTAAAGAATAAACATAAGATATTGATAAATTAAACAAAAAAAAAGTGTCTCATGGATATAAACTTCATAATTAAATCCTTTTGGGAACAAATTTTGACCTCTATAGAAAGGGAACAAAAAATCAAGCCTGTCATATTAAGGTATTTCATTTCAAAATTTCTCTTCACAAACTTATTTAAGCTTCAAAAAGTACTAACCAAAAAATTAAACCAATTAAAAAGTTTAAGAACAATATATTCTTAATTTTTTTTTAAAAAAAATTTTTTTTTCTGGCATGTGGACTTGTACACAACAAAAATGGTGGTTTTTGGAGTTCACACACCAAAAAGGGGTGTTTCTTCATTAATTTAGTGGTTTCAAAATAATTTCCCCCTAAAAATAAGAAACCACACTTTTTCCAAAAGAAGGGTTTCAGATCTATGTGCAAATAAGCAGTTTTTTTTCACATATAGTATGGTTTTTAAAACATGTTTGACATGTTTTTAATTCATTGTGATATCTTTCTAAGTGCACATGGCGCCCATCAAAGTTCCCTTGGTACCCAGCCAAGTCATTTGGGTGCCTTCTGTAGTTCTAGTTGTCACATGTCCACATCATCTTGTTGAATTTGGTATTTTCCCTGAGCCCCAACCATACCTTGTTTCATGGACCTTTTAACTCCTTATTTTTTAAAATTTCCATCCATTTATCCTCTCTTTCTCCCTCACTTCTCACTCTCTAAATCTCTCTCCTTTTAAGTTTGAATCTAATCTAATCAAATCAAATCAATCCAAGTCAATCCTCAATTTCAACCAAAACTCAACTTTATGATCACCCATCACCTTCTTTGAGAATGGAAATCAAAATCAATCCAAAAAAGGAAGTCAAATAAAAATCTGGCTGAGAGGAAAAGTTTTTTTACATATACTCAATTCAAAAACAAATGAGAAAGTAAAATTTGGATGAAATTAGCAGAAATAAAACCAGACAAAGCACAGTTCAGTCAAAACTAGATTGAGAATTCAGGAATTCTTGTTCACTATTATTTCCCATTCCATCCTTCCAACTATTTTTTCCATTTCCACTTTGTAGAATTTGATTATTTTTCTTCCCTAGAAAATTCTCAGATCATGCCAAGCCAACCTACAATTAAGAATGAATTGATAGAAAGCTTTTTTTTCCTCAAACAAAATCATATTCATCAAAAGAGATATAATTTAAAACAATGGAATGAAAAACTGAAACATAATGCTGGTCTGAACACAGCATCATCAGAAAATATACTTCAACTTTTTGAAAAAACCAAGAAGGATGATTCTGACCACCTAAAAAAGATTGAATCAAAACTATCCTCAACCACTCAAGTAAAACTACTCTCTTTGGATGTAGAACTGAAATTGGTCAAATTATCCTTAACCATAAATCTAAATTAATCATTAAAAAAAATGACTAAATTTTACAAAGAGGAAGAATCTGCTTCCAAAGAGAAATCAAAATTTCATCTCAACTGAATTGTTTTTTTTTTTAAGGAACAACAAAATGATGAATTTCAGAAGGTGGAATATGGGGTGAAGAAGCCTACCACTAGTCATGAATTTTATGAAAGATTGAAAATCTTGGTAAGTGATCCAATCAAGCCTCACTTCTCAGAAAAAAAATCCTAATATCAAAATGAACCTGATTGGAATTTGATCCTCTATCAATTTGATAAAGAGCCTTCTGTTGTGATTGATTATCCAATCATTCCTTCTTCAAAACCTAAATTCACACAAAAACTCTAAAATTCTAACTTGGAGGTATTGACTGCTAAATTAACTCACATTTTGGTCCACATCCAATCCAAGGACGTTTTTCTTCCTCATTCTCCCCTTCTCTTTGATTGCCTTCTTGTTGTCATTCTTTCCACCTACTTGCCACCCACACAAACACAAAACCCATATACTTGACCTCCTTGAATTTTTTGTTTGACCTGATATTGGTTTAAACTTTTCTACTTCTTTTTTTTTTCTTTGTTTGTTTTTGAATTATGATGGAATTTTTTTTTTCCCTTTTTGGCTCTTTTTGATTAATAAACTGAATCTATCATATATATATATCAAATTAAGATTTAATCTTTTTTAGAGAGAGAGAGGTTAACTTTGAATCTCATAATTTTCATTCTTCTGGGGATCCAATCAAGGCCACATCCTAACTCATCTTATGAACTCTCACTCTCCCTCCCTCCCTCACTCTCTCCCTCTACCCCTCTCCTTGTCTCTCCCTCTCCCCCCCTCTATCTCCTTCCCTCCCCCCCCCCCCCTCTCTCTCTCTCCCTCTTCCCCCCCTCTCTCTCTCCCTCCATCTCACTCTTGATTATTTGGAGTGTGATTTGAATGTTTTTTAATCAAAAAAAAACTTTCTTATATTAATTAGAGTCTAAACGGATATCAAATCCACTGTTGGCCACCAAAATCCTTTTGATACATCATCCCACACTCAATAAAAAACAATGTTGAATGATTTAATTTTGATCAATCAGCTCAAGTCACTCTACCCAATTTTCTGTTTCCTCTGTAGTATCCTGGAGTATTTTTCTTGATTTTCAAATCATGATTCACTCCCAAACTTGTTGAGAAAGACCCAAAGGGAAAAAAGGGGTGGAACTGGGAGTGTTAATTTTTGAGCTTCTTACCCAAATCTCACCAAGGCATTTTCATATCACTCACAACTCAATATTTGATGAATTTAAATCTTGAAATTCTCAGTAATTATCTAATCTATGATGTTCAATTGGGATCTGAAATTAGAAGTGTGTTGATTTCAATTCCAAAGATCCCTATGGGTCTTGGAACCAACTAAATGTTTTCATGGAACCAAGATCCTACCCTGAAAAATTCTGAATATTTGATCTTATGAAACTTGAAAACAATCTTGGTTTTTTCCAGTACACACATTCTGCCCTCCTCAGAGTCAAGGATATAGAAATTATTGAATAAGAAAGCAGAGGAATGGTTTAATGTTTCATGTCAATACACACATTCTTTGATTCATTGTTTCTTGTTTTTATTTAAGATTGGATGGTACCAAAAAGCTTGGGTACCTGATCACAGTTATTAAATTGGTTTTTTGGGGGGTAATCGTGAAGCTTCTGAGATTGGATCCATCACAGCCTCCTCACAATAGATCAAATTATGGGAAGCTTGTTACCCAATTCAATCTCAAGAGGTGGATATAGAAAGGGTTTAAAATTGTCTATGGAGAGTGGTCATGAGTGATGAGGGGTTGGATGCATCAATTTTTTAGGAGAGTAAGAGTGAGAGCCAAGGATTCAATTCATTGATGGATGAGGATGAAAATTTTTTGATCAGATAAAAAAAAAACTGATTAAAGATGTATTGGTTCTGATGATGCATTGATGATCATGATGATTGGTGATTTTGAGTTTGGAGTGGGGGTTTGAAGGATGAGGAGAGAGGAGGTGAAGTGGGTCCTTTTGATTCTCATTAAAATCATAAATTGAGTTCTGAGACAATCAATTTTATTTAAATCAAGCACAAAGAATTTCTAGCTGGCCTTGTTATTTTTCCTCATTAATAGACCTTAGGGTGTTAATGATTGAAAAAAATTAAAAGAAAGATGGGATAAAATGACTGTGAGTCTAAAATGATGAGATGAGTGAGGATCCATGGGTATGAATTGGAACCTATTAGGATAGAAGAAGTGTCCATTTGTGTTTAAAGTTGATAGATGACAAATAATAATTATAATAATTATAAAAACCTGGTACCAAGCTTTATTTTACCTGAAAGAACTCTGGTGGTTATTTTAAAAAAATGCATCAGAAAAAGGATTTTGAAAGATTAAGGAAGACAAAAATTTGAAATTCTTGGGGTTGAAAATTATTGAGGGGATTGGATTATGATGAGGGTTGATGGATTAGATAAAAGATAGCTTAGATTTCTGATTTGAGGAGAAACAGTTTAGATTGGGTACTGGTTCAAACAAGGTTTTGTAGGAGGATGAGGGTTTGATTGATTGGTTTGAGGGATTTAGATGAGGATGGAATGATGTTGAGGTGTGGTTGAATTTTATTAAAATTTTGATGAATGAAGTTGATACATAAATTTTTGGATTTTATGCTTTAAACCTTCCATTTCTATAAAACCAACCATTTTGGAAGAAAAAAAAAACCCCCAGTCAAGGGTTCTCAATATTCCATAAAACCTGCCATTTGAAAGTTGTAGGTTTAATCAAAAAAAAGAAAAAAAAGAAAAGGAATTTTTCTAGTAGCTGATTTTCTAAATTAGATAAACCCTAATACCACCCAGGTTTAGGTGAACAGACATAATCTAATTATTGTAAATTAAGTACTAGATCTTTGATCTTGATGGTTAGGAACTTGATGATTTCTTTACATTTTTTGAGTTTAAGAATATAATGATTGAATTGTTGGATATTGAAAGTACTCTGCAGCTATCATCAAGTATTTAGAAATCTTGTTTGATATTCAAAAGCTGGTTTTTACTCAATGATCTCAAGATCTGGTGAGTAATTCTTTCTCACCATTTTATTGTTCCACTAAATTCCATGAGGTTGTTGATCAAATATAACCATCCCAAGAAATCTTTCACCTTACTCTAGTTCTAACCTTGAGGTTCTCTTGACTAGATTTCTTTATTTATTTTCTTTTAGAATTCTGAAACCGGTGATTTATATTCTTGGATTACTGGGGATCATACAATGCACCATCAAAAACAAGCCTCAAGTATTTTTATCCAGGGATGCATTTACTATTCCTATAGATTGAATAGATAGATTTTTTTTTCTAACAGCTAGCTTGATTTATAAGCTTTAAAGATTTATCTGAAACACCTTGGGGGATAAAGTGAGGCAAATTTATAGAACATATTTCAGGTAGCCAACCTTTTCCCATGTTGAAGTTCGTTTAATTCCTACCTCTAACCATTCTTTCTGTGTGGAAACACTCATTGGATTTTGGAGGATTTGGATATTCTAAATTGGGTGACTATTCAGCTTTGGTTTGACTGGTCTTTCCTCTCAAACCAGTTGAGAATTTCAATAAGCCAATACATCACAGACTTTGGAGGATCTTATTTTATATCTAGGCAAAACATTCTGCTTTTTTTTTTTTTTTTTTTGGCATGACCTGGGCTAGGAGAATCTGGAATCAGAAAGTATTCAAATTTAGTGCACTTTTTTTGTGATTTTGAGGCAGAATTTTATTTTTTTGCTTGGTTTGAAGCTCTATGAAAGGAGTAGGGATGAGATAGAGAGGAGAGGATGATGACAGAGGAGTTCAGAATCTTAATTGAGGAGTCCAGAATAGATTTTTTGAGTGGAACCTGATTGAAAGGTGAGGATGTGATCAAGTTCAATCAAATCATCATGATCAGCAAGGTACTTAAAGAAAACTAGATAAGCACAGGTTGGGACTAAGGAGCATTGGATATTCAATCAGAGGAGAATAAGATAAGATGGTTGGGAGGGAAGATGTAACAATAGTATCACTTGAGCAATGTGTATGTAATGATGTTTGAGGACCAGGATCTAGTGAGATGAGCTCAAAGCACCAGGAATTTGATGAATTTTTAAAAAAACATCAAGGGTTTTTGTTGTGCATGTCCAGCCAGCCAAAATTCTAAAAAAAAAAAAAAAAAAAAAAAAAAAAAAAAAAAAAAAAAAAAAAAAAAAAAGAGGCAGTGTAGGGCAAAAATCTTGATTCAAAATGGATTAAAATGTGATTCAGAGAGTCTCTGTGTGATGGGTTGACTGTTTTGGGTTTCATATCTAGAAGATCTTTTTCTTTTTCTTTTTTTTTTTTGTTCATTTCAAACTTGACTAGAAACTGTACCACTCACCACCCTCCACAAACATATAGATAAATTTTACATACTATTTTTTTTTTTTATATATATGTATTCTTGATTAGAATAGAAGAACGTTCTGGTCAGTGGAAAACCACAAAACTCAGACAGAAACAAGGACCAGGTTTTTTTTTTTTTTTTTGAACAGGGAAGCTGTTGAGGCATCCCAATTTGAATCAATTAGAAAGATCTTCTAGAAGGTTTAGAAACTGAGGAGTGAAAGATGTTTATAGATGGTTATTTTTCTTTGTCCCTCAAGAGTTTATTTTTGTTGTTGTGGTACCTGTCCTGGTTTTTTTTTTTCTTTCTGATTCCCACAAGAGGGGCAGGATGGCTGTAGGGTGTCTTCCAGTCCAGCTTTCTTGATAAAATCCATCCCCCTCCCAATCCACCCCATCAGTTTCAGTGACTCTGCAGATGAGCCCCCCAAACGGTCAAATGATGATTTGAAACTCACCAAGTCATCAGCATGCTTTTTTATTTTATTTTTTGTTCTTGTTATTCAGCAGGATTTTAACTATATTTATTTCTTGAGAGATGGAACAGACAATTGAGGAACAGTATAAGCTTGAAAAGGTGGGACTGGAGCCAAAGAAACATGACTGGTTAAAGAAAGTAAAACATAAAAAGAAAAAAAAAAAGAAGAAGAAAAAAAAAAAAAAGAATCTAGTGATCAGAAGATGCAGAAAGGGTGAGGAGATTCTGGGTGGGAACTCATCTAGAGATCAGTTTGGATGGGTGATGACAGAGGGGGTGGTGTGTGGCTAGAAGCAGAACTGGGCTCAGAGATGAGCCACAAGCAACCCAGAGGGTGTGGATGCCACAGCAGGATGATTGAAAGTCCTGATCTCCAAGGACCTGCAGGCTTGAGCCCAGGAGAAGTCTTCCCCAACCCAAAGAAGGAGTGTGGATCTGCACAAAGGGTAGGGAAAGCATGACAGGCTTGTGGGAAGGAATTATTGGTCAATTTGGGTGGGAATGGATGGTAGAGTTCTACTGGGTGAACAGTGGGTAGATGCAAAGTGGATTGCTAGTCCTGGGAAAGCTATGAGATTAGGGGTTGAAGAGCAGAGCAATGGATGGATCTTGAAGAGCAGAGTGGTGGATCTTGAAGGGTGGAGGGGCTAAGGGAGATGGACTGAGGGCAGAGTGGTGGATCTTGGTGGTCAGTTCCCAAGCTGGAAAGGGTATTAGAGGAGGGCTCGCTCTCTCTTTACCTTTTGATCCTCTTGATCCATCAGATTCTGGAGGTATGCATGTGTGTGTTCATGGGGCCTAAGGTGGTAGATCCTTCCAGAGGTTGTGAGGCTGGATTGATGAGTTGGAGTCTGGAAGAGGGGGGATGCACAGGGAGAGGTGAGTGATGACTAGTCAGACCAAGTACTATAGTGTTTGTGTGTGTGTGGGTTAGTGTGGAGCTTGTGATCTATTGCAAGGAGATTCATCAGTTCCTGGTGGCAGTGCTTGGAATGAGAAGACCACTCAGTAGATCATGGTGGAAATCTGTGGGTATCTCGGGTCGATCGTTCTACTACCCAACCATCAGGAAATCTAATCTGGCTTTTTTTTTTTGTTCCTTGATTTGACACCCCCAAGAAATCAACTATGAAGCAGAACAAGAACTAAAAAAAAAAAAAAAAAAAAAAAAAATCAAAAAGATGAAGATATCTATAAAAAGGAAAAAAAAAAAGAGAGAGAGAAGAAATGAGTTGAAATGAATGGATGAGAAAGAAAGAAAAGGGGAAGAGGAGGGGAAAAGAGGGGAAAAGGCAAAAAGAGAAAAGAGGATGGGGAAAGGGAGGAGGGAGGGGTAAGTGAACATGAAGATTAGAGGTGTAAGGTGGATGGGGGGACGGGGTTACGGGAAAAAAAAAAAAAAAAAAAAAAAAAAAAAAAAAAAAACAACAACAACGACTGAGAGAGGGAGGACGAAAGAAGAAAAGTGGGGGGGGGGGGTGTACATCCACCAAGACGATCCGCACTGGAAGAGACGAGAGGACTTGAGCGAGGAGTCGGAAGAAGAGCGGGAAGAGTAAGGGAGGGGGGTGGGGCGATGATGACGGAGGAGGATCACGGGCAGGAAGACTCGCGAGGCCGGCGGATCAGGCCGACGGCGGCGGGGAGGGGGGGGGGCGCTCCGTCGTCGCGGATCTTGGGCGTCCCGGCGCCTAGGGTGAAAGAAAGCGTCCGAGCGGCCGGCCCCGTCCCACACCCGGAGGTCCTCACGGCCGGTGGGGGATGGATCGTCGGCTCGACGACCGGATGCTTAGGTACGTGCGATGCCGGGTGGGCGTGGAGCGTGGAACAGGTGTGGATCTCGGGGGAGATAACGACGGTACCAACTGCTGATCGAATGGGTCGTGATATATGTATCCAGGGAGAGAGAGAGAAGACACTAGTTGCTTTAGATGGTTTGAATGGGTTGATTTCCTCGTTGGTACAAAACTTTATCTGTCTTTCTTTTTTTTTTTGGGGGGGGGGGGGGGAGGGGTTATCTTCGCGGGTGGACAAGATGTAAGGGTGGAGATGATACAACAGTTGATGGGTATCGAGGAACAAAACAAAACATAGACGGTGTTCGACCTCTCTTTCAAAGAAAAAAAAAAGGTGAGAGAAGTGGGTGATGATTTGTTCCGACCGGTTCTAATCTCAACCGGTATTCTTTTGAAAGTGCAAGATTTCAAAGAAAGAGAGAGAGAAAATAAGCTGCAACAATTGGATAATTGCTTTGATAGGGGTAGATCGGTAAGATGGATGGATGGATGGACGGCGTAGAAACGATGTTTACAATGATGATGATGATGATGATGATGAGTGATAAATAAGCATCCAGAGCGAAGAAAGTGATTCCTCAGAGATCTGTTTTCGAAAACCGGTGAGTCGGTCGCGAGGAGGAGACGATAAACGAAGGATTCGGATAGGATTCAAGTCATGACGTCGTCGTCCGCCTCATTTCTGTTTGACGACTAGATTTAGTCCATCCGACAGATCAGAGGAGCAGGAGATAGACGAGGAGATCGAGGAGGATCTATTGGGCGAATGGGTTCGGACAAGGCTCTCAAGTTCGGTTCGGTCCTCGTACTCAAGTCTCTTCTTCTTAGACCCAAGTTGGGCTCGATCCCTGGCTTGTCGATGATGCGCTCGTTCGTACAGGTTCCCGGTTGTATTGCCACTATTGGCACCCTGACTGGGTGTCGTCGTCGTCGTCGTCTTCGAGAGGTTCTTCGGACCCTGGGGTTCTCCTGCCGGTTGACGAGCTCGGACTGGTGGCGATGTAGTGGGAATGATTGATGCCGAACTCGAGCTCGATGAGGGCTCGGCCAGAACACCAGGGTGGTCTCTTAGGGTCGACAACCTTTGGAGGTTTCCTGAGCTGAGCACATCGCTCGTCTGTGTATTCCTTCTCGAAGGTTGGCTTATTCGCTGCTCCATGCCAGGTTGGGGATCGTCGTACGGATCTTTATATCCCCCCGAGGGACGAATGACGTTTGTCTCAAAGTGGATACCAGGCACTGTATGATTTTGTTTTCGACCAAGGAATCGAGCGGTGTGCCGTTTTTTTGTTTTTGCGACAGGGTTCAGATGGGTATAAAAAAAACACACACATCGATCAACATGTTTCGAACAGCGAACCCGATGAATAGAGGCGATTCGAGAGCAGTGTCAAGTCTTCTGTTTTTATTGTTCTATGGTGACGTTTGGAGAGCTAAGTTATGAAGTAGAATCAAAAACTTATGGCGGCGCACTTGCAGTAGTCGATTGGTAACCAAGGGGTATCTCCGCTGGAGTCTTGGAGATGATCGACGATAACTGGGTGAATGGAGGTGGATTGTTTCGAGCTTGGCTCTCATCGACATTGTGAAGCGAGTAACTCGAGAGTCCAGTCGCCCTATGATCTGAGGTGACGGCACCTTGAGAGGAGACGACTCGTGAAGGGTCTAACGGGGTCAAATCAGGATCAATAAACCGAGATCATCATGAGAGGCAAAGGTGAGAAGGACCGAATGGATGATGGTCTACAAACCGTCAACCGTCTCATCCGGGACGGGGCGGTCCCAGAGGTTGTGTCGCTTTAGTCCAATCATCCCGATTTCAGGATTACGTTGGCCAAGATTTCTAATGTAGGATTCGTGTCGTCGCTGACGAGCTGAACTTCGTTCACTGGCTGCAGCTAGTGAACTAGCGGTTGAATGCCTAGCGATCAAGCTGTTACGATGAATCGAGCCTACCAAACCTCCAAAGCCCCTCAAGCCGTCAACACCCGGCTCCTCTGCTGCTAATCCAGGCTCGGCGTCAATCTCTTTGTCGGCAGCCAAGAAAACGGTTGATTTGGGATCAAGGCCGGTGAGTTCAAGTGGATCAACTTTCGACATTTGAAGCAGGGTGATTCCACAGCAGATGACCAAGACTATTGCCCCCCCAAAAAAATAAAAAAATAAAAATCAAGTCAAGTCAGGTTCACATTCCAAATCACAGGGAGAAGGGGGGGGGATACATAGATCGAAACCTACTTCGATTCTCTCTAATCATAAATCACCGAGGGAGAGAGAGAGAGAGAAAGACTCACAGCCGAGAACAAGAGTGATGATATCGGCAGCGGGAGCCTTGAGACCTTGGAACAAGATGATTGAGGTGACGAGAGTCGCGAATGTAAACATGACGTAGTACGTCGGGGTGACTGGAGATACAAGAGAAGGATCAACACCATGAGGACCGAGGATTGAAAAAGTCGCAGCAGGCTGTAAAGAGGACCGACCCATAGCAGTATTGAAGAGTTCCAGAGCTTTGTTGAGGTAATTGATTTCGGTCACTAGGAGAGTTGAGAAGGTAAGAGGATGAGTTGAAGTACGGATGAAGATTAGTGGTTAGCCTATCAGGTCCGGCCGCTTAGGATACGTCGATCACTGACACAAGGTGCAAACGACAAATCCGATCAGGAAATACATGAACCAATACTTAAACTGACTCTCCTGATGAAACGATGAGATGGATCAGGAAGAAAGTCAGAGGTGGAATTTGGGGAGTGTCCCTGTGATCAGACGAATGAAATCCAAGATGGCATACCCCCCGGAAGGTTGTGACGATCGAAGCTCCAAGGCCCTGAGTAGATACGACCGAGAGCCCGCCGATGATGGAACAGATGGTGATCTAGTGAGACCAAAACCGTGAGGACCCATCCAAGTCACTCAACAGGGGTCAGGGCCGTCGATGGATAGAGAGAGAGGGCGTTTTGCTAGTACTGACGTAGACCAACATGTTAGATTTACCCCATCGGGGCGCAGCGACAAAGATCAGCAATACGGCAGCGATGACGATGGCGGAGGCAAAGACCAAGAAACCGGGAGCAAGGAAGAGCCTTTCGAACTGAAAGGGAGATAAGATCGATCCAGCGAGAAATCGGGCAAAGCGAAAACAAGAAGGCCAGACAGAGAGCCTATGAGCGATCTTGAGACCTCGAGATGATTCTAAAGAGGGAGAAGGAAGGGGGAGGGGCGAATGGAGAGTAGGATTGACCTCGGGTATAGTAGAGACGGCTTGATCCTTAGGACCATTGACGGCGATGATGACGGCACCCAGGACGCACAGGAAACAGCCGACCTTTCCGAAAAAGCTGAGACGTTCCTTGAGGAAGACTGAGGATAGGACGGCTGAGACGACGACGGATAGAGCTCCCATGGGGGTGACTGTTGGGATGAAGGAATAGAAGCGGTCAGAGCCAGATCTGAGGGAGAGGATGAGCGAGTGATTTGAAGTTTGGGGATCGGATGATGGAGAGGGACTGACCGAGGATGGCGTCTGCAAAGGCATAGGCTACAAAGTTACAGATCTCGCCTACGATCATGAGGCTCATACCAGCCCACCACCTGATGGAGGGGGGGGGGGGGGGGGTTTAGGAGGGGAGACAAGTTATGTATGGAGGGATGAATGGAGAGACTGACATGGGGCTCTTGAGGTAGGCATGACTCTCGCCGGCTTGACCACCGTTATCGAGGACTTTCTGCTGAGAGATCAAGAGGCCCTTCTTCTTGAATACGAAGCTGGAACCGATGAAGAGGCCACTGACGAGAGCGAGGACGATGCCGATGATCTTGTAGTAGGCGGGTGAGGAGAGGTTACCGGAGATGGCGGCGGATGCTGAGGCTAGGGCGGCCTGCTGAGTGGCGAGTGCGGAGGCGGAGGCGGCGATGGCCTCCAACTGCTTAGTTGCGGTCGGGCTCAGGGTCGAGTTGGCAGCCATGAGATGTGGGATGCCGAGGGGCGGGGGAGGAGAGGAGAGGAGGGGATCCTGGAGGGGTAGGATTGGAGATCGAGAGAAGCCAGGTCTTGAAACGTTAGCAGTGGTTGCTGGGTCTGAGGATGGGATGAGATGGGATGGGATAGTTGATGGAAAGAAGCTCGATAGATAGGTTGGAGGAGGGAGTACAGATCAGATCAGGAAGTGAGTTTGGATGAGCTTGACTGGGATGTCGATGTCGATGTCGATGTCGATGTCGATGTCGATGTCGATCGTTGGTCGATCTGATTAGGGATGATGTTGATGGTGGATGGATGAAGTTATTCTTGTTGATCGTTTCTAGTCACTCACTCATCCCACCTCTTCCTTTCCTTTTCTTTTCTTTTCTTTTCTTTTCTTTCCTTTTCTTTCCTTCGTGCTGGCTGCTTGGGAGTGGTTTTCTTTGAGCCTCAGCCTGCCGAGTGGCGTTGGGTCTGCTCGCTAATAATGAACGGTTCGGCAGCGCAGCGCAGGGGGCGCACTGCTCTCGAATCTGGAGCGCAGGCGCACGCGGCCACACGCTGTGCTCCTCCGCGTGACAGGGTCCCGGATCCATCACTAGTCACTACCACCGATCAACGATCAAATTCAACCAAATCAATCAATCTCATCGGCTCGATAAGACGACGATGGGCTAAGAGCGACGACCACCATCACCATCACCATCACCATCACGAGACGTATAGGATCATCAGAGGAGATCAGGATGATGTACTTAAACCTAGACGAGGCTCCCAAAGAGGGTCAGGATCATCAACACATCAATCCCAAATCATGAGCTGAGATTCGAATCCGAGCGACTCACCAGAGGATCCTAGGAGGCCAAAAGGCTTCGATTGGGTCATAATCACTCGATCAACTCGTCGCTCACAACCAACTCTCCCTCCTATGAGTGGCTGGCCGAGGTGGAGGGGTTAATTCACAGTGTTGGTGATGTGTAAGCAAATCTTGGGGGGTTTTTTCAAAAAAAAAAAAAAAAAAAAATGCGATTTTTCCCACAAAAGGGGAAAGGAAAGGGGAATGGATGGAGGAGGAGGAGGTTTGCATAAACGCTTAGGTAATACTTATGGGAAGGCATTAGTTTACTCTAACAATAAGATCCTTTTGACAAAACAGACCTCATTAGACCCACGGTTTGAATGGCCGAGTCTTGACTAATGAACTCGTTGACATGCCTTGACTTTGACTGGATAGAAAACCTAAGTTGAGAGACGTAAATCCAAAATAAAGTCAAATTGGGATCCTGATTGACTTAATAGCAGGGGTTGGGAAAACCCCCACCATCTTCTTTCATGGCCAGTCTCAACCCAAACCTGCCCAATCAAACTTGCCATCGAAAGAAATGAGAAACATACCCCTCACTTATCTCACATCAGCCGGTATGTCAGAGTGACCAGAACATAAATATTAAAATGTATATACTCACCATCCCAAGAATGTGTCAGATCACACCATCCACCCCTTGCTTCCCACTTCCATCCAACTCTAACCTGATTTGAGATCTCCTCAATCATCCCTACACACATAACACCATTTTTAACTTCCTCAATACCTCACTACCTTCATGTGCACCAATCATTAAATTAAATCACTTGCTCTGAATACCTCATCATTTTTTTTTGCCTATTGTCTTCCTTTGAAAAAAACACCTGCTAAGAAAACTCCCAAAAAAAAAAAATCTAAGCTGGATCATGTAGCCCTCTCCAAGGGATTCATCATCAGTCAGTCCTCCTCACTCTCCATCAAATCTCAAATTAACCTTCAGGTCAACTCCAGAGAGCTCAATCATCTCATTTGTTTCAACTGACTCAAAAAAAAAAAACATGAGAACTAAAGCATTGGCCTTGAGATTGACCATCAAACTTCATGTGATAGCCCACCTCCAAGCTCTAAAGTTCATGACTGGTTATCAAGTGATCTAAAATGATCTAAAGAACTAAAAAAAAAAAAAGGGAGAGGGGAGTAGGTTAGATTTGTCATCAGATCAGATGAGGGAGTGATTCAAGGACTAGTGGATGGGACAAGTACCAAAAAGTCTACCTGGGATCCCCATCTCCACTGGTATTGACCACAGAGATCTGCATGTCACTTGCTAGCAAGTTCCATCAAGGAGCTCATGGCCAGGGTAAGACCAAGCTCAGATCAAGCTCTGGCCAAGCTCAACTCAGAATTTAACCAAGCTGCAATGCACAGTGACTGTGCACCAAAAACCTGTTAGAGCATGAACAAACCTTCAACTAGAGATTGCAGGGAGCTTCAGCCAGAGCTTCCTTGATGGAAATCGCTAGTGAGTGCCATCCCTCTCTTTGTGGTGATGATGATGATGATAATTTTGGGAATGACTTGAAGGTGATAAAGAAAGAGTGGATGGACTCAATAGATGATTGACCAAACAGGTTGATCGGTTGGTCCTACAATTGACTAGATGAACTCTTTGGTTACAGAAGAAGTTTAAAATCGTTCCACAGGCTGAGCCTTGGTATATCCCAAAGATCTGATTTGGCAATCCCAGAGGGATCATTGAAAGTCTTGAGCCAATTGATGTGCAAGTGACAGGACTCTTGGAGTCCCCTAAAAGAGGCCAGGATCTGATGGTATTGAGGATAATCCAACTAACTTAACCCCAATCAAATCCAGATCACCATCTCTAATCAAATCTTCCTTGGATCCATCACCTGGCCTCTTTGGGGCCATCAATTTCAAGCTTAGATTGAGTGAATCAGGCTCTTAGCCATACCAGATAGATGATCTTGATTCACTGCAAACTCCCCAACTACCCAAGATCTTCTGTTTGATCAGAATCAAGTTAAGGTTAGTACCCAATCATGTATTGATTGGTTACTTGATGAATGAACACCCATTTCTGGAAAACAGTACCATCTAATTCTTTTTTTCTTTCTTTCTTTGGAGGAATTGGGAGCTTGAGTCAATCAGACCTCCCAGCTCAACATTCAACAATACCCATGATCTTCAGCAAGACTGATCCTCATCAAATCTTTTCAAATGAACTGTTTCTCAGATCGCTCTGACATTAACAACCACAAGCCATTAGAAGATCAGGAAAACCTCATGAGATTTAGAGGGTTTGAAGAGATTTTAGGGGGGGGGTTGAGTAGGATCCTTGAATGATTTAAAGAGCAGTAAAGATCCATCAATACTTATAATACATTGATCTTATCTACCAAGGTAGATTTCAGATTGAGATCAAGAGAGTTGAGCTTGACAGGAAAAAAAAAAGTGGGAGATTCAAAGATTGGGTGTTGAAAACAAGCTTGATTCAGACCTTCAAGTTCAAGGAAGGCTTAAAAAAAGAGTTTTAGTAGAATGATTGAATCAGATCATAGAGAAAGGATTAGGCTTGATTGGCCATCAAGGGTCTTGGTAGTCCTCAGCCACTCAAAATACATTTTATTGATTTCTAATTGAATTGAGGTTTGAATCAATTTCTTGGATATCTCTCTGGGAGCAACAAGATTAAATCAATTTTTTTTTATATTTATTTGTCAAGTTTTATCTATTGATCTGTTTCTTAATTTCCCCCCCCGCCCCCCCCCAATGTTTAATCTAGAAAGAGGCTTAGATCCTTCACAATGGAAATAGTCAAGATCAGCAGAGCTCATCATCATCTTTTAATCCTTCAAAGAAGGTTCCAACTCTTTTTTTTGTTTTTTTTTTCATGGTTGGTTCACAAGAAAAACCTATAAATTTGGGTATCTTAAGGCTTCATGGGAGGAATAATTGGTTTAGTATGATCTCTTCATGTTGAATCAATTCAGATGATCTCAAACAAACCATCAGAAGCTTGAGAACTTCAAACCAAAGTGATCCTCTGGAAATTCAAAAATCATGTCCTCTAAATTCAAAGCCTTTGGGAACTAATCTACCCCCCCTTTTTTTCTTCTGTTTTGATTGATCGATCACCACATTCAAAAAAAATTAAGAGCTGAAATTTATTTATCCTTAGGATGATTATTTTTAAAGAATTATTTGGTCTTTAATCAATACTAGAATCAAAACTGAAACTCCTCCAGTATTCAAGAGAGTCTGATGAAACAGATGGTAAATTGAAACATTTTATGCTGAAGGTTAATGTGTTCATAAAACTTAGAAACAAAGTTTCATGAGAATGAGTGGGAAGATGATATTCAATCCTCTCCAGTTCCTTTTGATTTTCCATTGCAAAAGATTAAAATCTTGTTGCTTTATCTTTGATTTCATTCCTGAGAATCCAATTATTTCATCCTGTGCTTGTGATTTTATTTTTTTTACATCCCATGATGTACATACTTCCTACAAGTTCCTTACTTGGCTTATTTGGATTTTGGAACTTCTTCTGATTGATAAAGTATTTTCAAACTCCAATTTTATTGGCAAACTGATCTTTTAAAATCATTTAAAACCTTCAAAAGTTTTCATTGATTCATAATTTTTTTTTTCTGATTAATCTCACTATGATCTATGGAATCAGTAATCTTCCTGATCAGAAATTAGTCAATCAATGGAAAGCGGCCAAGAAAAAAAATCATCATCATCTGGTTTAATCTATCTTTTTTGAAAAAAAAAATTGGAAGTAGACTTCATTCCTCCCAGCTCTATGATTAAAATTTAGGTGTTTCCAATTTGAGTTTTTAGATACTGTTTCATTTTCCTTGGGTTGTTTAGAGGGTGAAGTAAAAATAGGAAAACTGAGAAGAATTCTTTGGATCTTCACTTCACCTTCAAATTTTTCCCTTTCAGGATTCAAACCATCAGAGCCATTCAGACTCATTTTTTTTCAGTGGCAGTAGTGAATCTGCACTGTTGGTGGCTCTGGTGGTGGGCCTACAATCATTTTTTTTTTTGAATTTGAATGGATTTGGGGATAGAGTGTAGAGAGGGGGGGGGATCACCAATAAGTCTTGAGGCCCTGGTGAGTCTGGTGGTGGTGCTGAAGGAGGGTTGGCTGTTAGAAATTGAGCTGAACCCAGAAATTCAAATTTACAAATAAATTCAAATTTCTGGAGGATTTCGGGATGGAAAAAAGGGGGAGGGGGCTCACCTGAATCTGAACAGGAACAGTGGATTGCAATGGGGGCTCAGGCTGTATGGTTGATGGTTGGTGGTGTTTTAGGGTGCATGCTGGAGGCAGATGTGGTTTTGTTGTCCCATTCATCTTTGGTTCTGGGAAAAATGTTAAGCAGAGTAACACAAACAATGATCCAGTTGATCAATATCTTCAAGTAATTGGGATTTTAGAGCTGACTTAAAATTTCTCTTAAGCTATCCCATGTCCATTTGAGGACTCCTATAAATTTTTTGGTTTGGACTCTTGATTGGGCTAGATTATAGTTTAAAGTTTTTTTTTTATCATGAGGAGAAACAATGTGGTATGCTGAAACCACATATTTACCACTGGAATTAGAAGAGTTGGTGAGAAGTTATTGATCTTCATCAAATTAGTTTGGAGTTTTTTTGAAAAATTTGCATGAAATTGAAAACATATGAATCATGACAGGAACCTGGAAGGCCAGCATGGTGGTAAACAAACAGTTTGTTGTTATCACAAAAACTTTGAACAGAAACAGAGTACCTAATTAAAAAAAGGAAGGATTATTTTTCAGTATCTCATAAAATAAATTCAAGAATTAAATCATGGATTGCATTTTCTTCTAATCAAAATTTTGGTTGAACTGAATTTTGGATTTTTTAATCAAGGGGATAGTTGTTCCATCAACAAGGCCAAGAAAAAATAGAAAACCTTCAGTCAGTGTGGAAAACTCTTTAGGCATATGAATGAACTATTCCATAACAAAGGGATTTTTTTTTCTACATGGTGAATTAATGACTTCTAAACTCTGCTTTGAAACCAATGTAAAAATGACAATGGAAGTTTGGATAGAAAGATTCAATTTGGGATTCCAAGATTTTGTCTGGAAGAAATGATGGTTTTCAACCATCTCCAAAATTTTCATTCAGGAATCATGCCAAACTCTTTCAAGAGAGTTGGTGGAAGCTTGAGTCTTAAAGCAAATGGAGCTTTTGATTTTGGTACATAGGGTGGCACAATTTGTGTATTTGGGGGATTAATTAACACCTTTCCCATAGAGAATTAAAGGATAAGCAGTTGTATTCCAAATCAGAGTCTGAATCAGATTAAAATAGTAACAAGATTCCAGTCAGCTTGATTCCATGTTCTATTAGCTGCCTAGAGGTTGGTTTGAACAGAATGCATGTGGAGATTTTTTTGAGTGGCAGTAATATGGTTGGTTTGAAGTGATAAGGTGTAAATAGTGGTGATATGTTTGTTTTTAAATGATGGGGTGTAGGGTGTGGTGGAGTGAGGATTTTTGTTTTGATATAGATGGTGTGGAGGGGTGGATAGGATTTTTTCATGTTGATTGATGATGATTCATCAATGGAAGATCCAATTTTTGAAATACACTATTTCCATGAAACACCCCAGTTAAAGGTTATGTGTATTTCAGAAAACCACCATTTTTAACAGAAGTTTTCATCAAAAAAAAACAGTTGTGTTTCTAAGGGTGGATTTTCTAAATATGATACACCATGAAAAAATAATGATAACTTGATGAAAAGTGATATACCACAGGGCAAAGGGCCCATTTTTGGCCTGGTATGTCACTTTTAATCAGGTGATCATTGCTTTTTAATGGTGAGAAGCCTTAATTATCCTAGGGTAAAAAAAAATGAGTTTTTATTGATAATTCACATAATAGGGGGTATCAAAGTTAACCAAACCCGCCATTTTTTAATGGCGGGTTTCAACCCAAATCCGCCATTTCAAACCCGCCATTAAAAATCAAGAAAACCCACTTATTTCAGATCAGACGTGTCAAAGTTAACCTGAAATAAGTGGGTTTTTTCAAATAAAGTATTTAAATGCTTCCACCACCTGTCCGCGTCATACACCCCTGTCTTCCCACCTCCTTCTACCTCCGACCTCATTGGAAAATTTTTTACCCCCAACCTCATCATAAAATTGATTGACCACTCTCATCACTTTATTGCTCTCATTGCTTGATCACTCTCATCCACTTCATCGCTCTCAAAACTTCATCACTCTCATCACTTAACCGCTCTCATCACTTGATCACTCTCATCCACTTTATTGCTCTCAAAACTTCACCACTCTCATCACTTTATTGCTCTCATCACTTGCGTAGCCCTTACTCTTTCAAATGGCCCCTCAGCAAACCTCCCCCCGCAAGTCCAACACACCCAAGAGAACATTGCCAAGGAACTCCACAACAAACAATCCTCCCCCATCAGCTTCCAAGGGCTCAAGTCAGCTCAAGAGAGCTGATAACATCATCCTGGTAAACTGGCTGAAATTTCCCTCCAACTACAATGCCTGCTTTGGATCCGACAACAAAACACGTGTTGGCCAACCTCCATCCTCAAAGGTCAATGGTTATCTCCTGATGGCCAATGAACTCAAGAACAAAACAAAAGGTAGGCTGGATCTGTCATCCAAACAGATGAGGGAGCGGTTCAAAAACTATTGAGCCAAGTACAAAAAGGCCCACTCCATGTCTATCTCCACTGGCTTTGGTATCACCAACTTGGACAAAGCCAAAGGAATCAACTCGTTGGTTGATAAGTTGGACTCCATTTGTCCTTTTTATATTCAAATGGATGAAATCTTTGGAAAGAAGGCCAACATCACCCCCCTAGCTGCTTTTGATGCCCAACAATCCTATTCCGTTGATACCAAGGACTTGGCTGGGGATGCTCAGCCTACCAACGGGGACCTTGATGAAACCTTGGCCTTGGAGTGGCCCCCATCTGATGACAAGGAGGATATTCAAACACAATTGGTTCCACTCACTTCTACTTTGGTATTGATTGATCAGTCAATCCCAACCTTGGACCCCTCACTTCCTTCTTTTGATTGCTCTCTTCCTGGGGCAGAACAACTGGAGAACTTGCCCAATGAGGAGAATGTTATTCCTGGATCACCGTTGCCATCAACATCTGCTCAAGTAAGGAACTAAATTGTTTTTGATTCTGTCTGGTTGCTCTGGACTGATTTACATTGTAAAAAAACAGGCTCATCCATTTTTGATTGGCCAAAAACTCAAGCCAATGGGGCCTCCCACATCGCCTTCAAATACTAGTGAGGACTTTCAGACTCAAACCTCCTCTGCCAAGGGTAAGCAAAAGGCCTCCAATTCCATCAATGTCAACCCCAAAAGTCATCAAAAGAGGAGAAACACTTCCAGTTTTTCGGGCTTTGAAGAAATCATGGAGAAGCAATATTCATGTAAGTTTATTGATTCAATATCCTTGCTTTCAAAATCATGCTCATTGCCATTCCCCTCCAAAAAACAGTGAAATCACAAATTGAATCAGATAAACTTCAGTTTGAAAAGCAAAAGTGGGATCGTCAACTGGTCATGGATGGTCAAAAGCAGCAAGCCAAGACTTTGGCTAATCAACAAAAATTGGATGCTTAGTGGAGGTTAAAACAAGCTGAGCTAGAGTTTCAAAAAGAGGAAAAGGAGAAGGATCAGCAGCAAGTGCAACTGGAAAAGGAGAGGGAACAACGGGCAAACGAAAAAAAGGATAAGGTATCAATAGCTTTGGCTTGCATTGGCAGTGGTAGATTGGTAGAAGAAATACAGCAGATTACTCAAATGCTGGGCTTGTAAATATATTTGCATGGATGAAAGAAAAACAAATTATTTTTTACTACAAAAACGTTTGAGAGCATTCTTAACCCCACCAATATACAGATCTTTTTTGTTTTTATTGATATTTTTTTCTCTAGAGTAAATTTGGCCGTTTTTCATGTCCCTACAAGTGCTTTGAGTTTTTTTATTAATTTGGAGTGACATGGCCATTCTGCTATGGGTTGCTGTGTCCACAGCTGGAAAGGTACAGTGCTTGTACTTGTTAGCCGCCCAAACCATTTTGACTATACCTTTTTGCTTGAAATCAATTCCAAAGCCAAGGTCAGGAAAAACAAATTTACCGTCCAAAACTTGATATTCATGCGTATCTTCAATAATTCAACCATTTGATTTTTTGGTTGGGACCACAAGTAAACAGGAATAGCCAGAGATGTCGCCTTTGTCAATATGAGGAGAATTGTAAAAAGAATCCAAGGTGAAAGTGAGGTGTGGGGAGCAATCAAAAGGTGTAGGCTTGGAAGACCAGGCAAACTTTTCCTTGATCCAGTCGTCAGTCACTTCCAAAGAAATTTCCAAATCCCTCATTTGAGCCCTCCTTTTTCTACGATTCCTCTGCTTGCCACCTCTCTTTATATTTTTCATACCATCTCCTTCCATCTTTCTCCCTCCCAGGCACTTTCTGCACCCAAGGTGAGGATCAAGGTGAAATTTGAATGGTTGTATAACATTTTGAGTTCGGTAGGCAGTGAAGGAATCAATATCAAAAAAGGGGTTGGACAAACGAAAAGATTTGAGCCCTCCTTTTTCTACAATTCCTCTTTCCAAATCCCTCATTTGAGCCCTCCTTTTTCTACAATTCCTCTACTTGCCACCTCTCTTTATGTTTTTCATACCATCTCCTTCCATCTTTCTCCCTCCCAGGCACTTGCTGCACCCAAGGTGAGGATCAAGGTGAAATTTGAATGGTTGTATAAAATTTTGAGTTTGGTAGGCAGTGAAGGAATCAATATCAAAAAAGGGGTTGGAAAAACAAAAAGACCGGTCAAACAAATAAAAAAAAAAAAATGTCAGCAACATTCTCATTATTGGCAACAAACGGTGGGATTAAAAAAATAAAAAAGAGATGAAAATCAAAACCTGGCAGAGCTAGAAAACCTAAAAAAAAAGAAACAAAAACAAAGAAAAAACAAAGGGAAAGTCAGTTCCCTGTACCCTCCAAAAACTCTGCATCAACCGGCCCAAACAATCGGCCAATCGATTGCAAATTGATCGCTTGATTGGGCAATTGATTGCCAATCAATTGCTCGATCAATTTGCAATCAATCGCTCTCCGTTTGTTCCCCCCTCGGCCGCCTGGCTTGGTTTGGTGGACTTGCTGGTGGAGTGCTCGGACCGAAGCGCGCCAAATTGGTTGTTGAGGTGTGAGAGGTGCCCTCTCATCAGCTCGATTGCTCAATACACGTGCTCAATGGCTTGCTTCAGTGATTCTCCGTTATCGGGAATCAACTCAAGAGCCAGTGCAATCATCAGATGCATCTCGGCTACCGTTCCTGCTTTAACATCCGGTCGTGACTTTTTGATCTCTAGAGAATTCTTGTAGGCTTCAACGGCCATCTCAAATTGTTCTAATTGTAATCGAGTTGATCGAAATCAAGTTAAGAATTGAGCCAGAGTCAGATGGTTCAATCTTTGCATCAAGTAAAATTGGAGGGGGGAGAGAGAGAGAGACAAAGACCGCACCGCCTTCCTGATGGACTTGTGCAATCAAGTCATAAACATTGATGAGTTTATTCTTTAGACGTTTGGTCTCATCCCGAGGTTTCATGATAAGTTGAGGAAAACCTTTAAAAGATAATGCTACATCATATCATCAAAGAACAACATGAGTGTAAAAGCAATTAAAATCAAAAAAACCAATGCAATCATGAATCCAGAATAGCTAGACGAGCGCAAGACTGATAGAAATGAAAAAAGCAGATCAAAAGATCAATAACGTATTGATTGAAATCAAGTCCCGACTCAACTCGGCATGAGTCGGTCTTGACTCTCCAAACCAATTGGTTGAATTGAATAGGACTCTGATCAGGACAAGAAGGGGGGGAAGAAAGATGATTGGGAGATTGCTTACAAACCACTCTGAACAAAGCCTCTCCTGAGAGACATCGTGCGATGAACCAAACAATACTCAAAAAACCCTAATAAGACTAACAGGACCAATAAACTAATAAAGATCAATGCAAACTGATTGTTGATCAATCCACAAGGAATGCCCAAGAGTAGTGTATATGAGAGTCGATCATGAGGCGCGCGCCATCAAGAAATTAAAAATGAAATTCAAAACAAGATTGAACATCATGACGTCAGTTTCCGTACATCATGGACAATTGGAATCATAATATTGGCTTTTGAGATATAATTCAGAAGCAAACCCGGACGGGGAAGAGGAGGAGGGGAAGGATACCTGCTTGGAAAATCTACTCGATTGATGATTGTGATTGTCTTGAGAGTCAGAGCCAATTTGGAAGTTGATGGAAGTAGTGAGTGAGACCAATCGAGAGGACCAATGAGACTACCCAGGGAGATGGCGTTCCGGAGTAAGGCCTTGCCGTAGAACAGATGAGCGTCTATGATTGCTGGATGGTTCTCGGGATGATGAGCGGTCAGGGACTCGCAAGCTCTCAAGAAGCATTCGGTGGCCGTGGCGTAGTGTTTGAGAGCAAAGGCACGAGCGCCGGCGGCCAGTTGAGCCTCAATGGACTCCATATTGGTTGATGGACCCTTGGCGGCCGGGTCTCGACAATCCTCAACCAGTTTGACGCTCGTTGGCTGCTCACTGAGGTCGAGTGGGGGTGCAATTGAGGGGATAGGTCAAACAATCTGCAAAGGGATAGAGGAGGATCATAATTTTTTGAGCTCATCTCAATCTCTCTTGGAGCCTAGGATTCAAACGGCGATCGGATTGAGCATTGCTTGGTTAGGGGGGGGGGGTCTTACAACGATGAACCAGACATGTCGGGCCAAAGCAGGGCGGCAACTCGGGTCCAATGGGATTGACTCTCTCAAGAAGCCAAGTTCCAGTTTGGATGGGATATTGAGAGGAGGATCTCAATCGTTAAGCTCAGAGACCTAGTTCAAATTGATGAGTGATTCCTTATCTAAGTACAAATGTAACCATCCATTGCCAACATATTAATTGCAGGTTACAGTTAGTCATTAGATCAAGGCAATATTAGGACACAATTGTATCGCGTATTTCTAGAGCGAGAGGGGATGAGAGCTTACAAGAACGGCAGATCAGATGTCTGTACTACGTAGGTGTAACAATCTCGATGACGTTCAGAATCAATCAATGATAGCCCTTGGAAGCCTTTCCTTTCCTTTCAAGAATCAATGATGGTTGTTGGTGGTCATCAAGGGGCCGTAGGGAATAGGCGCAGGGGAACGGGAGATGGGACCGGTATGGATTTGCTGATGTGGATGGGTGTTTTTGATGTGATGGATGGTGGATGGATGATGATGCATAAATGGCGGGTTTAATGGCGTGTTTGATGATTGAAATCCGCCATTTTCATGAAACACGCCATTTTGAAATACACCAGTTAGGGGGTATGTGTATTTCAGAAACCCGCCATTAAAAATGGCGGGTTTTGTCAAAAAAAATGGCGGGTTTCTAATGGCGGGTTTGCTAACTTTGATACGCCCTAATACAGAGAAATATTTTTTTGTAGGCCACAGATAAAATCATTCCAAAAAATTACTAAAATCACACCAATCTTCAAAATTAGGATGATATTAGCATTTTTTTCTTTTTTTAAAAAAAATGACACCAAAAGGAGTCAATGGCACAATTATGGTAAAAAAAAAGTAAATAATCATTCCAACTTGTGTGCACTTACACAACAGGCAGGTGTTTTATCCCATGCCATGTTGTGGTGGCCTGTTATAACACCCCATGATGTGTCCCCCTCTCAACATCCCAGAGCTGGGGGGGCTGGCCCTTCAAGAAGCTCAACGGTTGAAACCACCTGGCACCAGTGGTTTTTGAAAGGTCATTGAAGCCAATTCCCCAGCCTTTCCACAGTATTTATTTCAATTTATTTAAAAAATGCTGCAAAACCTGATGCACTGTGGTGGTTTTGACAAACCAGTTGGTGGGCTGCATGTTTCAATCTCACCCTGACTTGGATGAGGTGGGGGGATTCCTCCCCCATTTTTTTTCTCATTATATATATATATATTTAACCCTTTTATTTTTCTTCTTATCTTTCAAATTAAATGTATAACATGTTTGGGATGCCATGGGTTTCAAACTCACCCAGACTTGGTTGATGAATATAAAATGATTGAAAAACTTCCCAAACCTCACCCTGTGTCAATGTCCCTGGGGTTTTATTCATTTAACAATGTTTTCTTATATGCACTACTTGTATCCAGTTTAGTCTGATTTTATTTTTTTCAGTCAGCTTTGTTTCACAGTCCACTTTGTTTTGTCAGTCTAATTTTTTTTAAAAAAAGTCACACAAAAAATGATTTGGGTACATATTTAAGTTTTCACAATTTTCAACTATATATTCTTATGTCTATATTTTTGGTCTGATGTATTTCCAGTACAGGTGTAAGTTGTGTGTTATTTTTTTCATAATATTAAACAACCTCTTTTTGTATGTATATAAAGTTTATTTTGTACTATCACACACATACAGGGCAAACAAATGTCACAGTTCCAACAAATTCAAAAAGTAAAACAAATGTAAAGAGGACAATCCATGTGAAAAGGACAGCAGATTTAACAGGAAATTGAAAGAAAAATGTAAAGAACACTAATTCCTCTTGGAAATATATTTGGTCTGTGAAGCCTGTTTGAGTGCCAACCAAAGTTATTTGAAAATTTGATAAAGCGCACATGGCAACTATAAAATTAGTTTTGGCACCTGGCCAAGGTTGAATCAAAGTTGGTTGTGTTGACATTTTTTTTTTAAAAAAAAAATGTTTTAAAAATAAATAAATAAAATGATAGATAATTAGATTTATTGCTTAATTTCCTTTTTCCTTTTTTTTTGTGCTCAGTAAGCCAGCTCAAATCAACTCATCAAGGATCTACAACTAGTTGGAGTTCTCAATTGATTCAGTCCATCAATCAGAGCAACCATAGCATTCATCCCTCCTAAAATCTCAACTCCAACACAATCAGTTGCACTAATGGTCATCAAGCTAGTCACAGGAACCTGATTGGTGATCAAGAACTACCAAATTATGCATACTTGAAAACTCAAGACCAAGGCCTTTTGATAAATGTGAGGCCAATAGCAATCCCCCTGATACCCAATACCAATCCTTATCAGTTCAGTGATTATCATCATCAAATGGAAAAATCTACCAATGATGATGATGTTGATGATGATGTGTATCCTAAATTCAACAGAGGTTCTAAAGTTCATCCTATTTAATTCAAGCCCAAAATTCTGGATCCTCTTCACATTTGCATTCCTAGACACAGGTCTAGGCTTGGTATTGTTTATGATCTATCAGATGGCTTGGAGGGACCCAAAGCTATGTTCAAGGATGACTGGCTGTTGGATAGATCCGGTGATGTGTCAAGTTGATGAGGAGATTAAAATTGGTAGGTTCCTCAAGAAAAAATTTTTCCTTGATATTGGTCATAGGTTTCTTTGCCATCTAACCCCCCCCCCTCAAAAAATAAAAGATATGAATATGAATACATACATACCAGAATAAGAAAAAAAAACTTAAATTTTCAATGGATCCAAGTTCTGATGAAAATGGAATTGATGGATCAAATATTGGGAGGAGAGCAGCTGGTGGGGCAAGCACAACCAGCTTTGATTGGCATCAAGGGGAGCTTGGTTGGGTGCCAAGTTTTTAAACCTGCAAGCCCAACCCAATCAAGGCCTCTGGGTGCCTATCCAAGACCCACTGGGTGCATTCCAAGTCAAACTTGGAAAGGTTCCCAGACATGCTTTAAAGGCTATATAAAACTTCTTACATCCCACTTTGATTTTATTTAATTCCCCCTAAGCCCAGAAATCAACACTATTGAGTTGATTTTCACCTATAAATTTCATAATGCATTCATTAAATTTGCATTCAGAAATTCCCAAATTCATCACGTAAAAGAAGGTTTTCCCCACCTTACTTTGTGGTTCAAAATTTCTACAAAAATATAACTCAAATACCTTTCTTTATGATAAACTTCACCATAATATGGGAACATTTTCTCCTCAGGTTGGTCCAAATCAATCCATCAGGCTTGCTGATCCATCTTCAAAATATATGGATCAAAAAGTTTAAAACCTACCAAAAGTAGAAAAAATAGCTGAAATAATGCTTGAAGGTCTGGTATTCCATGTTTGATCTCTTATTTTGAAAATAAAGCTTTTATTATGGATTTGAATTTGAGAAATTTCATGGTCCTTATCAATTCATCCATAGAGATTTTATGATCAGGAACCCAGATGGATCCTTGAGGAGCATTAGTAATGAACTGAGAAAATTGTTCAAACCTCTGAATTATCTTCTTTTTTATCCTTATGGTAAATTTGGTTAGTTTACAGAATTGAAAGAAAAACCAGGAAAGAATAGATTCAATGACATTAATTATTATAAAAACTTCCTTGCAGTTTTTCATTCTGATTACTCATTTTTGAACTGAGGTGGTTTTCTTTTCCTAGAATATTGTGTTAAACAATAAATAAAAATTAAGAAAGAAACATGATACTATATTCTTCATCATGAAAATAATCCAAGTGCTGAGAAGTTCTATGGTGATGTGGATGAAATCAACAATAGTTTTGAGATGGTTCAGGAAACAGGTATTTTTTTTTCTATTTCTAATACAAATGTCAGAGAGACTGCCTTAGCCAAGAGTCTACTTGATTAAAATCATCATTTGGAAACTAAAATGGAGGAATCTGAGTAATATCTTCAGCATTCTGAGTAGAAGAAGCTGTTAGGAATGCTTTTATCACTTTTTCAGACTACAGAACCACATTCCCAATGGTATTTTTCCTTCAAATTTATGGTTGTTAAATTACTTCATTCTGGAAGTACAGATAAAATAATTCTCAAAAATGAAATATTAAGATCCATAACTCCTATCTCATTGAAAAATTGTGGCACAAGTGTTGAATAAGCTTTTCATTATCTTCCAGGAATTGATTAACCAGTGTATAAAAAAAGGAACAAAAGGAACTGGAACCTTGAGGAAGAAAAGAGTGCTTTTGTAAATAAACCAGAAATGCAAAACATCTCTATCATGATTCATGGAAAGAAGCAAATCTTTGATCTGATATTGAATGCATGTAATTGTTCTGAATCTTTCTACCTCTTTATTGATTAAACTGGTGGATCTGGAAAAAATTTCTATATAAGTGCTTGCTAGATTCTATCAGATCATCTGGAAGAATCCCTTGGGAATGTGATGTTAGTCAAATATATGCCTTGGATCTACAAAATGGAAGAACAAATCACTTAAACTTTGGAATTTACTTGATGTAAAACTACTCCTCTGTATTAAGAATATCAAAGAATTCTCAAAATGGCAAAGCTCTCAAAAAGGCTTCTTTGATAATATTTAATGAAGCAACTATGATTCATGGGCATGCTATTTAGTTGGTTGAAAGGCAAATTCAAGACCTCATGGCTTCCAGCCTAACCTTTGGAGGAAATTTTATGGTACTTGGTGGAGACTTTAGGCAAATTTAAAATGTGGTTTGAAGAGGTACACATCCCCAAAATTTTGATGATTTTTTTTGTAATTCTTCTTTCTGGAGAAATTTTCAAGTTTTGCACCTTACTTCAAATATGCTTGCTCCAGGTGATCCTTATTACCAGAATTTTTTACTCAATGTTGGAGATGGTCTGAATAATATAGAGGGTTCAAATACACTTCTGTTTCCTGAAAATATGGTAATTCATGCCTATTTTGAAGATCAAGCTTTGGGTAGCTTAATCAAGAATGTTTTTCAAAACTTGCACCATTTCTACCTTGAAAATGGTTATCAAATTAAAAATTTTCTTTTATGTTTCAAACACACAGCGGTTTACAACATAAATAAATTTCTACTGGATTCTCTTACTGGAAATGAAAAAAACCAAACTATGAAGGCTGATTAAAGCCATCAATCTGTTGAAGAAAATTCCCAAAATCTTTAATCTGAAAGTTGGTGCCCCTACTACTTGATTTTTGTCAGATTGAGAAGCAGTGTTAGATTTTCCAAGATTTTAAAGCAATGTTAGAGTTTCAAGATTGTAACAAGCAATTGAACAGAAAGGCTGGTGGAAACTCCCCCAATGCCCTTGGTTAATGAAACTGATAAAAGAAGCCTCATTGTCAAAATTATTTGCCAAAGGTTTTCAGTTAATTTAGCCTTATAATTGAAAATCAACAAATATCAAGGTAATAAAATGGCAAAATTTGGTCTTCATCTGAAAAGAAAAAATATCAAATTTTTTACAAGAACTTTTTAAATGCTATCAATGCCCTAAGATGATGAAATTGAAATGCATATTTTGTTTGAATTACTCCTATATTAATAAATTGAAATGTATTTTTTTTTCTTAATAATGGATTTATTGAATTTTAGCTTTATTTTTTCATTTTTTAACTATTCCAGATCAACCCAAATTTCATTTCATATCCAAATTATCAAATTGAAATCCATCTCCAAATTTGGGGGAAACACTACAGTATTATACATATATACATACTTTTTTTTATTTAAATTAAAGTTGAAACATTTGGAGAACTGCAGGCTTCAATCTCACCCAGACTTGGATGAGGTGGTGGCAGTCCTCCCCCTGATTTTTTCTTTTCCTAATATATAGAAAATTATTTTTCTCATGCAGTTCATCCTTGAACTTTCACAAATTTGAAAATGTGGGATGTAATCTGTGCACTCTGGAAGCCTTGAACTCAGCCTATTTTTTGAATTTTCAATCTTGAATAATCAATGCCACAGTTGTGTAGATTGCATTCAAGTGGTCCTAAAAATTATTCTTCAATAATTTTGCTTTCCTGGATACCCCTTGAAAAATATTTCAGAAATCAAAAGAAAAGAGTGAAAAGAGGGGGTTGTCTTTATTTTTGGCCCTTATCTGAAAGGATTTCTCTTAAATATTTTTGTATATTCTGAACTAGAGCTATTATATCAGGATGCAGAAATACTCAAAAATAGGGCCTGTCAGAGTTAAGATTTTCAAAAAGTTAAATGGCTGATTTCAGGCTTATGCATTTTTTTTCAAAATTTAATTTTGGTCCAATGAACCCATGGATTCATGGTTTGGTTTAATTTTTTTTTTGAAAAATTGATATTTGTCCAGACACAAACATTTTCAATTTTTCAAAATTTAATTTCTGATATGCCCTAATACTGATTTTGGGATTTTAAAAGGGTTTTTTTGACTCCAAAAATTCAACAATGGATAAAACTGCCACAAATAAAGATTTCATTTTCATACTTTTATAATCCATGCTGCATAGAACTTTTGATGTATTTAATGGTACAGGTCTTCAAAACAGACAAAAAATCAACTAAAAGTTTTACTCAAGAATTTTTTGAGTTTACCTTAACCCATTCAAATATACTTCAAAAAAAAGTAGCATGATGGCATGGTGGTTGGGGAACCCTTTGGACCATTGAAACAAACAAAAATATACAATAAATATGAAATGAAAAATTAATAAATCAAAGAATATCTGAACATAGATATAGAGGTATTAATCATGAAAAATAATAAACAAAAAGTTATAAATTGACATTAGAAATTGAAACCAGATAAATTTGAATAGAAAAAAAATCCAAAAAGAAGAAAAAGAAAAGAATAGAAAATTCAGAATCTAAAGATAACTAGTTAGAAATAAATATTTGAGTTATTGTTTTTTTTTTGTAATTTGGATTTATTTTTCCCTTTTGAAAATTATTTGAATATAAATGATCATCATTTGAAAGAATAAGCACAAAATCTTTCATTAGGTCCCCTACCAGCTGTTCAGGATTTTTCTTTTGCTTTGAGGCCAATTTCTAATGTTAAGATAACTTGAAAAAAATTCACATGTGAAATTTTTTTAATTTCCTAAAATGTGTTTGACTGGCCTGTAACCTTCAAGACATAAACAAATTACATAACATACGTTCAAAGAATTTAAAATATAATATCTTTTTATGTGACATTGACTAGCATTGTTTAATTTAAAATGAAAAAACCCTCCTGAAATTGCATGAATTTGTTTTTGATTAATTTTTTACACTGCATTGTACCTTAAAAAATCCAAAACAAGTCAAGCAAAAATTTTCAAGATTGGTTTTGAAATAAATAACAAAATCCCTTTTCTTTTCTTTTCTTTTCTTTTCTTTTCTTTTCTTTTATTTTCTTTTCTTTTCTTTTCTTTTCTTTTCTTTTCTTTTCTTTTCTTTTCTTTTCTTTTCTTTTCTTTTCTTTTCTTTTCTTTTCTTTTCTTTTCTTTTCTTTTCTTTTCTTTTCTTTTCTTTTCTTTTCTTTTCTTTTCTTTTCTTTTCTTTTCTTTTCTTTTCTTTTCTTTTCTTTTCTTTTCTTTTCTTTTCTTTTCTTTTCTTTTCTTTTCTTTTCTTTTCTTTTTCTTTTCTTTTCTTTTCTTTTCTTTTCTTTTCTTTTCTTTTCTTTTCTTTTCTTTTCTTTTCTTTTCTTTTCTTTTCTTTTCTTTTCTTTTCTTTTCTTTTCTTTTCTTTTTGCAAGTTTTTGAATTATTTCTCAAGGGTTTTAAAGCAAAGGAAAATTCATGAAATTCATTTTTCAGGGACATTGAAATTCAACCTACACAACTGCAGCCTCAGTTACACAAAATTAAAAATTTCAAAATAGTGGGAGTTTAAGGATTTCAGAGTGAGCCAATTACATCCCCACAATTTCCAAACTGGGTGAGTTTGAGGATGAACCACATTAGGAATACAATTCCATATATAAATATATTCTTAATGTTTTATTTAAATTGAATTTAAAACATCTGGGGCCCTGCGGGTTTCAATCTCACCCAGACTTGAGTGAGGTAGTGGTGGTCCTCTCCCCATTTTTCCATTCTTATATATAAATATATATATATATCTATGTATGTATTTTTTATGGATTTTTTTCTATTCTCTTTTTTGTTGTTGAAATTAAATTTCAAAATTTGCAGTGCTGCAGGTTTCAACCTCACCCAGACTTAGGTGAGGTAGTGGCAACCCTTCTATTTTTCTTGTTTTTTCTTGTTTTTTTCTTGTTTTTTCTTGTTTTTTCTTGTTTTTTCTTGTTTTTTCTTGTTTTTTCTTGTTTTTTCTTGTTTTTTCTTGTTTTTTCTTGTTTTTTCTTGTTTTTTCTTGTTTTTTTCTTGTTTTTTCTTGTTTTTTCTTGTTTTTTCTTGTTTTTTCTTGTTTTTTCTTGTTTTTTCTTGTTTTTTCTTTGTTTTTTCTTGTTTTTTCTTGTTTTTTCTTGTTTTTTCTTGTTTTTTCTTGTTTTTTCTTGTTTTTTCTTGTTTTTTCTTGTTTTTTCTTGTTTTTTCTTGTTTTTTCTTGTTTTTTCTTGTTTTTTCTTGTTTTTTCTTGTTTTTTCTTGTTTTTTCTTGTTTTTTCTTGTTTTTTCTTGTTTTTCTTGTTTTTTCTTGTTTTTTCTTGTTTTTTCTTGTTTTTTCTTGTTTTTTCTTGTTTTTTCTTGTTTTTTCTTGTTTTTCTTGTTTTTCTTGTTTTTTCTTGTTTTTTCTTGTTTTTTCTTGTTTTTTCTTGTTTTTTCTTGTTTTTTCTTGTTTTTTCTTGTTTTTTCTTGTTTTTCTTGTTTTTTCTTGTTTTTTCTTGTTTTTCTTGTTTTTTCTTGTTTTTTCTTGTTTTTTCTTGTTTTTTCTTGTTTTTTCTTGTTTTTTCTTGTTTTTTCTTGTTTTTTCTTGTTTTTTCTTGTTTTTTCTTGTTTTTTCTTGTTTTTTCTTGTTTTTTCTTGTTTTTTCTTGTTTTTTCTTGTTTTTTCTTGTTTTTTCTTGTTTTTTCTTGTTTTTCTTGTTTTTTCTTGTTTTTCTTGTTTTTTCTTGTTTTTTCTTGTTTTTTCTTGTTTTTTCTTGTTTTTTCTTGTTTTTTCTTGTTTTTTCTTGTTTTTTCTTGTTTTTTCTTGTTTTTTCTTGTTTTTTCTTGTTTTTTCTTGTTTTTTCTTGTTTTTTCTTGTTTTTTTCTTGTTTTTTCTTGTTTTTTCTTGTTTTTTCTTGTTTTTTCTTGTTTTTTCTTGTTTTTTTTCTTGTTTTTTCTTGTTTTTTTCTTGTTTTTTCTTGTTTTTTCTTGTTTTTTCTTGTTTTTTCTTGTTTTTTCTTGTTTTTTCTTGTTTTTTCTTGTTTTTTCTTGTTTTTTCTTGTTTTTCTTGTTTTTTCTTGTTTTTTCTTGTTTTTTCTTGTTTTTTCTTGTTTTTTCTTGTTTTTTCTTGTTTTTTCTTGTTTTTTCTTGTTTTTTCTTGTTTTTTCTTGTTTTTTCTTGTTTTTTCTTGTTTTTTTCTTGTTTTTTCTTGTTTTTTCTTGTTTTTTCTTGTTTTTTCTTGTTTTTTCTTGTTTTTTCTTGTTTTTCTTTTTTTCTTTTTTTTCTTGTTTTTTCTTGTTTTTTCTTGTTTTTTCTTGTTTTTTCTTGTTTTTTCTTGTTTTTTCTTGTTTTTTCTTGTTTTTTCTTGTTTTTTCTTGTTTTTTCTTGTTTTTTCTTGTTTTTTCTTGTTTTTTCTTGTTTTTTCTTGTTTTTTCTTGTTTTTTCTTGTTTTTCTTGTTTTTTCTTGTTTTTTCTTGTTTTTTCTTGTTTTTTCTTGTTTTTTCTTGTTTTTTCTTGTTTTTTCTTGTTTTTTCTTGTTTTTTCTTGTTTTTTCTTGTTTTTTTCTTGTTTTTCTTGTTTTTTCTTGTTTTTTCTTGTTTTTTCTTGTTTTTTCTTGTTTTTTCTTGTTTTTTCTTGTTTTTTCTTGTTTTTTCTTGTTTTTTCTTGTTTTTTCTTGTTTTTTCTTGTTTTTCTTGTTTTTTCTTGTTTTTTCTTGTTTTTTCTTGTTTTTTCTTGTTTTTCTTGTTTTTTCTTGTTTTTTCTTGTTTTTTCTTGTTTTTTCTTGTTTTTTTCTTGTTTTTTCTTGTTTTTTCTTGTTTTTTTCTTGTTTTTTCTTGTTTTTTTCTTGTTTTTCTTGTTTTTTCTTGTTTTTCTTGTTTTTTCTTGTTTTTTCTTGTTTTTTCTTGTTTTTTCTTGTTTTTCTTGTTTTTTCTTGTTTTTTCTTGTTTTTTCTTGTTTTTCTGTTTTTCTTGTTTTTTCTTGTTTTTTCTTGTTTTTTCTTGTTTTTTATGGTTTTTTATGGTTTTTTTATATATTTTTTTTGTTTTTTCATTTTTTCATTTTTTTCATTTATTTTGTTTTTTTATTAGGGTGTATCACAGTCAAGCAAACCCACCATTTTTTCATGGGGGGTTGAAACCCAAATCTGCCATTTCAAACCCACCATTAAAAATCAAAAAACCCCACTTATTTCACATCACACGTGTCAGAGTTACCTGAAAATAATTTTTTTTTTCAAATAAATTATTTAAAGGCTTTCACCACCTCAACCAAACATCATCCCACATCATCACCCCTGGTTTCAACCTCTGACCTCATCAGAAAAATTCTACCTTCAACCTCATCTGAAAAATTTAATTCATTGGTCTCATCACTTCATCACTCTTATCTCTTCCTATCCTCTTTGCTTCATCACTCTCATCTCCTCATCACTTCATCACTCTCACCACTTTAACACTCTCATTGCTTCATCACTGTCATCACGTTATTGCTTTCATCACTTCATCACTCCATCCCTCTTTTCATCACATCCTAACTCTCATTGCTTCATTGCTTCATTGCTTCTTGCCCACTTTCACCACACCCCTAAATCACTTCATCACTTCATTGCTTCATTAATTCATCCCTTCATCCCTCTCACTCTTTTTAAATGGCCCCTCATAAAACCTCCCCCGGCAAGTCCACTAAACAATTCAATGGACAGAGAAAACATCCCCCTGGAGCTCAACATCCAATAATCCTCCCCCATAAGCTTTAAAAGTCTCAAGTCAGCTCACAAGAGCTTATCAAATTATCCTGGCAAACTGTATTTAAATTCCCTCAAACTTTGACACTTCCTTTGCATCTGATAATTAAACACAAGTTGGCCAACCTCCATCCTCTAAGATTAATGGTTATCTCCCAATGGCCAATGAACTGAAGAATAAAAACAAAGGTAGGCTGGATCCATCATCCAAACAGTTGCAGGAGCAATTCAAGAACTATTTAGAAAAGAAAAACAAAGCCCACTCAATGTCAATCTCCACTGGCTTTGGTATCACCAACTCCAATAAAGCCAAGGGAATCAACACAGTGGTTGATAAGTAGGACTCCATTTGTCCTTTTTATATTCATATGGATGAAATATTTGGAAAGAAGGCCAACATCACCCCCTTAGCTTCCTTTGATGCCCAACAATCCAATTCAGTAGATGCCAAGGACTTGCTTGTGGATGCTCAGCCTAGCAATGATGATTCCAAAGAAACCTATGAGTTGCCCAATCTAATGTGGACGTGTCTATTCCAACACAACCAGCTCCAATTACTTTACATCAGCATTGATCAATGATTCAAACCCTTCCTTGGACCCCTCACTTCTTTATTTGGATTACTCTCTTCCTGGGGTGGAGGAAATTGACAACTTGGCCAATGAGGAACAATTTATTCCACTATCTTGAATAAAATCAACATCTGTTCAATTAAGGAACCAAGTTATTTTATTTTCTGTCTGATTAATCCTGAATGATTTAGATTCTAAAAAAAATCAAAATACATTTCTGAATGGGCAATTACTCAAGCCAATGGGGCCTCCCACATCACCTTCAAATGAGAGTGATTATGTTCCCACACAAACCTCCTCTTCAAAAGGAAAGAAAAAGGCCTCCAATTCCACCAACATCAACCCCAATAGCCCTCAAAATAGGAGGAACAATTCCAATTTTTACAGCTTTGAAGATATCATGGAGAAGAAAGATGCCAGTAAGTGAATTGATTGAATCTGCTCACTTTCAAAATCAAGATCATTCCTATTCCCCTCCAAAAAACAGTGAAATCACAAATCAAAGCTGAAAAACTTCAATTTGAAAAGGAGCAGTGGGATTCTCAACTGGCTATTGGTTTTCAAAAGCAGAAACCCAAGAGTTTGGATCATAAACAGAAATTGGATTCTGAGGGGGAATTGAAACAGGCAGAGCAGGAGTTTCAAAAAGAGGAAAAGGATAAGGATCAACAGGAAGAGAGACTGGAAAAGGAGAGGGAACAACTGGAAATGGAAAAAAAAGACAGGTTAACTCCAGCCATGGAATATATTGGTAGCAATAGAACTGTGGAAGAAATCAAGGAAATTACGTGTTATTGGCTTCTAACATTTAATTTTATAAACATTTTAAAGATAAAGACAAATGAATCATTTTCTAATACAAAAATTTTTGAGCCTATTTTTAACTCCACCAATAAAATATTTTTTTATCTTTATTTACTTTGGTCTGGGTTGATGTACTTTATCCTTGCATATATTCCTATTTTGAAATATATTTTGATGGCAATCAGTGAAAAAAGACATTCATTAAGGGTTATGGTGGTGGCCTAAGAACAGAAAAACCTTGGCTTGATTCCTGATGATGCTTTAAATTCAAGGGCTAATCCTCACTACAAAACTTTTTTCAAAAGCACAAACAGGAATACAAGTGACAAGGATTGAGATAAAAGCAAAAGCTTAAAGTCAATAATATTAAACCAATCAATTGGTTGATTGTTTGTTGTTATATCAATTGATCAAACCCAAAAAACAAATGATTGATCCAAGGAGAAGGAACCGAGGAGCCATGATTGATTTCCCAGGCAATGGCAAATCAATTGAGCAATTGATCACAAATAAATCAAGCAATTGATTGCAAATCAATTGCTAAATAAATTGCAAATTGATTGCTCAATTGATTCACAATTAATCAAGCAATTGATTGCAAATTTATTGCAAATCAATTGGGAGGGGAAGGGAGAGGAGGAGGGGGGCTTACCTGCAGGATTGAGCAGGGAGGTGGGGGGGACCTAAAGGTTGATTGATCAAAGGATCTGCAACTGGTGAGGGGCAGGAAGAGGAAGAGGATGAGGAGGAGGGAGGAGGGGGCTTACCAGGGGCATAGGCAAAAGAAGGAGGGGAGGCAGTGGGTGAGGTGAGGTGAGGTGGTGTTAGTTGGTGAGGTGGTGGTGATGGTGAGGTGGTGGTGGCTGGTGAGGTGGAGGTTGTGGGTGAGGATTTTTGGTGAGGAGGAGGAAGGAGTAGACCAGTGGGAGTAGAATGGTGTTTTGGTGGGGGGAGGTGAGTGGTTTGGAAGTTTTGGTTCTTTTTTGTCTAAGTCCACCAAAAAAAAAAAAAAAAAAAACTAGAGTGAGCCTAGCATTCTTGGTTGTACAACAAAAACAAATTATCATAAAATAATTTTTGAGCTATTTAAAAACCATATGCTACTCATCAAAGTGAGCAAGTTTGAGGGGTAGAATCCGCTCCCTCATTGCAGAAGATGAGGGACAAGATGAGACGGGGATGAGCTAAGGAGGATTGGTAATATCATCATCAAATATTGTATCCCATTCATCTTTGATTTTGGCCAGAAGGTTGGGAAGGATTGCACAATTGATAATCCAGTCAACAAGGATCTTCATGTATTTGGAATTTTGAAGCTGGTTTTGAATTTCCTTTGAGATTGCCCATCTTCTTTTCAGGACTCCTATGGCATTCTCAATACAAACTTGGAATTGGGAAAGATGATAGTTGAAATCAGTTTTGGCTTGATTGTTGGATGAAAAATTGTGGTATTCTGGAACCAAATATTTCCTGCTAGCATAAGCTGAATTGGCCAGAAGGTATTGATTTTGTTCAAAGTAGTTCTCTTGTTGATGGGAAATATGCATCTGATTGAAAAAATATGAATCATGATAAGAACCTGGAAGGCCAGAATGGAGGAATATGAAATTCTTGTTGTTATCACAAACAGGTTTTAGTGACACAGAGTATCTATACAAAAAGATCAAACATATTTGGTCAGTTTGTTATCAAAGTTATTATCAAAGGCTTTGGAAAAGAAATGAATCAATTGCCTTTTTTTCCAATCAAAATAGTGGTTGCCATCTAGCTTGGGTTTTTGACTCAAGGGGATAGTGGTTCCATCAACAAAACCAATGCAACCAGGGAATCCTTCAGTCTCCATTCCTTGAGATATCTCCTTGCATTCTTCTTTTGATGGCCAAGAAAGGGATGAGAAACAGAAAGATAGGATAGCAATAATGACTCTTTTGGTGTATAAGTCATTGGTTCCATAAACAAATTAGAATATATTTTCTAATCAATGAATTGCTGCTCCATTTCCCTTTAATCCCAATAAACAAAGAGCAATGGCCAGTTGGATAGCTGGATCACGTTGAGGATTCCAAGAATTTTTCTGGAAGATGTGGTTGTCTTCAATCATCTCCAAAAGTTTCATCAATGAAGGAAATAAAGTTCTGAAAAGTTGCTGGAAGCTCAAGTTGGGGAGGAGATGAACCTTTTGCCTTTATTACATAGGGTTTTGGATGGTCTGTCTTCATGGAGCTATGTATTGCTTTTCCAATAGAGAATTAAAACCTAACCAAGTTGATTCAAAATTGGAGTCTGCATCAGAGTCAAATAATAAAAACAGTTCAGTCAGATTTTTTGCATTTTCAACTTGCTGCCAAGAAGTCTGGTTGGACATGTTGAGAAAGATGGTTATGTGATGTGGGGTGATGAGATGATGATGGAATTTTTGTGAAGCAATGGGAAGCAATGGAGATGTGAAGCAATAGAGATGTGAAGCAATGGAGATGAGATGTGTGTGATGCAATGGAGATTGGATCAGTATGGATTTGCTGAGGTGGAGGTGTGGATGGGTGTTTTGCTTGGGATGGATGGTGGATGGATGATGGTGCATAAATGGCAGGTTTGATGTTTGAAACCCGCCATTGCCATGAAACCTGCAAATTTGAAATACACCAGTTAGGGGGTATGTGTATTTCAGGAAACTTCCATTAAAAATGGCAGCTTTCTAATGGAGGGTTTTCTAACTCTGATATGCCCTATTAGGGTGTATCAGAGTTATAAAAAATTCCATCAGAAACCAGCCATTATTTTTGCCAAACATGCCATCAAAAATGGCAGGTTTCTGAAATAAAAATACCCCTGCACTGGTGTATTTCCAAATGGTAGGTTTCAAAAAAATGATGGGTTTCAAATTTGAAATAGGCCATTTTCATCAAACCCACCACCACCTACATCATCATCAAACCACCACCACCTACATCATCATCTCATCCTAGCACCTCAAACCAACATCTTCATCATCCTCCTCTTCCTCCTCCTCTACACTCATATCTACTTGCATTAGGCACTCATACTCCTCCTTCATATGATCTACAGTTGGTTCCTCTGCATCAAACTAACTAACTTTTGAGCAGGTTACAAAGCCACTTTTTGGTCTTCTGGACACCTAGTCAGATTCTCCACCATGTGTGCTTGTACCATAGACTACTCATTGCATTTGATAGCAACTGCTTCTCCAAAAGCTCTTCCCAATCATTCCTCATGGTTCCCATCATCATTGCTTCTCTTCCCTTGGGCTGAATGATAACATTTCCAGCTTATAAGTTGTGATCTTTCCCCTCAAAACTATTTCAAATCAAAAATCCTGTCCTCTCTCTTCATCCTTGACCCTCATCTTTGCTTGTACTCACTCACTCATGATCACATCACTCCTCCAAATTGTATCCCCTACTGATGACCAAGCCCCCTTGTGCAGCAAGTTGGCTGTCCATCCCTAGTGTTTTCCTCCATTGTCAATGAGACTGAGACAGTCATGATTGAGGGTGATGATTGATAGGTAGGATTATGTTGATCTTATAAGTAGGGCACCTGAGTGGTGGTATGGGCGTTGGAAATAGTGTGAGGATTGGTTGACTGATGATGAGGGTAGCTAACTTTTCTGAGTAAATGGGGGAGGGGGTAAGGGTTGTTGCTGGTGGCAGTAGTAGTCTGGGTGTGATCAAGGTTGTTGGGGGATGAGTGGGGTTTGCCTGGTTTTTTAGATCCAAAGGATATTTATGAGCTCATTCTGGTTCTTGGTGGTTGACTTATAGAGCTGGTTTTGTTGGATTTTTTTCATCCTGATTACCATCAATGATATTGATGGGTGGCCATTTTTTTGAGGGTAAGGGCACCATATATAATATAATTGAAAAAAATCCAATGATCAACAACCTTTCAATGTCTGGGAACAACCAAATGATGCTCAATGCTTACCACCATCTAAGGGATTGGTGACTGGATTTTTAAGACCATTAAAGGTACCATCAAGTCAGAGCCCTTCAAGTCAACCATGGGAAAACCAAAGGGAAAATGAGTTTCCTTGAGACAACTATCAACCCAATGGATTCTTATGATCTCTCTGTTCATTTTTTTTTTACTTCCAAACTCACCTTTTCTCTCCTCCAACTGATAATAATCATTGAGCCCTTACTTAATTCTATTTGCACTAATCCATAATTGATTGTTGTAGCATGCATCCAAAGAGATAATAAAAATCAAAAATCAAATTTGGAGGTTTTCTCTATTTTCACTCATCAAAAATTGATTGTTGTAGCATGCCTCCAAAGAAATAATAGCAATCAAAAATCAAACATTGACGTTTTCTCTTTTCTATTTTCTCTTTTATTTTTGTTTATTTTTGTTTGTTTTTGTTTATTTTTGTTTATTTTTGTTTATTTTTGTTTATTTTTGTTTATTTTTGTTTATTTTTGTTTATTTTTGTTTATTTTTGTTTATTTTTGTTTATTTTTGTTTATTTTTGTTTATTTTTGTTTATTTTTGTTTATTTTTGTTTATTTTTGTTTATTTTGTTTATTTTTGTTTATTTTTGTTTATTTTTGTTTATTTTTGTTTGTTTTTGTTTATTTTTGTTTATTTTTGTTTATTTTTGTTTATTTTTGTTTATTTTTGTTTATTTTTGTTTATTTTTGTTTATTTTTGTTTATTTTTGTTTATTTTTGTTTATTTTTGTTTATTTTTGTTTATTTTTGTTTATTTTTGTTTATTTTTTGTTTATTTTTGTTTATTTTTGTTTATTTTTGTTTATTTTTGTTTATTTTTGTTTATTTTTGTTTATTTTTGTTTATTTTTGTTTATTTTTGTTTATTTTTTTTATTTTTTTTATTTTTGTTTATTTTTGTTTATTTTGTTTATTTTGTTTATTTTTTTTATTTTTTGTTTATTTTTGTTTATTTTTGTTTATTTTTTTGTTTTTGTTCTGTTTTTGTTCTGTTTTTTTTTTGTTTTTTGTTTTTTTGTTTTTTGTTTTTTTGTTTTTTGTTTTTGTTTTGTTTTTGTTTTGTTTTTGTTTTTGTTTTTCTTTCTTTTTTCTTCTTCTTTCTTTACATTGATTGATTGCTGTTTTGGAAGAATAAGAGGAGAATTTATTGCAAGAAAAATATGTATGTTTATTATATTAAAATCAATCCCTGACAAGATCAACTTTGTGATGGATGTGGTTTTTGCTCTTGTTGTTTCTCTCTCTCTCTCTCTCTCTCCCTTGAGAGAGAGAGAGAAAGACATGGGCACACACATAGAAAGATATTCAGCAATTTCAGAATAAATTTGAACATTGACTTGGATATGATGGATGAAGTATTGAATCAGACCTTATAGGTATAGAGCACCCAAATATGAATATATAGTTCATCATTTAATTAATCTATCATGTTCTCATCTTCATCTTTCAAGAATCTTAACCCTCCAACAAGGGTTCTGGGCTGTTCAAAGTGAGTCAATAAGTTGACCAGGAGTCACATATTGCATAAGTTCCTTCAACTTGTCCTCATCCCTGGCTTTGTGCTGATTTCTTGGGGTGGGATCCAAGCTTGGTGGCCAGTTTTGGGTCAGGTTTTTGATTGGTTGTTGGTCAATGGACCCATGATTATGGGTGGCTGAATGGTGGGAGATTGCTAGGAAGGAGGGCAAGACAAGGTTTGCAAGTCATCAGTCTCCAGGACTCACTTCAAAGGTGGAGGAGAGCTGTCTTTCTACCTATGTCAATATTTGAGTCAATCTTGGGCCAATATGGCTTTGACTTGGGGGGTGAGTGTGGGGGGTGATCAGCATTAAGGTTGGAGGGATCATTGGTTAAAAACATGAGATCAGGGTATGAGCTGGGGAGGAGGATGTGGGAATTGATTGATAGATGAGGGTGAATGGGCTGAGCACAATGGGGGAAGGGTGGCAATCAAAGAAGGAAAGGGGTTGTTATTTACAGAATCAAGATGAAAAACAAGAATCTGGTCAACTGGCTGGAAAACAAGATTTGAGTCTCAAGGCTGATTGACTGAAAGAACTGTGAGTGATGGTGGTGCTGGTGGTTATGGTCCTGAGTGGGTTCCTGGATGGGTTTTGAAACAGGGATGAGGACAACTTTGCATCATCAATGGGTTTGAGGGTGTTCATGAAAATAGGAAAAAGTCACACTTAGTTTGAAAGGCACCAGAGGAAGGACTAGTACACAATATATAGATCAACAGATAGATGAGGATGAGGGCCAATGGCAACCAATTTGAGGAAGCCTAGAGGAGGCAGGGAGGAGCAGGCCAGATAATTTTACTTATAACAAATCAAGATAGATTTTGAGAGAGAGAGAGAGATAGATAGATGTGCCAATGGTTAACATGACCATCCAATCATTTGCAGTAAAAATGTGTTGGTCCATGTATTTGGCAGAAGTATAGAGTTGATAGAATTGTATCTCAAGGAAGTTGGTAAAAATGTTGAGAGACTGGTGAGATACAAGGATTGGTGCCAAAGCTCAGCACTTGCAGTTTGGAGATCTGTTTTTGGTTGGATTGAGATTGGATGATGACTCAAAGTGGGATTGGATTTGAAGCTTAAATGGATAGTTGGAAAGCTAGAAGACTATGATGATGAGAAAAGAAAATAATACCTGGATCAAGTCACCAGTTCTTATGGATGATGAAAAATTTTGAAGGAAGGAAGAGGGATGTGGTGGGATGTTGTGCCTGTTAGGAGTGTTGACTTTATATACCATATCTGAAAAACCCCACTTACTTGCAGGTAACCCTGATACCACTGTTTTAAAATAAGTGGGTTTTTTGGTTTTTTAATGGCCAGTTTTAAATGGAGGATTTGGGTTAAAACCTGCCATTAGAAAAATGGCGGGTTTTCTAACTCTGATAAACCCCATAATATTTTTTCAATTCTTTTCTGAAATTTTTCCTCATATTTTATTTAATGTTTTCAAATAAATATTTTTTATGAGTTTATATGTTGCAATACCTGAATTTCATGTCTATTTCTGAAATCCTTAAATAATTCCACCCCAAACAGAACCCAAAAAGTATCTGAATTGGAAAATTGAGGCACTTTCAGCATTCTTCATTATTGTTTAGGACAAGACAGCTTTTCATTATCACAAAGGCATTACCTCCCACTCCAAGGAGAACTTGAAAAATTCAAACTTTTTTCGGAATTTCAAAAGGCATGAAATGACCAAATCCACACTAATTTTTATGTTTTTCACATATAATTAATGTTTTGATTCATTGTTGTGGTGAGAAATATTCGAATAGGCATGAATATTGCACAAAAAAGCATGGATTTACTCCAGATAGGCATTAATTTAGTGATAAATTGTGACTTTTAAAATTTTTAAATTGAATTGAAATTTGCTTGATTTAAGACTTCTGAGGACCGGAATTTAGCAGGATACTTAATTCTCATCCTTTTATTATTATTGATAACCTGCAGCTCCCAATTGAAATTTTACAAAAAAGGAATTTTCCATCTTTCTCTATGGTTTCTGGGAATTTCCCAAAGTTCTTGAAGTTGAGACATTTGAAGTTCCTCTTGAAAAGTTTGGAGATTGTGAGATGAGAAAGTAGAACTATATTTCTCACACCCCTAACCCTTAAATCCATCAAGTTTTTCTGTTGTGGGGATGTAATCTTCACACCCTATAATCCTTGAGCTCACACTATTTTTTGAATTTCAAATTTTGCACAAATGATGCTGCAGGTGTCTAAATTAGGGCACATCAGAGTTAGCCCACCTTCTATTTTTTTAATGGCAGGTTTCAGCAAAATAAAAAAATTTCTGACACACCATTAAAAATCAAAAAACCCCAATTATCTCAAATCAGATGTGTAAACCTGAAAATAAATTGGGTTTTTCAGATAAAGTATTTAAAGGTTTTTTCAACCTCAACCACACATTGGTCCATTCATATGTCCATGTATCCATCCAAAAATTGGTCCACATCATACACCCCTGGTTTCTCACCTCCTGATACCTCTGAAATCATTGGAAAAATATAATTTTTCACTCATCACTTTATTTATCTCATCACTTCCTCACTCTCATCCCTTATTACTCTCATCACTTCCTCATTTTCATTGCTTTATTTCTCTCTTAATTCATCCCTCTTACTTTTTTACAATGGCCCCTCAGCAAATCTCCTCCCGCAAGTCCACGCAAAAATCCAATGCCCCAAATAAAACATCACTCAGGAACTCAAAAAAAAAAAAATCCTCCCCCATCATCTTTCAAATTCTCAATTCAGCTCAAGAGAGCTGATCACATCATACTGGGAACCTGGCTCAAAATTACCTCCAACTATGATTCTTGCTTTGGATTGGAAAACAAAACACAAGTTGGCAAACCTCCAAACTCTAAAGTTAATTTTTATCTCCTGATGGCCAAAAAACTAAATAATAAAACAAAAGTTAGGCTGGATCTTTCATCAAAACAGATGCAGGAGCAATTCACAAACTAACAATCCAAGTACAAAAAGGCCCACTCAATTCCAATCTCCACTGGCTTTGGTATCACCAACTCCAATAAAGCCAAGGGAATCAACTTGGTGGTTAATAAGTTGGACTCAATTTTTCCTTTTTATATTGAAATGGATGTAATATTTGGAAAGAAGTACAAAATTGCCCCTTCAGCTGATTTTGATGCCCAAAAATCCAATTCAATTGATTCTGAGGACTTGGCTGTGGATTCTCAGCAAAGCAAACATGATCCTGATGAAACCTTTGAGTGGCTCCAATCCAATTCCAAAAAGGATATTCCAAAACAACAAGCCCCAATCATGTCTACACCAGCATTAATAAACCATTCAAACCCTTGCTTGTATCACTCACTTACTTCTTTGGATTTTTGCACTCCTGGGGTGGAAGAACTGGAAAAATTGTCCAAAGGGGAGCAAGATATTCCAGTATTGCCATTAAAATTGATATCTTTTCAAGTAAGGAGGCAATCTCTTTTCTTTTATGGTTAATCCTGACTGATTTGGAATATACAAAAACAGCCTCATCCTTTCCTGAACAGCCAATCACTCAAGCCAATGGGGCCTCCCACATCACCTTCCAATAAGAGTGATCATTTTGCCACACAAACCTCCTCTGCAAAGGGAAAGCAAAAGGCCTCCAATTCAATCAAAATCAACCCCAATAGCTGCCAAAAGAGGAGAAGCACTTCCAATTTTTCCAGCTTTAAAGAAATAATGGAGAAGCAAGATTAAAGAAAGTGCATTGAAAGAATCTCCTTTCTTTTGAAATCAAGCTCATTGATATTCACCTCCATAAAAACAGTGAAATTACAAATTGAATTGGAAAAAATTGAATTTGAAAGACAAGTGTGGGATCATTAACTGAATATTGATGGTAAAAAGCAGGAAGCTGAGAGTATGGCTCATCAAAAAAAATTGAAGGCAGAGTGGAGATTAAAACAGGCTGAGTTGGAGTTTCAAAAAGAAGAAAAGGAGAAGGATTGGCCAGAAGATTTACTGGAAAAGGAGAGGGATTGACTGGCCATGAAAAAAAAAGATACATTATCTGTAGCCATGGCATGTATTGGCAGAAGTAGATCAGTGGAAGAAATACAGAATATTACTCAATTGGTTGGCTTATGAATATATTTAATAAGAGAAAAACTTCAAAAAGAAAAACAAAAAAATTATTTTTGATTAAAACAATGTTTGAGACTATTTTTAACCTCACCAATTAACCAATCTTTTTATTTTTATTTGTATTTTTTTCCTTAGATTATATTTTTCCACTGTTCAACTTCCTGCAAGTTTTCAGAGTGGTTTTGTTGATTTGCATAGAAATTGCCATTCTTGTATGAGTGGAAGTGTGCATAGCAGGAAAATTACAGCACTTTTAATTATTTTCTGCCCAAATCATTTTCAATCACTTCCTCTTCTACTTCCAAAGAGATTTCAGAATATCTGTTTTGAGCCCTCTTTCACCAATAAGTCCCATTCTTGCCACCTCTCTGTATGTTTTTCAAATTATCTCCTCCCATAATTTTCCCTCCCATCCACATAATTTGATTGGGGTGAGGATCAAGAAAATGGTGTAACATTTCTAGGGTAGTGGGAGAAGAATTGGCATTCCAGAAAAAGAGCAGTTTTTGAAAGAACAAGGGGTCAAATTTTGTGTTGCATTTCAAGATTTTTCAGAATCTTCTTTTGAGCCATCTTTTTCTGACAAGCCCTATTCTTGCCATGACTCTGTATGTTTATCAAATCATCTCCCAACTTGTTCCCTCCCATCCACATACTTCAATTGGGGTGAGGATCAAGAATGGATTCAATTCATTGTGTAAAATTTTGAGGGTGGTGGGAGAAGAATTGGTGTTCCAGAAAAATGGTTGATTTAGAAGAAGAAAGGGGTCAAAGAGTGTGTTGCATTGCATAGCATCAAAAAAAAAAAAAAAAGTAAAAAAAAAACCATCATTAGGGTGTATCAAAATTAGCAAACCCGCCATTAGAAACCCGCCATTTTTTTGACCAAACCCACCATTTTTAATGGCGGGTTTCTGAAATATAAATACCCCCTAACTGGTGTATTTCAAAATGGTGTGTTTCATGAAAATTGTGGATTTCAAACATCAAACCTGCAATTAAACCCACCATTTATGCATCATCATCCATCCACCATCCATCACATCTAAAACACCCATCCACATCAACAAATCCATACCATTTGCATCTCCATTTCATCACACACATCTCATCTCCGGAGATGACTCTATCAATTTTCACATCTCCATCTTCACACAAATCCCATCATCATCTCATCACCCCACATCACATCACCATCTTTCTCAAAATTTACAATCAACTTTCCTGCCAGCAATTTGAAAATGCAAAAAATCTGACTGAACTTTTGCTACTGTTTGACTCCCATTCAGATTCTGATTCAGACTCCAATTTGGAATCAACTTGGTTAGCTTTGAATTCTCTGTTGGAAAAGAAATACATGGTTCCAAGAATAAAAACTGTCCACAACCCTATGTAGAAAAGGCAAAAGCTTCATCTCATCCCCAACTTAAGCTTGCAGCAACTATTCCAAACTTTGTTGCCTTCATTCATGAAACTTTTGGAGATGATTGAATACCACCACATCTTCCAGAAAATTCTTGGAATCCTCAACACAATCCAGCCATCCAACTTGCTGTTGCTCTATGTAGATTGGGATCAAATGGAAATGGAGCAGAAATCCATTGATTGGAAAATCTATTCTCATTCAGTTATGGAAGCATTGACTTATACACCAAAAGAGTCATGATTGCTATCCTATCTTTCAATTTCTCAGTCCTTTCTTGGCCAACCAAAGAAGAACGCAAGGAGATAAATCAAGTAATGGAGACCAAAGGCTTTCCTGGTTGCATTGGGTTTGTTGATGGAACCACCATCCCCTTGAGTCAAAAACCCAAGCTAGATGGAAACCACTATTTTGATTGCAAAAAAAGGCAACTGATTCATTTATTTTCCAATGACTTTGATAAAACCTTTGATCACACCACTGAACAAATATGTTTCATCTTTTTGTTTAGATACTCCGTGGTCCTAAAACTTGTTTGTGATAACAATAAGAAGCTCATATCCCTCCATGATGGCCTTCCAGGTTATTTTCATGATTAATACGTGTTCAATAGGATGCGGATTTCTCAACAACAAGAGAACTACTTTGATCACAATCAATACCTTTTGGCCAATTCAGCTTATTCTAGTGGGAAATATGTGGTTCCAGCATACTGGAATGTTTTGTCCAACAATCAAGGAAAAGCCAATTTCAACTATCATCTTGCCCAATCACAAGTTTGGATTTAGCATGCAATAGGAGTCCTGAAAGGAATATGGGCGAGCTTAAGGGAAATGCAAAACCTGCTTCAAAACCCCAAAGATATGAAGTTCCTCATCAACTGGATTATCACTTGTGTAATCCTTCACAATCTTTTGGCCAACATCAAAGATGAATGGGACAAAATATTTGAAGATGATATTCCTGATCCACCTCAAGTCATCCCTGTATCATCTTGTCCCTCATCTTCTTCTATGAGAGAGTAGATTTTACCCCTCACCCTTTCCCACTCTGATGAGTAAGATTTTGTTTTGAAATATGTAAAAAATGTTTTTTGTTTTTTTTTTTGGTTGTTCAACCAAGAATCCTACGCTGACTCAATCCGTTTTTTTCTTTTTCTTTTCTTTTTCTTTTCTTTTTCTTTTCTTTTTCTTTTCTTTTTCTTTTCTTTTTCTTTTCTTTTTCTTTTCTTTTTCTTTTCTTTTTCTTTTCTTTTTCTTTTCTTTTTCTTTTCTTTTTCTTTTCTTTTTCTTTTCTTTTTCTTTTCTTTTTCTTTTCTTTTTCTTTTCTTTTTCTTTTCTTTTTCTTTTCTTTTTCTTTTCTTTTTCTTTTCTTTTTCTTTTCTTTTTCTTTTCTTTTTCTTTTCTTTTTCTTTTCTTTTTCTTTTCTTTTTCTTTTCTTTTTCTTTTCTTTTTCTTTTCTTTTTCTTTTCTTTTTCTTTTCTTTTTCTTTTCTTTTTCTTTTATTTTTCTTTTCTTTTTCTTTTCTTTTTCTTTTCTTTTTCTTTTCTTTTTCTTTTCTTTTTCTTTTCTTTTTCTTTTCTTTTTCTTTTCTTTTTCTTTTCTTTTTCTTTTCTTTTTCTTTTCTTTTTCTTTTCTTTTTCTTTTCTTTTTCTTTTCTTTTTCTTTTCTTTTTCTTTTCTTTTTCTTTACTTTTTCTTTTCTTTTTCTTTTCTTTTTCTTTTCTTTTTCTTTTCTTTTTCTTTTCTTTTTCTTTTATTTTTCTTTTATTTTTCTTTTCTTTTTCTTTTCTTTTTCTTTTCTTTTTCTTTTTTTTTCTTAGACAGAAATGACTCAACACCTCACCCAAACACACCACCCACCTCACCCCACCCACCCACTGATCCACTCTCCTCCTCAAACACCACCTCCTCCTCAACCACCACCTCCTCCTCACCCACCACCTCACATCCTCCTCACCCACCACCTCCTCCTCACCCACCACCTCACATCCTCCTCACCCACCACCTCCTCCTCACCCACCACCTCACATCCTCCTCACCCACCACCTCCTCCTCACCCACCACCTCAACCTCCCCCACCACCTCCACCTCACCCACCACCTTTGGCACAGGTAAGCTCTCCTCTCTCTCCTCATCCTCCTCCTCATCCTCCCCATCATCAGAAGCTAACCTGCTCCTTCACCCCCCCCTCCTTGCTTGCCCGCCGGCCCCACCTTGCTCCTTGCTTGCTCCCTCCTTGCCCGCCGGCAGCACCTCGGCCCCCCTCCCTCCTTGCTTGGCTGCTGGTGCCACCTCACCCCCCCCCCCCTCAATCCTCCGGCCCCACCTTTCTCCTTGCCTGCCAGTGGAACCTTGGCCCCCCTCCCTCCTTGCTCAGCCACCGGTGCCACCTTGCCCCCCCTCTTCATCTGCCGGCACCACCTCATTCCTTGCTTGCCCCCTCTTCACCCCCCAGCGGCACCTTGGCCCCCCTCCCTCCTTGCTTGGCCGCCTGTGCCACCTTGCCCCCCCCTCTTGATCTGCTGGCCCCACCTTGCTCCTCACCCGCCAGCGGCACCTTGACCCCCCTCCCTCCTTGCTTGGCCGCCGGTGACGCCTTTCCCCCCCATCTCAATCCTCTGGCCCCACCTCCCTCCTTGCCTGCCGGCGGCACCTTGGCCCCCCTCCCTCCTTGCTTGGCCTCTGGTGCCGCCTTGCCCCCCCGCTCAATCCTCTGGCCCCACCTTGCTCTTTGCTTGCCCCCTCCTTGCCTGCCGGCTGCACCTTGGCCCCCGTCCCTCCTTGCTTGGCTTCCAGTGCCGCCTTTCCCCCCCTCTTGATACGCCATCCCATGCTCCTTTCTTGCCCACCGGCGCCATTGCCGCAGCCCGCCCCCCTCCCCCTCGCGTCAGCCCCGCCCCCCCTCTCAGACGCCCCCCCTGTCAATGCCTGCCTTGCCAACCCACCTCCCCCCCCTCCCTGGTTCCCAGTCCCGGTTTACCTGGCCTCAGGCCCAACCCAAAACCCAAACCAAAGGCCCGGCCCAATTTCCTTACACCGCAGTAATTTTTTTTTTTTTTTTTTTTTTTTTTTGGGTGCTGATGTGATCTTTTTTTTTGGTAGTTTTTTTTTTTTTTTTTTTTTTTTTTTTTTGGGTGCTGATGTGATTTTTTTTTTTTTGGTAGTTTTTTTTTTTTTTTTTTTTTTTTTTTGGTCATCACGTGTCTGGTGAACTTGGGATCAAGTCCAGGTTTGGTTTCATTTTTTTTGTCCAATCTTGTTTCACTGATGATGCCCAATTGACTGACTGCTTTCTTTTTGATTTTTTTTTTAAATCCCTCATCTGCTATTGGTGAATGTCCAATTCTTCTCCCACCTGCCTCAAAATGTTACACAAACAATCAAATCCCATCTTGTTCCTCACCCCAATCAGAGTATATGTATGGGAGGGATCAAGATGGAAGGAGATGGATTGACCAAAATAATTTAAGGTGGGAAGAATAGGGCCCATCACCAAAAGAGGATTCAAATGAGAGATTCCAAATTATCTGGTTGGAAACCGCGTCCTTTGGATCTGTAACCTTCAACTGTTTCCAAAAAGAAAAAGAATAGTTGAAAAGCCACCCAGGAAGAGTTTGAGAAAGCAAAACAAAAAATCAAATGGTTCCATTTCTTCCACAGTGGAAAAGTAATTGTCCTCAATCAATCTGATCACCAAGCCCTGGTTGCAATAATTGAATTTTTGCCCTTGGATAAACTCTCAGAACAAGATAAGAAGGACATCAACTTTGTCACCACTTTCCTTAATGGTTTAAAAAAATTTGTCAACCCAGTTGGTCCTTCAAGATCTTGGGGTGGAAAAATGTGGGCAGTTGGATGGCAAAAATTGATGCACCCTTTGGAGTTATTTGGATTTTATGTGAAGAAATCATCTATTAGATCTTCTTCAAGAGTATGCTTTCCTCAACCTTAAGGCCAACAAAGTATCCCAAATTCTAGGAAAAATGTTTTGCAATTTGGCCAAACTTTCCTTCAAATCAAACTGTGATACCATGAAGGACAGCAACATCCCCTCTTTCTCTTGGTTGGAATTTGGTTCCAAGCCTACACCTTTTGATTGCTCCCCACACATCACTTTCACCTTGGATTCTTTTTACAACTCTCCTCATATTGACAAAGGCAAAATCTCTGGCTACTCCTTTTTACTTGTGGTTCCAACAAAGAAATCAAATGTTTGAAAATATGGGCAAATATCAAGTATTGGATGGCCAATTTGTTTTTCCTGAACTTGGATTTGGAATTGATTTCAAGAAAAAAGGTATGGTAAAAATGGTTTGGGTAGCTAATAAGTACAAGCACTGTACCTTTCCTGCTGTGGACACAGCAACCCATACCGGAATGGCCATGTCACTTCAAATTAATATAACAACTAAAAACACTTGTAGGGATATGAATAATTTCCAAGTTTAATCTAGAAAAAAAAATATAAATAAAAACAAGAAAGATTTCTATTTTGGTGGGGTTAAGAATAATCTCAAACTTTGTAATCAAAAATAATTTTTTTGTTTTTCTTTCACCCATGCAAATATATTTACAAGCCCAGAATTTGGGTTATCTGCTGTATTTCATCTAATGTTCTACTGCTACCAATGCAAGCCAAGGCTACTGATACCTTATCCTTTTTTTGGTTGCAAGTTGTTCCCTCTCCTTTTCCAGTTGTTCTTGCTGTTGATCCTTCTCCTTTTCATCTTTTTGAAACTCTAGCTCAGCCTGTTTCAACTTCCAATCAGCATCCCATTTTTTTTGATGAGCCAAACTCTTGGCTTTCTGCTTTTGAACATCCATGGCCAGTTGGAAATCCCACTTTTGTTTTTCAAACTCAAGTTTTTTGGATTCAATTTGTGATTTGACTTTTTTTTGCAGGGGAAAAGCAAAGAGCATGATTTTGAAAGCAAGGATATTCAACCAATGGACTTACATGAATCTTTCTTCTCCATGATTTCTTCAAAGCCAGAAAAAACGGAAGTATTTCTGCTCTTTTGATGACTTTTGGGGTTGGTATTGATGGAATTAGAGGCCTTTTGCTTACCCTTGGCAGAGGAGGTTTGAGTCTGAAAGTTGTCACTAGTGTTTGAAGGAGATGTGGGAGGCCCCATTGGCTTGAGTTTTTGGCCATTCTGGAATGGATGAGCCTGTTCTTTCACAATCTAAATTGGTCAGGATTAACCAGAAAGAAGAGAAAAGAGCTTGGTTGCTTACTTGAACCAATTTTGAGGGTAATGGAGACTGAGGAGTATCTTGTTCCGCATCAGCAAGGTCTATGAGATCTTCTAACCCAGGAAGAGAGCAATCCAAAGAAGGAGGTGAGGGGTCCAAGGTATGGTTTGACACATCAATCAATGCAGAAGTAGAGGTGATTGGAGCTGATTGTGTTTGAATATCCTCCTTGGCATTGGATGGGGGCCACTCCAAGGCAAAGGTTTCTTCAGGATCACCATTGCTAGGCTGAGCATCCCCAGCCAAGTTCTAAGCGTGGACTGAATTAGATTGTTGGCCATCAAAAGCGGCTAAAGGGGTTATTTTGGCCTTCTTTCCAAATATTTCATCCATTTGAATATAAAAAGGACAAATGGAGTCCAACTTATCAACCACCAAGTTGATTCCTTTGGCTTTTTCAGAGTCAGTGATACCAAAGCCAGTGGAAATTGACATGGAGTGGGCCTTTCTGTACTTGGCTCAATAATTATTGAATTGCTCCCTCATCTGTTTGGATGACAGATCCAGCCTAAGTTTTGTTTTGTTCTTGAGTTCATTGGCCATCAGTAGATAACCATTTACCTTAGAGGATGGAGATTGGCCAACACATGTTTCATTGTCCAATCCAAAGCAGGCATCATAGTTGGAGGGAATTTTGAGCCAGTTGACCAGGATGATGTCATCAGCTCTCTTGAGCTGACTTGAGCCCTTGGAAGCTGATGGGGGAGGATTTTCTGAGCCCTTGGAAGCTGATGGGGGAGAATTTTCTGAGCCCTTGGAAGCTGATGGGGGCGGATTGTTTGTTGTGGAGTTCCTTGGCAATGTTTGCTTTGGTGTGTTGAAATTTTGTGTGGACTTGCGGGGGGAGGTTTACTGAGGGGCCATTTGGAAAGAGTAAGGGTATTAAGGTGATGAGAGGGATTAATTGATGAGAGATATGAATTGATGAGAGAAATAAAGTGACAAGATCAATAAAACAATGATTGGATTCTTTGGGTGAGGTTGGAGGTACAAGTTCTTGTTGGAGGTAGAGTGATGAGAGAAATGAAGCAATGAGAGCAATGAAGCAATGAGAGCAATAAAGTGGTGAGTGATCAAGTGATGAGGGTGATAAATTGATGAGAGTGATGATGAGAGTGATAAATTGATGAGAGTGGTGAATCTTTTGATGCTGAGGCTGGAGGTAAAAAATTTTGCAATGAGGTCAGAGGTAGAAGGAGGTGGAAAGCCAGGGGTGGATGACGTGGACAGGTGGCAGAAGCCTTTTAGTACTTTATTTGAAAAAACCCACTTATTTAATGTTAAATTTGAAACTTCTGATGTGAAATAAGTGGGTTTTTTCATTTTCAATGGCGGGTTTGAAATGGCAGATGGAGGAGGGGGAGCAGGAGGAGGAGGAAGAGGAGAAGTTGGAGGAAGATGATTGGTTGATTTCCAATCAATTAATGAGGAGGTTGAGGAAGATAATTGGTTGATTTCCAATCAACTAGCAATTGATTTCCAATCAATGGCTCAATCAAGCCATTGATTAGCAATTAATCTAGCAATTGATTAGCAATTGATCAATCAATTGTGGAGGATGGTGGAGGTTTTACCTGAAAAATCTTGCTTGGTTGGAAGTGGTGGTGGTGTGACTGGCAGAATTGATTGATTGATCAGTCAATCAATTGATCAAAGGAGGAGGAGCAGGGGGGGACTTAAAGCAGGAGGGGGAGGAAGAGGAGGACAAGGTGTGACTTTGGGGTGAAGGTGGATTGTGAGATGGAGCTGGTGGGTGAGGTAGTTTGGTGAGGACTAGGAAGGAGTGGACCAGTGGTTGGTGAGGAGGAGGGAGTGGAATGGTGATTTGGTGAGGAGGAGGAAGGAGTGGACCAGTGAGTGAGTGGGGTGAGGTGGGTGGTTTGATGAGTGGTGAGGTGTGAGGTGGATGTTTTTTCTCTTTCTAAGTCCACAAAAAAAATAAAAATAAAATAAAATAAAAGAACCAAAAGTCAGCCTAGGATTCTGGGTTGAACAACCAAAACCAAAAAAATACTGTGATTTTAATTTTTGCCTATTTGAAAACCAAATGATACTCATCAAATTTAGTGTTTTATCATAGTTTTTATAAATGGAATTTGAATAGAAATGAATCAATTTCATTTTATCCAATCAAAGTAGTGGTTGCCATCTGGCTTTGGTTTTTGACTCAAGGGGATAGTGATTCCATCAATAAAACCAATGCAACCAGGAAATCCTTCTGTATCCATTACTTGAGATATCTACTTGAATTCTTATTTGTTTGGCCAAAAAAGGAACGAGAAACAGAAATATAGGATAGAAATCATAACTCTTTTTGTGTATAAGTCAATGGTTCCATAACCAAATGAGAATAGATTTTCTAATTTATGAATTTCTGCTCAATTTCCATTTGATCTTAATCTTCAAAGAGCAAATTCCCATTGGATAGCTTGATTTCCTTGAGAATTCCAATAATCTTTCTGGAAGATGTTGTGGTCTTCAATCATCTACAAAATTTCCACAAATGAACGCAACAAAGTTTGGAACAGTTGCTACAAGCTTGAGTTGGGGAGGAAATGAAACTTTTTCCTTTCATAAAAAAGGGGTTTTAAGAGTCTGTCTTCTTGGAAAAATGTATTGCTTTTCCAATAGAGAATTAAAATATAACAAATTTGATTCCGAATCAGAGTCTAAATCAGATTAAAATAATAAAAAAATTTCAGTAAGATTTCTTGCTTTTTCAACTTGCTGCCAGAGAGTTTAATTGGACACGTTGAGAAAGATGGGGATGTGATGTGGGGTGATGATATGATGATTGGATGTGTGTGAAGCAATTGGGCAATCAAGCAATGGAGATGTGAAGGAATGAAGTGATGGATATGTGAAGCAATGCAGATGAGATGTGTGTGAAGCAATTGAGATGGGATTGGTATGGATTTTCTGATGTGGAGGTGTGGATGGTCTTTTTGCATGCCATACATGGGGGATGGTTGGTGATGCATAAATGGCAGATTTTATGTTTGAAATACGCCATTTACATGAAACAAAACATTTTGAAATACACCAGTTAGTCAGCTTGTGTATTTCAGAAACCTGCAATTAAGATGGTGAGTTTGGTCAAAATAAAAATGGCAGATTTTCTAACTCTGATATTCCCTATTGCATTCCAAGGCACCACAGAAATATTTCAACAAAATTTTGAATGTTTTTATCCCCTTTTAAAAATCCTTCAAAAATTAAAAGGAAACAAATAAAATGGGGTTTTTGTCTGCAATCTTGAACCTTATTTGAAGGGTTTTTGCTTAAAAGTTTTTGTATTTTTTAAGCTGAACTTATTCTATTGGTAATTCAAGGATATCAAAAATATTTTTTTTCAATTTTGAACGGGAATTTTTCCCCTAAGACTTCAGAAATGGTAAGAAAGGCCACAAAGAATGAGATCATTTATATACTTTTTTTAATAAATGTTGTGTAGAGTTTAAGATCCTTTGAATGGTAAGGGTCTGTAAAACCAATGGAAACAAAATTTAAAATCCCTAAATCAAGCTTTTAGACAATTTTCTATCTGTTTTACAGACCTGTAAAATTTAAAAGATCAAAAATCCCAAAAAACATGCATTAAAAAAAGTATGAAAATGATTTATTTCCTTGTTGCATTTTTAACAATTTTTAATGTTTCAAAGGCAAAAAACCCTTTTGAAATTCCAAAACAATATCAATTGTGCTCCTTGGGATAATGATTGAATAATTAAACCTTGAAAAAATAAAAAAGGGTTCAATCAGAAAACCCTTCAGACAAGGCTTAAAAATAAAGGCAAAACCCCCCTTTCTTTCTTTTGTTTTCATTTAGGGTGTTATCTTTTTCAAACACCCAATCCTTGAATTCATGGGGTTTTGATGTCCTTGCAACGTCCCCCATCCACTATGTTTTCCTTTAATCTGTGCGGTTTTGTGATTTTTCAAAAAGGAAAAGAATAAAACAGTATAAAGGTGGACATCCAAAAAATCTCCAATAATTGTTTCAGAGTTTTTGATCCATTTAAAGGCCTTCAAAATTAGTTCCAAAAAATTGAACAAAGGACAAATTTAAATCAGAATTTTTTTTCTTTTTTTTGATTATTTTTTTCTAGTTAATTTGGGAAATCTGAAGGGACATAAAGATTGCAAATATCACAGGCAATTAACTTTTTTTCATATTTTTAGTACTAAATTTTACTACCAAAAAATAAGATTAAAATGAAAGAAATATATTCTTTTCAATTTTCTTTCCCAAATCTTCCTAAATAATTTTTCAATTTTTGAGCTTTTAGTCTTCTAGTGGGCATTGAAAAGGGCACAAAAGAATTAGCTGGGGATTTTTAGGATCAATTATATAACTCCAAATAGTTGATTCAAAATCAGCAATAACAGAAAATGTGTGGTTTGAGGTGTATTTTGGAACCATTTCTGACAATATTTTAATGGGAAATGTTAAATTGACAACCCTACGCCACTCTATCACAACCCAAATTAGGTGGTGTGGCATGGTTCACAACAAATTTAAGTTGTGAATGGTTGCTCCCAACCAATTTCAGTTGTAGATGGCTGATCACAACCCATTTTGGCCAAGAAAGGCCACCCACAACCCCAAAATGGGTTTTGAGAGGCCATTCAAAACCCATTTTCAGTGAGTAAAAAAAAGAGAGAGAGAAGAAAAGAAATTAAAAATAAATAAATAATTTTTTTTTAAAAAAAAAAAACAGCAAAAAAAGAAAAAAAAAGAAAAAACTTCAAAAAAAATAATTTCAATGGAAATTATAAAAATTTTATCACTCCGGGGACATGAATCTGCAGCCCATATAAATACACAATCAAAAAGTCTGTGGACAAGCCCTAAAGTAAAAACACCAAAAATTAAATAAACAATGAAAGTCTATGGACCAGCCCTATAGTAAAAATGCCAAAAAAATACAAGTTCAACTTGTGTCAAGCTGATCCAATGAGGTGGAATTGTATCAATCCCACCTCAATGGAATAGACCTAAAGTAAAAAAATCAAAAAAGAATTCTATCAAGTCCACCTTGATGGACAGGCCCTAAGTTAAAAACACCAAAAAAAAAAGTTCAACTTGTCAGGCCCTGAATTAAAAACACCAAAAAAAAGTTCAAACTGTGTTAAGCTTATCCCATCACAAGAAGTAAAAATTCTCGTTATGATGGGATCAGACCAATTCAAGTTGAACTGACTTACCAACAAAATCTCATTAAAAGCACTAAACATAATGATGTTAACTCAAAACACTCAACATAATGATGTTTGAAATGTGATAACCCTTTATATTAATAGAATTAAAAAATCAGCATCAGAACCCAAACCCAAATAATGAAATTAAAATTATTTCTATAGCTCAGAATTCAACTTAAGTTTTTCTTTTAGATTATCAATCCAAACAGAAGCCTTCTTAGAAATCAAAGAAGCAGGTTTTCAGACAATGGGGGGGATTGGAATCATTGATCACTAAATTACAAGATGAACCCAGTGATTATTGTTGAAAAAGAAAATTAAGATAGCATTTTATTTTTCTTTTACACCAACTTTCATAGGAGTATAAGTACAGAATGAATCCAATGAAATGAAACATATTGGTATTCCATAGGTATCAGCTATTAATTGGCCCATGTAAAGCTTTGCAAGCCATTTTGAAGAGGGAATCTTTTCATTGATTTCATTGAAATCAAGTCTTTGTTCTATCTTTTATAAGTCATTACTGCCACCAAGGATCTTATAATAGCATGTCTTATTTTTCCTCAATTTTCTGCTAATTTCCTTTCTTACTTTAAAAAAACAATTCTCATTTTACCCAAGTGATTTAGAAATGACTCTAAATCCACAATTCCTATCACAAACTGTATCCCAAACCTTGCCAAAGAAAATATTTAAGCTCTCAGGTATTTTATTGAGGTATTTCAATTTTGGTTCCTAAGATAAAAAAAACTTAGTATTCATTGTTGCTTTTGATCAGATCAATGATATGAATAATCACCAAAGGTGCACTTCTGGTTGAATTTTCTGCTTCTTCTTCTTCCTCAGAAGAAGATTCCAAATGAAGGAAGCCTAATCAACTTTCAGTCTCTTCCTCTGAACTATAAAAGCAGATGAATGGCCTTGCTTGCACTACAGAAATCATTTTCCTATAATTTCATCAAACCAAAGAAATGAACACTTCCCAAAATAAAAGACTTACTATCTTTGGTATTTTTGGTTCCCTATTAATCATTTTTTCCCTCTTAAGTTCCCTTTCAAAGTGTTCAAATTTTAAAAGTTCACAATAATTAGCTTTCAATTTTTGTTGACCGCAGCTGGACCCTAAGACCTTTGGCTCAAGCCTTGGCTTGGAAATCAAAGTTGCTGTATAATCAACCAAGGACTTTAAAGTCTCCAATATAACTTGTTGGGGTTGTCCTATAAGCATTGAATTCAACTTTTTGAAAAATTTAGATTTGTCAAACATTGGATCTGTGTCAATCTTTCAAAAAGAAAAACAACCATTAATCCATCAATCCTATAATTGTTACCCTACAAAAAACCCAAAAAGACAACTGAATTCACTGGAAGGGTCATAATCTAACCTCCACTGAGGATGAAAATACTTGGGCACAACATATCCTCTTGATCCTAGTATTTCAGCTAAAATGTGGGAACACAGCAAGCCCATTGTTTTTTTATAAGACTTTGAACACACATCCCCATCATGGTTGCGCTTTAACTTCTCAAGTTGTTTGCCAATTAGTTTCATTGCCTCAATTGACAATTTTTAAACCAAAGGAAAAGATTCTTTTGGGAGAACAGTTCCTAAATTTATTCAAGATATTTTAAGTGACACATGGAATTATTGAATTTGGCTTTCAATTGTTCCTTCAAGGTTTTTCCACACATCCAAAATGTTCCCCAAAGATCCTGCCATTAATTTTTTGAAAGTACCATATGCCCCTTCTACCCATGATGTTTTTTTATTTCCAAAGTCAGGGTTGACACAAGTCCACACTGTCACAAACTTCTCTTTTATAAGGAAAATGTTCTTTTCCATATACTCAAGCACATCCTCATTGTCTTTCAAGAAAAACTGTATACAAGTTTCAACATGAGCATTTCCAGAAGAGATGAACAGAAGAAGAAATAAATTGGTGTACTCTGAGTTCTGCATCCTTGACTTCTGACTCCCCCTTGGTTTTAGAGGCCACATAATTTGCCCACAGATTCATAAAACTTTTCCATCCTTCATTTTCATTACTGAAGCAAACATTACAATTTGCTTGAATATTTCCAGACAAGTTCCAGGAGCACAACTGTCTGGATGATTCAGGGAAACTATGTTCAATAGCACAAATCAGAGCTTTTTTGTGGTCTGTCACAAAGACTTTGGGAAGCCTCTTGCAATCATAATAAAACTCCTTTAATGCATTAAAAACCCAAATTTAGAACTCCTATGTTTCTTTTTTTATAAAAGCAAAAGCCTTTTTAAACTTTTTCCTGTTGGCTGACATTCCTACAACATGCAATAGAGGTATGTTGTACCTATTTTTTTTATAAGTAAAATACAAAAAAGCAATATGATGGTATTTTTTACAAATTTTTAAAGACTCAGGATGAGCCAAGAAAAGGGCCTCTAAGTGACGCTCTCCACCAAATTCTGACCTGGAAAAGCCCTGGGTTTCCTGGAGCATTTCAAATAGAATGTCAATAAAGGTTTTCCCATTCAGTTTGGCTTGCTTTACATTCCACTTAGTGCTATAGATTGTTCCATCATCAATGTATTATCCACCATAAATCTTTCTCAATTTACTTTTGAGTTGAATTTTATTGATCCCATCTTTCTTGCCTTCTTTAAGTTGACCCAAGGCTGCACCAGAGATTCTCCTCGGTCTGGGATGCACTGGGGGTTTTCAGATGTTTGATGATTGTTTAGGTCATTTATAATGGAGAGATGCCACATGGGATATTCTACCTTACAGCTTTCACAGATCATGAATTGAAACCCAACCTTACTTTTGTGAGTTTGCCTTTGCCATTTGGTAAGGCACAGCCCTTCATATACCACAAATCTGTCACATGATAGATCAGCATATTTATCCTTCTTTGAATTGAATGCTGTCAATGCATAGCAATGCATGGCTGCCCATTTTTGAAAATCAATCTTGGGTTATTTCCTAATAGGAAAGACTCTCACAGGAGGAGGTTCAAATGGTTCTGGAACCTCATAGTTACATAGTTACACCCCAAATGTTTATGTTAGTATTGATCAAGCCAAATCCTTCTCAGTCAAAAAGGCATATGAAATTTGACCCACCACCTTGAGTCAATTCCAGTTGTAAAGAAAAATATTTTTACTCAATTGTAACCCTAGATGAGGATGCAATTGGGGCTTCAAATATTTTCTTTTACAAATACCTACTCAAATACCTAGATTACACCAAATATCTGTTAACAACACTTTGATTTAAGTTGGTTGTGGTAGAGCAAATCTGTCCTATAGCCATCAGCCTCCCTTTTATAGTATAAAAACAACTCAAAACCTCAAATTAACTCAAGAAATTGATTCTAAATCAAAAATAATATATAGTCACTTGGCCAAACTAACCCTCTATCCCTCATGGATTAGAAGATAAAGCCCAAGAAAACTTCAACTGTGGCAAACTCATACCCAACTAGGTGTCACAGCTCTGTGGAGGGCATAAAGAAATACCTTGGAAACCCTCAAATACATACCATTAACAGCCAACCCTGAACACCAGGACCAGACAACAACCCTTTTTCCTCAGCCAGAATACAGAAATACAGATACATGAGGCAGTGAAACTAGCTCCACTCCTGTCACCTCACCAAGAATGCATTCAAATATACATACAGAAGGCTGTGCAGAAGTATAAAGGAACAGTATAGGCAGGATAAAGTGGTACAAGTCTCAAACAGAACCAAACAAACAAGCAAATACACATAAAGAAGGCTGTGCCAAATTATAAAGTAACAGTATAGGCAGGAGAAAGTGGAACCAGTCTCAACCAGAACCAAACAAACTACTAGCACCAACCAAACCCCAGAACTACACAGCAATTCATGTAGTCAGAAGCATGTGATACCAAAAATCATATCAGTAAAGGTGCCACAGGGATATGCAGAAATATATGCAGGCAGCCAGAACCATGTAGTAACAAAAAACCACAGCACCAAAAAGCAATTTATTTAGTCAGAAGCATGTGATACCAAACAACCCACCAGTTAAAGTTCACCCTAAGATTACCCAGAAATTTAGGCAGGCAGCCAAGACCATGTAGTACCAAAAAACCTACCAGTACAAGCCCACCACTGCCTACCCAGTAATATATGAAGACAGTCAAGACCATGCAGCACCAAACAAACCACCAGTAATGCACAGAATACATGAAGGTAGAAGCAAGTAGCACCAAACAAACCACCAGTGATTGCACAGCAACGCAGATAGGTAGAATCAACTGGCACCAAAACAACCACCAGTAATGCACAGGAATATATTTTATCTGAAATAAAAAGCACTTTATGCAGGGATGTGCATGCATGAAACCCCTGTACAAGCTTTTCCAACCAGCAGAAATGCCTCATTTAACTGTGCATAATTTTTCCAGCCAGCAGAAATATCTCATGTAACTGTATCTCATTCACCCTATGCCATCTGGCCCATCATCCAATCAGTAGTCATCTGTGGTACCTAACCAGATGAATATTATCAGTGAACCAATTATAAATAACACAGGAAATCAGAGACCAAGTTATAACCAATCTTTAACCAATTAAACCAGCCCATCAGGTGCTTGAATAAGGGCTCTTCTGTGACCTAAATATTCAGAACTAAATTAAAGAATAACCACCCATCAATCAATAAATAAACCTTAAAAAGAAATAGAGCACAAAAAAAAAAAAATACCAACCTTCCCTCTACCCACCCCCTTGTTGGTAAACCCATCCTTGGGTCCTCTCCTGAACCATCCCTTTGATAAACCCTTGAACGCTTCAAATTGGAATTTCAGTTGAGATAACATATATCTGATCAAGCAATAACCAATAATCCAATAAATCTGGTCCATTCTTCAACAACCCTACCAATAAAATTTAATAATTAATCTAGGTCTCATCTGAGACCTATTTTAAGTCTCAAAGAAACCAGCAATTAATTTAAATAAATTATTGTGCAGACTTATTATAGTACTAAAGGGAAGGAAAATCAAAACCACCTTAGTCTTGCTAATACTCTAAATTAGAAGAAGCAACACTCAATTCAACTTCAAAGACTGCCAGCAAGCTATTTTGCTATATTATTTATGTAATCCCACAGGAGTCTCTACATTGTTAATGCAGCCATGTTTAAACCAAGGGGGCTTGGGCTTGCTAATGCTTGCATACACAAGAAAAATTGAACAGAACTTTAGTATTAAATTCAATTTTCAATTCAAAAACTCCAAATTTTGCTCACTTTTGCTCACTTTTGGGTTGAGAAAAATCAAATTATGTGACAAGCAAGTGATGTGTACAATTTTTGACAAGTATTTTTTTGCAAATAGGAAGAATTCAGTTTCCAATTTTTTTTAGTGTTCCAATAATAGTCCCACATAGTATTCAACATCACCAAATTGTTTTTGACGGCACTCAAATGTGGTCTAGGGGTGCCTAGGTAACCCAATCTCCCCCTCAAAATGGGCCAGGAAAACAGGCAGGACCCCTGCTCACAACTTTCATATCCCCCAGGGGGGTTTGAACCCCCATTTTCAACCCTTTCAGAGACGTGAATACCCAATTTGCAACCCCCTTGGGGATGCACAAGTTGTTATTGACTTTGCTTGCTCCTTGTTGAGTTGTGATTTGCATTTCATGATGCATATGGGTTGTGATTTGCCATTCATGATTCATATGGCTTGTGATTTGCCATTCATGATGCGTATGGGTTGTGATTTGCCATTCATGATGCATATGGGTTTTGAACGGCAATTCATGCCCATTTGCAACCCTGGGGTGGTGAATTTAACAGTTCCCTCTTTTAATTCTTTTTATGGAAAATATGATTTTATAATTTTGAGAAGCAGTTCAAATGACACAAAAGTATTCTTTTCCTCCAGGGAATCCAATCTTTGCTCCCACAGCTACAGCTTCTTAAACTGAAAAGGTGAATATTTTTATGAAATAATCATGCTTTATGGTTCATTCATTCACCTGACCTTTTTTTGGGATGATATTTGAGCTCAAAAAAGTGTCTTTTTTGTGTTCTGATAATTTTGAAGTGGTAACTATTGATAAAATATTTTTTTTTTCATTTCCCCTTAAATAATGCTAATTTTTATTTCCATGCTATCCACACAAAAATTTCATTTTACACAAGACATCCATAACACAAATTTCACATTTTCAAGATGTGATTGGTGATGGTACCTGGGGGTTTAGATCAGTAGCTGTTAATTTGGGCCATAAATCTGAAAATTGGAGTTTGATATTTCAGAAAATGATCAAGGAAATGGAATCAAACTCTCTCTTCAAGGATGAAAATTTTTTGGATCAAGTCTGGGATGATTTCCATGGTTTCCTTCCAGCAGATACATACAAAAGGCAAGTGGTAATTTTATCTAAGTTGATGCCATCAAATTATTTCCACCCCAATTCTCCTCCTACTGCTGATTCTCAAATATCTCCCATATTTTTAATTATTTTGGAAGAGTTTAAGCACATAGTTTTTATCCACAATAATCCTGAACTGTGGAAAGCTCCCAAATTATATCCTGTTTGGAAGGCTTTTGCTAGCAAGGAATCACAAAAATGGGGGATTTGATTCATAATAACTTAGATTTTGGTTTAAAAATTTTGTTTCCTCCCAAAAAGTCTACACATCCAGCAAATCAAGTAGTACAAATTGATATTTATTGAACAATTTTTTTATTTTTTTCCTGAATTTTTCACATTTTTTTTGTATTCACTATATGACTCAATGATTTAGGGAAAAAATGCCAATTTTTTATTTTTAATGCTGAATTTTTTGGGGGAAAAAAACCTAAAAAAAATCCTCAGATGATTTACTTGTGCCCTTTGAAATTCTCACTAAAGGACTGCAAGGTTAAAAATTGTAAAATACTTCAGGAAAGTATGGAAAAAAAAGTGGAAAAGAACATTTTTTCATGTTAATCCCATTTTTTGGCAGGAAAATGAAGTACTAAAAATATGCAAAAAATTGTATTTTAATTGCCTGTTATATTTTAAAGCTTTCTGTATTTTTAGATTTTACAAAAAGAAAATATATATATATATATAAATTATCAAAAAAACAGAAACATTTGTGAAAAAACATTTTTTATTTTTTATTTTCAAGTTTTTGGACCTAATTTTGAAGGCCTTTAAATGGACCAAGAACTCTGAAAAAATTAGTAGAGATTTTTTGGATGTCCACCTATAACTGCGGTGTCAATTAGGAAAAATTCAAAATTCAAAAACATACCATGAGTTTAAGGATTTTAGAGTGTGCAGATCATGTCCCTGCAACATCAAAAAAACATGAATTTAAGGGTTTGGGGACTGAGAAAAGTAATGCCCATGAGAAAGTTTAAAATTTTAGGCAGTTGAAATATGGGTGTGGGATGATGCCTAATTTACTAGAAATTTGTAATTTCAATAACATTTCCTCCCTCTAATCAATTCCAAGAAAAAATAGTGAATTTTTTGAGGTTTTCAAATGAGGATTCAGCAGAGAATTTCCTTTTTTCAAGAAATTTTTAAAATAATATTATAATTCATGGCTCAAAGTCCCAGCATTATGAATGGTGAGGTGCTGTTGATTTTTTCCTGACAGGGGAGTTCATCAGAAAGAAAGGCAATCGTTGCCGAGGGAAAACATCTTCCCCTTTACTTGCCTTTGCCTCCAATGATTCTGGACTGAATCAAAAGCAGTCGGTAATTTTGATGGCTTCAAACCAAGCCAAATAGAAATTTTCCATAAAATCCTGTAGATTACTACAAATGGAGGCAAAAATAGAACTTATGGTTTACAAATTCCTGAAACTAGGGACAAGAATTTACGGATGGAAACACCTAAATAGCACATTTTGACCATAGATATGTAATGATTTGTTTGGAGAAAGGAGGAGTTCAAGTGATGACCAGGGTTTGCTCATGTGGCTTTGTTGATAAATAAAGAGTCTGTGAAATTTTGGATTAAATATCATGTTAATATATGAATTCCATCCGCTTTTTTTAGATAGGCCTTTTTCTGATTGTATCCGCGTTAGGGCTCATGATATTGGCAAGCCAGAAAGTCAACAGCGAAACCTGCAGGCAATCAGCGTAAAAATTAAGTGCAAACCAATTCGGAGCAGTTGCTTAAACCAGTTGGTCAGGTAGCGTACCAATATTGCGCAAAACCAAATCAGATTTCCTCCCAAATAATGCTTCTCGATGCTAATTGAAAATATCGCTCCTGTAATGGTTGGAGCAACTGACTTGGCGAAAGCTGAGCACATCTAGTTTTGCAAATCGAGCACAAGAGCAGTTAGCTCCTTGTACCAGAAGAGCGCCCTAAAGGCGGAGCAGATTTCAACCGACTGCATACCTGGCCCAAACCGTTCAATGCTCCAAACATAGCCGGTGATGGGGCGGAGGCATTGATCAACAACGAAACACACACTTTCCAAAGTAGCAGTTCAGCACAAATTCATTTTGGGCTGAAACCTGGGGTTAAAGATGAACACTTACCCATCGACATCCCTGCAAAGCTTTGAATTGCTAGGACGCACATCAGGCCTATCAGAGCTGTCTGTGAGCCGACATTTATCCCGTATGAATTGCGTTGATGTTCCATCAAGGAGCGAACAATTGGTAAAAGAGCAAAGACCATTGGCCAGATCAACAACGCGGTTCGGAACATTCTCATCGTTCCCCATCTTTTTTGCATATGGGGAAAGATGACGGCCTGGGCCATTATGGTGGCGAATCCATTCGCAGTGAGCGCCGTGCCTATTTTAAACCATAAAGAATTGTTAAAAGTTGGAACCAACTGATCGAAACGGCTCCGCAACTCTGGTGGGGTGTACTTACCGATCTGCTTCATGCTAAGGCCCAGGCCACCGTCCTCAAAGCCTGAATAACAATACTTGAATATCCTTGCAATATTTTATCAGAATATTCAAAGATCCAAGGATAGCTCACGAGTGTAAGCAAACACGGGGGTGACAGTAGTCCATGACGCCATCTGAAAAAACACCAAGGTGGAGCCCAGAAGAACGCTGGTCACAGTGGGCGTGAACAAGGCTGAAAATGCTGGTCTGCGTTGTGCATTTTTGTTGTACTCAAGCTCTTCGGGGACTTCATCCAAGTCGTGTTTCGGCTGCATGCTGCTCCGTTTTTGTTTCGATTCTAGAGTCTAAGCTCCGTAAAGATTTCGAAGAGGCCTCAGTAGGTCCGAACTTTTAATGGACAAGCGCGAGCATACAAAACACCTGAATCGAACTGACTTCTTCCAAAAAGAAAAATCCCAGGATGAAAGCTAGGACACTGGTCATGCCGGATATAAAACATGGTAAAAAGTACGGATACTTGACGAAAAATCCTATATTTCCAAACGTTTCCGGATACTGCTGGGCTGGTTGAGCTAAAAAACCACCAATCATTGGACCGACGATCATTCCTATGGCCTACAAAAATAGACCAAGAGTTAATCCTTCTTCCTCCAAAATTTTGTGCATGCCATTCGCGCTTACGGTACAAACCGGCAACAACCCTGAGGACGAATGTAAGTTGACGTCAGTAAAACTTGCCGAGAAACCATCGGGGATGAGGTGAGCCAATTGAAGAAAAACCAACCGAATGCACTAATGATCCCTCAAGCAATAATAATGGGGATTTTATCACGTAAAATAACAGGCCAAAAAAAATGAGGATGGAGACGATGTGTGGGAAAAAGATCAAATGCTGTCAGGCAAGGGGGCACCCAAGGCTCCACTCGAGAAAGATTTAGTAGGAAGTGTAGATAAACGACTATTCAGATATGGCAAGTTATTTTTCTCAATAGAATCCCGTCAAAAGTGGGTGAAATCAATCAAGAGACCTTGATTGGGGGTTTTGAAGACAGCCTTCGCTAAAGTAAAAGATGCCGCAGTTCAAATAGCGTACCGAGCTGCATTAGTTTCATCAGTTATCTCGGCCAAGACGCTCTTCGGAATTTCAACCGGCATACAAGGGTAAGATTTACATGCAAACCCAAATTAGCTTGATTGAAGCTGTCAGTGTGATTGGGAATAGCTTTTTTACCTTCAAAATTACAATATTACCTGTAGACAAAAATCGCCGGTAATGAATCAGCCAATTATTTCTCACGAAATAACCCCATACAGTAAATTATTTCCAAAAATTGTTATACCATTCATGACGCCGGCAAAGCATCTTGCTACTACCAAACCAGCAAAATTAGTTTGAAGTCCGAAGCTAACCATACTAAGTGATAAACCGGCCAGGCCGGACAGCAGAATCGGCTTTCTCCCAACGCGATCCGATAGTGTACCCCACCAAAAAGCTAAAATGCGACAGACTCATTAGCCATAGGATAGTCATTGCTTCTTCGGCTAGAAGCTGCCTGCCCTTGAGATCCCAAAACAGTCCTCAGGCTACAATCGAATCTTACTCACTGGTGCATAATTGAGAAAAGGCAAATAAACCTGCGTGGCCAACAGGTTCATATTAAGCTCCTTCTTTGAACAGGTTGAACATGTCTGGGGCGAGTTTAGTGCCAAAAAAGATATCTTTCTCCGAAGACCTGGGCAACATTCAAAAAGCATAAAGGGGGTGACAGACTCAACTGTTAATTAAGCCAGCATAGAAGCCAACCTTAGTCCTGTCCGATGAGACTTTCAAGTCTTCGAGCATTTGACTGTAAAGCACGATAGAAATTTTGAGTTACAATGTATTCCTGCCTCATCAAGAAAAATATTTCAAAGGTTAGAAACAACACACTTGATGAATGGATGAATCAAGCCTTGTGATATTGGCTCTATGTGGGAAGGAACATGCGAGTCAGCTGAAGCGTATTCCAGCGCGTGGCAATCGCTGAAATCGTGAAAGCTGGGCGATGGACTGACCTGTGATTCGTATCAGACATAGCATTAACAATTGACGCCAGGGCAAGGGCGTCGCTACTGGCCCTCCATCAGCTTCCAATCCATAACATCCATCACTTCTCTATGCCAGACACAAAAACATTTGCTTGGTCAGCAGATTTTCTCACACCCACATGCTGTTAACGGCCTCTCAATCCAAACATCCGCATGTTGACTTGATGTACGGATTTCTCATAGAGTGTATTCGGGATCTATCTTCCCCTGAAACATATTTGACTAGAGCTGACGTCTCAGCTGGTTGAATCAGCCTTTCTAAGGCGAAAATCGCTGGGTTGACCCACACTTTCTCTCGAGCTTAGGAGAGGTTTCCGCGATGGATCACCAGAGCATTCTTTCTTTCCTGAATTCAAAGCGATCATTATTCTCTTCTTTCTATCTTTTTCGTTATCAGGTTGAGGATAATATGTTATGACTGATTTAATGAGGGTGAACTCGAATATTCGGTTGGGAGAGGGGAAGGGGGTCAAAGCTTCGGCAGTGTGGATGGACTACCAGCGATGCGATTTATTCTTATCTCCGAATATCTATCTGGAGTCAAGGAAGTGTGAAATAGATTGTAGATGTGTCAAGGATTGGTTCCCAGCTTTCTAGTGGTCGAAGAGGACGGCAAGACGAGCTAGTCGAAGTGGATGGGGGACTGCTTGGAGAGAGCACTCTGGTCGAGTCCTTATAACCGAGTTCGGGGTTGAGCTGGGCAGGTCTCTACGCTCCTGCAGACTGCCTAACTGATTAAGGAGTCCGGGAATTTCGTTTCTTTGGGCGCTGGGTTAGCCAATAAAGAATAGCTTCTAATTGACTCCAGCAGCCACGATGCTCGCATCAACGTTCACCACGGCGGCAGAATTCATCCAAATATAACTATATGCGATTTTGAACAGGTCTATCGTTCCACTGAGTGAAAGTTGAATTGTTTTAATTACACTGTACTCTGTTCATCGCTCACTCATTCTTGACACTCTCCAGCCCATTAATTGGTCATATAGCTGCGTATACAAATTCATGTAAGAGAGATCGTTCAACACGGAAAGCCTGAGAATGCTCCCCTCAGTGGAATTGACCATAAAACAGTCGTTCATCAATCCTGGTAGTGGTGCTGTTTGTGCCTTCATTCTGTATGTGTAAAGTGAGAGCGACAACATGTCATGTTGAACCAACCAACCCTTATTTAATTTTTTATTTGGATCCAACCAGAGATCCAAAGCTTGGGACACCCTTTGTGCTGAATGAGTTCAATTTGCTTCAGGAGAACCTTAAAACGATTCCGACTGCGCCGGGACATATGGCGTACGGAAAAAGGTCAGTCATATCATGATAGAACTATGCGATCCGATACTCATGATGTTAGTTGATGCGATCCACTCGATTTCACCAGTCTGGCATCCTATGTCCTTTCGAGCGTGATGGAGGGGTCGCCTTTCTGAGCAAGTGACAGAGGAATGATGGAAAATATGGATTTCGAAATCTGGTTAAAAGCATTCAAGATAAATTATTGATTGTGCATATTGACCATTACAGTAGCACAGAGAATCAACGTACTATACATGAATGTGCTCGTGAGAGAAATCGCTGTGGTTGATGGTATCAATTTAGAGCCTTTTGAACGCTTCCTGCATTACATTTAATAGTTTTGAACTGGAAGGTTTGCACCCTAAGATCAAATCATGATTGAGTTTTTTGCAACGGAGAGAAGTTCAACAGCTGAACACCACTCGAGGGGACAAAACGCCCATTTGAATAGCTTCAGCATCTATATCCGCGGGATGCATTAAATTTTTCGACCTCATCAGTTATCAACTTATCACCCATCACCAAGCCAACGCGGTCAAAAAGTAACCTTCGTTCTTCGAGGACATAACATCTCCAATAATTCTACGGTTACCCTCACGACATTTTGAAATGATACGCGGTGCAAGGTTATGCGAGAAACATACCGATGATGATAGATTGATTGAAAACAAAGTCGTTTGTGGATAAGCCGTGTGTAGAGCTGCAAGCAGGTTTGATGGTACTCATGGCAAGAATGGAAAAGGCAGACGAAAATCAAAAGATTGAGTCATAGAAGAAGTATTCAAGAAGTCGTGGTTGATATCGTGTTTATCACAGAATTACAATCATCTGCATATTGGAAAAGGATGTGAGATTGGAAGGGATCGTTGATCATAAAAAATCGGTATCAATGGAGCACCACCAACATAGATATCGATTGAACTCATAAAGATTAGCACTAGCATGAATTCTATGTATTCTCGTTGACAGCATTGTTTTGTATTGAATGAATCTGCACTTGTTTGTAATTACGTTTCTTCAGCAAGTCTCTTCTTGGGATTGTTGTGATATACACCTCGCCCCAAGCGGTTGTAGCTAATGAACGGATGGAGCATGCCGCATGCAATGGGCAGATGTGGGTTCGATTCCCACAGACTGTGTTACCCTTTCCCCAAATCTTTGCAGAGATAGTAGGGATATAGTGCAGATAATCTACAGCTTGATGGCGCAAACAGTCTAAAAGAATGAAAAAAGGCCAATGGAACAAGGACTGAGTGAGTTTATCTCCCGCCAGCGATATCTTAATTTAAGCTGCAAAGAGTTATTAAACTCTAGAGACATGAACCAATCAAAACAGCCTTTTTCAGTCCAAGAAACAAGTGAATAATGCAGCTTGGAATACAAGTGGAAATGGAAGCTTGGAGAGGCATACCAGAATTAGCATATCCGCCATTGTCAATGTTCCAGTTCCATAATACACATGTTTATTTATCTTCTCACTGTTGTATGTCCAAATGGTAGATTTCATTGAAATTGTGAATTTCAAACATCAAATCAACCATTTATGCATCATCCATCAAAGCACAACACACCTGTCCATCCATCCACATCCTTGCTCCATACACACATGCACCTCCATGCCATGAAAAGAGTGTCCTCTCTTTCTCCATTTGATATATCAACCTTGTTGTTATCTTTGTCTCTTTTCTTTTTATTATTATTATCCTATTCCTACTTATATTTTCCTTATTTCTCCTTTTTCCTGTAGCCCACAGCTAGCCTGTGGCACACTGACACTCTACTAGCCATTCTGGGCTCCATGTACTTCACTTCTAGATTCCTGCCTCATCCTTCATTAATCATCCACTATACCATTTCCCATTGCCTGCTATCTTTTTCATTAACCTTCACCAATTTAACTATCATCCAGTCATTGTATAATTCATCATCAATGACTGTATCAGCACATAATTCATCCCCACATTCATCCTTCCAAGTATTCTCAAACTAATTCAAAGTTTACACTCTTCTACATCCTATCTCCAATTGATGTGAGGGATAAACATACCCTTTTGAATATAATCCAGGCACTAAAAACATGCTTTCTCAGCCTTCCTTCAATCTCCATCTCATTTTAATCTTTAAAATTCAGCCCCCATTGTTCTCCTGATCTGTAACTCACAAGTAAGACCTCCTTTTTTTCAATTTCATTTCTTCAGATAATTTTTCTTTACCAGTGAAATTTGATCCAGCAGATCTGTTAGTCTAAGCTAAATTGTAAAATTCTTGTATCTGATGATAAAAAAACAAGCGGATACAATCTTAGTGAATGCTAGATTGGACCGCTTACCTGATGATACAACAACAAGCGGATGCAATCTTAGTGAATGCTAGATTGGACCGCTTCTGGTTAATGACACACCTGATGATACAACAACAAGCAGATTCAATCTTAGTGAATGCTAGATCAGACCGCTTCTGGTTAATGACACCTATAATAGTGGTTTCCCCCAAAGTAGTAGTAGGATGCAATGATACATTGCAAATGAAACTTATTGGTGACCAACACCTGATAATACAACAACAAGTGGATACAATCTTAGTGAATCATAGATCAAACCGCTTCTGGTTAATGACACCTATCTGAAGAAATGTAGAAACACATAGTTGGAGTACAAAAAGTAGTGTGATTGAGTCATGGTTGAACATGATGGACAAATAAGTGATGTGACTTAAGATAGTGGTTTCCCCCAAAGTAGTAGTTAGAAGAGATGGGGGAAACTACTACTTTTTACATGCAAGTTTATATAATGAAAAAGAAGAAACATCAAGGAATAAAAATTGAGACAGGAATGGAAATGGTTGGGTTGTGATTGAGTTCAGTGAGCCTGTGACCTCACATCTGTGCTGAGGGAGTATGCCAGGCATGAGGTGACGTCAGTAGGTGCGGTCTGGAGCATTGACTGTTTTAATTTGAGTTAATGTAGTTGAAGCAATCAATGACCCTTTTAAGACCTAGTATTTTTCAAATATTTTTAAAGGTTTGTTTATTGAGTGTCTTGGTTAAGATATCAGCTACCATTTGTTTGGTTGGAAAGTAATCTATCATGACCTTTTTGGCCTTGACTAGTTCCTGGATCCAATGATGATGGATTTCAATATGCTTGGTCTTGGCATGAAAGATTGATTTGGAAGTGAGTTGGATGGTGCTTAAATTATTGCAGTGGAGAGTGATAGGGATGTCACACAGTATTTTAAGGAATTTGAATGATTCAATTATCCATACAGTCTCTTGTCCAGCCTTGGTTGTTGATCTGTATTCAGCTTCAGTAGAGTAAATGGATACAGTGGGTTGGAGTTTTGATCTCCAGTTTATTGGACCATTCATGAATGTAAACACATAACCAGTGGTGGACCTTCTTGTTTCCTTGTGCCCTTCCCAGTCTGCAACAGCCTGTTTGTGGGGGATGTAGTAGCTTTTGTTTGCACTAATTGGAGTTTCATCACAGGTGTACTCAATACCATAATCCAAGGTTCCTTTTAGGTACCTTAGTATGTGTCAGAGTTCCTTCCAGTGATGGATTGCCAGCTTGTCCATGTAGCGTGCAAGTAATCCAACGGAGTGGCTTAGGTCTGGGTGTGTGAATTGGGCAAGGTAAAGGAGAGAGCACACACCGCTGCAATACAGGAGGTTGATCTTTTCAAATGCAAGGAATTCATCCTCTGTGGCTGGAAGATAGGTGAAAGTGATTGGTAGGGGGCTAGAGGCAGATTTTTTCACATCTTGATTGAATGTCTTCAGGAGTTGTTGGGCCATGTTTTGTTGGTTAGGTGAGGACCTGTTAGTGGTTTTCTTGAGCTGGATTCCAATGATGCTTTTGGAAAGGCCTAGATCTTCAATTTCCCATCTTTTATTGATTTTATTCTTCACATTGGTTATGTCATCCCTAGTTATAACCATGTTTCCAATGTGAATGTAATAAAGACTAAATTTTTGGTTATGAGTACAAAGATAGAGGCAAGAATTGCACAGTGATTGGATGAAACTGATGGATATTAAAAAGCAATATAAATCTTCATTCCAGAGCTTGGGAGACTGTTTAAAACTTTAGATTTCTTTGTTGATTTTCCGCACCTTATTGGTCCCTTCTATGTACCCTTATGGTAGTTCTAGATATATCTCTTTGTAAATGGGAGAGTTTAGGAAGGAAGTTACCACATCCATTTGGTGGATTTTCCATTGATTTCTGGAGGCGATGGCTATGAGTAGTCTCAGAGATGTTGGTTTCCTGGTAGGAGAAAATATTTCATGATAATCCACTCCCTCAATTAGGGAAAACCATTTAGCAACATACAGGGATTTATTCTTTATGAAAATTCAATTCGTGTCATATTTTGTCTTACACAGCCTTTTTCCTTTAATCACTTTCTTATTTTTTGGTTGGTCCACCAGAGTAAATACTCCTCAAAGTGTAATTGAGTTAATTTCATTTTTGAATGATTTGAACCAATTGCAAGCATTGTCTCTGCGGGCAGATTCATAGTACAAACTAGGGTCAGACAAGTAGACAATTAATCCAATGATGTTAGTTAAAGCACAAAATTTTGAGGATAAGTGAATGAGACAATTATAGTTGATTTGTGGGAGTCAGTTGTAGGTGGTAGGCTTCTGGAGTTTTCAGGATTCATTATTTCAGTTTGGGAATTGTCATCAGGTGTATTGGTGTCACACAACCACCCCACGTACTATAGGGCAATTCTTAGATGATCGTGAGCGCAAAGGAATACCAAATGTGAGGGCAAGTGCAAATAGCAAGACCCAGTTGCGAAGTGCGAACTTGGTTATGCCACTCAACAAACGGCAAGATGAATGGAAGGTGTTCCAAAGAAGGAAACTCAACCTGAGTCCAATGTGATAACTAGGTTGGAGCAAAATGTGAGAACGTATGAAATTAACTAACTGAGGAGACAATCATCAGGCAAGGGGATAGCCCTTATAAGGTAATCCAAAGTGACTAGATACAACCTGGTGATGAGCTAACTACAGGTGAAGCGGTGAGGCAATGAATGACAGGAACGGAATAGGAAATGAAGCAGTGGTATAGATACGAGGTCTTTAGCGTAAGTGCAAGACAATAGAATCTGAGCGTACAATTGCATGAAAAATTGGGATAAGAGCAAGTGACCTTGAAGGTAATGCGAATGAGAGGTAATAGTGTATGCAGGGTAGGGACTAGTCCAATTGCAAACTATACAGTAGTGATGGCTTGGTTAGACGTAGATGCGAACTAACAAACCATGCATGACCAAAGATGGAAGTCCAAGGCTGTTGATTGGCCAGGGAAGGAGATTGGATCTCATAATGGATGGTTGACCGGTATGGAGTTAACTGCAAAGTTTGCAAGTATATACTGAGTTGGTTGCCGAGATTGGAAGGTCAGCGCGAGCCAGAGGAAATAGCCGATTGCACCATTGATGTTGTGCTTTTATTTGTGTCACGCTTTTTTAGACTGAGGTAGATGGTACTGAGGAGAGGACATGTCAAAGTGGTGAAGACAATAATCCTTAAGTGCGAAGCATGACAGTTGCCTGGGTATAAAGACGCGAGCTCCTGCAAGCGTTCAGGTAAATTTTCCCATCAATCTCAAGTCGTTTAATTATCACTGTATACCCTTATACATTACTTAATTCATTACCCAATAGATTTTTATAAATTTTGTAAAAATGTTGTTGTTGTCATCCCGCCGTTGCAAAAACTGTATTTGCCGCAACAAGCATTGTATTCCCAGTACTGCCGTCCGAGGTCTCCAAGGCAAGTGCAAGCAATGTCAACTTCGCAAGGTGGAGTGTAACTTCTCTATAAATGTTGAGTTGACCGTCAAGGGTCCTTTGGAATCATCAAGGGAGATGCAAAGTCGTAGGTCCTTGCCAAGGGTCAATTACGAAATACCACCATTGCCGGAGATTGAATACTTGGGGACGCGAGTTCCTGGTGAGTACTAATCAGGAATAACTAATGAACTTGAAATAGTAACTAATTGTTTGCTTGTTTGCTAGTGTTGCCTCGTTTTCAAAGATATACTACCAACACACCACCACCACCACCACCACCTTACTGGGGACCGCTGACTGAAAACCCGGGGTCCCAGATGAATGCCAAGGTGCGAGGAAAGGTATCTGGTGCAGAACCGGTAGGAGTTATCACCAAGGAAGCAAGGGAGGAAGAAGAAAAAGCAGCGGAACGAGAAGAGGAAAATGGAGGAAACGGAAGTGGAGAGAACAAAGAGGAAGCGGGTGAATTAGAAGAAGGAAATGAAGGAGATGGAAGGGAGGAATTGGCTGGGACAGAAGGAATGGAGGGCCAAGGCAAAGCGCATCCGGTGCAAATTGTATTGCCGGTTGTAACGGATGCAAGGCGCCTGACGGACAATATTGGAGAAGGCACGTTGGGTGGTCAAAGGAAAAGAGCGTATGAAGAGCTCTTGGAGGAAGGTGGATGGAATGCTTGGCCAAAGCAAGCTTGGGTTGCAAGATGCAAGGAGATTTTCAAAAGGCACATTGTAACGGAAGTGCTGGTACTTTGAAGAATGTCCGCATTGATCAACGATGAAGACCTTGATACCTTTTGGTCCATGGTTGTGGAATTGACGGCAAATTGGGAGGATGCAGAAAAAGAGATAAAAGAAACTTTGTAATTTAATGTATATTTTTTTTTTTTTATATTAAAAAATTTATTATTATTATTATTATTATTATTTTTTAATAATAAGTGGAAATGAAGGAAAAATGAGAAAAGAATAACACAGTGAGATGGAGGAATTTAAATGATGAAATGATGGTGAAATAAGATAAGTTTTAATGGGATGGAATATGGAATGGAGTGGATTGAGAAAGATAAATGTGGAATGGAATGAAATGGGATTGGATGGGATGAAATGTGGAGTGGAATGGAATGAATTGTATGGAATGGAATGTGGAATGGAATGGAATGGGATTGGATGGGATGGAATCATGATTGCCGAGGTTTGCAAGGGTAGCTTTCATGGAATTCTCAAATCAGATTGGGTGAATTGCAAAGGTGATGGGCTGGTTCCCACAAGGTGCGATCTTCGTCGGACTGGAAGCCAGACCATTCGACGAGGTATTGAAGTTTTCCTTTGCGTAACCTGGAATCCAGAATACGGCTTACTTCCCACTCTTGATGATTGAGGACAGTGATTGGTTCAGGAGGGGGATGAGTCTTGCCCGGGTATAGGACTTGAGCTGGCTCTAGGAGAGACACATGAAAGACCGGGTGGATACCTTGCCATTTCACAGGTAAAGTAAGTTTAAAGGCGTTAGGGGAGATGACTGATTCTACTTTAAAGGGGCCAAGCTTTCTTTTGGAGAGTTTGCGAGTTGGGCGAGTACTGCAAATGTTGCAAGCATTGAGCCATACTTGATCTCCTACTGCAAAGGTTGGAGCCAAAGTGCGAGATCAGTCTGCTTGCTCCTTATAGCGCTGGTTTTCTTCTTCGAGGTTGGTTTGAAGTTGCAATTGAAGGGATTGAATTTGTTCAAGGTAATTGGTAGCAGGTTGAGAAGGTGCTACGTGAAGGGAAGAGAAAGTCGGGTTTCTACCATAAAGAGTTTGGAAGGGCGACTGTTTGGTGGAGGAATGAGTGGAGTTGTTGTAGGCAAATTTGGCTAGTGGGAGCCATTGCAACCAGTTGTCTTGTTGATAGGCAACATACATTTGAAGATATTGTTTGAGGATCTGATTAACTCGCTTGGTTTTCCCATCTGTTTCCGGGTGGTAAGCCGTTGATAAATTGCAAGTGATCTTCAAATGTTGGCATAGCAAGGTCCAGAAGCTTGAGACAAACAGAGATCCACAATCACTAACTATATTATCAGGGAGGCCATGTTTCAAAAATACATATTCTATGAACAAGTTAGCCAAGTCTTCTGAAGAGGCCATCACATTACTGCGTAAAAATAAAGCCATCTTTGAGAAGCAATCTACTATTACTAGAATAGCATCATATCCACTAGAAGGAGGTAATTGAGAGATGAAATCCATAGACAGCGAGTGCCAAGGACGAGGCGGAATTGGAAGTGGCTGGAGCAGCCCATACTTCCGGTGTTTCGAGGACTTGTTACGATTGCAATCATAGCACACGCTAACATAGTCTTTTACTTCTTTGGTCATACCAGGCCAGTAGAAGTCTTGTGCAATCAATTGGTAGGTTTTATCCTGCCCATAATGACCAGCAAGCGGAGAATCATGCCGTGACTTGAAGATATCTAACTTAATGCAAGAATTATCTGGTACTACTATACGATTATCATAAACTAAAAAGTCATTATCATCTATACTGTAACTACTATCTAATAAGTTTGCACTTTTGCAAAGTTTGATTCACTTGGGGTCGTCGCGTTGAGCTTGTTGGAGTTTGGAAGCCAAATCTTGTAAGCGAGCAATGATTGAACTGAGTTGGGCAGGTTGGGTTGAGAAGAGTGTCCTAACGTTTTCAGGGTTGTTTTTGGCAAAGGTGCTCCCCCCCCCTGGGTAAACGTCGTCCCGACGTGATAAAGCATCAGGAACTACCACTTGTTTCCCAGGACGGTACGTGATTGTAAAGTGGAACTCAGAGATGTATTTGGCCCATCGCGCCTGTCTACGTGTGAGGACTTTTGAACTCATGAAATACTTCAAAGAATTATGATCAGTTAAAACCTCAAAGGATTCCCTAAGACTCAAAAGGTATGAACGCCATTTCTTCAAGCAATAAACGATTGCAAGAAGTTCCTTGTCATGAATCTCATAGTTAAGCTCTGCAGCAAGCAACTTGCAAGACTCGAAAGCTATGGGGTGAAAGAGAGAAGTGGAAGGAGAAAACTGCAAGATGACTCCTGCAATTGCATAGTCGCTTGCGTCTGTTTTGACAATAGTGTGAGCTAGCTTGTTGAAGTGAGCGATTATTGGAGCAGTGTTGAACCCTTTTTTCAGAGCTTTGAACTCCAAAGCAGCTTGTTTGGTAAAAATAAAAGGAGTGTCTTTTTGAAGAAGGTTAGTAAGATTCACGGTTTTTTTGGCGTAACGCGCAATAAACCTTCTATAGAAATTACTGAAACCAAGGAAAACTTGAAGAGATTTAACGGAAGAAGGTGGGGGCCAGTCCAATATGTGTTTGCTCTTGGCTGGGTCCATCGATAGTCCTTGCTGCGAGACTATGACACCTAAAAAATGAAGAGAAGAGGAATGGAACTCGCACTTAGAGGCTTTTGCAAACAGGTCATTCTTGCAAAGTTGCTGTAGCACCTCTCGCACATGTGCAATGTGATCTTTGAGGTTTCTCGAGTAGACTAGTTTATCATTGAGATATACCACGAGGTATTTACCTACAAGATTGGAAAAAATGTTGTTGACAAAATGTTGAAATGTGGAAGGAGCGTTGCAGAGGCCAAAAGGCATGACGGTATACTCATAGCTGCCGAACCGGGTTCTCATCGCAGTTAAATACTCATGACCTTCCTTAATGCAAATTAGGTTATAGGCACCCCAAAGGTCTAACTTTGAGAAATAAGTAGCTCCATGGAAGAGGGTAAGGAGATGTGACATAGGCGGTACTGGATAGGCATTCTTCTGGATTACCTGGTTCAGTTTCCTGTAGTCAACACAAAGGCAAAGTCCTCCGTCCTTTTTTGGTACAAATAGGACAGGGGAACCGGTGTTTGAATCACTTGGTCAAAGAAATCCTTTTGCTACATTTTCCGCAATGTAGTCTTGAAGCGCAATTGATTCTTGTGTCGAGAGAGAGTAAACTGGTCCTGGTGCCGGAGGTGGGCCAGTAAGTTCAATCTTGTGATCATAAGGACGGGATGAAGGCAGTTTATCTGCTTTTGCAGCTGAAAAGACGTCAGCAAAGTCATGATAAACCAAAGGTAAAGACTCTCAAATGATTTCTAAATCTTCAATCTTGTCATCTTTGAGCACCGGGTTTGAGGTGCTTGCATGGTGCAAGAGGATTAGGGAGCTCAAAATACACCTTTTGGTTGGTGTCTGTTTCTCTTTGAAGGAACAGGAAAGAGGTAAGCTGGATAGGTAAGCGATAACTCCTAAATCTGAAGAGGGAATTTGAGAATGAAGGTCAGGATATTGCAAATCTCCTGGCGGAAAAGTGTCATCCAACTCAATGACAGTGTCAGGTAGGCTGTTTAATTCCTGATTGACGGATAGGTTAGTGTTCTGGGGGTGCAAGGTTCAAAGGTTAATTACTCCTTCTTGCCAATTCACATCCGGATTCCAGTAAACTAGGAAATCATGGCCTAGAATGGTATCATCCATTCCGGGTATAGCCAAGACAAATAAATCCCATTTGAAGCTGAGGAAATTGGAAAATGCAAAGGTCCATTTTGCCTTTTGGGAAACCCAATAAGACGGTTCAGTCGCACTACTTACTAGATAGATGGGAAATTTATCTATCTCGGAACGCGTAAGATTTTTGGAAGTGGCAAAAGATTCACTGATGAAGGAAACATTAGCGCCGGAATCAAGTAATACTTGATAAGGAGTGTTGTCGGAATGGAATAGGATAAATCTCAAACTTGGAGCACCTAGTGACTTGCAAGTGCAAAGATTTACTTGCGGTGATTTAGATAATGTGTAGTTTTCCTTGCAAGTATCAGAAAAACTACAAGCTAATTTTTTGACTGCTTAGCCGCTTCACACGCTAACCGCTTTGCACAGCTGTCTACATCATGTTTACCTCCACAATACATACACAGCCCGTTCTTTTCCCTTTGCAGTTGTTCCTCACTTTGAAGCATCCCGGTTTCCTTGTCCAGGAACTTCGGAGTTTTGGCAACGGCTTTCCCTTTTGAGTTTGAGTTCAAAGTTGGGGTTGGTTTGGATAGTTTGGGTTCCTTGTGTTTTGCTTTGAGGAGTTGTCCACCTTTGGAGCCGAGGTGGCTGGCCCATGGTTGTTTTGCCGAGAGCAATTCTTGTCATGATAGCCATTATCAAGCTCAACCACTCAATCAATTAGCTGCTGAAGCGAGGTTGTCTTATGACCCCCAACTGCAAGCTGTTTGATTAAGCGTGCCGGTAAACCCTTTCTGAAATGGAATAGAAGAGCGGCCTTGTTCCACTGGATGCAAGACTGCAAGGTTCAAAAATGAGAAATATAAACGGAAGCTCTACTATTCTCCTTCATAATTGTATTTGGCATTTCAAACTTCATTGGGATTGCCAAACAGGGTGAACAATTGTTGCTCAAACTTGTCCCAGTTGTTGAGAATACAAGTGGGACTGTTGTTGGATAAAAACTCAAGGTACGGTTTGAACCACTGCCAGGCTCTACCTCCTAAGAAGGACAAAGCATACATAACTTTATGTCTATTGAAAGGGAAATTGTTGGAGTCGTTTGAAAAGATGATTTTACAAGACTGTAGGTAGGATCTAAGCTTATGAGGGTGTTCTCCTGTAAAGTGATCAGGTTGTTTCATGCCTGGAGTGCAAAAACTAGGAGTGCTTGGACTAGATCGCTGGGAACCATGAGTGAGGGCCTGGATCAATGTTGAAAGCAGGGTTGGAGCATTGGGCTTGAGAGCAGTAGTGAAAACACCTGGTCTACCACGAGTTGAGGTTTCATTGGAAGAATGGTCGGAGTCTGCGAATTCCGCAAGAGGGTCCGTCGGAGCATCCCGTGGAGGAGCCCAAGGATCATCAAGAGGTTCCACAGATGGCGATTTGGAAGGAGGAACTGGATCTAAGGGTTGTTGGGCCTGAGGAGCGCTGGTTCTCCCTACCTAATGGATCTCATCATTGTAAGGGGAGAGGGAAGCGTTCCCGGTTGAGTGAGTACATGACATTGAAAAAGAAGAAGTCTACTATAGGTTGGCAGGCTACAATAGATGAGTTGAGTTAGTTCATTTACTGTCACAAGACCACCCCACGTACTATAGGGCAATTCTTAGATGATTGTGAGCGCAAAGGAATGCCAATTGCGAGGGCAAGTGCAAATAGTGAGACCCAGTTGCAAAGTGCGAACTTGGTTATGCCACTCAACAAATGGCAAGATGAATGGAAGGTGTTCTGAAGAAGGAAACTCAACCTGAGTCCGATGTGATAACTAGGTTGCAGCAAAATGAGAGAACGTATGAAATTAACTAACTGAGGAGACAATCATCAGGAAAGGGGATAGCCCTTATAAGGTAATCCAAAGTGACTAGATACAACCTGGTGATGAGCTAACTACAGGTGAAGCGGTGAGGCAATGAATGACAGGAACGGAATAGGAAATGAAGCAGTGGTATAGATACAAGGTCTTTAGCATAAGTGCGAGACAATAGAATCTGAGCATACAATTGCATGACAAATTGGGATAAGAGCAAGTGACGTTGAAGGTAATGCGAATGAGAGGTAATAGTGTATGCAGGGTAGGGACTACTCCAATTGCAAACTATACAGTAGTGATGGCTTGGTTAGACATAGATGCGAACTAACAAACCATGCATGACCAAAGATGGAAGTCCAAGGCTGTTGATTGGCCAGGGAAGGAGATTGGATCTCATAATGAATGGTTGACCGGTATGGAGTTAACTGCGAAGTTTGCAAGTATATACTGAGTTGGTCGCCGAGATTGGAAGGTCAGCGCGAGCCAGAGGAAATAGCGGATTGCACCATTGATGTTGTGCTTTTATTTTTGTCACGCTTTTTTAGACTGAGGTAGATGGTACTGAGGAGAGGACATGTCAAAGTGGTGAAGAAAATAATCCTTAAGTGCAAAGCGTGACAATTGGGTGGAGCTGGAGATGGCTCTAGGGTCAGTAAAAGTTGCTAAGGTTTGAATTGCATGTCAGAAGAGCATGGAGGTGTTATAATTATGGCCAGCAATTAGCTTAGGCAAATGAGCAGTATTTAAAGAAAAAGAAATGCTGGACACCTTGTGTCAATAATTGCTGATGGGCTCTCACAATGAGGCAATAATTTGGATGACATTGGTGATGACTTCAATTGGATGATGAATGGATGATGGAAAAAAACAGGGAGAAGAGCTCCTTAAATAAAAAAGATTGGCCTCTTGTGAGCCCATAATACAACACGCCAAAAGGCAAATTTTCCGCCCCAAAAGAGATCTACAGGCTCTACAGGCCTTGTGACTTGGTTTGTGCTACATCAGCCCACATGGCATCAGTCCCTGTACCCTTAAAACCAGCCTATTTGGGTTATTTCTGGTGTTTCCACCTCAATGGGGCTGAACCAGCCCCTTAACTGTTCAAAACCCTGGCTGGTTGTCTATTACAACCAACCTCTTACCTCACATGCTGTCTGGTTGCCTCATGAAACCAGCCCCTGGCCAAACAAATGGCCAGGAGGGACCCTGGACACACCTGGGTCTGGTCTCAGACACACTTGGGGGGGGGGGGGTGACCAGCGGACATGCTGTTCCCCCCCCTCTTTCTCAAATATCCCTGGAGGGGGCAGTCAAATCCCCCTACCAGGGGCCCTGGGGCTTGATACCCCCAGGGCGTTGCTATGGTAGGTGGGCTGGGGGGTGGTCAGGTCCCCTCCAGCCCGTCACTCCTCCCCCTTGGTAAAGGGGGGGGGGGAGAGCTCCCCTTTGATGGTGGGGGGGTGGTCAATTCCCCCCCACCGCCGGTCGCCTCAATGCAACCGGCCTAGCCGTCACTTTTGGTGGGGGGGTGATCAAGTCCCCCACACCATGACTGGTTGCTGGCTGGTTCCATCCAGCCAGCCTTCCCCCTCCTCCTTGCAATGGCAAGCAAGGGGAGGGGGAGGAGCCAGGGCCTCCAGCCCCGCGGCCGCCACCCAGAACGGTGGCTGCAATGGGCTCAACAGCCGCAACCGGGGTGGGGGGCTCCATTTTGAGTCCCCCTGCCCCCTACAACGGCCCCGCGCGGGCCATTGGGCCCCATAGATGGGCCAAAGGCAAAAACAGCGGCCCCAAGTGGGCCAAAACACAGGCAGCAGCCCCAAACAGGCTGTAAGCCTCCTGGATGCCAAGACCCTTTCTATCCTTTAGCTACAAGAGGTTATAGAGTAAATAATAAATATATTATTTAATAAATGCAGCAAAAATCCGTAAAATATTTAGATTAAGCTTATTGCAAGGTTGAGTGGTTTGTTTATTGTTTATTGTTTTAAATCAATATGAATAAATTGATTATTAAATATTTTTATAGAGGGGCCACAATTATATTGGGGATCTTTAACACCTCTCTTCAGGGATTTCTGTATGAAAACACGTAGTCCTGGTTACTTTGGGCTCTTGAGTTTAAAGAATATTTTACCCAAAGATAATATGTATATAAAATACACGGTGGAGTGGCAGGACCTTGTAGCCAAGCTGCCACGACAGAGAAAGGATAATAAAACTCACTGGTATATTATTAAATCCTTTGGGTATCTGTTTGAGACGTGCACTGATGGGTTAAACCTGTATACTGGGGTTATAAGGTTGTTCAGCAGTTTTAATTGATATATAAAAGAGGTTGAGGACAGATATTATTGATCAGAAATTTCCATTAATCACTTACTTATCTCTTATAAGTACTTGATTACCTTTGCACGGTGTCTGGATATGAATATAACTGGGTCTCTGCCCATCAATATCCTCAAAAGAGCTCTTTATTTAAAGCTTTTGGAGTCCCAATATTGTCCTTCTGAGGGTTGTAGGTGCTCAAAGGGACGGACACTAAGGCTAGCAGGGTAACCAGGGGTAGCCTGTCATGTTTTCTTGGTGCTATAGCACGAGTAGCATCTAATTCCTCAGGTCATGGGAATTATTCTACTTTATAATAGACATTAGGACGTGTGAATAACACTAATCTGTCCTATTTATGTTTTATTTAATTAATTATCCTTAGTAAATGTTCCCAGTAATTTAATAATTATATAAATAGAAATTTCCACAGACATCTTGATGTCAGGTAAGTTCTCATTATGTATTATATAACTGGAGGAAAAGTCATAATATTGATTTTACTCCTTATTTTCGAGTTCCAATTGATTTACTAAGATAATTACTTAAAAATATAAGTCATGTGAATTCATGTAATATTTTTACATCATTAGTTTTCTTAGTATGTCACAAAGATATTGATGTCTAGTAACTCTCATAAAAGTATATTGAAGTATTTTCATATATTTTTAGAAGTTCTCAGTGTCTTATTTTCGACATTCTTGGTACTTTGAATTATATTAAATAAGAAATATGTATAAGGATTATTTATGTATTTCTATATAATATTATGTATTTTTATACTTTCTACTATCCACAGGAACATTTATTACATATGTAGAATGTTCCCGTGTAGGTTGTAGCATGTTTACGCGGTGCCTGAGCCTCTCAGGGCACCTGTCACTCTGTCAAAACGTAGTCCCGCGGCTGCGTACATGTCAGAGGCCCAGGGCGGCGTACACGACCTCAACGGAGTGATAAGGCTGTATCTCAGCCGCGCGCCGGTGCATTGGCTGCTGCGGCTGCGTGTGGGAATTGTGACAAAACACATTTCCGCCCGTAACTCCTAAAATATACACAACACCTCAATTCTGACCAAATTTTAGGTGCAAAACCAATATGTTACAATGTGTGTGAAATATTTAATTGGCCAAAAAGCTCAATATTGGAGCTGTAGTATTTTGGTTTTTCTTTCCTTAACTATTTAAAAATATAAGGAGTTGGATTTCAAGGGTGGGGTCAGTGAGTGACCCTACCTAATTTTGGGTGGAGAACACATTTCTGTAATAATATTTATGGTTTCCCTACTCCTTGTTAGGTTAATTGTATTATTATTATTTTTATTTTATTTTTGTTACTTTTGCAGCTTGCTCTGCAATAGTAGCAAGCTGAAACGGGCTGCAACATGGGTGTCGGCCCCAATGGGCTGCCCCAAGCCCAAAAACTAAGTAAAAAATACTTTGGCAGGCCAGCCCATCTGGCCAATTATGTCCAAAATAAACCTTGGGCCCAATTATGCCCATACAAGCCCATCTGACTGTATTTGCCCATATACCTCACTGGGCCCATTAGGGCCGATGAGCCAATAGGCCTGTTTCACGCGTTTTGAGGCCAGTTTCCCCAAATAAATGACATCAACACAGGCCCTTATGGTCCATGTGAGTGTCCAATGGGCGGGAGAGGTCCATATGTGCATCCCATTTGGATTACACTTATATGTAGCACACGCGTAAGTGCATACATATTTTAACACACCCCCTTAATCCAAAAGGGGTGACATCTGCATGTTAGTCACAAAGCCTTGATGTTTTTTCCTATCTAAAGCCTTAGTCAAGATATCCGCAATCATTGCTCCAGTGGGCATGTACCTCAACACAATCTCCTTGCAGTTAACTGCATCACAAATATAGTTATAGTGAAAATTGATATGTTTTGTTCTTGAATGGAACACTTGTTTTTGCGCCAAGGCAATGGCACTCTGGTTATCAGAATACAACAACGCAAACCCTTGTGGCTTATTTTTATCCTCTAAGACTTTTCTCAACCATTTTGCTTCTTGTGAAGCTGCAAAGTAAGCTCTATACTCAGCCTCTGTTGATGAAAGACTTATTGCAAATACCTTCTTGGACATCCATGACACTATATTCTTACCTAAGAAGAATAAAAAACCACTTGTTGATTCCCTAGTGTTACCATCTGCCCAACTTGCATTGGAATAACCAACCAAATCAAAGTTTGCTGACTTTGTAATTAAAAGTCCCAGACTGTGCGTTCCTTTAAGGTACCTCATAACTCTCTTAAACGCTGAAAAATGCCTCATGCTTGGCTTCTCTAATTGTTGAAACAAGACAACAATTGCAAAAGCAATATTGGACCTTGTAAACTGCCCCAAATAATTAAGAAATCCAATAGCTGACCTGTATTTGTTCCCAGATTGAACAAACTCCAGATACTCCTCATCTGTAGACTTCTCTAGACAAATTTTTGACTGCATGGGAGTACCAAACTCATTTGCATCTTCTAAGCCATATTGCTTCAGAAGTGCTGCCACATAATGGCTCTGGTCTAACTTAATACCATTCTTGCTCTTACTGACTTGCATTCCTAGCACCTGTTGCACCAGACCAAGATATTTTATCTTGAATTCATTTTTGAGTGTCTCCATGACTCTCTCTTTACCATTTCCAATAATGATAATGTCATTGACCCATACAAACAAAATTGCATCCTTTATTAAAAAAAGACAAGGGTTGTCCTCAGAAATCTTGAAACCAATCTGTATCAGTTTCTAACTCATGGTATTATACCACAACCTAGCTGCTTGCTTCAATCCATAAAGGGATCTACACAGCTTGAGGACATATTCCCCTTTATCTGCTGAAAGAAAACTTCTAACACAGATTTTCTTCATGGTTTCTGGTTTAGTCTCTACTAAACATTCACAAAAACCATCAGGGATTGACATACAAACAGTCTCCTCCTCTCCAAGTTTTGCATTCAAGCATGCTGTTACAAAATCAGCGTTTCTGATTTCTTCACCCAACTCCACTGCCAGAGCAATGATGTACCTGAAGGTGGAAAGCCTTCCAGTTGGTGAGAAAGTTTCTTGGTAATCAATACCCTCTCTCTGCTTGAAGCCCTGTGCAATGCATCTAGCTTTGAATCTTTTCAAAACTCCATTTGTGTCAAACTTCTTGTTTAACACCAACCTAGAACCCACAATGGTCTCTCATTTTGGAAAAGAATCTTGCTTAACCACTTCAAAGACACTATTATTTTCTAGAGAATCAAATTCCTCAAAAATAGCACTGTTCCAGTTGGCTCTATCATCAGAATTCATAGCTTGGCCAAAGCTATTTGGGTTAACCCTGTTACCCATTTCTGAACTCAACTCCAAGACTTCATTGAGCATACACTGTTCCTGAAATGTATCTTCCTCATATCCTGCGGCAGCATAATGGGACTTCCATTCCCCGTAACTATCAACTGGTACTTGTACCCTACCACTCCTTCTAACTGGAGGTGGAGGCTCATCAGGTTCCAAATTAACGGACTCCCCTGAAGTGGGCACTGAACCCTCTGGTGGCACATCTGCCATCTCTTCATCTTCTGGAACCACATGTCCCGCAGACTTTGCTGGTGAAATAGGTGCTAATTCTATTTCTTGCTGTGACTTATTCACAACAACATCTTCACTACTTTTGAGTGGAAATGTACTTTCATCAAATTTTACATCCCTACTACGGATAACCTTTCTTGTCCCTGGACAATAGATCCTATATGATTTAATTATTAAATCATAGCCTAAAAGTTCCCCTGTTCTGGCTCTAGCGTCTAATTCTCCAACCATCTCATTATGGTGGACACTATAACACACCAAGCAACCAATTGTTCTTAGGTGTGATGTTTTGGGGTACAACTTCCAAAACTGATAATGAGGACTCTTCCCATTAACACTTACAATTTTATGCAACAGACAGACTGTACACATCAAATCAGCCCATAAGAACTTTGGTAGACCAGATTGAGACATAATAGTTCTGACCTTGTCCAGTAAAGTCCTATTCATTCTCTCAACTATTCCATTATTTTGTGGAGTACTTGCAGTAGTGACTATATGAATGATACCAAAATCTTTCAATAACCTGTCAAACTCTTTACTCAAAAATTCACCATCTCCATTGCTGATAACCCTCTTGATCTCCTTCATTAGACCATTCTGTTTCCAGACTTTGAAGATTACAGAAACCTCCTCTGTGGTCTGATCCTTAGATCAAATTGGTTTAACCCAAAAATAATTAGTTGCAGTATCAACTAAATTGATGAAGTATCTTGCCCCATCAAGGGACTCCTGTGTGAATGGCCCTGCCAAATCAATGGAAAATTCTTCTCTAGGAACATCAGTGCAATCTCTACTCTTTGAGAAAACATTTCTAGTCTTAGCCCTCAAGGTACAAATCTCACAGTTGCTGTCCTTTACCTTATGGTCAATTCTATTGTGATCAACAGTGCTCAAATCTGAGATTTTGAACAACCTTGCACACAAAAGCTTGTTCCAAACCTGTCCACTAAGAACAGTTCTCCCATTCATATCAATAAAAAACCTATCTTCTTTAAGATAACAAATCTTGAAACCTTTTTTCCACAACACTCCAAGGGACACAGGATTATAGGGAAACTCTGGTACATAGAACACTTTCTCAAAAAAAATTTTGAAACCCAAGTGATTTGCAAGAATAAAATTTCCAATTCCTTTAATCTGAATTGTTTTGCCTTTCTGACCAATATTTACAACTCCATCATAATCACTAAGATTTGAAAATAAATTTGGTTCAAAGAACATGTGATCTGTACAGCCAGAATAAATCAAAACAAGAACATCCTCCTTCAATCCTCCTAATAGGAAAGAAGCTTTATCAGTCACTGATAAGTTCTCATCTTTGAGGTTTAGATTACTCAATTTGTAATCAATCAATTCCATTTCTTGATCCTCATCAATTTTGGCCTTCTTGTTGGGACCTTCTTCCCCAACAACCATTTCCATTGGACCCTCAAGCGCTACCATTGCACTGTATTCAGTAGTGAGATTGTCCCCCTTGTCATTCTCTTTGGGCTTCTTCCTCTTCTTGGACTCCTTGCAATCCTTAGCATAATTCACCTTATTCTGAAAATTATAGCATAAGACCTTGGAAAAATCCTTTTTTGCCTTCTTGCAAGATTTTCCAGTCTTTCCAACAAGGGCTGTTCCAGAACCCGCCTTCATCTTGAACTGAAGATCATCCTTTTCAATCCTTTTCAGCACATCCTCCTCCCCAGGAAGAGGATCCAATTGAGAAATAATTCTGACTAAAGAATCAAACTCTTTTGGTAGCTTCTGAAGGATTAAGAGTGAAAAACACCCAGGATCCATGTTAAGTCCTGGTGACTTAAACTTGGCTATGCTAGACCTAGCCTCTGCAAAAACTGTTTACAATTCAAATATTTTAACTTGAACAGTTTATTGAAAGGTATACCCTTCTGGTGAATAGAATCAACAGCATACTTGGACTTAAGCAATTTCCAAAGGATGCTGCCCCTCCTTCTCTCATCTTCCCTAAGAGTATTGGAAACCCATATAACATGATTCTCATCAAGATGCCTAAGGATGAGATGATAAGAATTTTTCTCCACTTCTGAACTGATCAAAGTGTCATCTGCATCCATTATCTCCCCACAACAGATTTTATCCAGCTCACTATCCATAAGGAAAGCCCAAGCATTATAATTCTGACTGTTCAGAACTATCTTGGTGGAGCTAACATCAGGGATATAGGACATCTTCTAGGAAAACTTGAGGTCTTTGAGGTTCTCCAGAGTAAGACACAAGGGTCTAGATGGCTTGGAAGTAATGATGATGTTGGTACTGATAATGTGTTATAATTATGGCCAGCAATTAGATTAGGCAAATGAGCAGTATTTAAAGAAAAAGAAATGCTGGACACCTTGTGTCAATAATTGCTGATGGGCTCTCACAATGGGGCAATACTTTGGATGATATTGGTGATGAATTTGATTGGATGATGAATGGATGTTAGAAAACAGCAGGGAAAAGAGCTCCTTAAGTACAAAAGATTGGCCTCTTGTGAGCCCATGATACAACAAGCCAAAAGGCAAATTTTCCGCCCCAAAAGAGCTCTACAGGCTCTAAAGGCCTTGTTAATTGGTTTGGGCTACATCAGCCCACATTGAATCAGTCCCTGTACCCTTAAAAACCAGCCTATTCCGGTTATTTCTGGTGTTACCACCTCAATGGGACTGAACCAGCCCCTTAACTGTTCAAAGCCCTGGCCGGCTGTCTATTACAACTGGCCTGTTACCTCACATGCTTGCTGGTTGCCTCATGCAACCAGCCCCTTGCCATACAAATGGCCAGGAGGGACCCAGGACACACCTGGGTCCGGTCTCAGACACACTTGGGGGGGGGGGGGGGTGACCAGCGGACATGCTGTTCCCCCCCCTCTTTCTCAAATATCCCTGGAGGGGGCAGTCAAATCCCCCTACCAGGGGCCCTGGGGCTTGATACCCCCAGGGCGTTGCTATGGCAGGTGGGCTGAGGGGGTGGTCAGGTCCCCTCCAGCCCGTCACTCCTCCCCCTTGGTAAAGGGGGGGGGGGAGAGCGCCCCTTTGATGGTGGGGGGGTGGTCAATTCCCCCCCACCACCGTTTGCCTCAATGCAACCGGCATAGCCGTCACTTTTGGTGGGGGGGTGATCAAGTCCCCCCCACCATGACCGGTTGCTGGCTGGTTCCATCCAGCCAGCCTTCCCCCTCCTCCTCCCAATGGAAAGCGAGAGGAGGGGGAGGAGCCAGGGCCTCCAGCCCTGCGGCAGCCGCAACAGGCTCAACAGCCACAACCGGGGTGGGGGGGGCTCCATTTTGAGTCCCCCTGCCCCCTACAACGGCCCTGCGCGGGCCGTTGGGCCCCATAGATGTGCCTAAGGCAAAAACAGCGGCCCCAAGCAAGCAGCAACACGGGCAGAAGCCCCAAATGGGCTGCAACACGGGCGGCAGCCCCAAGCACAAAAACTAAGTAAAAAATATTTTGGCGGGCCAGCCCGTCTGGCCAAGTATGTCCAAAATAAACCTTGGGCCCAATTATGCCCATAGAAGCCCATCTGACGGTATTTGCCCATATACCTCACCAGGCCCATTGGGGCCCGTGTACAAATAGGCCTGTTTCACGCGTTTTTAGGCCAGTTTCCCTGAATCCGTGACATCCACACAGGCCTGTATGGTCAGTGTGATTGTCCAATGGGCCGGAGAGGTCCATATGTGCATCCCATTTGGATTACACTTATATGTAGCACACACGTAAGTGCATACATATTTTAACAGGAGGGAGGTCCTCAGTGGGTTCAGTAGGAAAAATGGGAAGCACAGTCTCAGATTGTGGATCATGGTTCATCTTTTTGAGAGGAAAGTGGCTTTCCTAAAATTTCACATTGCGCAACGTTTTGACAATATTTTTTTTGGGGACATATATGAGATAATTCTGATTTTCCTCACTAAAACCCAATAGGACCCCTTCAATGGCTACCTTACTGAATTTATTTTCCCTAAAGACCTTTCAAACTAGGAGGTGTGCTTTACATCCATATACTCAGACATGATTGACTGATGGTTTATATTTGAACCAGAGCTCAAATGGGGTGATATTAAGAATGGGTGTGAAGTTAGAAAAGGTTTGGTTGGTAAGGTAGATGGATGTGTGAACGGCATTCCACCAGAATCTGGGTGGAGTGCCAATGTGGATAATAAGGGCCCTTTATTTTTCAACAATGGTCCTATTACTCCTCTTGGCAACCCCATTCTGTTCTGGGGTGTATGGCACAGTTACTCAAGTTGTGATACCTAGTTTGTTGAGATATTTTATTACCTCAGAGTCGTTAAATCCAGTCCCTCCATCTATTGTGAGGTTGAGGAGCTTGTGCACCATTTGGCGTTCTGATTTGGCTATAAATAGTTTGATTAATTCCAAAGCTTCATATCTACACATGGAGACTAGTGAAAAACCCTTTCTATAACAGGTGAAATTGTTGGTAAACAGTGTGTAGTAAGAGAAAATGAAGTTGTTACTCATGATTACACTTAAATCTAAATTCACATTCTCTAGTGGTTGTGTACTTCTTTGTCTTTTGTTATTATGGGAGACTCTATGGTTTTTAGATAGTTTTCAGGTATCAAAATAGAAAGGTTTAATAGTGCCCAATTTAAGCATTCTGGCAAAATTCATTCTTTTCTGGAAGTCTATATTCAGATGTTCAATTCCATTGTGAAGCATTTCAGAATTGCTATTGGATTTGGTTTGAAGCGCACATATGTTTCTCACCTTTGGTGAAATGTTGAACTCCATAAAATTGTTGCTGAATTTTCTGCAGAGAATGGTAGTGTCCTTGTCTTTGAGTTCTACCACCAACCCAGATTTGACTATTTTGATGTTCTCTTGAATTAATATACACCTGGCAATGAGATTTTAAGATAGCTGTGGAACATATAAAGCATTCTAAAAACCATCCTGTTACCATTATGTCCATTAATAATTGCACAACCAATTCCTTGTACTGGTAGGATGGCTCCTCCTCCTGCAAGTTTAAGCATGAGTCCAATTTTCTACTTGCAGAGTGTTTCTCATTAAAAGAAATTTATATTTTCAAAAATATGTTGCATTAACCCAGTATCAAATATAATTACATCCTCTCTGTTTCCTGTTTGACCAAAGTAGAAAATAGGATCACTTCCCTTTGGGAATTCTAAGACAGTTGCCATATTGGATTGTGACATGGTTTTGGATTTAAACCAATCTGGGAGATCCCCTTGCCACTGTCCTTGAACTATCTTCTTTTCTATCCAATCTTGTTGTATGGCCTGGTTCTTGGCATGACACAAGTTGGATTGGTGAGGTCCATAGCAGTGATCCTTGGTACACTTTGTTTTGGTTTTTTGGGCCTAATTGGCTTCAATTGGTGGGGAAAAGTTTGAAATTGCAAAGGAGGGGCCCACATTTATGTTTTCTAGTAATTCTTTGAATACTCAATAGTAGGTAAGTGGGTGCACAAATCTGGAAATCAATTCTCTATTTCCATTAAATCTTGGATGAATGTATTCAAGCAGTGTGTATACTAATCCAGAGTCTTTATCAAATTCTCTGCCAGCTTGTTGGAGCTGTGATTTTATCATTTCAAACTTGTCAAGATTTTCTCTAAGGGATCTAGTAGGTCCTTGTTTTAGCGTATTGAGTTGTTTGTTGAGATCAAATATGTTCCCGCTAGAGTTTTTGATATGGAATTCTTTTAGAGCTGTCCAAATTGCTGCTGGATTTTTGCTTGAGGCTAGTTCCGGATTGGAGATCAATTTGGAGTTGAGGCCAGTAATATTATATGAATCTGATTGGATGAATAGCCAGGAGCTAAGGAGGCCCTTCATACCGTTATGTTAGAGGGGAGGGTAGGTCTCTGATTGTGGGGTGTCTGTAATCAAGTATTCACCAAGATCAATGGATCTTAGTGAGATTAACAAGGCTTGTGACCATGACATATAGTTTTGGCCTGTGAGTTTATTTGAGATAGTATTTTGGATAGTAGGTTGAGGATTTCTTCATTTAATTGTAATCTTTGTTTAGTAAATTAAGGATCAGGAATGGAGGATTCCATGGTTTTTTCTCTATGAAAGAACTGGATTGTGAATGCTGGGTTTGCAGGACTAGTAGACATAACTGGCGGTGGGCAGCGGTTGGGGTAGGACTGGACACTGGGGACATTTTAGATGGGATTGATGTCTTGTGCTACCATGTAAAATTCTTGTATCTGAAGATACAAAAACAAGCGAATACAATCTTAGTGAATGCTAGATTGGACCACTTACCTGATGATACAACAACTAGCGGATACAATCTTAGTGAATTCTAGATTTGAACAATTCTGGTTTATGACACACCTGATGATACAAAAAAAGCCAATACAATCTTAGTGAATGCTAGATTGGACTACTTCTGGTTAATGACACCTATAATAGTGGTTTACCCCAAAGTAGTAGTTGGATGCAATGATAAATTGCAAATGAAACTTATTTTGACCAAAAAATGAAAATTCAACAACAAGCAGATACAATCTTAGTGAACGCTAGATTGGACCACTTCTGGTTAATGACACCTATCTGAAAAAATGTAGAAAAAAATATTTGGAGTACAAAAAGTAGTGTGATTGAGTCATGGTTGAACATGATGGAAAAAAACTGATGTGAATTAAAAAAGTGGTTTCCCCCAAAGTAGTAGTTAGAAGAGACAGGGGAGACTACTATTGTTTACATGCATGTTTATATAATGACAAAGAAGAAACACTGGCTCCTCCTCCCCCAAGAATTTGTGAGATCCCAGAGATCCCAATTTTGGTGGCCCTCCAGGTGGCCAATTTTGAAGCCTTTGCTGACCAGTCAACTTTGCTACTACAGGCTTTCCTTGCAACCCTTGGCGCCCAGTCTTTGGAATCCCAACACAAGCTCTTGGTGTCATTCCAGGCTCTACTGGTATTGTTGCGTTTGGAGATGCAGGAAATGATGAGGATGGCTTAGACGCATTTCCCCCCTCTCCCCTTTTCCTTTATTTTACTTGTATCTGCACCGTTTCCTAAGTTATAAGAAATACAAATATTCTTTTTGCGCGCGCATTACTTCCTATGTTGATTGGTAACGTCAACCCCGCAGCCTGAGTGAGTAAGAGAGAAAAAATCTGAGTCCTGGTTTGCTCTGCGCACAATTACACAACTGCAAGTGCCCAGCAAAGCGTCTTGAGTCCATTGCACCTTTGCAAGTCCCCAAGTGTCCCAGAGAAGTATCCAGTCTGCCACAGACAAACTTCCACATAGTTCTCTGTACCCCTTCTACAAAACGGAACAAACACCAAGCAGAAAGCATGCACGCACAACCACCAGAGAGAGAGAGACAATAAGAAAACAAAAATTCAGGAGTGTTGAGTTATTCTGGCTGTGAACCTTCTAGAGAAACCCCTCACCAAAGCAAGCTTGTCCTGCGCACACTCCAACCATACCCATCTGTACCTATTACACCCATCTGTAGATAAAGAAACAGATAATGAAGATACAGACCCAGACAAAAAGAGAAATGGAGATTCTATTTGCATTGCTCCTTTTCTGGCCTCCTGTTTGCAGGGCTCTTCCTTGCATTTATGGGCCCATAATTGCTCCATGCCCGCTTTCCTGCAATGTTTATAGACCAAAGCTAGTAAAAATCCAGTCAAAGAAGTAAGGAAATGAACATTCTGGGGTTCCTAGTTGTTCCAGCTGTGAACCAGCCAGAGCACCCCCTCACAAAATCAGGCTTTCCCATCCGGCACTAGGGTTGTCCCTTAGCTTGGCAGATGTCCCATGCGGTTTGAAGCCTACTACTCTGCCAGAGAGGTGGGTTGCATGCAGACTCTTTGTTGGCTAAAGAGTCTGCTCCAATTGGATCTTCAATTATCTACAAAACTGCACCTTTGTCCCAAGAGTCAACGCAGTCCCCTGCAGTCCTTTCAAACAAGGCGGCTCCATGCGCAAAAAAGGGCTTCACATGCAAAGCCAAAACCTTCTGTTTTAGAGGTGTCCCGTCCAGTTCTTCAAGCTGATAGCTCCTGCCCATGAACTTAGAAGCCAACCAGTATGGCCTGTTCCATTGGTTAGCAAAAAGCCATCCCCACTGAGATTCCAGACTATGGTTGTACAGCAGAACCAAGTCCCCCTTCCACAATGGGTCCTGGAGGCGGTGGGAACAGCACTTTTACCAGTAGCAGACGGACACCTTTTGAGTCTTCTTCAGCTGCTCCACGGCCTTTTCCAAGGTTTCCTTGCTCCTTAGAAGTTTTTTGGCACATGCTTAAACAAGATCTGCGGAGGTCTTGACCTTCCACCAATCCACACCCAAAAATTTCTCCAGCACAATGTCCACCAGGATCACAGGTCTCTGTCCAAAGAGCAACTTTTAGGGCAAGTAACCCATCAATTGCTTTACGGAAATCTGGTCCACACAGAGAACCACTGGAAGCATCTCTTGCCACATCTTTCTGTCCTCCCTGCACATCTTCACCAGGGTTTCCTTGATGGGTCGATGCCCCCGCTCAATCATCCCTGTGCCTTCTGGATAGTACTCCCTTAGGCAGCCAAAATTTTCCCTGCAACTCTGAGCCAACATCATCAGGTGTCCCCAAAACTCCGCGCCTCCATCCACTGTGACCCAATGAAGCAATCCATAATGAGCAAACCAGTCTTCCTCCAATAAATGGGCAACCTTTTCCACCAACAATTTTACCAAAGGGCACTCCTTGACCCATCCCAACAGGTTGTCCTGCAAAAAAAGCAGACATGCAAACTTCCCCGCCTTAATGTGCACCACATTGAGGGAAACCCATCCAAACAATTCATCCTCTCCTGTGGGGTGACCAAACTCCTTGGGAAACCTCAAGCTCCGCTGATGGCAGGCTTTGCATGATCTCACCCACTCTTGTACCACGGGCACAATCCCTGGCCACAAGAATCTTCCCTTCACCTTCCTCTGCGTCTTAATTATGCCCCAGTGACCAAGGTTGTTGTGCAAACACCTCAGGATCACTTCCTGATCCATCCTAGATGTTGGGACCACAAGAGGCACAGGAGCGCTCCGCCGCCACAATTGTTATTCCTGTATAAAGAAGTTCACTGCACGCCGCTTTTACCATCACTGTGTCATTGGGAAAACAAGGATCCTGAAAATAAGAGCACAGAACCAAATAACATCCAGACTTACACAACAGAAGGAAAAACTCTGCTTCAACCACCCCTACCCAGATCACCAGAGATTCCACATCCAGAGTAAGAAAAATCTGAATTCACAACCAAGACCAGACTGCATGGATCCATTAACATCAGACTATGAGACAAGATGAAATGAAATCATGACGTGAAATCAAGATAAAGAGAGTTGAAAAATAAAGAAATACCAACAGGGTTTGACAGGCTTAGAGATAAAGAGTTAAATGAAGTTTTTAAGAAGTAAGAATTATATTCCAAATTTTAAGAGTCAAAAGCCAATCATTAATAGCCGGCAATATGAGTGATTGGTTGAACATATTTACTATGAGCCTGTTGAGTGATGACAAGTTCAGCCAGCAATAATTTGGGATGCAAGGAGAAGTTGCAAGCGCCTTGAAAGTTCTGAAATAAGATTGTCAGACTTATCCACTGATTGATGAGTTGCAATGATATTGTCTTACTCTGTTCTAACTGGCTGCTTTGTCAATTCATTGGTTTGTACTTGAGGTCTTGTTTGTATTGATATTGAACGTTGAGTTGAGATGTGGATATTGGAGTTCAACCAAGATCAAAGATGAGGTTGTTTGGATGAGTCTGTGCAATGAGATCAAAGTTGGCATTTGTCAACTAGTTTGTATCCAAGTCATGCGCCAATGTTGCCCCCGCAGCAGATGAAGTCCCCGCGCATACAATTACAATGTTTAGAGATAGTAAGAAAGAGAAGAGCGTGGGAATAAATAACAAGAAGAAGGAAAATAGGAAATAGAGAAATTAAAAATGGCAAGCACCATATATATATGATGTGCTTGAGAACTACAAGTCAATGAATTGAAAATAAGTGAGAACAATGGGATCTGTTGATAACAAACAAAAATGAATTAGATCAGGATTAACACGCCCCCTCAACTCAAAATTCAGTGGAAGAGTGAGCTAAAGGCATTCACAAATCAAGTGTTGGAGCTCTTGTTTGCAGCTTTTGTTAATGCGTCAGCTGTCATGGATAAGGATGAAATCAATTTGACCTCTATCAGCCCCTCTTGATAGTCGTCTTGTAAGCTCTTGGTTTTTAAGTCTATGTGTTTTTCCTTTGAATTTGACCCTAATTTCTTTATCTTATCATCTAGTCGCTTGTTGTTGATAAGGTGAATAGGAAACTTGAAGTTGTTTCAATAAATGTCCTCAATAAGTTTCTGCAACCAGCGTCCCTCAAGTTGACAGCTGGATAACACTATACATTCAGACTCTGTGGACAAATGTGCCACGCAAGGTTGCTTTTGGCTTGTCCAGTATAGAGGACTCCCTTTGAACTTACAGAGAAAACCACTTTGCCACATTCTGAATTCAGGGTTGTCTGCCCAGGTTGCATTGCTAAAACACACAAGTTGCTCCAAGATTGACCTTGGGCCAATAGTCAGTGTCAGCCCTTTTGTAGCCAACAGATATCTCCAAACATGAAGTATTTCTTTCCAGTGACTTAACCATGGACTTTTGCAGTGTTTTTCAAGGCTGGACACAGAAAAACTTATTTCTGGCCGAGCTAATCCAGCAATGAAGCTCATACGTCCAATTGGCATTCAATATTTAAAATTTAGAGATTTGAAATTGTTTTGATCTTCTTCATCCGCCATTGGGAGATGAAGTCCTGGAGTAAGAGGTGTGGATACTGGTCTGCAATTAAGCAGATTAAGTTCTTCAAGCCCTTTTTCAAAGTTCAGCGGCAGTGAAAGATGGATCAGACCGTCCTTTTGCTTGATTTTCATGCCCAGCAAGGTGTTTGGAGAATGCGCAGAAAAATCCTTGAATCTGGTGAGAAATAAATCCTTAAAAATCTTGACATTTCCAGCTAACAGAAGATTATCCACGTGAAAGTAGATAACCAATATTCCATTGTCTCCTATATATAGACATGGATTGCAGTTGGATTTGCAAAACCCCTGATTTTTGATCCATTGGCTGAGCATGTGGTACCAATTCCTTGGGGCTTGCTTGAGTATGTAGAGAGATTTTTTAAGCCTGAGATATTTAGACAGTCTGTTGCAACCGGCTGGAGTCTTGATGAAAACCTGTTTGTCAAGTTCAGAGTGCAATAAGTCCCCCTTTACATCAAGTTGAATCATGTTGAGGTTCTTGTTGGAAACATACATCAGAACACCTTGGAGTGAGGCCGCCTTCCCTGTAGGTGCATATGTTTCACGTTAATTGAGCCCATAATTTTGATTGAAGCCTTGAGCGCATAATTGAGTTTTGTAAATGACTGAATTGTTGTGAGCGTTGTGCTTGATCTTAAACACCAGAACAGTGTTGAGAGGATTAGTTACATTCTTCTCATCCACTTCTTCCCAGACCCCTAGCTCCTCTATGTTGTTAAATTATTTCTCAGCCAATGCCTTCCATTCTGGTATCTTCAGAGCCTCTTCAAGCGTTTTTGGAAGAGTCTTGGAGAAGAATCCATATCTTTGAGGTTTGAGTAGCGTGTCCCAATTTTGCAGATTTGGCCTCAGATTGTTCTCAATAACAGCGTCAGTATCAGAGGGGGGCGTTTCAGATTCAACATTGGATTCTTCTTTTATTGATGGACGGTTGACCTCTTCTGTAGATGGGTCTTGAGTTGTTTCCAAGTTTTGCGGACCTGTAGGAACCACGGGAGGTGGATGAGTGATGGAAGAATTGCCACCATCTTCTTCAAGGTGAATAGTAGCAGGCTTTTGGCTGTTAAATATCACATTCTTTGTATCTATGATCTTACCAGAGGGAGAAATAACTTTGTAAGAGAGAAGTTTTGGATTGAATCCTATCAGAACTCCTGGTGCTCCTTTCTTGTCTAATTTGGAGTTTATCTCCAAGTCATTGAGTCAATAAGTTAGAGACAATACCAGCGGCTTGATGTAATGCTCGGGTAGTTCTGAACCATGCATTTGCTTCCACGGGGATTAACCTCCTTTTTGCTTGGCAATCTGGTTTAACATCATAAAGCATCCTTTTACTACCTCGTGCCAGCACAACTTTGGCAGTTTGGCATTGGAGATTGTTGCTCTGGTAAATTCCAAGATTGTTCTGTTGGCTCATTCTACCCAACCGTTATGTTGAGAGTGGTACGGTTCACTCACTATCTGATTTATTTGAGGTGCTTGATAGTAGGTTTGAAATTTTTGGCTAACAAACTCACCACCTCCATCTGAGCAAACTTCCTTGGGGTATAGTTTTGTTTTTTGGTGTTGATTTTTGATGATAAATCTTAGAGTTTCTGCCGTATCACTCTTATGTCTCAGGGGAAAACAGGAGATTTAGCCCAAATGAGAATTGACAAGATTGAGAATATACCTGAACCCGCCTTTAGAAGTGGGATTCATGGGTCCAATCAGATGAAGATGTATTTTCTCAAAGCAACTCTGAGCAATCAGTTGTACATGATTAAAGGGCTTTTGCGTGATTTTTGACCTGTTGCAACTGAGGCATTTGAAATTGTTTTTTAGCGCAGCAGGCAATGTGCAGTTGAGATATTTCTTTATCCTTTCCATACTAGCATACCCCAGGGTTTTATGAATAGTGTGAAGCTCTTTGTTTGAGTAGTGAACCTGATGTGTTGTTTCCTTCTTTCTGTCCTTCATATTGATCACAAAGAGATTGTTGAGAATAGAGCCAGACAGAAGAACTGTGTTGCCAAATGATACCTGAAAAGTGCTGGAATTGATGTTGCAATTAACCTGAATTTTGGCACCTTGTGACACAAGGGCACCTAATGATATGAGATTGACCAAGGATTTGGGTACCCAGGCGGCATTGGAGAGCTTGATATTGGAGCCCTTGGTGATTAGGGATACTTCACCAATAGCTTTGATGTTTATAGCTGCATCTTTCTTCCCCGTTTTTATTTCACATTTCGCCTTACAGTTGGTCAAAGAGAAGAAACACGCCTTGTCAACTATCATGTGGATAGAGCACCCCGAGTCTATAATAAACCATTTGGACCCGCTTGTATAGTCAAGTGAATTTTTTCCGCAGAAAAAAGAATAGAAGTGTGCTTTTGTTTGATCCTTCTGTTTTGATTTCTTTCTTCTATTGTGTAGGTTTTCTGGTTACAACTCTCGGAATTTGAACCAACAGGAGCTAGCGGGATGTGAAGTTACTTCTGGGTTGTGCTTGCCATTCTCAAACCTTGGCCCCCTATACATTGCAACGTTGACAGGCTTGGGCTGATCTCCTTGAGCCACAGCTTTGTTCTTGTGTTGTATCAAGTGGTTGAGTACCACATCTATCTTCATTTCCGTAGTCAAGTGCATAATTTGCAATTTTATATTGAGCAGCAATGACAGGAACTTGAAGAGTACAAGGTAGGCGACTATATCGGAGGGTAGATCTATTCCAACTTTGTCATCTTCTTCAGATATACCTTCACAGAACTTACAAATGTGTCGATGTCCATCTCCATGGTCAAGTGAAGAAAGCCATTGAATACTCTTGCCCTATTTGCCAATTGGGAGGATGCAAAGTGAGTTCTAGTCAAAGTCCAGATTATTTTAGCGCTGTCTTTGTTTATGTTGTCAATGATGATGTCATAGGTGTTTGAGTCTAACTTGGAAATGATATGTGCAACAAATTCTTGATTGGTATCTTCATCTAGTTGGGCCTCTTCGCTAGGATTTTTCATAATGTGAAATATCCCGCAAATTTTGAAGAGCTTCTCAAATTTCTTTTGCCACATACTGTAATTATCAGCTGTGAGTAGAGAAGTTGATTCAATGAGTGAATTGATGGCTAGCAATTTGTAATTTGTTGTGTCCCCCACTGGTCCTGGCATTGCAGAGGTTGCCGGTCGTTCCATCATGGTTGGCACAGGATTTTAACTGTGAGAAAAATCTGAATTCACAACCAAGACCAGACTGCATGGATCCATTAACATCAGACAATGAGACAAGATGAAATGAAATCATGACGTGGAATCAAGATAAAGAGAGTGGAAAAATAAAGAAATACCAACAGGTTTTGACAGGCTTAGAAGAGATAAAGAGTTAGATGAAGTTTGTAAGAAGTAAGAACTATATTCCAAATTCTAAGAGTCAAAAGCCAATCATTAATAGCTGGAAATATGAGTGATTGGTTGAACAGATTTACTATGAGCCTGTTGAGTGATGACAAGTTCAGCCAGCAATAATTTGGGATGCGAGAAGAAGTTGCAAGCGCCTTGAAAGTTCTGAAATAAGATTGTCAGACTTATCCACTGATTGATGAGTTGCAATGGTATTGTCTTACTCTGTTCTAACTGGCTGCTTTGTCAATCCATTTGTTTGTACTTGAGGTCTTGTTTGTATTGATATTGAACGTTGAGTTGAGATGTGGAGATTGGAGTTTGACCAATATGGAAGATGAGGTTGATTGGATGAGTCTGTGCAATGAGATTGAAGTTGGCATTTGTCAACTAGTTTGTATCCAAGTTGTGCGCCAATGTTGCCCCTGCAGCAGATGAAGTCCCCCCGCATACAATGAAAATGTATAGAGATAGTAAGAAAGAGAAGAGTGTAGGAATAAATAACATGAAGAAGGAAAATAGGAAATAGAGAAATTACAAATGGCATGCACCATACATATATGATGTGCTTGAGAATTACAAGTCAATGAATTGAAAATAAGTGAGAACAATGGGATCTGTTGATAACAAGCACAAATGAATTAGATCAGGATTAACACAGAGGATCTGCTCCTTTGTAGGGATCCTCCCGGGGATACCGAAACAGCGCTTCTGGCATTGTGAATGCCTTCCCTGGAACCTGTACCACCCTAAAGGAGAAAAGATGAAGGAATGTTACCCACCTAGTCATGGGCATGTTTGGCAGCATCAGCAAGTTGATCATCCGTGCCAAGGCTTCCGCATCCACCAAAATTTCAAGAGTGATGCCCAACAGCAGGTGCTGTAGCCTTTGCATGTTCTTGGTAACCCTGCAAAATTCCAACTTTGGTTGCAAATAATGACTCTCCATTGCAGTAAAGGTGACCAACTTGTAGAGCACCAGCCAATCATTCCCATCCTCCTCTTGCGTCAGGACTCCCCCCATGCCAAACTTGCTAGATTCCACTGCTAGTTGTATCCCTCTGGGTCATAGTCAAGGTCCGAAAGGACAATGTTGCGCCCCATGATCTCCTTGAGATTTGCAAATGCATTGTCAAAACCTGGTAGTCCATTTCCACTTTGCACCCTTCCATGTCAATGCTCAAAGGGGGCTTGCCACCTCTGAAAACATTTTGATGAACATGCAGATGTAACTATACAACCCCAGAAACTAAAGGATGTGTGACACCATCTGCAGGGTTGGCCACTTGAAAAACTTGTTCCACTTCTTCCCTGCAATCTGCCTGCCTTCAGAAGCCACCACGTGCCCAAAAACGTTGAGTTCCAGAACGCAGACAGCCAGTTTCTTCCCCCGACACAGTAAGTCCTGCCTCCTCAATCCAGAACAAGATCCGTTCCAGCGTCTCCGCATATTCCCAGATAAACCAATGGATTGACGTGGCCTCCGCCCAAACCATGCCTCCAATATATTCCGTCTTTGGGCCCTTGATACCAGCGTCATTTATAATGATCTGGATGCCCCCTGGAAGTTAATTGAAAAGTATCCAGGTCATCTGGGCCTGATACACCTCCACCAAGTTGGTTGCGCCTGGCGGCAGGCGCATCAGCTGCATTCTTCCTAACCCAGTCTCAAACTCAGTCAGCGGTTGCAAACCAGGATGGAGTTCCCATTGATAATACCTGTTGTCACATCCACCAGTCAATAGCATGCACACCCAGCCATTGAGTCCCAGAATTCCTCCACATGCGGGGGAAACCCTGCTTCTTGGATAGTAAATGAGTTGAGTCTCTGCAGATCATGAACAATTCTTAAAAACTTCCCATCCTGCTTGATGACCGCAAAGATTGGGCTAGAGTAGCTTGAAGTGGACAGCTCATAAATCCCCATTCTAATGTGCTTGTGCAACAACTCCAGAAAGGTCTCTTTACAGTCCAAGGGATTGGAATTGGCTTGATTTTCCACGGCTCATGCGGGAAAGTGGGGATTACATAGGGATTGCTGATCTTGCTTTTCAACAATTGGCACTTTTCCAGTCCAAATGCCAGTGCCTTCTCCTGAAATACCAATACCAACACAAGCAATTCCCTTTCCTATGTGCTTAATCATCCCACAGGCCCAAAATTGAGAGAAACAATGGGCTCATCCGTGATTTGCACCAATTATGTTACCCATCCAGACTTCCTCAGAGGTGTTACCCACAGATCATGGGACCAAGAAATTGGCTGAAGGTTTCTGTTAGGCCCCTGCAGCATTGGCTCATTTGGAGGCTGGACTTTTCAAAAAACAGGCTTGTACTTACCAGCATTGCACCTTGCCATTCAAACCCAGCCATTGTTGTTGTAAGTCCTAGCAATAACCAAACTGGATCTTTTGCCTTTGCTCATGAATTTGGCACAATGATAGGGTTTTTGAAAAGTAGAACCTCCCGGAGATGCATACTGAGGAGTGGGACTTACTTCTTCCCCTTGCGCCCTCCACACCTTTTCCTCCTCCACCTGCTCCTTGCTAGTCAATTTCCCACAAAAAGCCCAAGCCTTCCCCATGGGGTAACCATTGCTGACTAGGAAAAATCCTCTGTGGGGTAACCCTTACAGTCAACTCCCTTGTTGGACTCACCACAGCCGCACATTGTTGGTCCCTGCACCCATTTACCTCTTCTGTGGTTGCAGATCTTTGTTTCAAACTGTGCGCCAAACAAATCCTCAACCATTAACACTTCCGTATACACCTTGGATTTCAAAAACATTTGGGCCCAGAATCAAAACATAAAGGGCTGTCCCAAAATGGCCCTGCCACATTCCAGCAAAAGAAAAAATAGAGGCTTCTGAAAATTTGCAACCTCTACCTCCTCCCCCTCCACTGCCCCATCCATGCAACACTCTCCGCCGTTCAACACCCAAAGCCCCATTGTGCACTTCCTCCATACCAAAACCAGCTTGTCCACCAAACTAAAGGGGAGAAAGTTGAACATCAACCCACTATCTACCATTGGCCCATACCTTCCACCTGCAATAGTCATTGTGACATAGGCAAGTGGAACAAATATAGACTTTGACAAGCACAGCTTGCAATCTACCTCCTCCTCCACCACATTCATCCGCTGAACCATTTTGGAACCCGGCCTTGCCCGCACTCCTTCAACGCCTGGACCATCTTCTCAACAACCACTGGGGACACCACCACCAATTCCTGTAGGGTTAGGGGTATTGGCGCATCATCCCCCATCACTCTTTGAATGATTTCCGTGGCCCTCATTATCCCCATGGGATTCTCTGGTAGCCCATCTCCTGTTGGCGCGCCTGCGGCTGCCTTTGGGGAAAATGGTTGTTCTTTAACATCAATTTCCATCCTTTCTACCGCGACCCGTTTTTTTTCTGCCAAAACCCTTACTTTGGCCTCCACTCTTGGATCTTTCCAGGTCCCAGGCCCGCTGATGATCCCAAGAAATACCCAAGCAGTGTTGGCCAGAGCCTTTGCACATTCTCATATCTGTACCATTGGAGGCGGCTGGCCTGTTGTCAGATCAACTGATTTACCTGTCAGGAATATGTATGTCAAGCTAGAAGTGAAAACTAGCCCCTCATTCATATATTAAGTGAGGTGGGAACAGGCCAACTTCCAGTGCCCTTTCTACCGGCAATACATACAAGTGCGTACCCCAAACCCACCGGAGGTCCCGCTTGGAGGCTGGAAACCTTCCAACATATGAGGTGGTGTTGTGCCTGGTTGGGTCAGAGCTGTTGGAGCTGTCCCCCGTTTGAGCAATATTTGCAGGTCCTGCATGATATCTGTCATTTTGCCAACCAATGGTCCTGGAACTTGCTGAGGCGTTGCGGTTCAAGAGGGTTTTGATGATCCTGTGGCCAGCGCTTGAGCAGGGGCGGGCACCCAAAGCATCACTGACTTCTTGGGGACTGCCAGGTATGTTCTTGCTGTGCCCGCAATGAGCTCATCTAGGTCAATTTTGCTTTCCATGGCCTTGTGGATGACCAATAGGTCTGCAAGAATGGCAAAACTCCCTTCTAACAACCTTTTGACCAAACCGTGATCATACAGATTCCGTTTCACTCACAAACAAAGTTGGGGTGCAAGCCTTCCCAAAACCACTTCCTTCATAGCCCCTTTCTGCCCCACGACAACCTTGTTTTTTGCCAAATACCCATAGATCTTCTCAAAATTCAACATGTACTCCACAAAACCTTTGCACGTCCGTACCCCTCCATACCAACTTGCTTTCTCCGCAGATCTTTCAAAATTGCTTTCCCAGAAATGCGGCTTGTGCTTCCCCAACCTTGCCAAAATCTTGCTCTTTGGTTGCTCCCAATCCAGCCCCTCATACACAAACATCTCGTCCACGTCCCAAAGCTTCTCCTCTTCTGTTATAAAGAGGAAAATTTTATGGACCTTATCTGCACCCATTGCGCCCTCAGAATTTGCAATCCCTTGGAACCTAGCAAGGAACCGCTCCACATCCACGGTGCTGAACCAAAGGTGAGGGAAGTCCCTTGGCCTAAGCCACATACAACAAGGGGCCTTGACCGCCATCTCTGATGACCCTCCCTCTGATGGGGGGGCAAAACCACCCATCCTTTCAGTGGAAGAAGCTGGTGGAAGAGGTTGGGCTGGAGCATTGGGAGCCTGTTGTAGAGGGAAAGTGGGCAGAACATTGGATCCAGGGGCAGTTGTTGGTAGAATCCCCAGTTACCTTTGAGAGACTGAGAACAAAAAAATTTCAAGTCCAGACCCCCAGATGTGGAAAAAAGAGAACAGAACTCCCCTTAGTTGACATCTAGTTTGGGAGATAATGGTCCTAGTGTCTGTAAGGTTGAGGATGCATCTTTGAGTAGAGAGATAGAGATATGGAGAGATGAATTCCTCCCTGCCCCCAACTGTAGTCCATGGTGGCATGCCCCTCCAACCTGGCGCTGAGATTGAGGACTTTTATACCCTCCCTCTCAACCCCAACCTAAGTACACATGCAATGACAGCCCAACAACAAAATAAGAAAGAAACCCTGAAACCAGAACACTAGCCTAAACCTAACCTGTGCCCATACCCCCAAATTCCTTAAGCCTGCCTGCAATTAAGCACATCTGGTTCTACCTTCTCATGAAATGGCCCTCCGCTGCGCCCTGCTCAGAGCCCCCTGCGCTTGTCCGCATCCACCCAACAGGCCATTGTGATTTCCCTGTTCCAACAGTTTGGTCCGTGCGCTCACATAACCTCTGCAATTGCCCCACTCTTACCTCCCCAAAATAACCGGCCTGGGAACTTGGTTGGGCAAGCTCCATTCCTAGGTATGTAGTATCCAAGAAGCTTGCAAGCCTGCCGCATCTGGTTAAGCCCAACCGGCACCTTGTGTGCTGAGCGCTGCAGCCCCTACTGCTGAGCCCGCAGCGGCCACTGCTGAGACCACACGCACCCCAACTGCTGAGCCCAACCTACCTAATGCTGAGTGCGCAGGCCACGCTGCAGTTCCCAATCCAAGACTATATAAAAACCCCACAATGTCTGTGCTGAGCTAGTATGCCAGGCATGAGGTGATGTCAGTAGGTGGGGTCTGGAGCGTTGAAAATTTTAATTTTATTCAATGTAGTTGAAACTTCATTAATTCTAAAATAAATGGACAGGATAAAATTTTTCATGGTGAGAAGCCCAAGGAATTATTAAATAAAGGTAAAATTTCAAAAACATGAAATTCTGGACCAATGGATTCTATCTCAATACTCTTAAAAATCTAACCAACTCAATTCCTACTCTCACTAATTGTGACTTCCTGCTCTGGATTTCAAAGCTTGTGAAAATGTCCCCCCTGAATCAATATGGTGAATCATTTGAGGCACAATCCAAAAATGACATTTAATTCCCAAGTGTGGGAAAAATAGCACTCAGGACAACAAGAAAAGATGCTAAGCCATCAAAAAAGAACCCCAGATTCTTCAGTAGATAAATATGTGTCAAAAAAGAAATTGATAATTTCAAAAAGGAAAAAAAACTCCATGGGGAATTCTTCAACTCCAAATTTAAGGCCTATCAGCATCCATGCACAAAAAAATTGGGTGTGGAACAGAATTTCAGGGTGAGTTCAAAGTATGGAATAAAATGGGAAATAAATAAATCAGGAAAAAGATTAGTATTAGTTCAAGAATGTGATTGGATTTGAAATTTAATAAGGGAAAAATGGGAAGGGACTTTTCAGGATCCTAGTCACTCTTCAAACTCAAGGGCAACATTTGAATACAAATTTGACATATCCCCCCTCCTCAGTATCTAATCTGATCTAATAGTGTGGCAAAAAAGCACTCTAACAATTAAGTGCATTCCAATTTCTAATTTTGAAATTAAGAAAGGGCTCAAATTATTCCAGGAACCCAGACATTAAATTCAATTTTTGTTGAATTTCGAAGATTCATAATCTAAAAATAGTTCCAATTAAACCTGCACTTGTTCTTTGAACCTCTTGCACTTCCAATAACATTAAGCTATGTACTACAATCCAAGTTTTGATTCAATCTGTTATGCCCATTTGTGTTCAGTGTGATCTGCACAAGTTTCCAACACCACAATATTAGCTCAAACCACTGCCAAATCTTGACTCAAACTGTGATGAGGAAGAGTCTTTTTGGATCAGTGGTTTTGACTACATCATATACATAATGATTTTTCCAGTAGCATGTCACATGAATTATGTTTATAAACTACTGTATTTATCTAGTTGTGGGTATGGATCCATATAGTTCTTAATAAATATGTCTCTGGTTTGTTACAACCCCCCATTTGTTTTACAAATTTCAACTCTAGATGCAGACTCTTCAGTGCTGTATTCACCTTGTTGGGCCCAACCTCTTGGTCATCAGTTTGGCTTGCTGATGATGGGTAATTGACCAACATAGTTCAAAATGTTGTTGGCACACAAAGTTTTTGAAAAATTAGAATTCCCAAACAAATATTTTTTTATTTTCTTCAAAAAGTTATTGCTTGCAATCAGTTTAGTTGAATTGTTTTTACAGAGAAACAACAGCAGAAGTAGTCATAAGCTTGAGAGTATTTTTTTGAGTTAGGCAAGTTTTTTAGTGCCATCAGATAGTGCCACATATTTTGCAATGCAGGTATATAGCGCAACAAAAGTCTAGCATTTTGATACCCACGCTACCCTATTATGAAAATATTTGATGATGTGGACAGAAGTCAACCTCTTGTGCTCACCTCCCCAATTCAAATCACTCCATAGCCCTAATCCTGGTTCTCCTTTTTTAAGAATGAGTGCAAAATTATGCATTTGCTTGAGGAATCCAATTAACCAATCAAGTGCCTCCCAGTGGAAAATAGAAGGAGACCTTGCATACTGCAATAAGAGATCCACCAGGTAGGTCAGATCAGTTCTGGTACTTGCCACCACATAAATAAGAGAGCCAAAAAAATGTTTTAATTTGTCTGCTCCTAAAGGCTTGACCTTATTGATGGTTAGCAGAGATTACAGAAGGGGACTTCTCTTTTGGTGGGCCTTGCAATGGTAGTTGGCTATGAATGGAGCAGCCAGGATGTGTTCAAGATTTTGAAAAACTCTGGGGAATGGCTGAGACCAATGCTAAAAATTTTTTTTTGGTTCAGATTGCCATTTAAATATGATTTGTTTTTCCATTCTTTGTTAGAGAAATTTCAACAGATCCAGTTACAACACAATAAAAAACCTGTCATCAACATGCATCCAAACAATTATGAATTGGCTTTCCTCCTTTAAGAGGTACAGGGAAGGTTCAAACTCCTCTGCCACAAAAGCTAGACTCAAAATAATCCTATCAAAGAATTTTGACCAGCACCTTTCTTCCTGCTTGGTGATTTGAACCACTTTCATTAAACTCATGAAACATCCCATCCATTGAGATCTGAACTCAAAAGGAGGTTGGAAGCAGAGTTTTTTGCTGATTGAGCTATAGAGGTAAGAGGAGTGAAGATTTTGAGATAAGGAGCAAGGTGATTTGGTGAAGGATGGGAAATGGCAGGCTACTGAAGAGTAAATTGAGGGCAGATGATAATGCTAAAAAGATCCAAGGGAGAAGGGATGATACTTCTAAATTCAGTGGAACTGGTCTGATTAGTAGGAGGGAGACCTCTGGTTTAGATTACTGGTGATCAGATGGTTTTCATTGATGGTCCCAGGAAAGGAACATTATTCAAGGAAAATAGAGAGACCCAAAGGGGGCCTAATTCAGCAGCTTGAATACAACTAGAGAGACCCCAGAAGGGGCCCAAGACAGGAATGTTAGTATGATGAAAACACTAAGATAAAAATAAAGGTAAGTAAATTTTTCAGATAAAAAATATGAACATAAAAATACAACCAGGATCTCACATCCAAGGAGGCCATGGGAAGATCAATGCTAATTCCCATGGAGATGAAAACAAGGAGCACATTGTGGCTTTAAGTATACGCTGTGAGGGCATTTTATAGCCATGAATTGGGAACTGTGTTGTGGTCTGCACGCTCAGCATTGGGCACAATCTGGCTCAGCCTTTGGTACAGGTTGTATCAGTATTTGGGAGCACAGCTGCTCAGAAGTAGCAGCCACAAGCTCAGCTGCAGCAGCGCAGTCAACTCAGCACCAAGTATGGCAGGTGACATGGGGAAAAGGGAGGTAATTGCAAGGGGGGACTGGCTTGAAAACTTGGGATATCCAAAGACAGTACAGGGGGCTCCAAGCAGGGCATAGTGCGTGCCTTGAGAATGACATAACAGATGGATGTAATGGCAGGCAAGCATTGGAGGATGCAATAGGCTTGTATGAGGGCTTTCTGTTGTGGAGTATTCTTCTTGTAGATGTTAGGATGTTGTGGTGCTCCAAAACCTAACCTATAGCCATCAGGCTCACTTTTCTAGTAGAAGGACAGCTCCAATCATCAAACAGACCTCAAAAATGGATTCTACACCAAAAATAACCCCTAGTCAATTAGCCAAAGCACCCCTCTATCTCTCATGGTTTAGAAGTTACAGCTCAAATTAACCCTGGCTTACCCATACCCCTACCAGGTGTCACAGACCAGTGAAGGTTCATGGACATACCCTGGATGCCTTCAAGTATATACCCCATACAGTACAAGCATACAGCACCAAAAAACCTGCAGCAGTATACATAATTAATTTATGCAAGGCACTGCATGAAGAACCAAACAAATCACCCGTATATACAGCAATATATGCAAGGCACTGCATGCAGAGGCTGTACAGCATCATACAGGACATAGTACAGAAGCAATATATGCAGGAAACTGCCTGGAGAACCAAAAAAACAACCCACAACCACAAGTCAGCCACCAGGAGGCAGCCCCCCCTGATGTCTATAAATAGAGGGCCTCTCTACCCCCATCCAGGTCCCATCAGTTCCCCCCATCCTCCCCTCCAGGGATCACCATGCCTCCTAGGCACCCTTAACCCATACTTTTACCATCCTCAACCATTATCCCATAACCCATACTGTAACCATCACCAATCCCATATCCCATACCAACAAACATCACCATCACCATCACCATCACCATCAACATCAATCATCACCATCAACCATCAACCACCACCATTACCCTTGGCCATCCACCATCATCAACACATACTTTTGACCATGACCCAGCCCAATAACCCATACTTTTGACCATCCACCATCACCAATATTCACTCAATACCCCATACCTTTGAGCATCACCACCATGTACCCATAACCTGAACATCATCCATCATCACCATCCATCATCACCATCCATCATCATCACCTACCATCATCATCATCAGTAACCATCATCAGTCAACATCAACACCTACCATCATCATCAGTCATCATCATCATCCATCATCATCACCTACCATCATCATCATCAGTCATCATCATCATCCATCATCATCATCACCTACCTTGACCATCATCAATCATCATCATCACCTACCATCATCATCATCAGTCATCATCATCATCCATCATCATCATCACCTACCATCATCATCATCAGTCATCATCATCATCCGTCATCATCATCACCTATCCATAATCATCATCATCAATCATCATCAACCATTGTCATCAGTTGTCAAGTATAGGCTCAACCATTTCAACTTTATCAATCATCATCTGTAACATCAAAGGAGTATTCATCAGTAACCAATCAAACAAGAATAAAGGATACATAAAGGATAAGACAAGATAAAAGACTATTTCCCTTACTCAGCTTCTATAGCCTCAGTCAACTATCTGTTCCACCATTTCTTCTTTATTAAGCTTGAACACATTGATCCTAGGTCTGATAGAGACTACTATAGTAGCAACTCTATTTGAAAATCAGCCACCATTTCTCTTTTCTTTTATTGTTGTGAGACTACTATAGTACTCAGATGGGCAGGCAATTCAAAACCGCCCTTAGTATTCTTCTATCTTATCAGTAGTTGTAGTACTAAATTACCCCTCAAGTGACTGCCAGCAAGCTATTTGCTAAACTTTACCCAATCCCAAAGGAGTCTCCACAACGTAGTTGCAATTCTATCTAGGTCAGGGTTGAGATGGAGGCCTTAAAACCTTTCTCTAATCTCTGGGTTGTAGGAGGACTATCATACCATGAGAGGACTGGGTTGGAAGAAAGGAAGGATCTCATCTCTCATTTATCATCTCTCTCTCTTGTTTTTGGTTGAAAGGTGTGCTCAACTCCTTACAGACGCATGAAACCAATAACTTCAAAACTTGAGGGAAAAAAGGTGGTATCCTCCTCTTATTTCCACAATACCTATGTTTTATGGAAATCTAACCAAATTTTGTGGTTGAAGCCCTTCACCACTAATCTGGATTTTTTCCCCAAGAGTTGACTTTTCTCATCAAGCTTATTTAAAAGTACCCGGCAAATTCCCAGGACTTTCATACCTGAGGGCAGCTTGACTGGTTCCCAGACATCAAGCTTGTCAAACTTTTCAACTTAAAAAGTTTCCAAGGCCAGCCATTCCTTGAAAAATTCACCACACAACGCCTCTGGAAATGACCTAGGTAGTGTTAGAGTTACTAACATGAACACCATTTTTGTAGCTTAGTGGTCAAGCAGGAACTTAGAGTTAGCCCAACCCAGATTTGAGTCCTGGCAATGGTATTTTCATCTTTTCACAGATTAATAGTTGAAGCACTAGAGCACATGGTCTTTGCTTTCAAAATGAGGCCAAACCAGCCCAAGATTAAGCACAAATGGCTTAAATATTTCAGTGGTGTGTTAGATTTACTAACCTGCACACCATTTTTGTAGCTTGGTGGTCAAGAAGGCACACAGAGTTAGCTCAACCCAGGTTCAAGTACTGGCAATGGTGTTCTAATTTTTTCACAGGTAGGTTTTGATCAAATTTGATTGGAATTGATGAGAAAAAATCATGCTTGTATTTTGCAATCTCATCTTTTTTCTCCTGGCCAAGGCGTAGTTTTGGTTCATTGAGGATAAAATATATACTGGCCTTGTTGGTTTTGGATTTGACTGGGAGGTGCTGGAAATCCAAGAAAATGGCCAATGTCAAATGAATAACTCTCCATTCCATGTGTGACCAGCACAAACAACCTTCTCCAGCAATTTGGTATGCAAGTAGTTGGAAAGCTTGACCATGGGTGTCTAATTCTGACAGGAAATTATCCTTTGGTTTGTGGACTATTGCTCAAGCACCAAAATGAAATAGGGTGTGTGGTTTTCAATCAAGGAAAATAAAAGCTTTGGGAGGGGGGATTGCCATTGGTAAAAACATTAGGGATCCTTTTATGGATGTGAGTTGCAGTGTGGTAGGAATAAATCAAATATTGAGCAGACATGCTTATCTCATTCAGCATATTTCTTGAAAAATCAGCAATGATCCTACTGAAAATCTCAGAATCTCTTTTCAGCTCTGGTTAGAATGAGAGGATGGTGGCTAGCCTAATACCTAGTGGTTCAAGCTTTGTTCAAATTGGGACAGAAGAATCTGAAGCATTGTTGGAGATAACATATGAAGGGACTATAAAAGTGATTTTTCAAATGTTTTCAATACAGCTGAGAATTTTCTGCAGTACCTCATTCCTAGATTTCATTGAAATTTCAAAGTTCTAAGTTGTGGCATGGTCTTGGAACATAGAAAAAAATCTTGCACTATTCAGGTACTTGTCAAAAGGCCCTGCAACATTAGTCACACAAATTTTCAGGGTTTCATGGCGCTGTATATGTGAGTCAGTGCAAATTGATTTCTGATGAATAGATATATACAGGGTGAAGCATTCACACAAATATGGATTACAAGTTCCCTTTGGATGATTATAAAAATGGGATTCAAGGAAATATTTGAAAAAATAACCAGAAGCATGGCCAAGTCTTAGGTTCCAAGCACAGGGGTCAAGTGAGGGTTTCTGGGTGATAGCAAAACAAGCTTGATTTTATAGTGGAGGTATGGTCCAGAAAAATTTCCAAAACACAGTTTCAAAGCAATTTCCTTCAGAATAAGTGACCAAGAGGTTTGCTCCACAATGAGCTAGTTCAAAAACAGAACAATATAGCCTTCCAGTTGACATAATAGTCCCTTTGACTCCCTTTAAAAGGTAAAAATCATTCACCTGGAGGCTTAAATGTTTTTTTGGCATCTTCAAACTACTGAATTAGCAAAAAATAGTGGAGTTGGAGGGAAAAGCCATTGTCAGACTAATTGGCACCTTCAGTTATTCTGTGACCTTGAAAAATGATGATTTTCCACTCAGGTGCACCATTGACCCCAAATCCAAGAGGATTTTCCCTTCAGAGATTGAATCAGTGTCCAGATTTCTGATGTGAACTCCTGGAATTGTTATACTTCTGGGTTGTGGTGGAAGCACAAATTTTGAACCTCTATTGGTGTGGTTTCCAGGTGGTGGAGGAGTAACACCTAATCAAAAAATGGTCCCAGATGTCATCAAAATCTGCACAACAAAGCCCTGCCTTGCCGCAGTAGTGAAATGAGCAGCCAAATTTGTGCAGAAGTGAGTTTTTTTGGAGCCTCCCCTTGAAATTGTTTGCTTTATCTATCAAAAACTTGATTTAATTAGCACAGAAATTCTCAGAAATGCCTGGTGCAGAAACAAGAGGAGGATACCCCTTAAAGCTTTCCTCAGTTTGGAACTTATTGGTCCCAAGCATCTGTAAGAAGTTGAGCGCACCGTTAATCCAACAAGAGAGAGAGACAAGATGAGATAATGATTTCCTTCTTTCCAACCTGGTGGCCGGATGGTATGATACTCCTACAACCTGGAGATGAGAAAAAGGTTTTATTCCATACCTCTCAACCCTAACCTAGATAAGAGCACAACTATGGCCAAACAACTACAAGAATAAAACTCCACAACAGGAAACCCTAATCCAACCGTATCCAATCCTCCAAACCTTTCCTGCCATTTTGTTCATTGGGTTTTTCCTTCTCATGGAATGCGTCGTGCGCTACTTGGACCCCCCTGTGCCTTTCTGTATCCTCCCAAAACACCGCCTTTGAATATCTCAATTTTTCAAGTTGGTCCCTGCTTATGCTTGTGAGTACCTCCCTGTTCCCCCATGTCCCCCGCCATACTCAATGCCAAGCCAACTGCGCTGCTGCTGCTGAGCCACTGCACTCCCAAATACTGAGCCAACCCATGCCCAATGCTGAGCCAGATTGCACCCAATGCTGAACACACAGGCCGCAACGCAGTTTCTTATTCATGGCTATAAAATGCCACCACATCGGTGGTATTTGTGCCAGGGGAAAATACTTATTTTTGGGTTACTTTTGGACAGCTTGGAAAGAAATCTCAAAATCTGAAGGAAAAGTGCCCATAGACAGATTGGTACAAGACTTGAGCTTTTTTCTGCAGAAATGGATGATTGTGGAGACATCAGTGAAGCTAGGTGTTACAAGTGGGTCATCAAAGCTCTGATCAATGGAATATTTGAAGTTCTGGGGGTCAATTATTGGAGGTGGATCTACAATTGCTTGTATTAACAGCACATAGAAATTGTCAAGGGTGAAATAAAACCTGTTCATTTCAGGAAAAATCTTTCTCCAACCAGAAATATAGAGCTTTTCCAAGCCAGAACTTTGGCTCAACAAGGCAAGGAATCAATCAATGATAGCCAACTTGTGGTTTTGATTGGTCTTACTACCCTTTTTTTGAAACAGATAAATTAAGGATTGGGCATATTTTATGCCTGATCAATCAACAACACTGAGAAGTTTATTTTTCATGGTTTTTTATATTAAAATGGTTATTAATTCCTTGTGGTCCCAAGTGAGGTGGTTAAGCATAGAAGGATTGTTTATAAAGCTTGTTTAGAAGCAGAGCTCCTGGTGCAAGGCCTGATCCTGGGAACCTTCCCATTGAGATTTGCTGGAGCCATTGAAAAGAAGTATTATTTTCTTTTGATTCATTGTATTTTGGACTGAAATGAGATCCTCAAAAATTTGCTTTTTGACCGGGTCTACATGCTGAATTGCACCCATCTGTGATAGAAAGTGGGATGGTTTGTTACTTTTGGAGTATTCAAACCAGGCCTGCAGATTATTGATTATTTCTAGAAGTGATTCAATGGAAGGACCACTCACATTGGCCCTTTATGGCACAAATTGGCTGTCTCTTGCAGACTATAGGGAGGATTACTCAGAAATCTGTTTTTTATTGGTCCCCTCTGATTCATTTCTATCTTCAATTTTATTGCAAAAAAATCCAATCAAACAACAAGTGGCCTAAGATAGCCTCTACCAGCCGTCAATTCAGATTGGTCAAAGAGGTTTTTAGCAGTGAAATGGTTGGCCAGGTTTTGAACTGTTAGTCTCAGCTGGGTTCAGTGATCTGAAAAAATTGCCAAAGCCACAATATTAGCTCAAAACACTTCCAAAAATTGACTCAAACTCAAATGATCAATTACAAGTCTGCAAAAATTTCCAAACCCACACAATTAGCTCAACCTTCTGGAAAATCTTGACTCAAAATCTGATGAGGAAGAGTGTGTTTGGATAAATGGGTTGGAATATATTATATACATGATGATTTTTTCTAGTAGAATCACACATGAAGTGTTTTTATAAACTAATTTTTGTATCTTGTTGTGGGTATGGATTTATAAAATCTGTAAAATGTGTGTCTATGGTTCCTTACACATTCCCATGCAGCTACCTTTAAAAAATAGTTTTTACCTTTTATTCCCTATTTCAATCATATCAATTATCTTTTTTACAAGCTCTACTATTCTCAGGATTAATTCCTTGATGAACCTCCAGCGCATCCAATCATTCCTTAGTATATTTGCATTTTCAAAATTTTCAGTCTCATTTCTCCATAATAACACGCAGTCTTGATTTGGGCTGTACCTTAGATGATTTAATATAATCATGCCTTCTATGTATTTACATTAATCTCTACCCTGCTTGATCCCTATCTTTAGAGGTTAATTATCAGGTTTTATCTATAAATATTTTCAGAATCTAGATTAACTTCAAAAGTATTTTTTTTCAAAGATTGTTTTAACAGTCATTAAATATCATACATTATCCCATTGCTCTGAGCCAAAATTGTTAAATTGTGCTTGTCTTATTTTGATTATCAAGAGAATTGATTCTTGCACCTTGGAGTTGGCTTTGAAATTCAAATTAAAACTTCAAGGATATCCTTCATAGCTTTCTGATTCCTTGCAGTATTGGTAATCTCTAATTTGTACCACATCCCCTCTAATTAATTGAAAAAACTCAGTTTGTGGTTTAGGCTTGTGGAAGTATATTAATGAAATAAACTAAAATTTTTTAAGGCCTTCAAAGAATCAATATGTATTTAATAATTAACGTCACATAATTGCTTGACTGAGACTACTTCCCTTTCCCCTTATAATCAGAATATTAACAGGGTAAGGGAACCAAAAATCTTTCAGACTATAAAAATCTTAGATACAGCTAATTCCTATGATTTCCAATCTGGTAGACACCTTGATGATCCCTTGAATCATTGAATTTCCCCTAGAAAATATCATATGGATCTTCTTAATCAAACTGCTAGCTCCCCAAGCCAAAATTAATCAGTGGCTTGTAGAAATAAAAATTTGGAGCCCAAATTCAAGATGCTTTTGAAAAAATTGATGTAATATATCAACCAAAATTATTTGAGGGGTGGTAATGGAAGTTTAATTTTTTAAGAAATCCTGGTCCCAAATCTCTCTCTAACTTCAGCTATAAATTCTTCTGGTTCCAATTCTCCAATCAGGAAAAATGTGCGTGTTTTTATCTAGACTTCCTATCCTTCCCTCAGTCATTTTTTTTCTTGTCAACAATTCCTTCCAACACTCCTCCATTTCTTCCACAAACAGAACTGCCTGCCTGAATCCAAAAACAATCAAGCAATCACTGAATAAAATTTCATCCACTTTTCCCACTCAACCAAGCTAGCACTCACCTTATGATTATCTTCTGATACGATTTCCTGATCCAATTTACAGCAGTTCAACTTTCTGATTTTATTTATATTCATTGGTTTTCTTTAAATTCAATTTCAACCTTTCCAATTATCACCAGAATCAGGCTTTACACCCCTTCAATATAATTTAAGACTCCTTGCTCTTCTTCCAGTTAGCTTGAAGTCAATTTTTCTGTACTAAAAATTGGTGTCACCAGTCATGAACTTACCATGACCCAGCTAGTTTTCTCCCCATAAGATTCTCAGTTCCCAAACATAACCATTTTGTTTTTTATGTCTAGATGTCTCTCCTTATTTTTATCATGCTTTTTTGTTTGATACTCTTCTGGTAGTGTTCCTAGTTTTTATAAAAATTCATATTTTCATCACATTGAAAATACAAGCTCAAAGAAAAAACTGATGTGGCATCACCATTGAAAGGAACAGGGGAGAAAAGCATCAAGAAAATGGCCCTCAAGTGCATCTAAGAATTGATTCCACTCCTCAATAAAGAAAACTACTACATTTTGCAATCCAAATTTCAGAATATGTTTTGAATCTGAAGGATTCTTCCAATCATTATTTTGGAAAACAATGTGGTTCAAATTAACAAAGAATTAAACAAGGAAATAAAAAAAAATAAATTCTATCTTAATTGGAAGCCCAAACTCACTCAAACATCGTAACATCCAAGAATTAATGAGACACAAAAAAGCCATCCGTAAGACTGCAAAAATGCATTTAAATTCATAAAAATATAAAAATTGAGCCCAGATTTCCAAAAAAATTTATGTATCTATCCTTCACCAAGAATTCTATTGAGAGTTTTGTCACCACTTTTTGAGTAAAACTCAAAAAGTTTAAGAAAGAAGAAGAGATGACAGCACAATTTTTCTCCTTTGTCTTTGGGTCTGCTCAACCTTTCTCTATCAAAAACCACAGATAAACCCCAGCCTCTGGATGCTCAGATAACTTCCTCAACAGAAAAACTCTTTTCTCAGATCTGAAAATTGGGGATGTCTCTGGTGAGATAACGACAGGAAAAAATGGTGCAGATATCTCAATTTGAGGAAGAGGCACAACCATGATAAATGTTTTCAACAAACAATTCAATCTTTGAAACACCTTCTGCGTTCTGGAGGCCAGGATCAGCCTGATATCCTTTGGAAAACTCCTCCTTGATGGGCTTTAAATCAAGGTGTACAGCTCAGCAGATAAAACCTCCTTCAAGCAGGTACCAGGGAAAAAGATGCTTGACAGGAAAGATTGTGCAAAATTTCCTCATAATGAACAACCGTGTAACTTACTCAGCTCCCAAAATGAAAATTAAACACCTAAAGCATCTCCATCAAAAACTGGGAAATTCCACCATTATGACTATCAAGAAAGAACTTGGAAAAATAATAAAAACTGAACTAAAGGGTAAATTTGAATGCCTGGGATTAGATTTCAGCAATTTCACCAGAGAACCCTTCCAATCCTCTGCCTCCTTGGCATCCACAGTTTTTGAATGGATACAACTAGACCTCATAGGGAAAATATATTCTCAGTCCAAAGGCCACCAAAAAGAATCTCTGACCATGATTAAAAATTTCTCTGGATAAATTGGGTGTTTTGCCTTGAAATTCAAGATAGAAGCTGCCAAATGTAAAATTTTCATTCTGAAAAATAAACATCATGAATGTGGGTACTTTTCAACTGAATTTTGCTCAGAAAGTGGAGGATAGTCCATTACAAAGGATTTGAATGAATTCTTATCAACATTGATTTCATATCAGTACATCTGAAGTGAAGATCAAAATCCTGGGAAATATCCTCATCTACTTGGAGAAAATATCAATCACAGCCCCCTCAAAACTCCTCACACATATTTTCCTCTCTTCCTCTCTTGGAATAAATTGACCCAAGTAATCAGTATAATGCTTATTACTGGTTATCAATCATCCAGTAGGCTTCCTCTCAACACAAGAATATCATAAACTAGCCTTCTAGAATCTTCTCAATTACTACACTCTTCTCACATACTAGAATCTTCTCACCTATTAGACTCTTCCAACTACTAGAATCTTCTCAACTAATAGACTCTTCTCAACTAATAGACCCTTCTCACTTAATTGACTCTACTCAAATACTACACTCTTCTCACCTTACCCTTTTGGTTTTTCTCTTATAGGATTCACCTATCACCATCCTCAGAGGTGAATGCTGTAATTCTAATCTCATCTCCATATTTATATATTTTATTTCATAAAATATCATCATTGCATTTGCAATCCCCTCATCCTGGGATTTTTGAGAATTAGTGACTGTGCCAACTTTTAGTTGCACATTAGTGGCACTTGTGACAAAAAATGATTTTTTTTGAGATTATAAATTTCTCCAATATGTTTATTAAGTAGTGCATCCGAGCCATCATATTGGGTTACCAGTCATTAGAAATGGAATTTTGAAATTTCCAGTTTCCATAGCTTCAAATGGGATTTGTTATTTGTGGAAATACCTGGAATTTATAACACCATCCTAAGCCATGAATTATTATCAAATTTGGGTCCTTGTTTAAAATGGCAAGAGAGATTAACTGAAATGTTAAAATTGCATGAAAAGGTTTTTTTGCTTCAAAAATGCTTCTGGTTTGGAAGAGGCATATGGCACAGGCACTACTGCTCAAAAAACTCAGGATGAGAGGGATGAATTTCAATGACAGGAATGATAAGAGCAAAAGAGGCTTATGATGATGGAAGGATGAGAGGATTCCAAGATTAAGCCTATGAAGGATATAGTTTGGCTGAATCCTATAAGAGTAACATCAGAGGGGAAGGTGAGATGAGGCTAGTAGGCTGGTTGAATTTCTTATGGTGAAATGACACCTACCAGAAGGGGGAATTACCTGAAATAAATAGTATAATAATTACTTAGGGGGAATTTTTCCAGGAGTGGAAGAGAGGAAATTACATGTGATGATTGAGGAGGAGGCCTTGAGGGGTGAATGACTTATGTTAGTGGAAAGAGCTCCCATGGTTTCAAATGTTGATCTGGTGGATTGGAGGCTGGAGTTGAGTAATGGGTGCTGGGAATTTCCAGTAAGGTCTGAAATATATGTATCTGGAAGTCTTGGGAAAGCAGGCTGGTGTCCAGAAAGTGGGGTAGTATGCACATGCATATGTAACAATTGGGTGAAGGAGATATAAGTGATTAACCAATACATAGAGAGAGGGGGGGAGACTGAAAGATTTCATTAGAATCTTCAGGGGATTCAGGGAGATTTACAGAAGGTAGAGATAGTTGATACAGATATGGAGGTTTGATGTAATGAGGTTCAAGGGAGGCTGAGGTTACTGAACCAGGACTGTCAATTTTTGGTTAGGAAATTTTCCTTCTTTCAAATGGGAATCGAACATCCCACCCAAAACGTTGAGTGAGTTTTATGGAAAATTTCTCACTGGAGATTTTCAATGTCTTGATTTACAGTCCCAAAATCCCTTTTAAAATTCAGGATTTATTGATTTCCTTTCAAACATAACTATACACACATTATCTGAAGAGAATCAGGAACTTACTAAAATTTTATTTTGAGCTCCTTAATACTTCATAAGTATTAAAATAATTCAAACCTTGTGCTCAAATAGGATGATAAGATTGAGTATTTAGAAATAATCCAAGAGCATTGGCTTCCAATTAATAATGAATATGCTTATTTACTTTCAGCAATCAAAAAAACTTCCTCTCAAAGAATTAATCAGACATGCTTCAGAAACAATTTTCAGAAAATTAAGAAAAAGGATTTTTTCAATCAAAATTTTGAACACAGGCTCAAATGTGATTTGAATTCCAAAGAAACCCAGAAGCCTTTGTTGCTGTGTGAATATAAAAAACTGAATCAGGCAAAAAATAAAGATGCCCACACAGTTCCACATATTTTACATCTACTTACTCTCTTCCATGCAGCTTTTCATTCCTTGAAATGAGAACTTTGAGAAGACTAAAATTCAATCTGAATAGCCAAAATTAATGAATATCTCAATGCTACAAGTCATGTTTCAGCAGACATGATTACACTGTTATGAATTTATTCATCTTCAATGTGTGGAAAATTTTTTAGATTAAACTAAAAAAAAATATTTTCTCTCAAGGACATAAACCATAAACACAGTGAGTTATTCCAATTGGTAAAACTTGCCACATCTATGAAATGAAAGAACCATGGAAGGTATTTGTCCCAATTGGGATAACTCCTGTAGTTACACAAGAACAAATTCCCGTGAAAATACAGCTGGAATCTCCCTCCGCACCAATTCCTCCCTCAATTACTTTGATCAAAAACCTTTATCACTTTGATCTCCAACCAAAAATTGAAAAAAAGGTTTGAACTACCAAAAAAAAAAGAAAAGATCAAGAAATCCTTAAATGAAAAATTGATCCAAAATCTCAGACCACTTCCACAACTAATAAAGACCACCAAAAAATCATAAAGGAACCAAGGAACCTTTGTGCAATTGATTGAATGGTATTGCACCTCAACAAACTAACTAAATTCTCTCTACTGAACCAAAAGAAGGAGGAGACCAATATAAGATCAGAAAATACCTCAAGACCAGGATTTGAAATTTATGTTGGGTAGATTTCAGAAAAAAAGACCACTCACTGCAGTTTAGACCATAGGGCTGATAGATACCAAAACCTCAACATTAATCAAGGCCTTTTCCAAAAAATTCAGACCAAAAATGCAATTTTTTTTATTCTTTGCGCCTTGACCCGAAAATCTGCTCCCAGTGCCATCAAACTGAAACTGCAATCTTGTCATCCTTCTGCATTCCATCTGTCTCATCATTTGAAAATATACCAAGGCAGCTCAGAATTACTGGTTTTTAGAATAAGATTAATAAAACAAAGGAACAGGATTATCAAAACTAATTCATCAAACTTAATTCATCACAATCAAAAGTCAAAATAAGCTCCAAAACAAAAGGATTATTCACAGATCAATAATTTCTGTATGAAATAATCCTTGATAAATCAAAAAATTAAGCAAAGCTTACTTTTAAGAACCAGAAGCTACTATGTTGGAAGCCATGAACCAAGCCATCATCAAGACCTACATTGAAGGCATTCCAAGGCTAAAAATGGAAAAAGTTTGCCTCTGGAAAGAAAAAATGGAGAAATTTCTAGAACTGCAAGTACTTAAAGATGTACCTAACTCAAAAGGCCAGAACCTCACCATTGTCAATAATATAACCATTGGAACCATTCTGATCTCAAAGTTGGACCCCTCTCTCCATGAAAATTCCATAAACCACAATAAAAAGGAAGATGAAAAGGCAGTGTGAAAGTCTATCCTAAAATTCTTTGCCTCATCCAAAGCATTAAACCAAGCCCAAGCATACAAGGAGTTCCTTTGAATAACCTTCAACCAAAAAAAATTTTCAGAAGCTCATCAACCAAGTCAAGAGGTCCATAAACAAGCTGCACAAGATGAGCATCGCTATCCCCAAAGAAATACTGGGAGATTCCATTCATCAAAAATTGCCACCCAGCGTAGACAAAATTAGTCAAAATATTACTCACTCCAATAGTCTCATCAATACAGATCTTGTTCTCAATTACTTGAGCAGATTCATGAACAAAAAAAAAAAATGAGCCCAGTGAAAATCAATACTAAATCAATCAACACCACCAGTTCAAGCATAATGAGGTTCAAGAAAGGCAAACACAATCCTTTGACCCAGAAAACAATCTCTGAATTCTGGAACCTTCATCCTGAGATCAGAAAAAACAGATCAGCCACAAGAGAAACCCACATCACTGTCAGCTGCCTTCATCACTTTGATTCAGCCCTAGGCAACTTCCTAATTCTTGACTCTGGTTCTACTTCCCGCATGATTTCAGAATCCAGCCTCTTCAAAAATCTCTCTACAGAAGAACTAGGATCTGTAAAGACTGGGTCTAGAACCCGCTTACTGGAAATTAAAGGATCAATAACTGTCTTATTTAAGAACAAAGATGTGTCTAATTTATGGCTAAATAATTGCCTTTATTTTCCTGATCTTTCAGCCAACCTCTTTCCCGTCTGTTTTATAATCTTAGACTAATATGAATTCATATTTGAAATCAACAAATTCTTTGTGTCCAAATAACAAAAAGAGGTTCTCAAAGGCCACTAACAGAAAAACTTTCCTGCTATAAAATTAAGGAAACCTGAAGAAAAATGTTTTCTCTCCAGCAGCAAACTCCTACACAAGTCCTTAGGATATTTCAGCTATCACAGGATCAGAAAAAAGTTAAACATACCTGTCAAAACAGGTACCATATGTGAGTCCTGTGAAGTTAGGAAAATAAATAAGGTGGCCTTTAAAAGAAAACATAATTCAGAATCCACACCCTTTGAAGAATTAAATCTGGAAATTTTTGGACCCATCACACCTTTTTGGTTGAAAATAACAGATAATTTCTAACTGTGGTTGATAGTAACTCCTGATACTGCTTGGTTATTCCTCTAAAATCCAAAGAAAAAACCTTTGAAACACTTTACCATATCCTACATATTTTTCAAAAATGCCCCTGGCATGAAAGGGTCTGATGGAATGGGAACTACTGCTCAAATAACTCAGGATAGAGAGATGAGATTGTTTGCAATGAGGATAGGTAGAGTAAAAATAAGGATGGAGTAAGAATAGAATGGGAGGAATCCAGGAGTCAGGCTCTTTAGGAAGACTGATGACTGAATCCTATAAGATTCAAACCAGATGGATAGGTGAGATGAGTATGGTAGGCTGGATGGCTTTCTTGTGCTGATATGACACCTATTGGAAGGGAATATCAACAAGAAGTTTTATAATAATTTCTTGAGGGGAATTATTCCAGGAAGAAAGGAGAGGCAAGTATTTCTGAGAGCTAAGGAGAGGCCTTGAGGAGGGGTGACTGGTTCTGGGCTGGGATGCCCCATGGCATTGCACATTGACCAATTGAACTGGAGTCAGTGGGTTGAAAGATTGGGTAATGGGACTTTCCAGAAAGGTGTGGCATGTACTGAACTAGAATTATGGGTTGAACAGCCAGGATTATTTACTATGAATTTACATTATGGGACTTGTATGTACCTCTCATACAAATTAGGTTGGAAGAGAGGTGTAGGATGCACCAAGACATAGAGAGGGAGGGATAGCCTGTTAGATCTCCTAGGACCTGCGGGGGATACAGGGAGGAACTTCAGGAGGTGCAGCTGGTAGATCCAGTGGTAGAAGGTTGATTTTACTGAGGATTGAATATGGCTGAGGGTTGAGAATGGCTGAGGACACTGAGTGAATTTGTGGTTATGAGAATCTTGAAGATAAAAGATTTGGCTAATACCCCAGTGTTTCAAATTACAATAGAGGCGGTGAATTCAAGAACAAAAATTTCAAAGAATACTTCAAGAATAATTTGATCAAAGCAAGATAATCCAACCTTACACTCCTCAGAAAAATGGAATGGCCAAAAGACAAAACAGAGCCATACTTGAGTCACTCAGAAGCATCTTCCACAACTCATTCCTGAAAAAGAATCTCTGGAAATTTTTTTTCAAGCCCAGTACCCTTAAAATGTACCAGATACCCATTCACAAATCCAAAAAATCTCCCCACTCTCTATTCACAAACAAAACTCTTCCTTGGGATTACTTCCTTCCCGTTGGAGATAATTTCTCATCCCTAACACTGCCCAAGAAGACCTCCTACAAGCTCAAATCTAAAGGCAAAACAGGTGTCCTGATAGGCTTCAATGAAAATCTCAGATCATAAAACATCTTATCAGACTCTGGAAGAATTGTTGAGAACAGAAACATCAGATTAATCACATTTTTTCCCAGAAAAAATATAAAACAACCCATAGATCTTGATTTTGAGAATACAAGCTAGGATAATCTGAGCAGACAATTCAGAGAACTAAAAAAAACCTCAGACTCAGAAAGTGAAAGCAAAGAACCCTCTGACTACATCAAAGACCACTTTAGTGAAGGAAAAGTTGAAAACAATGGTGAAGACACATCATCAAGCCACAAAACAGAATATGAATGCCCGGAGAACTCTCCAACTCAAGAAAGGCAGCCTAATCCGCCAAGATACAATCTCAGAGAAAGATAATCAAGATTCAAGCCATTCAAGTACACATACCTCAGCACCCCCAACAAATTGTTGGAAGCCATCAAGACCAAATTCAATTCCATTGAGAAAATGGAGGTTTTGGAAGATTTAAAAATAGTCCCAGACCACTATCTAAAGACCATTATGTTAATCAAAACCAAGCCTGCCACTGCATGTGCTCCTGAAAAGAAAAAGGGAAAAAATTTCATCTGGGAATTCAAGCTGATTCCTGGCATTGGCTATGAAAGCACCTTCTCCCCAATTGGAAATTTCACCACTCTTCTGAACCTCCTCATCCGTTAAATCTCAAAAAGTCTCTCAATTAGAAAGTTTGAAATGAATGCAGTATTTCTATACGCAACTCTGAAAGTAAAAAAATTACATCAAAGCTCCCTCATAGTGCCCAACCCCCCCCTTCCTGAAACTAAAGAAATCTGTTTACATTCTGAACCAAGCTCCAGCCAACTGGTACAGCACCCTTGCCATTTGGCTCAAAGAGATCAGATACACTCAATCCAAATATGATAACTGCCTCTATATCCACCAAGAATCAAACTCTATACTCTTCTTTCATGTAGAAAACCACATTGTGGCCAGAAGAACCCAAGAATTTGGAGCCCTCTTCCTCAAATGGTTCCACAATTTCTCAGCTTAAAGTCCAAACACCCTACTAGGGGTGGACTTGACTATCTCATATCTCAACATAACCCTCCTTCAAAGCAAAATTATTAAAAAGGGACTCAAACTTCTGGGGCTATTCAATTTCAAACCTTTCCTCACTCCTCTTACACCAAGCATACAACTCCTGAAGGCAACCAAGCAAGAAACAGAAAATTTCAGAAGGTTCCACATAAACTAAAGAACATATAATGGAATTCTGAACTACCTCTCCTGCAGACATTGACTAAATATAGCCCCAGCATTGTCCATAATATCCCAGTTCAACAAGAACCCAGGAATAAAAAACTGGAAGGAAGTAATTCACTTCTGGAAATAAATGACTGGAAACACCTCGGACTCCCTCTCTCTTTCTGCTTCCTCCTCTAGACTAGAATATTTTAGCAATGCCACCTGTGCCAAAGATCTTGACTCCAGAAAATCAAGAATTTGATAGAGCTGTTTCTGACTCAACTTACCCATCTCCTGGAATAGCTGCAAACAGAAAAACATCAAAATTTCAACCACCAAAGACACATTGAATTCACTTTCTAAATGCCAACAGGAAGTCCTGTTTATATCAGAAATAATCCAAGAGCTGTTGCCAACCTATTTACTCACTCCCATCTTCACTGTATAAATTAAAAGTTTGACCAAAAAATCAAAAACTTTGGATTAAAGTCCAACAACAAAAATCTATAAATCAAAATTAAATACCTTAGAGATCTATAAAAAAAAAGAAACTAGAATTTAAAATAATTCCCTCAAAATAAATGGTTTTCAATGCTCTGACCAAGGACTGTATCTTAGCTCCTCTCATCAGACTCAGAAGTAGGCTTGTCACCTCAAGGCATGGGGGGTTTTGAAATTTCATTAGATTCAACTAAAAAGAAAAAAAAAAGGAATCAACAGGGCTTATTAGAGTTAGAAAAACTGCCATTAGAAACCTGCCATTTATTTTGAACAAACATGATATTTTCAATGGCTGGTTTCTGAAATACACATACCCCTAACTGGTGTATTTCAAAATTGTTTTTTTCATGGAAATGGAAGATTTCAATCATAAAACCTGCCATTTATTCATCATCATCCATCCACCATCCATCACATGCAAAACACCCATCCACACCTCCACCTCACCAAATCCATACTGATCCCGTCTCCATCCCTTCACACATATCTGATCTCCATTGCTTCACGCACATCCCATCATCATCTCATCACCCCACATCACATCACCATCTTTCTCAAAATTTCCAATCAAACTTCCTGGCAGCAATTTGAAAAGGCAAAAAAGATGAATAAATTTTTTTATTATTTGACTCTGATTCAGACTCAAATTTTGAATAAACTAGGTTAGAGTTGAATTCTCTATTCAAAAGCAATACATGGTTCCAAGAAGACAGAATCTCCACAACCCTATGTATGAAAGGCAAAAGCTTCATCTCCTCCCCTACTTAAGCTTCAAGAAAATGTTACAAAATTTATTGCCTTCATTCATGGAACTTTTGGAGATTATTGAAGACCACCACATCTTCCAGAAAAATTCTTTGAATCCTCAAAATGATCCAGCTATCCAACTGGCCATTGCTCTTTGTAGATTGGAATCAAATGGAAATGGAGCAGCCATTCATTGATTAGAAAATCTATTCTCACATGGTTATTGAAACATTGATTTATAATCCAAAAGATTAATTATTTCTATCCTATCTTTCCATTTCTCATTCCTTTTTTTGGCCCACCAAAGAATAAAGCAAGGAGATATCCCAAGTAATGGAGACCCAAGAATTTACTTTTTGGATTTGTTTTTGTGATGGAACCACTATCTCCTTGAGTCAAAAATCCAAGCTAGATGGCAACCAATATTTTGATTGGAAAAAAAGGCAATTGATTCATTTCTTTTCCAAAGCATTTTATAAAACCTTTGATAATACACTGAAAAAATATTTTTAATATGTTTTTATGGATTCTCTGTGGCACTAAAACTTGTTTGTGATAACAAAAAGAAGTTAATATCCCTCCTTGCTGGCCTTCTGGGTTCTTGTCAGAACTCATATGTTTTCAATTGGATTCAGATTTCCCAACAAAAAGAGAGCTTCTTTGACCAAGATCAATACCTTTAGGCTGATTCAGCTTATAGTAGCTGAAAATATTTGGTTCCAGCATACTGCAATGTTTCATCCAATGATCAACCCCAAACTGATTCCAACTTTCATCTTGCTCAATCACATGTTCAGATTGAACATGCAATAGGTGTGCTGAAAGGAAGATGGGTAAGCTTATCAGAAATAAAAAATAAGCTTCAAAACCCCAAAGAAATGATGATCCTCATCAACTGGATTATCAGTTGTGCAATCCTTCAAAAACTTCTGGCCAACATCAAAGATGAATGGGATAAAATATTTGAAGAAAATATTCCAAATCCTCCTCAAGTCATCCCTGTCTAATCTTTTCCCTCATCTTCTGCCATGAGACAGCAGATTATACCCCTCACACTTGCTCACTTTCATGAGTAGCATGTGGTTTTCAAATTGGCAAAAATTCACATAACATTATTTTTTTTTTCAAACAAGAATCCTTGGCTGAATTTTTTTCTTTTTCTTTTCTTTGGGTGGACTTAGACAAAACAAGAACAAAACCTCCACCTTATAACTCACCACTCACCAAACCACCCACCTTACCCAACTCACTTGTTTGTCAACTGCTTCCTACTCCACACCAACCCACTAGTCCAATCCTTCCCAACCACCTCACCCACCTCCTCCACCTCACAAATAAAATTCCCCCCCAGGTCCTCCTCTGCCTCCTGCTCCCAATTGATCAATCAATATAGACTGTAAGTCCACCCCTTCCCTTTTCTCATTGATAAATTGTTTGCTCATCCATCAATCAATACTATTAGAAAACTTTGATCCCATCAATTTATTGATTGAATCCATGAAAAACAAAGAATACATTCAAAAAATCCCAAAAAATAGATTTATCAAAAGGACAGGTATTTCCCCCCCCCCTCCTCCTCTTGCTAGCTGATTCACCCCTCCAACTACCAATCAATCAATCAATTGGTTATACCTTAAAAAACAATGGAACAATCCAATGAACAACCACCAAAGGAACAATTGACCAAAATACCCAGTGTGTCCCCCCCTCCTCCTCATCCAATCAATCCAACATCCAACTGCCAATAGATCAATTGGTGATCCATTAAAAAATCAAAGGATTGGTTGAATGACCAACCATAAAACAATCAATCAATTGAAACACCCAGTTCCCCCTCCCTCCTACTCTTCATATCAATCCCCTCTCCAACTGCTTATCAATTGATTGGTGATCTCTGAAGAAAAAAAAGAATCAATCTAATGAACAACTGCCAAAAAATAAATCAATCAAAACTTACAGTGTTTCCCCCCCTCCTCCTCATCCAATTGATTTCCCCTCCAAGTTCCAATCAATTGATTTGTGATCCCTGAAAAATTGATTGATCAATCCAATGAACAACCGCCAAGCAATCAAATCACAATAAATCAATAAATAATCCCCAGTCTCCCAATTTTAGTCCCCCCCCTCCTCCACTTTCTCCTTGATCAAAACGTGGCTAATTGATCCATTTATCCTCCTGTTTCCCATTGATTGATCTGTAGCTGCTTGATGGATTGATTGAATCAGAAAACCTCAATCCTTCCTCAGTTGATCAAATAATCCATCTTCCAAACTGCTCAAAGTTTATTCCCTCCTCCTCCTCCTCCACCTCTTTATTCTATGACACACTGACCTGATTTTTATTTTTTTGGTTGTATAATTGAACAGTATTTTTTATTTTTTTCTATGTTTTTTAATCATCTACCTTGATAATAACATGAATACGAATGTTTTGTTACTTTTTATTTTTATTTTCTTATTTTTTTTATTCCATGCCATGCAACCCACCATTTTAGCACTTTTTCTTTCTACATCCACCATTTTCCTGGACAACCCATGATTCTCCACTAAACTCAAAATGTTACAAAATGAATTGAATACTTTCTTGATCCTCACCCCAATTTTAGCATGTGGATGGTAGGGAGAAAGATAGGAGGAGATGATTTTCCAAACATTCAGACTAGATGTGGCAAGAATAGGGCTGGTTGGAAAAAGAGGACTCAAAATAGAGATTCCAAAATCTCTTTGGAAGGGGCAGAGGAGGGGATTGATGAAAAGTTTTTTTGGTCTGGAAAAAAACTAGGCCCTTTGGATCTGTACCCTGCCATAGTCACCAATCAAAAGCTGTCCCCAAAGAGTTTTAACAAGCTAAAAAGAGGATAAAAAATTCTATTTCTTCAGCTCTGGGAAATTTATTGTTTCTTATTAATCTGATCATAAGTCTCTGGTTTCAATCATTGAGTTTGTCTCTTTGAATAAAATCTCTCAGAAAGAGAAGAAGGAAATCAACTGGGTCACCACTTTCTTTAACCAATCTCTTAGAAAGAGAAGAAGGAAATCAACTGAGTCACCAATTTCTTTAACCAATCCAAAAAATTTGTCAATGCTGTTGGTCACTCAAGATCTTGGGGTGGAAAAATGTGGGAAAGTAGATTGAAAAATTGATGCACCCTTCCAAACTATTTTGACAATATTTGAAGAAATATTCCATTCAATCTTCACCACAACAGTTTTTTTCTTTTGAAGCTTAGTTCTGAAATGGTCTCACAAATTTTAGGCCAAATGCTTCAAAATAGTCAGACTTTTGTTTGAATCCAACAATTAAACAATGATGGACTACAACATCCCTTAAATTTCTTCATTAGGATTTGGATCCCGCTTCACTCCTTTTGACTGTGCCCCCTGAATCACCTTCACTTCACACTCCTTCTACAATTCCCAACACATTGAAAAAGGTGAAATCTCTTCCTATTGCTTTTTACTGGTGGCTCCAACAAAAAAATTGAATGGAAAAATTATCAACAATGGGGAATAATACCAAGTATGTGATGGCAAATTTTTTTTCATGACTTGGGTTTTGGTATTGATTTCAAAGAAAAAGGTTTGGTTAAGTTATTTGGGTGGAAAATAAGTAAAATAACTGTAATTTTCCTGCTTTGGAGACTGCCACTCATACAAGGATGGCCATGTCTATGAAAATAAACAAAAAGACTTGGAACACTTGCAAGGAATTGAAAAGTGAAAAATTTACTCTAGAAAAAAATAAAAAATAAAAAAAAAATTTGAGTTAAAAATAATCTCAAACATTGTTGTAATCAAAAATATTTTTTTTGTTTTTATTTTTAAAATTTTTATCAAAGTAAATATATTTAAAAGCCAAGCAATAGAGCAATCTGCTGTATTTCTTCAACTGTTTGACTGCTACCAATACATGCCATGGCTACTGATAACCTATCATATTTTTTGATGGCAATTTGTGCCCTCTCCTTTTACAGTTGCAATTCCAGTCAATCCTTCTCCTTTTCCTCCTTTTGAAACTCTAGCTCTGCCTGTTTTGATTTCCACTTGGCATCCAACTTTTTTTGATAAGTCAAAATTTTGGCTTTCTGCTTTTGAAAATAAATAGCCAGTTGAAAATACAACTTCTTCTGTTCAAATTGAATGTTTTAAAATTGAATTTGTGATTTCAATGTTTTTTGGAGGGGAATATGAATGAGCTTTATTTTGAAAGAAAGTAGATTCAATGAATGCACTCACTTGATTCTTGCTTCTCCATGATATCTTCAAAGCCTGAAAAATTTGTAGTGTTTCTCCTCTTTTGAAAGCTATTGGGGTTGATGTTGATGGAAATGGAGACCTCATGCTTTAACTTTGCAAAGGACGTTTGTGTGGAAACATAATCACTCTTATTTGAAGTTGATGTGGGGGCCCCATTAGGTTGAGTGTTTGGCTATTCAGGAAAGGATGAGCCTGTTCTTTTACATTCAAAATTAGTCAGGATTGTCCAGAAATAAAAAGGACTTGATTCCTTACTTGAGAAGATGGTGATTTCAATGGAAATAATGTAATATCTGGCTTGCCATTGGCCAAGTTTTCCAGTTCTTCAACCGCAGTAAGAGACAATTCAAAAGATGGAAGTGAGGGATCCAAGGAGGTTTTTGAAGGGTAGATTAATGCTGATGTGTAAATGATTGGTGCTGGTTTTGTTGGAATAGACTCCTCCACATCTGATTGGGGACACTCATAGGTTTCATCAGGTTCATCATGGCTAGGCTGAGAATCAACATCCAAGCCCTCAGCACCAATGGAATCAGATTTTTGGGCATAAAAATCAGCTAAGGGGGTGATTTTGGCATTCTTTCCAAATATTTCATACATATAAATATAAAATGAAATATTTATTCCACCTTATCAAACACTAAGTTTATTCCCTTGGCTTTATTAGAGTCAGTGATACCAAAGCAAGTGGAGATTGAGATTGAATGGGCCTTCTTGTACTTGGCTCCATAGCTCTTGAATTGTTCCTGTATCTGTTTGGATGAAAGATCCAAAATACCTTTTGTTTTATTCTTGAGTTCATTTGCCATCAGGAGATAACCATTAATATTAGAGCATGGATTCTGGCCAACTTGTGTCTCATTGTTTGATCAAAATAAAGCATCATAGTTAGGGGGAATTTAGAGCCATTTTACCAGGATGGTGTGATCAGCTCTCTTGAGCTTAATTGAGCCTTTGGAAGATGATGCAGGAGGATTTTTTGATGTAGAGTTTTTGGGGATTTTTGCTTTGGTGCATTTCATTTTTGAGTGGAATTGCAGAGGGAGGTTTTCTGAGGGGCCATAGGAAAATGGTAAGAGGGATGAAGGGATGAAGCAATAAGAGAAATAAAGCAATGAGAGTTAGGAAGTGATGAGAGCAACAAATTTATGAGAGTGATGAAGTGATGAGAGTGTAAAAGTGATGAGAGTGTTAAAGTGATGAGAGTTTTAAAGTGATGAGAGTGATGAAGTGACAAGAAATATAAAGTGATGAGAGTGATGAAGTGACAAGAAATATAAAGTGATGAGAGTGATGAAGTGACAACGGGATGAGAGATGAATCAATGAGGATAGAAATGAAGATATGAGAATGATGAAGTGATGAGAGCCATAAAGTGATCAATATGATGAAGTGACAAGAGAAATGAATTTCTGAGAGTGATGAAGCAAAAAGGTGATGAGAGATGAATCAATGATGAGATGAGAGCAATGAATCAAATTTTTCTGATGAGGTTTGAGGTATAATTATTACAATGAGGTCAGCGGTAGAAGGATGTGAGGTTGGAACCAGGGGTGTATGTGTCATGGCCACAGTTCTGACACTCCTTCAACTAAAACAATCCAACCTTTTCCACCAGCTTCACCCTCTCCCTGTATGATATAAGCTGTATGTCCATGTACACCTCACCACTGTTTAATGTGATTCAGTAAACCTTCTCAGGATATCTCCCCTCTCCATGACTTGTTACATCCTCCATCTCTCCTCAACCCAATTAGTATATGAGTTAGGAAATATTACACTTAGTATATACATAGTACATACTCTCCACTGTCTGTTCAGCCCATACTCCCAGGAATCCAGATCAGTACATTTCAAACCTTCCTGGACAGGCCCATCACCCAATTAGTCAACTAAAGCCTCCAGCCCAATCAGTAAACATGTAATACCATGGGAACTCCAACCAGCAACACCAGCCACTCATCCCTCAAGGCCTCCTTCTCAGCTCTCACATATACTGGCCTCTCCTTCCCTCCTGGACTAATTCCCCCCAAGGAATTAGTATACTACTTCTTACTGGTTAGTCCCTCTGCCATTAGGGGTCATCTCAGCGCAAGAAAACCTTCACCCAGCCTGCTTAACTCATATCACCTTATCCCTTCTTGGTGTTACTCTTATAAGATTCATCAACCACTTATTCAACAACCTCCTCCTGGAATTCCCCATTCCATCCTTACATCTTCTCATGACTTTTACTCCTCCTCTCATCCTCTTCTTTGAAATTCCAAAACATCATCCTTGAGTTCTATGAGTAGTAGTGCCTGTGCCTTCAGCCCCTTGCACGCCAGGGGTAGTTGTGACAGTATGAAATGGGATGGAAACCATAAATTTATGAAGTGGACTGAGGCGGGTTTGAGGCAGTGAAAGAATTTAAATACTTCATCCAAAAAAACTTGTTTATTTTCAGGTAACTCTGACACATCTGACGTGAAATAAGTGGGTTTTTTTATTTTTAAAGGGGGGTTTGAAATGGTGGATTTGGGTTGAAACCTTCGATTAAAAAATGGCAAGTTTGGTTAACTCTGATACACCCTAATTTGATGCAGTCACTCTCAAGCAACTGCACTGAAACCACAGTAATTTATTAAAATCAGGACAACTTTCTGCAGGTAATAAATAAATGCTCTATGACTGGGAGTTTTCCTTATTGGGATAAATCCTTTAGTTCCGCAAGACCAAATTCCCATGCAACTACAGCTGGAATCTCCCTCCACACCAATGACTCCCTCAATTAATTTTATCAAAAATCTTCATAAAATTGATCTCCAAACAAACATTGAAAGAAAAAAGGATCAGCCATTCAAAAAAATAAAGATCAAGAAATCCTCATAAAAAATGAATCAAAAATCTCAGACCACCTCCAGACCTAATAAAGACCACCCAAAAAACAATCAACAACTCAAGGACCCCTTGTGTGATTTATTGAAATTTATGAAACCTTGAAAAACCAACTAAATCCCCTGTCCTGAACCAAAAGAGGGAGAAGACCAATAGAAGATCAGCCAAAACTTCCAGACCAGGAGTTGAACTTGCTTTCAGTTAGAATTCAGAAAGAAAAATACAACTCACTGCATTTTAGACCACAGGGCTGATAGAAACCAGATGCTCAAAAAATAATCAAGGCCTTTTAAGAACCAGTCAGACCCAAAATTCAATCTTCTTTTATTCTTTGTGCCTTGAACTGAAGATCTGATCCCAGTTCCATCAAATTGACACCACAATCTTGTAATCCTTCTGCATTCCATCTATCTCATCATTTTTAAATAGACAAAGCCAGCTCAGAATTTCTGTTTTTTTAGATTAAGAGGAATGAAACACAGAATCAGGATTATGAACCTTAATTCATCACAATGCTCCTTCTACTTTTCAATGTTTTTTAATAAAATTTTCTCTGATCTTTTAGAGAAGTAACTTGCAGAATATATTAATAATGATAGTCTACTATAAAAAAGTCATAGATAGAATCAAAAATGTTTGAGAAGTGGTGTAACAACTTTGAAAAAATAATTAATCTCATGAGCTTTTGAAGTGCAAGTTTCATATGAGCACAAACCAGTTTTTTGTTTCTTACTGAAAAAGGAAGGTATTTCCATGGGCCCAGAAAATTAAAGCAAATTTTGAACTTTCCATAAACAATCTCAGTCCATAATATTTGAATAATTCTAGGATTTGGTAATAAAATGAATTGAGAATTTTGGGATTGGGCATATCAAAGTTAACCAAAACCACCATTTTTTAATGGCGGGTTTCAACCCAAATCTTCCATTTCAAACCAGCCATTAAAAATTGAAAAACCCACTTATTTCACATCAGACGTTTCAAAGTTAAAATGAAATAAGTGGTTTTTTTCAAATAACATATTAAAAGGCTTCCGCCACCTGTCCATGTAATCTACCCCTGGCTTCCCACCTCCTTCTATCTCTGACCTCATCACAAATTTCTTTACCTCCAGCCTCATCATCAAAAGATTGACCACTCTCATCACTTTATCACTCTAATCATCACTCTCATAAATTTATCACCATCATCAGTTGATCACTCACCACTTTATTGCTCTCATTGCGTCATAGCTCTCATTGCTTCATCTCTCTCATCACTTTACCTGCAATGAGAACTTGTACCTCCAACCTCATCCAAAGAATCCAATAATTGTTTTATTGCTCTTGTCACTTTATTGCTCTCATCACTTCATATCTCTCATCACTTTATCTTGCTTGTCACTTTATCCCTCTCATCACCTTATTTCCCTTACTATTTCCAAATGGCCCCTCAGCAAACCTCCCCCGGCAAGTCCACACAAAAGTCCAACACACCAAAGCAAACATTGCCAAGGAACTCCACAACAAACAATCCTCACCCATCAGCTTCCAAGGGCTCAAGTCAGCTCAAGAGAGCTGATCAAATCATCCTGGTCAACTGGCTCAAAGTTCCCTCCAACTATGATTCCTGCTTTGGATCAGAAAATGAAACAGGTGCTGGCCAATCTCCATCCTCTAAGTTCAATGGTTATCTCCTGATGGCCAATGAACTCAAGAACAAAACAAAAGGTAGGCTGGATCTTTCATCCAAATAGATGAGGGAGCGATTCAAGAATTGTCAAGCCAAGTACAAAAAGGCCCACTCTATGTCAAACACCACTGGCTTTGGTATCACCAACTCTGACAAAGCCATGGGAATCAACTTGGTGGTTGATAATTTGGACTCCATTTGCCTTTTTTATATTCAAATGGATGAAATCTTTGGAAAGAACGCCAACATCAACCCTTTAGCTGCTTTTGATGCCCAACAATCCGATTCAGTCAACGCTGAGAACTTGGCTGGGGATGCTCAGCCTAGAAATGGTGATCCTGAAGAAACCTTTGGCTTGGAGTGGACCCCATCCAATGCCAAGGAGGATATTTAAACGCTATCAGCTCCAATCATGTCTACTTCTGCGTTTATTGATGTGTCAAACCATACCTTGGACCCCTCCCTCCCTTCTTTGGATTGCTATCTTCCTGGGTTAGCAGATCTCATCAACCTTGCTGATTCCAAACAAGATACTCCTCAGTCTCCATTACCCTCAACATCTGTTCAAGTAAGGAACCAAGGTCTTTTCTCTTCTTTCTGGTTAATCCTGACTGATTTTGATTGTAAAAAAGCAGGCTCATCCATTCTTGAATGGCCAAAAACTCAAGCCAATGGGGCCTCCCAAATCACCTTTGAACACTAGTGAAGACTTTCAGACTCAAAACTCCTCTTCCAAGGGTAAGCAAAAGGCCTCCAATTCTATCAATATCAACCCCAAAAGTCATCAAAAGAGGAGAAACACTTCTGGTTTTTCAGGCTTTGAAGAAATCATGGAGAAGCAAGATTCATGTAAGTCCATTGGTTGAATATTGTTGCTTTCAAAATCACGATCATTGCTTTTCCCCTGCAAAAAACAGTCAAATCACAAATTGAATCCAAAAAACCTGAGTTTGAAAAGCCAAAGTGGGATTTTCAACTGGCCATGGATCTTCAAAAGCAAAAAGCCAAGAGTTTGGCTCATCAACAAAAATGGGATTCTGAGTGGAAGTTGAAACAGGCTGAGCTAGAGTTTCAAAAAGAGGAAAAGGAGAAGGATTGACAGCAAGCACAGCTTGAAAAGGAGAGGGAACAACTTGCAACCAAAAAAAAGTATAAGGTATCAGTAGCCTTGGATTGCATTGGTAGCAGTAGAACAGCACATGAAATACAGAAAATAACTCAAATTATGGGCTTGTAAATATATTTGCATGGGTGAAAGAAAAAAAAAATATTTGTGATTACAATGTTTGAGAGTATTCTTAACCCCTCCAACATACAGATCTTTTTTTTTTATTTATATTTTTTTTCTAGAGTAAATTTGGCCATTATTCAAGTTCCTACAAGTGTTTCTAGTTGTTTTATTAATTTGAAGTGACATGGCCATTCTGGTATGGGTTGCTGTGTCCACAGCAGGAAAGGTACAGTGCTTGTACTTATTAGCTTCCCAAACTATGTTGACTATACCTTTTTTCTTGGATTAAATTTCAAAGCCAAGGTCAGGAAAAACAAATTGGCCATCTGGTTCTTGATATTTGCCTGTATTTTCAATAATTCAACCATTTGATTTCTTGGTTGGAACCAAGAGTAAAAAGGAGTAGCCAGAGCGGTTGCCTTTGTTGATATGAGGAGAGTTGTAAAAAGAATCTGAGGTGAAAGTTATGTGTAGAGAGCAATCAAAAGGTGTAGGCTTGGAACCAAATTCAAACAAAGAGAAAGAGGGGATGTTGTTTCCCTTCATGTTATCATGGTTTGATTCAAAGGAAAGTTTGGCCAAATTGCAAATGATTTGTCCTAGAATTCCAGATACTTTTTCAGCCTTAAGGTTGAGGAAAGCATACTCTTGAGGAGAAGATATAATAGATGATTTCTTCACATAATTTCCAAATAACTCCAAAGGGTGAATTTATTTTTTCCATCCAGATGCCCACATTTTTCCACCGCAAGATCTTGAAGGACCAACTGGTTTGAAAAATTGTTTTGAACCATGAAGGAAAGTGGTGAAGAAGTTCATTCCCTTCTTATCTTGTTCTGAGAGTTTATCCAATGGCAAAAATTCAGTGATTGCAACCAGGGCTTGGTGATAAGATTGATTGAGGACAATTACTTTTCCACAGTGAGAGAAATGGAACCGTTTGATTGTTTGTTTTGCTTGCTCAAACTCTTCCGGGGTGGGTTTTTGACTATTCTTTTTCTTTCCAGAAAAAATTGAAGGATAAAGATCCAAAGGACGTGGTTTCCAACCAGACCAGACCATCCTTTCATCAATACCTTCCTCAGTAACTTCCAAAGACATTTCTGAATCCCAAGATTGAATTTTCCTTTGGCAAGCAGCCCTACTCTTCCCACCTCTTTTTATAATTTTCAAGCCATCTCCTTCAATCTTGTTCCCTCCCAATCCTATACTTAGATTGGGTTGAGGAACAAGACAGGATTCAATTTTTTGTGTAAAATTTTGAGTGGAGTGGACAAAGAATTGGATGTTCCCCCAAAAAAAAAAAAAAACAAAGTCAGTCCAATAGACATCATTGGTGAAAAATGATTGAATAAAAAAAAACCTGGACTTGAACCCAGGGACACTGGAAGCTGAATCCCCCCCCAAAAGAAATTGGCATGAGTGACCCATGCAACACAACAACAAGCAAAGTTATCAAAAAAATTAAAATTAAAAAAAACCTACCTTCCATGGCAAAGAACACTTGAAAAAACCAAAAAAAAACCCTGTTGGCTTCCGGTGCAGTCCAGAGAAACCTAAAAAGAAAAAAGATCAAAAATAAAAGAAAATAAAAGAAAAGAACTGGAGTTCTGCTCCAAAGAAATCTCAAAAAAAAGGTACAGGAGGCATTGGCAATCAATTGCTTGATTGTTTGATTGCAAAACAATCAAACAATCAATTGCAAAACAATTGAGCGATCAAATGCAAATTGATTTCTTGATCAATTTCAAATTGATCCAGCAATCAATTTTCAATTGATTGTTCAATTGATTGATTAGGATATGGTCAATGGATCAATTAGGATTTGATCAATTGATTGTATCCAAATCAATTGGTGGGGGTTGGTCGAGCGAGGCAGGAGGAGGAGAGGGAGGAGGAAGGAGGACAAAGAGAAGGGAGGGGCTTACCAGATGAGGAGGGGGATGCAAGTGAGATGAGGTGGAGCTGAGAGAGAAGACCTGGGAGAAGTTCAAAGGAGAGGTAAGCAAGGGTGGTTTAGTGAGTGGAAAGAATGACGGAAAGGGACTCACTGAGTCTGTTGGTGAGTTGGATGGTGGATGTTTTGTGGAGCTTGGTGAGGCAGGTCTCTTGGTGAGTCTGATGGGGATGGTGAGGTTTGTTAGGTTGCTGAGGTGAAGGAGGTGGTTTGATGAGGAGGAGGGGGAAGGTTACTGGTGGATGAGTGGGGTGAGGTGGAAGTGTTGGAGCGGTGAGGTGGAGGGGAGAAGTGGGTTGGATGGCAAGTGGTGGGGTATGAGGTGGAGGTGTTTTTTGATTTTGTCTAAGTCCAATAAGAAAAAAAAAACCAACTCAGCCTGAAAACTTGGGTGAACAACAAAAAAAAAAACAACTCAGCCTGAAAACTTGGGTGAAAAACAAAAAAACAACTTACTGTGAAGTTATTTTTTGCCTATGTAAAAATCAAACCTTACTCATCAAAGCTAGCAAGGGTGCAAGGAAGAATCCATTTCTCATAAAAGAAGATGAGGGGAAAGACGAGACAGGGATGACTTGAGTTGGCTCAGGAATATCATCTTCAAATATTTTGTCCCATTCATCTTTGATGTTGGCCAAAAGATTGTGAAGGATTACACAAGTGATAATCCAGTTGATGAGGAACTTCATGTCTTTGGGGTTTTGAAGCTGTTTTTGCATTTCCATTAAGCTTGCCAATCATCCTTTCAGGACTCCTATGGCATGCTCAATCCAAACTTGTGATTGGGCAAGATGATAGTTGAAATTGGGTTTTCCTTGATTGTTAGATGAAATGTTCCGGTATGCTGGAACCACATGTTTTCCACTAGCATAAGCTGAATTGGCCAGAAGGTATTGATCTTGGTAAAGTATTTCCCTGGTTTTTGGGAAATTCAAATCCAATTGAACATGTATGAATCATGAAAGGAACCTGGAAGGCCAGCATGGAGGGATATGAACTTCTTGTTGTTATCACAAACAGGTTGTAGGGCCACGGAGTATCTAAACAAAAAGATGAAACATATTTGGTCAGTGGTGTGATCAAACGTGTTATCAAAGTCATTGAAAAAGAAATGAATCAGTTGCCTTTTTTTGCAATCAAAATAGTGGTTCCCATCTAGCTTGGGTTTTTGACTCAAGGAGATGGTGGTTCCATCAACAAACTCAATGCAACCAGGAAAGCCTTGGGTCTCCATTAATTGAGATATCTCCTTGCTTTCTTCTTTGGTTGGCCAAGAAAGGACTGAGAAACGGAAAGCTAGGATAGAAATCATGACTCTTTTGGTGTATAAGTCAATGCTTCCATAACTGACTGAGAATAGATTTTCCAATTTATGGATTGCTGCTCCATTTCCATTTGATCCCAATCTACAAAGAGAAACAGCAAGTTTGATGGCTGGATTGCGTTGAGGATTCCAAGAATTTTTCTGGAAGATGTGGTGGTATTCAATCATCTCCAAAAGTTTCATGAATGAAGGCAAAAAAGTTCGGAATAGTTTCCGCAAGCTTAAGTTGGGGATGAGATGAAGCTTTTGCCTTTTCTACATAGGGTTGTGGAGGGTTTTTATTCTTGGAACCATGTATTGCTTTTGCAACCAAGAATTCAAAGCTAACCAAGTTGGTTCCAAATTGGAGTCTGAATCAGATTCTGAATGGGTGTCAAACATTAGCAAAAGTTCAGTCAGCTTTTTTGCATTTTAAACTTGCTGGTGGGAAGTTCGATTGGAAATGTTGAGAAAGATGGTGATTTGATGTGGGTTGATGAGATGAGGATTGGATTTGTGTGAAGATGGACATGTAAAAATTGATCGAGATGTGAAGCAATGGAAATGAGATTTGTGTGATGCAATGGAGATGCAACTGGTATGGATTTGCTGATGTGGATGGATGTTTTAGATGTGATGGATGGTGGATGGATAATAATGCATAAATGGCGGGTTTAATGGCGAATTTGATGTTTGAAATCCACCATTTTCATGAAACCCGCCATTTTGAAATACACCAGTTAGGGGGTATGTGTATTTTAGAAACACACCATTGAAAATGGAGTTTTTGGTCAAAGAAAATGGCGGGTTCCTAATGGTGGGTTCCTAATGGCAGATTTGCTAACTTGGATACACCCTATTAAGTGTTTTTTGGAATTTCTTGAAAGAAAAAACTGTTTTTTTTTTTTTTTACAAAATTTTGAAATGTGGCTGTGGCATTACATTCAAAAATGCAATGAATGTGAAATTCATAAATAACAAATGCAGAATTGATTTTTAAATTAAAATGCTTTCAAGTGGGTGTGCAGCACTGCACAAAATCAGTTGCAACAGATACCTTTGAAGGACAAAAGTCAGCTTTTGAGGTACTCCAACAATGTGCCACAAACCCCACAAATATATCAAGCATATTTAATAAAATCTCCAAGTCTGGAAAATGATTTTAAAAAATTTATAACAAAATAAAAATAGATATAAACTCATATTCAAATATTCAAATAAATTATATAAATCAATACATCAAACTTTGAAAATAAGAATACACATCTTTGAAAGGCCCAAATATCCACTCAAGGTGACATGCATGGAAACTACAGGGAATGAAAATATGTATATAATTTGAAAAAACATGAATATCCAATCAGAAATGTGAAATAACCACAAAATCTGTTATTAAAAATGGATTATATGAATTATTGGATGTTTTTTCAATAAAATAAAAAATACTATTGGAAATGAATCCAATCCTTGACTGATTTATACTTAAACAATATAAAAAACATAAACAACATGCTTGGCTATGCATGGGTGGACTTCTAGCCCAAAAAAACTGCCCATTTGCACTCTATAGCTGTAAGAAGGACCGGTTGGGACCCAAAAGGTACAAATAAAGCCCACTTTTGATAATTTTTAGACATCAGAATCAGTTACATATTCATCAGGAGGATTTTCCATCCAGTTATGAATTAATTACAAGTATATCTGTAAGTGTTATATGGATTTATTCTGATTATTGGTGTGAATCCCGTAAACAATTTAAAAGGTTTGAATCACTTGAACCAACAGAATGGAGAAGAGAGTTTCAACAAAAGAAAAATGATAATGAGAGATTAGGAAATAAAAGGGTAATATCAAACTCTGAGGACAACAGATGATGATATCTTTTAAATCAAAGACTAGGAATGGGAATGACAGGAAGTGGTGGACAGGCTAAGGTAGTTGAGTTGGAATCGGTAAGTAATAATTTTGATAGTTTTGGAATGAAGATGATCTCACAAGTGAAAAAGAAAAGAGAGGAAATCAACAGTGGTGAAATTGTTGATGTTGGAAATGAGGATTGTAGATTGAGTGAGCAGAGAATAGCAATGTTGGAAATCCGGATTGTAGGTTGAGCTTTAAGCAAGTAGGGTGTGAGTTTATTGGTAGAGATCAAGATGATGGATAACTGAGAGTGGAAGAAGATAAGGAAGCGGAGCGGATGAGATGAGAAATAAAGGAATTGAAGAAGATGAGATGAGAAAAATGAGGAATGAAGTGAAAGGGGAGCGGAGCGGATTATTTGTGAGAATTGGAATGAAGTGGAAGCAATCTGAGGAGAGAAGAGTTGACCAAGTAGTCTATGGAAGGATTGTGACAGGCAGGTGACATGATTGAGATTCCGCAGAGGTAAGGTGGGGAGCAAAAGTCAGCTGGGCTTGCAGCAGGAAGTATTGGAGATTTCCTCTCAACATCCCAAACCATTATGAACCAATTTTTGCGATTTTAATTATTCAGAAGCCCCAAAAAGACTTAATACCAACTATTTTGAGTTATTTCAGGTACCCAGAAGAGTGATAGTCATGAATTTATTCATTTTCTCCCTGCTCTGGCTGAATTGCTATTGGAATCAGCCAAACCACCACATCATTCTACATTATGTCCAGATAATAATCCCTTGATTGAATTTTCTGAATAAAACAGGTAAAATTTTTGAAAATTTGATCTCCTGAAGAAGAGGGCCTGACTAAATTCAAACCTTGAAATTCACTAAAATGATGCCTTTTATTTGAAGAAGGTGTCATTTTATTATTTTTTATTTTGCTAAAATAATGCCAAAAGGCTTCATTGGTGTGATTATATCAAATTTATTTTGCCTTAATCAGGCATTCTGGAATGGTTTGCTACGGCAGGAAGGTGTGAAGATCTTTAAAAAAATGGAAATACAAAAAAAGCATTATTTGAGACATTAAAGGTTTTCCATTCTTTTTCAACGTTTACAAGGTGCCTGGGGTGGGAGTACACACTTTTTCAGTGTGTTCCGGGCCCCTGAATGACTGTTAACATTAGTGAAGTCCTTTGGGTCCTAAATTAAAGCTTCAAGAACCCCTGTGGGGTCTGTCTGGGGTCGAAATCTTTAGAGAAATCAATGATGAACATTGACTGAGTTAATTAGACATGCAAAAATACAGTCAATATCAATTTTTTGACATTAATTCAAATCTGACCTAAGATTTGAAAATAGAATTATTAAGTATGAGAATATAAGAAAAATGATAGGAATTTATTTCCTTGAAACAAAATTGAATCTTTCTTGTGGAGCTGAAATAACTTTGTAGCAAATATTAAACAACATTGAAAGAATCTATGTATACATATTTGATTTTGTGAATTGAAATGGTTTGAAATATTTGGGTGAAAAAATCATAAAATACAAAAGCAATTATTAATAATATTTAAAGCATATTTCTTTGAGGAAAAATCAAGATTTATGATGGAATTTGAATGCCTTTGTACCAGACATAAAAAACTGATAAATGCTTCATACATATATTCATACCCCAAGGGTAATTGAAATATTTTTAAATAGTTTCAGGATATGATCAGGCCAAAGGAACTACTGAAATCACCCAATGATGCCAAAAGGGATCATTGGCCTCACTATAGTAATTTTTTTTGCTAAAATGAATCTTTTTGGCATGCCTTCCAGATCCTGGAAGGCAAAAAGTCTTTAAAAGTCTAAAATGGGTGTCTGGGGTGGGATAAAATAAGATTTGATTGCTTTTTGGCCATCAAAAGGCCTGCAAAAATTGATTTAGGCCCTGGGGGCTAAATTAAGGCCTCTAGGCTCCCTGAGGGGTCTGTCTGGGTTAAAATGCTTTTAAAAATTTAAATATGAAAACCAATTGAGTAAATTCAATAGTTAAAAATTCAATAAATATTGAATTTGTGCAAGGAATTTAAATCTGACCTCAGATTTGAAATAAAAAGATCCATCCAATTTAAGAAAAATGAGAAAAAATATAGGAATTATTTTTTTTGAACAATATAGCATGTTTCCAGTGGAATTTAAGTAAATATGTGCCAAAAAATAAAAAAGATGAAAAATTTCAATTGTACTTATTTTATGATGAGATCTTAAAGAATTTGCAACATTCAAAAAAAAAAATATCATCCAGTACACAAATAATTTCAAAAAATATATTCAACATTCTTCTTTGAAGAAATTTCAAGATTTGTAATGGAATTTAAATACCTTTTGAAAGCATAAAAAATAGTAAAAAAATCATAATTAAATCTATTTCAAATTTATAATAGGGTGTATCAGGGTTAGTAAACCCACCATTGGAAACCCGCCATCTTTTTGACCAAAACCACCATTTTTTTGACAAAAGCCACCATTAATAATGGCAGTTTTATGAAATACACATAACCCCTAAATAGTTTATTTCAAAATGGTGTGTTTCATGGAAATGGAAGATTTTGAACATCAAATCCACCATTTATGAATCATCATCCATCCACCATCCATCACACGCAAAAAGCCCATCCACACCTCCACCTCAGAAAATCCATACCAATCCCATCTTCATTGCTTTGCTTCATTGATTCACGTATCCATGACTTGCTTCATTAATTCACAGCTTTATTAATTCACACACATCCAATCATCATCTTATTACCCAACATAAAAAATATCATCACCCCACATCACATCAAAATTTCTCTCACTATGTCCAATCAAACTTCCCCGCAGCAAGTTTAAAACGCAAAAAAGCTGACTGAACTTTTTTTATTATTTGACTGTGATTCAGACTCCAATTTTGGAATCAAGTCTGCTAGCATTGAATTCTCTATTGGAAAAGAAATACATGGTTCCAAGAAGACAGACTCTCCACAATCCTATTTATGAAAGGCAAAAGCTTCATCTCCTCTTACCAGAATTTCTTGAAACCAGCTTCAAAATATTTTTTTTATTTTTCAACCAAGAAGCCTAGGCTGAATTTTTTTTTTTTTTTTGGTGGACTTAGAAATAACGGATCAAAAGCTCCACCTCACATCTAACCACTCACTAAACAACCCACCTCACCCCACTCAATCACCAGTTCAATCCTTCCTCCTCACCCCGCTCACTCACTGGTCCACTCCTTCCTCCTCCTAACCAAACCACTGGTACACCCCTTCCTCCTTCTCACCAAACCACTGGTACACTCTTTCCTCCTACTCACCAACCACCTCCACCTCAAATTCCCCCCTGGTTATCCTGCTTCTGATCCCCATTGATCAATCAATCATTCCAGTAATTCCCCCCTCCTCCTTCTACTCTTTCTCATCAATCAATGGTTTTCTAATCCATTGATTGATTGAATTAGCAAACCTCTATCCATCCTTGATCAATAAATCAATCAAGGGTTCCAAGTTTAGTACCCCTCCTCACCCTCTGGTTCAGAAATTAAATTGCTCATTTGATTTGAAATTGATTGCAAATTGATCAAGAAATCAATTGCGAATTGATTTGCAATCAATCAAGTGATCAATTTGCAATTTATTTATTGATCAATTTTAGATAAATTGAGTGATTTATTTGCAATCAATTTCTTGATCAATTCCCAGTCAATTGAGTGATTTATCCACAATCAATTGCTTGATTGATTCACAATCAATTGCTTGATTGATTCACAATCAATTGCTTGATTGATTCACAATCAATTGCTTGATTGATTCACAATCAATTGCTTGATTGATTCACAATCAATTGCTTGATTGATTCGCAATCAATTGCTTGATTGATTCACAATCAATTGCTTGATTGATTCACAATCAATTGCTTGATTGATTCACAATCAATTTCTTGATTGATTCAAAATCAATTGCTTGATTGATTCACAATCAATTGCTTGATTGATTCACAATTAATTGCTTGATTGATTCACAATCAATTGCTTGATTGATTCACAATCAATTGCTTGATTGATTCACAATCAATTGCTTGATTGATTCACAATCAATTGCTTGATTGATTCACAATCAATTGCTTGATTGATTCACAATCAATTGCTTGATTTATTCACAATCAATTTCTTGATTGATTCACAATCAATTTCTTGATTGATTCACAATCAATTGCTTGATTGATTCGCAATCAATTGCTTGATTGATTCACAATAAATTGCTTCATTGATTCAAAATCAATTGCTTGATTTATTCACAAAAAATTGCTTGATTGAATCAAAAAAAATTTCTTGATTGATTCACAATCATTTGCTTGATTGATTCACAATCATTTGCTTGATTGATTCACAATCATTTGCTTGATTTATTCACAATCAATTGCTTGGTTTATTCATAATAAATTGCTTTATTTATTAACAATGAATTCCTTGATTTATTCAAAATCCATTTCTTGATTGATTCACAACCAATTGATTGATAAATTTGCAAGCAAGAAATTTATAGCATTCCCCTCTGCCTCCTCCTCCTCCTCCTCCTCCTCTTTAAGCCAAGATGCGGATTTTTTTTTGTTTGTAATGATCATTGACTGGTATTTTTTTTCTATGTCTGTTCATCATCTATGTTGATTATAACATCACTGATGATGGTTTTTTTTTCTTTAATAATTTTTTTTGATCCCATTAAATGAAACCCCCCATTTTAATCCTTGTTCTCTCAACCCACTCCCTTTTTCTGCACCACCAATGCTTCTCCCATTGCCTTCAAAAGTTTATAAAACCGTTTGAATCCCTTGCTGATCCTCACCCCAAGGGCAGTAGGTGCCTCCGAGGAAACCAGATGCAAGGAGATAATTTGAAAAAAATCAAGAGAGGTCTCAAGCAGAGGGCTCTTTGGAAAAATAGGGCTCAAATGAGAAATTATGAAATCTCTTTGCAAGTGGCCAAAAAGGTTTTTAAAAAAAAGGTTGTGTGGTCTAGAAAAAAACTGCAAACTTTGAATTTGTACTCTTCTATTACTGCTGAAAGAAAAAGAACACTCAAAAACCCTCATCAAAAATTATTTTTTTGTTTTTATTTTTGAAATTTTTATCACATTAAATATATTCAAAAGCCAAGCAATTGAGTAATCTGATGTATTTAATGAACTATTCTACTGTTACCAATAGATCCAAGCAAGTGTTTGAAGGGTTGATATGTGTTGATGTGGAACTGATTGGAGCTGGTTTTATTGGAATATTCTCCTCCACATTTGATTGAGGACACTCAAAGGTTTCATCAGGATCATCATTTCTAGGCTTCACATCCACAGCCAAGTCCTTTGTTTTATTCTTTAGTTCATTGGTCATTAGGAGATAACCATGAAACTTAGAGGATGGAGGTTGCCAACTTGTGTTTCATTGTTGGATCCAAAGAAAGCATCATATGTTGAAGGAATTTTGAGCCAGTTTACCAGGATCATGTGATCAGCTTTCTTGAGCTGACTTGAGCCTTTGGAAGCTGATGGAGGAGGATTGTTTGATGTAGAGTTCCTTGGGGATTTTTTCTTTGGTGCATTGGAATTTTGAGTGGATGTTCAGGGGGAGGTTTGCTGAGGGGACATTTGGAAAGAGTAATAGGGATTAAGGGATGAAGAAATGATAGCAATAAAAATGGGAGTTAGCAAGTTATGAGAGCAATAAAGTGATGAGATTGATGAATTGATGAGAGAAATAAATTGATGAGAGTGATCAAGTGATGAGAGAAATAAATTGACAAGAGTGGTAAAGTGATGAGAGAAATAAAGTGATTAGAGTGATGAAGTGACAACAGAAATAAAGTTATGAGAGTGATGAAGTGACAAGGGTATGAGAGATGAATAAAAGAGGGTAGCAATGAAGAAATGAGAGCTATAAAGCAATGATAGCAATGAATCATATTTTTCCAATTAGGTTGGAGGTAGAATTTTTCCAATGAGGTTGGAGGTAGAAGGAGGCAATTTTGAAGCCAGGAGTTTATGACGTATACTGATGTGTGGTTGAGGCAGTGAAAGCCTTTAAGTACTTTATCTGAAAAAGCCCATTTATTTTCAGGTAACTTTGACATTCCTGATGTTAAATAAGCAGTTTTTTTATTTTTAATGTCTGCTTTGAAATGGGGGATTTGGATTGAAACCCGCCATCAAAAAATGGTGGATTTGGGTTAAAACCTGCCATTAAAAAATCAGAGGTTTTTTTTACTCTGATACAATATAATTAAAATATTTTGAAATATTTCAAAAAAAGTGTTTTTTCCATTACAAGAATAAATCATCAAATGCACAAAAACTATTTGGGAAAATAAAGATTTAAATTATCAGCAAGATTTCAATACCTTACCACGGAATAAAAGAAAACAAAAAAAAATAATATATATACCTATAATCTCAGGGTGATTAAAATATTTTGAAATGGGCAAATGTTAAATTTGTAACCCAGGGTTGCAAATGGTGTTGAAATTATCGCTACTAGTGCCCTTCCTTTTTTGACTTAAAAATTATATAAAAATTATATAAAAATTATTTTAAAATTATTTTGAAATTTAAATTTTTTTCCAGTATTATGGGCCTCATAGAATTAGTGTGTTAGGATTAGAAAATATCACATATCTCTAATCAGTTGTCCCTCTTATTGTTTGATTTCTTCAAGATTAATTCATGATTAAGTCTGAAAGAATTCTAGTTCAAGTAGTCTGATTTTCTTTTCCTGATCAAACTCATGTAGTTGTAGAAACCTGATTCACTAGTTCTTTTAATGGACTTTTTATCTCCAAGAAACTCCTTTCTTATTGTGATCTTTCTTAGTTATAGTGTCTGTTAAGCAGAAAAATAAGCTTTAATTAAAGCCTCAGTTGTATTGGGTTTGTTGCTCTTATTTTGATAGCTTTTATTACCTGCCTTATGGCCTGTTGTGTCTCTGCCTTGTTGCATACTTTCTGTCACTGATTAAGCAACAGCTCTTTGTTTATTTTTCATTGATTATTCATTATAATTCTTGTTGATAGAACCAAAGGTTTTTCTTGAACAGTTGGCTTGTATCTAGACTACGTAAACCCTTTCTAGTCCAGCCAATTCATCCCCATCCGTTCTGACTCATAAAAAACCTGAGTCCCCCTTTTTGACTCCTGGATCAACTCCTCTTAGCGTAATTGGATTGCCTTCCTCATCCTTTTCCATCTCTCCGCCAGAGCATTGACCTATTATTTTAAAAAATGGAAATTAACTGCCCAACAATGAGCAAGAAAATTTGCTCCAAACTTGTGCATCCCCCCAGGGGGAGGGGGGGTTGCAACCAATTTTAAGTTGCAATTGGGGAATCACAACCTAGAAACGGTTGCAATTGGGGTTTTGAAACCCCCCAGGGGATGGAAAGTTGTGAGCAGGGGTCAAGCATGTTTTCCTGGCCCATTTGGGGTGAAATAGCTTGTATTTTTTTGGCAATTTTACTTGAGGGCTGCTCCATAGACCCTTTCATTGTTTATTTAATTCTTGGTGTTTTTAATTTGGGGCTAGTCAAGTTGAACTTAATTGTATTTTCCCATTTTTTTTCCTTTTTTGGTTTTTTTAATAAATGAAAATATTTATTTGTTTTGTTTTTATTTATTTTTAGGTCATTATTTTTCTCACACATCCAACCCTTTATTTCACAAATTTTCATGTCAGCGCGCAGTTGCCCCCTTTGGTATTTCATGCAAAAATACTTTATTTCACGCAACTTTCAAGAATTCATTTTTTTGAATTCTGACTGTGCAGCCCCTTAGCAGGGTTTTTTGAACCCCTTATAAAAAAATTTGGTAATTTTGGAGCCATTAGAACCCCTTCAAAAATGAAATCAAATAATGAAGAAATTCTGTAAAAACAAATTTTGGAATGGGTTTTGGATCATCATTTTGGGTATTTTAATTGTTTTTTTGGGGTTATTTCAGCTGCCATAAATTTCAACAGACATTCATAGATTCTTGAATTATTTTTTTCTTATTTTTTAGATGTATTTCTTTCACCTTGAAAAATTCCTTCAAAAAACACAAAAAATCAAAAAAAATTCTCTTGGGACATTTGAATCCTTTTATTTTCCTTTTTATTTGATTATTTTGGGTAATTCAAGCTATCAAAAAGTTAAAACAAAATTTAAAAAGCATTAAATTTTTTTTTTCAGATTTTCTGAATGTATTATTTTACCTTAAGAATTCCTTCAAAAAAGAAAAAAATTCAAAAAATTCAATTTTCTCATTTGACTTTTGGATCCTTATGTTTGCCATTTTGACTTATTTTTTTTGGTGTTTCAAGCTTTGAAATTTTAGGAAAACTATGAAAGAGCTCTTTAAAAATTTTTTTAGGATTTTTGGATGTCATTTTTGACCTTTAAAATTCCATCAAAAAACCAAAAAATTGGAAAATTTACTCTTCTTTGAGCCCTTCACATGCATATATTTAATATGACTGAAATTTGTTTCCTGAGGCGACCACCCATCCTGGAGCGCCACAATTATTTTATAAACCACCCCCTTGACCTGTTCCACCCTCCCATCACCCCCCATCACACCATCCCACTACCATACCATACCCCACCACACCACACCATACCACACCATACCATACCGCACCATACCACACCACACCACACAACACCACACCACATAAAAAAAACCACAACACACCACACCTTTTCAAAACAAAACAAAAACCACTGATCAAAACAACTCAAAACTCCAGACACTTTCAAACAAAAACATCTCTTTTTCCAATGGCTCAAGAAAACATCCACCCACTTTTCAGAACTATTGAAATTATCCTAACCTTGACTGAAAACACAGTGTTGGAATTATCCTAACCTTGACTGAATACACACTGATTTTCTTGAACTCCCATCACCACAAGCTTGGCATTTCCCTCAAATGTCACCACCTTTCACATTCTATCTTCTCTCCCTCCTAGCTCAACTCTGTCAAAAATTCTCATCAAAAAACCTCCAACTACTCCTACTCTTCCAACCACAACTAAACCCCTTCACTACTCCAGTCTCACCTTGTCTTTTCCTTTCCCCCCTTTCCATTATTCCTCTTTTTTCTACTCCACTTTACAAAACACTTCCTTTCTTCTCTCTTTATCTTTGTCTTTACTAGTTGTAAACTCTTCAAACCCTCCTCAAGAAATCCTCTCTTCTTCCCAGCCACTCAGGACGACTTCTAAAGATCCACCCTTACCTCAAGCTGTTTGAAGGATCTTCTTCTTACCCAAGTTCTTCTCATATTTGGTGAGAAAGATTAAACTAGAATTGGCCTTAAAATCTCTTCTTCAGCCCTTCTTTTCATTCTAGCTCATTGTTGTTATATGCTCTGCATCTTAGTAAATCTCATTGGTCAGCTTGGTCACAACCCTCAAACTACCCAAGGCTTATCTATACTCTTAACTTCTCTTCTTCTGTCTTATCATCTCTATTGTGAACATCTTGGTGTGTTTATTCTCAATACCTATTGTTTTTAACTTCCTTTTAAAACTGGTGTTGTAGTCTGGTTTTAGATTCTCCAATTATTTCCATTAATCTAGGTTTTCTTTTCATCACAATTAACAGTCAAATCAATAAAATCCTCAAAAATGTAACCAGATTCTAGGCTCAGATGGACTCTATCAACCAGAAAATACTCAAGACTTCCTTAGAGGCAATACCTTTACTAACAAAGGATAACTTCACCATCTGGCGCACTTGAATGGACTTGCTGTTCAACCTAGGTAAGATCAAAGAGATTATGCTGCTTAACAAGGAGCTTCCTCCAGAGGAAAAATCAATTCCCACATCAATTATAATTTCAAAGATGTCTCCTGCCCTCCACTCCAACATCATTAACTCCAAAAATGAGGAGAATTCTCAAGCCATCTGGAAGTCTCTTCTCAAGTACTTCATCTTGTCTCAACCTGCCAATTGAGCAAGGGTCTACAAGAGCTTCACCTCCATCACCTTTGAAAAATCCAAAATCCAACTTTTCATCACTGAAATTAAATCTGGAATCACTCTTATCCAAGAAATAGGCATGCAAATGCCTACCAATATCCTTGCTTACACGATCCTGAACAAGCTGCCTTGAACTTTGGCCCTGAAGAGTATCAAAAAATTGATTACTCACTCAGCTGTAGAGTTTGAAATAACCCCCAATGCTTTCCTTGATCATCTGCGCATTCATCTCAATGACAAGAAGATGTCCTCTCAATCTGCCACCAGTAGCTCATTGCTCTCTTTATTCACTGATGCCTTGGGAAAATGCAAGCCTTGCAAGCACAATATGTTGGAAAATCATCATAAAAAATGCTGGATCTCATATCCCCACCTCCTCCCTTGACCTAAAAAAACTGAAAATAATGATTCTGTTAGCCTCATGTCTAGTACCTTGGACTCTCCATCCCTCCTCTTTGTGATTGAATCTGGATCATCTCATCTCATGCTCTCTGAAAAGAGTCTATTTGAATTATTAGACAAAAAAACATTAGGATTCATCAATACAATCTTCAGATCCAGTACTCACAGGATATTTGGAAAAGGAAGGGTAAAACTGGGAACGGGCTCAGAGTTGATTACACTTGATGAAGTCCTCTATGTTCCAAAACTCTTGAGCAACCTTCTGTCTCTACATTTTCTTCTGCTGGATAAGATCCATGTTCCCTTTTATTCTGAATGTTTCATCCTCATGCGCAATTCCACTCCTCTTTGCCAAGGATTCTACCATAACCACATTCCTCATCTCAATCTAGAGTTGTCCATGCCCTGCAACTCTCAGCTTTCATCAGCTGAATTTTTCCACAAAGCTCTTGGTCATGTGAGCTACCATAGGATCCAACAACAAATGAACCTACCCGTCAAAAATAACCAGGATTGTGAATCTTGTGCGCTGTCAATAATCAATCATGCCTCATTCAAAGATCAACATGCTTGAGAGTCAAGATCATTTGAGGAACTACACATGGACACTGTGGGACCCCTTCCCACCACCTCAGCTGGCCACAAGTATTTTTTTACAGTTTTTGAATCACACTCCCAATACTGTGCGGCCCTCCCAATGAAAAAAGGAAGAAATTTCTTCTCAACTGATCAATTTTATTGAATTAGAGGCCAAAAAATTTGGCTACTACCCTAGATCCTTCACTTGGATTGGGGTACTGAGTTTTTCAACAAGACAATAGCTGACTTCTGTTTCTCCAGGCACATAAATCAAACAGTCTCTGACCCTTAAACTCCTCAGCAGAATGGGTTGGCTGAGGGCCACAACAAAACCATTCTCAAATCCTTGTAGACCATCATCCATGACCCGGGCTTCTCTTCTCTCCTCTGGCATGAACTGATTCCCGCTTCTACTCCCACACTGAATCAAATACCCTCCTTCAATTTCCGCAAATCTCCCTACAAACAATTCAAGAGTCACTCCCTTCCATTATCTTACTTCAAACCAATTGTAAACCCATTGAAATACTTGGTTCAGCCAAAAACAACTAATTCAAAGCTAGAACTTCCCAGATTGAATGGGCGTCTACTTGGTTATAACCCTGAACTTTGCTCCTATTGCGTGTAGGCCACTAGATAAATCATTGACACTAAGAATGTCTCCTTCCTAGAATAATATTATTCTTTGAATCCGGTAGAAAATCAGTTTGATGGCTTTGTACAACAGCCCATTAGGCCTTCAGTCCCCCCCTCCCCTTCCAATACAATTGACAATCAGGATCTTGAAAAGAACTCTGAACTAGAATTCAATCATCTTTCAAAATCCAATGAAGAAAAAACTGAGCCCCCAAATGCTCCTGAAAACCTTCCCCTCTCCACCAGCACGGTCCTTAAAGAAAGGACTCTCAATATCAAACCTGAAAAATACTGTTATCACTCTGAACTCAACCTAGACGCCAAAGAGGTCCGCCAGGCCAAACTCACCAAACTAGACAATATAGAAAACCACAACGTCTGGGAGGACTATCATGAAAATCCTGAAAGATATTTGAGCACCACCTGGGCAGTTTGTGACAAACCAGCCACAAAATCAACTGCGGAAAAAACCAATGCTCAACTTTTCATCCAGGGGTTCCTACAGACTCATGGTGTTGATTTTGAAGAAAACTTTTCTCCCACAGTCAAATTCACCTGCCTACTTGTACTTCTTGTCATTGCCCTTGAAAGGGAGTTAAAAATTAGTCAATTTGATGTGAAAAGTGCCTTTTTATACGCACTCCTTCAAGAAGACATCCACATCAAGAATCTGCCTGAATTTCACCAATCCTCTAGCTTTTTCAAGTTAAAAAAATTGTTATATGGCCTACTTCAAGCCCCCTTAAACTGGCATGAAACTCTTACCAAATGACTAAAAAGCATTTTTTACCACCAGTCTGAATCAGACGCCTGCGTCTTTCTCAACGCTGAAAAATTGTCCTTCCTCTTCTTCCATGTAGAAAATCTAGTGCTTGCAGGCAACGTGGAAGCCTTCCAGGAGAATTTTCTATCTTGCTTTCCCCACTTTTCTGCCTATCTGCTGGACACGTTGTTAGGCATGGACATTGTCTCAAATCAGTTCTCCTGCTGCTTTAATCAGAAAAATTTAATCAAGAAGGGTTAGGATCTTCTTTGATTTGATCACTTCTCTCCTGTCCTCAACCCTTTGACCCCAAACGTTCAACTCAAACCTGCCAGTGATGACAATGCAAAACAGTTCTCCAAACTTGGCTTCAACTACCATACCTTCAATGGGACGTTGAACTACCTGGCCTGTTCAACCTATCCAGATCTGGCCATGGCTGTGTCAACCTTGTCCCGGTTCAATCATTTGCCTGGCCTAAGTCACTGGAAGGAGGTCATTCACTGCTGGAAATATCTCAAGGGCACCCCTCATTTATCTCTCACCCTAGCTCCTAAACTTGAGGCGCCTGAAAAAATTGAATTATTTACCAATGCCACATGGGGCAGCAACCTGCATGATCAAAACTATCAGAGTGGATCCATCTGCCTATGGAAAGGATGCCTGATTATGTGGAACAGAAAAAAACAAAAAATCATCTCCATTTGCTCCACTGAATCCAAAATGAATGACTTAACTGATTCCATACAAGAGAATCATTGGCTAAATCATCTAATCAACAAACTGCGCCACTCAGCTCCCTCTCCTCCCATATTTTTGGTTGAAAACAAAGAGGTAATTGACAAATTCAAACGGTTTGGATCCAATTCCAAGACCAAACATCTTGATATAAAAATGAAATTTTCTTGCCAACATTACAAAAACAAAACCATTGTCTTCAAATTGATCAACTTGTCTGATATTCTAGACAATCCTCTGTCCAAGTCCTGCTGCTATAGATCCTTGTCCAATCTTCTAACCGCCTGCTTCCCAGACAGCTGAAAGTCATCATTTCTCTTTCATCACCAAATATCCAGGCGGGTTGGAATTATCCTAACCTTGACTAAGCACACAGTGTTGGAATTATCCTAACGTTGACTCAAAACACACTGATTTTCTTGCACTCCCATCACCACAAGGTTGGCATGTCACTCAAATGTCACCACCTTTCCCGTTCTATATTCTCTCCCTGCTAGCCCAAATCTGTCAAAAATTCTCATCAAAAAACCTCCAACTACTCCTACTCTTCCAACCCCGACTATACCCCTTCACTACTCCAGTCTCATCTTTTCCTTTCCTTTCCTGCCTTCCCATTATTCTTTCTTTTTTATTTATTCACCACTTTACACACCACCTCCTTTCTTCTCTCTTTATCTTTTTTTTACTATTTGTAAACTCTTCAAACCCTCCTCAAGAACTCCTCTCTGCTTCTCAGCCACTCAGGCCGCCTTCTAAAGATCCACCAGTACCTCAAGCTGTTTCAAGGATCTTCTTCTAACCCACGTTCTTCTCATATTTGGTGAGAGAGATCAAACCAGAATCAGCCTTAAGATATCTTCTTCAGCCCTTCTTTTTATACTAGCTCATTGTTTTTATATGCTCTGCATCTTAGTAAATCTCATTGGTCAGCTTGGTTGCAACCCTCAAACTACCTAAGTATTATCTAGACTTTAAACTTCTCTTCTTCTGTCTTGTCATCTCTCTTGTGAAAAGATTGGTGTGTTTATTCTCAATAACTGTTGTTTTTAACTTCCTTCTAACACTGGTGTTCTATTCTGGTTTTAGATTCTCCAATTATTTCCAGTAATCTAGGTTTTCTTTTCATCAAGAATTTTTTCAACCTTTTCACCAGGCCCATGCTCCATTATATCATCTAATCAAACTATTTATTCAAATAATCTTTCTCTTTATCCATCTACTCAAAATCTTGATTCCACTCCTCTGGCCCCTCCTCCTGAGCTATCATATAATCAAATGGAGGAGCTGGTTGAGGCTATCCAATCACGGGAAAACTCACATGGATATGCCATATCTACCAGAGTATCAAATTGCAATAATCAGGCCTACACTTACCAATGTGATAAATATGGGGAATATAAACCCATAAAATATACCTCCAAATTTAAAAAATCAAGAAAAACCAATTGTCCTTTCAGGCTGTCAGGCAATTTTTCAAAATCATTGGGTGTTTGGGTGGTGAAGGTTATATGTCCAGAGCACAACCATCCACCTTCCATTGATCCTTCCAATCATCCTATCCACAGAATAATACAAGGGGAGCAAAAGGAGTTTGTTGAAAATTTATCCAAAGCAGACGTTCCCGTTTAAAAATTCTTAACTCTCTTATACAAAACTCATCATCACCTATCCTTACAAATTTCCCTACAATTTAAAACAAAAGATTACAAATAAAAAAATGCCCTTGATGGCAAAACTCCTGTGGAAGAACTCATACTTGAACTCAGGAATTCTTCTTTTTACTAAAAAATGAATAATTGGATGGTCAAATCAATTCATTATTTATTTCACACCCTGGTTCCATGAAAATTCTCAAACTTTTCCCTACTCTCATTATGATGGACTGTAAATATAAAAATAAAAAATTTGGAATGCCCCTTATTCATATTTTTTGGATAAACAATTCTGCTAGAAGCTTCTCAGTTGCATTATTTTTCTTATCTCAAGGAAAAAAACAGAACTATGATTGGGCCCTGATTCAAATTCAGGAAATATTTGAAGATAAAGAAACTAGTGTGATTGTGACATAAAAGGAACAAGCACTTATTAGCTCAATTGAATCAGTTTTCCCTTGCTCTCATCATCTTCTCTGTGTCTGGAATATTTTTGGGAATATTAAAACTCATTTCAGGAAGCAATTTAAATCTGAATATGAATGGAAGCAATTCTAGAAACAATGGAATAATTTGGCCTATTCAAAATCTGAATCAATCTATCAGAAAACTTCAAAAAACTTTCTCTGGTCTGGAATCCTTCCACTTCTGCCCACCTTCTTGAAAACTGAATTCCTCTAAAAAGAAAATTTTTCTCCTATTTGGAAAACAAATACTTTCACTTTGGAAACACAAGCACATCAAGAATAGAAGGTTCTCACTCCTACATTAAAAGATTCATCAATTCTTCTATTGGATCTTTCTATAATTTAGCTCAAAAAATTCACAGTTCCATCACCATCCAAAACCATGAGAGAGCCATTGAAGCCTCTTGTCAGCCTCCTGAATGCCAAGACCCTTGCTATCCTTTGGCTACCAGAGGTGATAGAGTAAATAATAAATATATTATTTAATAAATGCAGCAGAAATCCGTAAAATATGTGGATTAAGCTTATTGCAAGGCTAAGTGGTTTGGTTATTGTTTATTGTTTTAAATCAATATGAATAAATTGATAATTAAATGTTTTTATAGAGGGGCCACAATTATATTGGGGATCTTTAACACCTCTCTTTAGGGATTTCAGTATGAAAACATGTAGTCCTGGTTACTTTGGGTTCTTTAGTTTAAACAATATTTTACCCAAAGATAATATGTATATAAAATACACAGTGGAGTGGTAGGGCCTTGTAGCCAAGCTACCACAACAGAGAAAGGATAATAAGACTTACTGGTATATTATTAAATCCTTTGGGTATCTTTTTGAGACGTGTACTGATGGGTTAAACCTGTATACTGGGGTTATAAGATTGGTCAGCAGTTTTAATTGATAAAAAGATGTGGAGGACGGATATTACTGATCAGAAATTGCCATAAATCACTTAACTATCTCTTATAAGTACTTGATTACCTTGGCACGGTGTCTGGATATGAATATAACTGGGTCTCTGCCCATCAATATCCTCAAAAGAGCTCTTTATTTATAGCTTTTGGAGTCCCAATATTGTCCTTCTGAGGGTTATAGGTGCTCAAAGGGACGGACACTAAGGCTAGCAGGGTAACCAAGGGTAGCCTGTCATGTGTTCTTGGTGCTATAGCACGGGTAGCATCTAATTCCTCAGGGTATGGGAATTATTCCACTTTATAATAGACATTAGGACGTGTGAATAACACTAATCTGTCCTATTTATGTATTATTTAATTAATTATCCTTAGTAAATGTTCCCAGTAATTTAATAATTATATAAGTAGACATTTCTACGGACATCTTGATGTCAGGTAAGTTCTCATTATGTATTATATAAATGGAGTAAAAGTCATAATATTGATTTTAATCTTTATTTTCGAGTTCCAGTTGATTTACTAAGATAATTACTTAAAAAGATAAGTCATGAGAATTCATGTAATATTTTTACATCATTAGTTTCCTTAGTATTTCACAAAAATATTTATGTCTAGAAATTCTCATATAAGTATATTAAATTATTTTAATATACTTTTAGAAGTTTTCATTGTCTTATTTTCGACATTCTTGGTACTTTGCATTATATTAAATAAAAAATACGTATAAGGATTATTTATGTATTTTCATATAATATTATGTATTTTTAAACAGTCTACTATCCACGGGATTATTTATTACATATGTAGAAAGTTCCCGTGTAGGTTGTAGCATGTTTACGGGGTACCTGAGCCTCTCAGGCTGCCTGTTACTCTGTCAACCCGTAGTCATGCAGCTGCGTACTTGTCAGAGGCCCGGGGCTGCGTACACGACCTTGACGGAGTGACAAGGCTGTATCTCAGCCGCGCGCGGGTGCATTGGCTGCCTTGGCTGTGGGCGCGAATTGTGACAAAACACATTTCCGCCCGTAACTCCTAAAATATACACAACACCTCAATTCTGACTGAATTTTAGGGGTGAAACCTATACGTGACAATGTGTGGGAAATATTTAATTGGCCAAAAAGCTCAATAATGGAGCCGTATTATTTTGGTTTTTCTTTCCTTAATTATTTAAAAATATAAGGAGTTGGATTTCAAGGGTGGGGTCAGTGAATGACCCTACCTAATTTTGGGTGGAGAATCCATTTCTGTAATAATATTAATGGTTTTCCTACTCCTTCTTAGTTTAATTGTATTATTATTATTTTTATAATATTTTTGTTACTTTTGCAGCTTGCTCTCCAATAGTAGCAAGCTGACACCTCTCAACAACAATTCAAGCATCTCATTGGTTTGCCTCACTGTGTGGATCATCTTTCTGGAAATATCAGCCACTTTGACCTCAAAATCATTCATTCATCTCATCAAGTTCCTGACTCTTCCACCAATTGCAACAGCTGTGATTACTCTTCTTACATGGGTATATCATGTGTTCACAAAGTCAAATTGGCCATCAGAAAGGGTGAACTCTTTGAACTTGATGGTTTTCATCCTCAATGGAATGTCAAGGCTCCCATATGAGTAAGTTTTTCCCCTTTTTTTGGGGGGGGGGATTCAAGCTCAAATGAATAATGTCCTGATTTATTTTTATTTTACTTTCTCCTGTTAACTGTGAACCCTGAATCAACTGAAGATTCAGAAAAACTTGAAGTTCCAACCAAATACAGTAATAAAAACCTATAATTCACTGAACTTTTTGAAGAATTCAGCAAGTTTCCACTTGGAGAACAGCTATATTATCTGAATGAAAGCATGAAGCTGTACAGTGGAAGATATCAACTTACCCTTATTGAAGAGCCAAATTCCACTCAAAGATAACAAGTTAGAGGAAGAACCAAAGCAGAAGCCAATAAGTTCAAGAAGATCTCTCAGTTTTCAAGAAAAAGAGATCCATCTGGATTTGAATATTAAGAAGAATTCAGGAGGAGAGGACGTCCGAAGAAGAAATTCATAGCAAATTTGAAGGTTGGTTACCAATTTTTTGGACAAAAAAATATATCAACATTCATAATTATTTTTTTTCTTAGGTTTTTAGGTTTCAAGAAGGTGCAAGGCTTTCCAAAAGAAGGGGAAGTGAAGCAAGAAGGATGATTCAGAGGAAGATTTGATTTTATAAATATACTTATTTTTTCTGCAATGGGTTGTTTTTTTTGGTGAGTCCTTCTCATTTTTTTAAGATAGAGTGAATTTCTGACTGAAGAGGAATATTCAGAAGGAAAGAGGTGCCCAATTGGGATGAAGGGGAAGATTCATAAGATAAAGAGCTGCCAGATATTGATTTCATTAAGATGGTGAGCTTTCATTTTCTATCATTTTTGGCTAATTGGGTGGATATTGTTTTATTAATTTTTTCATTCAAACCTTTATCAGAGGTCTGTAACCATTTTGAATAAGCAAGTTTCTTCTCCTGAATACAATCCTGGGAAAAGAATCAAGATAATAAAGGTATCCAATGAATATTGTGATGCTTCTTACCATCCCCCAGGGCGGAAGGTATTAGCAGCCCCAACAATCAGTGAGAAATTGAGTACATTTGGTATTTTCTCACTTTTTAATTTTTTCTGATTTCTTTTGGGTTTTTCCTCTAGGCTTCCTGCACATTATTTTATTCTTCTTCTGGAATATTTTACCAATTATCAATTGAAGAAGTGAGTACTATCTTTAGTCAATATTTTCTGTTATCAAAAATTCTAATTTTTGATTTTGGTTTCAATACAAATATTCCATTTCCCCAGAAACAGCCATTCCACATATCTCCCATGTTCAAGATGTAATAGGGGATGGGAACTGTGGCTTTAGAGCAGCAGCTATTTTCTTGGGGAGGATCTCAGAAGACTGGATTGAAGTCAGGAAGTAAATGGGGAAAGGGCTTGATTCAAACCCAATATTCAAGGCCACAAGATTATTACTTGATACCTGGGGTGAAACTTTCCAAGAAGAAAGAACAAAACTGAACCACCTTTATGGCCCAGATCCCATAAATATGTGGATGAAATTTCCATGCCATGGTTTCCTTCTGGCTGAAACATATAAGTGTCCATTGGTTCTGGTTTCTTCTTTAATTCCTTGCACTTATCTTCATCTGAATTCCCCTCCCACTCCAAATTCAAAAAATTCTCCTATTTGCTTCATTCTTTTAGAAGAATCCAAACATATAGTCTCGTTCAACTTCAAGTCTGATCATTGGCCAGCTCCCAGGTTAGACCCAATTTGGATAAGCTTTGTGACAAAGGATTCAAAATCTTGGAAAACCATTGTTCAGATAAATTTTGATCTTGGTAATGAGTTTTTGTTCCCTCCACAACAATCAAGTAGAAAAATAAAACCAATCATAGTTGAACAAATTTTGCTATTTGTATCCATATTTGTTCTTTATTTTTAATTTTTTGAATGAAGCTAGTAAGGTGTATGCTAGAATTCAGATGATCATCAGAAAGTACTAATGAACTGTTTTTTTAACATTAAAAATTCTGAAAACTTGAATCACCCAAAAAAAGACAACTATATAGGCCAACAAAAGGATTCAAAAATCCAATGAGAAAAGTGAATTTTTGGAATTTTTTGGTTTTTTGATGGAATTTTTAATGGTCAAAAATGAAATCCAAAAATTCTGGAAAATTTTTTAGAAATCTCTTGAATAGATTTTTTACAATTATCAAAGCTTTAAACACCAAAAAAAAAAAACTCAAAATGGCAAAAATAAGGATCCAAAAGTCAAACAAGAAAATTGTATTTTTTGATTTCTTTGCTTTTTTGAACAAATTTTTTAAGGTAAAATAATACATGCAAAAAATGGGTAATGTTAAATTCACGGCTACAGAGACGTGTAGACAGCTCAATGGGCTGTGTGGCACCCTACACAACTTAAATGCGCCATGTGGCATGCTACACGTCCCATTTGAGCTGTATGGGACACTAAACAACTAAAATCAAGTCTTTTAGCCTCTAATAAATCATAAATAATGTATAATAAATATAAATTATAAATTATAAATCATAAATTATAAATTATATACAATAAATTATATTTAATAAATAATAAACAATAAATAATACAAAAGAAATAATACATAAAAAATAATGAATAATGAATAATGAATAATGAATAATAAATAATAAATAATAAATAATAAATAATAAATAATAAATAATAAATAATAAATAATAAATAATAAATAATAAATAATAAAGAATAAAGAATAAAGAATAAATAATGAAAAATAAAAAATAAAAATAAATAAATAAATAATAAAAAATAAATAATAAATAATAAAAAATAAAAAATAAATAATAAAAAATAAAAAATAAATAATAAATAATAAATAAAAAATAATAAATAAAAAATAAAAAATAATAAATAATAAATAATAAATAATAAATAATGAATAATGAATAATGAATAATAAATAATAAATAATAAATAATAAATAATAAATAATAAATAATAAATAATAAATAATAAATAATAAATAATAAATAATAAATAATAAATAATAAATAATAAATAATAAATAATAAATAATAAATAATAAATAATAAATAATAAATGATAAATGATAAATAATAAATAATAAATCATAAATAATAAATAATAAATAATAAATAATAAATAATAAATAATAAATAATAAATAATAAATAAGAAGTAATAAATAATAAATAATAAATAATAAATAATAAATAATAAATAATAAATAATAAATAATAAATAATAAATAATAAATAATAAATAATAAATAATAAATAATAAATAATAAATAATAAATAATAAATAATAAATAATAAATAATAAATAATAAATAATAAATAATAAATAATAAATAATAAATAATAAATAATAAATAATAAATAATAAATAATAAATAATAAATAATAAATAATAAATAATAAATAATAAATAATAAATAATAAATAATAAATAATAAATAATAAATAATAAATAATAAATAATAAATAATAAATAATAAATAATAAATAATAAATAATAAATAATAAATAATAAATAATAAATAATAAATAATAAATAATAAATAATAAATAATAAATAATAAATAATAAATAATAAATAATAAATAATAAATAATAAATAATAAATAATAAATAATAAATAATAAATAATAAATAATAAATAAAAAATAAAAAATAAAAAATAATAATTAATAATTAATAATTAATAATTAATAATTAATAATTAATAATTAATAATTAATAATTAATAATTAATAATTAATAATTAATAATTAATAATTAATAATTAATAATTAATAATTAATAATTAATAATTAATAATTAATAATTAATAATTAATAATTAATAATTAATAATTAATAATTAATAAATAATAAATAATAAATAATAAATAATAAATAATAAATAATAAATAATAAATAATAAATAATAAATAATAACTAATAAATAATAAATAATAAATAATAAATAATAAATAATAAATAATAAATAATAAATAATAAATAATAAATAATAAATAATAAATAATAAATAATAAATAATAAATAATAAATAATAAATAATAAATAATAAATAATAAATAATAAATAATAAATAATAAATCATAAATCATAAATCATAAATCATAAATAATAAATCATAAATAATAAATCATAAATAATAAATAATAAATAATAAATAATTAATAATAAATAATAAATAAAAAATAATAAATAATAAATAATAAATAATAAATAATAAATAATAAATAATAAATAATAAATAATAAATAATAAATAATAAATAATAAATAATAAATAATAAATAATAAATAATAAATAATAAATAATAAATAATAAATAATAAATAATAAATAATAAATAATAAATAATAAATAATAAATAATAAATAATAAATAATAAATAATAAATAATAAATAATAATAAATAATAAATAATAAATAATAAATAATAAATAATAAATAATAAATAATAAATAATAAATAATAAATAATAAATAATAAATAATAAATAATAAATAATAAATAATAAATAATAAATAATAAATAATAAATAATAAATAATAAATAATAAATAATAAATAATAAATAATAAATAATAAATAATAAATAATAAATAATAAATAATAAATAATAAATAATAAATAATAAATAATAAATAATAAATAATAAATAATAAATAATAAATAATAAATAATAAATAATAAATAATAAATAATAAATAATAAATAATAAATAATAAATAATAAATAATAAATAATAAATAATAAATAATAAATAATAAATAATAAATAATAAATAATAAATAATAAATAATAAATAATAAATAATAAATAATAAATAATAAATAATAAATAATAAATAATAAATAATAAATAATAAATAATAAATAATAAATAATAAATAATAAATAATAAATAATAAATAATAAATAATAAATAATAAATAATAAATAATAAATAATAAATAATAAATAATAAATAATAAATAATAAATAATAAATAATAAATAATAAATAATAAATAATAAATAATAAATAATAAATAATAAATAATAAATAATAAATAATAAATAATAAATAATAAATAATAAATAATAAATAATAAATAATAAATAATAAATAATAAATAATAAATAATAAATAATAAATAATAAATAATAAATAATAAATAATAAATAATAAATAATAAATAATAAATAATAAATAATAAATAATAAATAATAAATAATAAATAATAAATAATAAATAATAAATAATAAATAATAAATAATAAATAATAAATAATAAATAATAAATAATAAATAATAAATAATAAATAATAAATAATAAATAATAAATAATAAATAATAAATAATAAATAATAAATAATAAATAATAAATAATAAATAATAAATAATAAATAATAAATAATAAATAATAAATAATAAATAATAAATAATAAATAATAAATAATAAATAATAAATAATAAATAATAAATAATAAATAATAAATAATAAATAATAAATAATAAATAATAAATAATAAATAATAAATAATAAATAATAAATAATAAATAATAAATAATAAATAATAAATAATAAATAATAAATAATAAATAATAAATAATAAATAATAAATAATAAATAATAAATAATAAATAATAAATAATAAATAATAAATAATAAATAATAAATAATAAATAATAAATAATAAATAATAAATAATAAATAATAAATAATAAATAATAAATAATAAATAATAAATAATAAATAATAAATAATAAATAATAAATAATAAATAATAAATAATAAATAATAAATAATAAATAATAAATAATAAATAATAAATAATAAATAATAAATAATAAATAATAAATAATAAATAATAAATAATAAATAATAAATAATAAATAATAAATAATAAATAATAAATAATAAATAATAAATAATAAATAATAAATAATAAATAATAAATAATAAATAATAAATAATAAATAATAAATAATAAATAATAAATAATAAATAATAAATAATAAATAATAAATAATAAATAATAAATAATAAATAATAAATAATAAATAATAAATAATAAATAATAAATAATAAATAATAAATAATAAATAATAAATAATAAATAATAAATAATAAATAATAAATAATAAATAATAAATAATAAATAATAAATAATAAATAATAAATAATAAATAATAAATAATAAATAATAAATAATAAATAATAAATAATAAATAATAAATAATAAATAATAAATAACAAATAATAAATAATAAATAATAAATAATAAATAATAAATAATAAATAATAAATAATAAATAATAACTAATAAATAATAAATAATAAATAATAAATAATAAATAATAAATAATAAACAATAAACAATGAATGATAAATAATAAACAATAAATAGTAAATAATAGATAATGAATAATGAATAATCAATCATGAATAATAAATAATAACTAATAAACAATAAAAAATAAAAAATAAAAAATAAAAAATAAAAAATAAAAAATAAACAATAAATAGTAAATAATAATATATAATAAACAATAAAAAAAACAATAAACAATGAACAATATACAATATACAATAAACAATAAACAATAAACAATAACCAATAACCAATAGACAATAAACAATAAACAATAAACAATAAACAATAAACAATCAACAATAAACAATAAACAATAAAAAATAAAAAATAAACAATAAATGATAAATAATAAATAGTAAATAATAGATAATGAATAATCAATAATCAATCATGAATAATAAATAATAACTAATAAACAATAAAAAATAAATAATAAATAATAAATAGTAAATAATAATATATAATAAACAATAAACAATAAACAATAAACAATAAACAATAAACAATAAACAATAAACAATAAACAATAAACAATAAACAATAAACAATAAACAATAAACAATAAACAATAAACAATAAACAATAAACAATAAAAAATAAACAATAAACAATAAACAATAAACAATAAACAATAAACAATAAACAATAAACAATAAACAATAAACAATAAACAATAAACAATAAACAATAAACAATAAACAATAAACAATAAACAATAAACAATAAACAATAAACAATAAACAATAAACAATAAACAATAAACAATAAACAATAAACAATAAACAATAAACAATAAACAATAAACAATAAATAATAAACAATAAACAATAAACAATAAACAATAAACAATAAACAATAAACAATAAACAATAAACAATAAACAATAAACAATAAACAATAAACAATAAACAATAAACAATAAACAATAAACAATAAACAATAAACAATAAACAATAAACAATAAACAATAAACAATAAACAATAAACAATAAACAATAAACAATAAACAATAAACAATAAACAATAAACAATAAACAATAAACAATAAACAATAAACAATAAACAATAAACAATAAACAATAAACAATAAACAATAAACAATAAACAATAAACAATATAAAATATACAATAAACAATATAAAATATAAAATAAAAAATAAACAATAAACAATAAATAATAATAAATTATAAATTATAAATTATAAATTATAAATTATATGAAGTAGTTTACGGGCCCCCATGCGTTGAGGGGCCCTACACAACTCCCACACGGCTGGAGCTGTGAATTTAACATCACCCCCAAAAAATATGAACAAAAAATTAATGCTTTTTAAATTATTTTTTAAGTTTCTTATACCTTGAATTAACCAACAAAATTAAATCAAAAGGAAAATAAAAGGATTCAAATGTCCATAGAGAAATTTGATTTTTTTTTATTTTTTGGATTTTTTGAAGGAATTTTTTATGGTGAAAGGATAAATCCAAAAAATGTGAAATAATAAACAAGACTCTCTGAATGTTTCGAAAAATTTATGGCAGCTAAAATAACCAAAAAAAAAAAAAAAAAAAAAAAAAAAAAAAAAAAAAAAAAAAAAAAAAAAAAAAAAAAAAAAATCAAATTGCGAAAATGATGATCCAAAAAACCATGCAAAAATTTGTTTTTACAGAATTTTTTGATTACATTTTTCAAAGGGGTTCTAATGGCTCCAAAATTAACAAAGATTGTGGTAAGGGGTTCAACAATCCTTGCTAGGATGCTACGCAGTCAGAATTCAAAAAAATGAATTCTTGAAAGTTGCTTGAAATAAAGTATTATTGTGTGAAATACCTGTTATAATTATGGGCAGCACTTAGCTTAGGTAAATGAGCAGTAATTAAAACAAAAGACATACTGGACACCTTGTTTCAATAATTTCTTGATGGGATCTCACAAATGGGGCAACACCTTGGATGATATTGTTGATGAATTTGATTGGATGATGAATGGATGATGGAAAACAGCAGGGAAAAGTGCTACTTAAGTACAAAAGATTGGCCTCTTGTGAGCCCATGATACAACAAGCCAAAAGGCAAATTTTCCGCTCCAGAATAGCTCTACAGGATCTACAGGCCTTGTTACTTTGTTTTGGCTACATCAGCCCACATGGCATCAGTCCCTGTACCCTTACAACCAGCCTATTATGGTTGTTTCTGGTGTTTCCACCTGAATGGGGCTGAACCAACCCCTGTGCTGTTCAATCCCTGGCTGGTTGTCCATGAAAACCAGCCCTGTTACTTATCTTAGCACTTGTACAGCCCTGGCCCCCCATATGGGGCAGGTGGGATCCAGGACTCACCTGAGTCCGACCAAAATCTCACCTGGGGGGGTGTAACCGGCCAACATGCCCCCCCTCTATCTCTCAAATCCCTGGAGGGGGCGGTCAGATCCCCCTACCAGGGGCCCTGGGGGTCAATACCCCCAGGGCTTTGCTACGGTAGGTAGGCTGGGGGGTGGTCAGGTCCCTTCCAGCCCATTGCTCCTCCACCTGGGTAAAGGGGGGGGGGGGGGGGGGGGGGGAGAGCGCCCCTTTGATGGTGGGGGGGTGTTCAATTCCCCCCCACCTCTGGTCGCCTTGATGAGACCGGCCTGGCCACCTCTTTTGGTGGGGGGTGATCAAGTCCCCCCCACCATGACCGGTTGCTGGCTGGTTACAACCAGCCAGCCCTCCCCCTCCCCCTTGCATTGGCAAGCAAGGGGAGGGGGATGAGCCTGGACCACCAGCCCTGCGGCAGCTGCAACAACGGCCCCGCGCGGGCTGTTGGGCCCCATAGATGGGCCAAAGGCAAAAACTGCGGCCCCAAGCGGCTGGCCGTAACATGGGCAGCGGCCGCAACACGGGCTGTGGCCCCAAGCAGCCAGCCGCGACACGGGCCACAATGTGGGCAGCAGTCCCAACCGGGCTGCAACACTGGTGGCAGCCCCAATGGGCCTCCCCAAGCACAAAAACTAAGTAAAACATACTTTGGCGGGCCAGCCTGTCTGGCAAAGTATGTCCAAAATAAACCTTGGGCCCAATTATGCCCATACTAGCCCATCTGGCTGTATTGTACCATATCCCCCACCGGGCCCGTTAGGGCCCGTGTAAGAATGAGCCTGTTTCTTGCATTTTGAGGCCAGTTTCCCCAAGTCAGTGACGTCCACACAGGCCCGTATGGTCCATGTGAGTGTCCAATGGGCCGGAGAGGCCCATATGTGCATCCCATTTGTATTAAACTTATACGTAGCACACGCGTAAGTGCATACATATTTTAACAATACCAAAGGGGCCCAACCGCGTAGCAACTTCAAAATGCGTGAAATAAAGGGTCAGATGCGTGAAAAAATGATTCCCTATTTTTATTTATTTTATTTTCAGTTTCTTTTTTGTCTGAAAATGGGTTGTGAACAGCCATTCATGGCTAAAATGAGTTGTGAGCGGCCATTCAAAACTGAATTGGGTGGTGAGCGGGCTTTTACAACTAAAACTGGTTGAAACCCACGCCACAAAACTCTTTTTGGCTTGTAAATGGAGGTTTTGAGGTTTTAAATTTAATATTTCACTTTGAAATATGGCAAAAAAAAATTGAGTTAGTAAAAAATAACAATAATGAATTGAAAAATTGATTTAATAAATAAACTTTTTTGTTTTTGATGGAATGCAGGTATCTTTTTCCAAACATGAAAAAAATCAAATGAAAATATTTGATCAGAAGAATTTAGATAGCATGAAAAATACATGAAAAATTGCAAAATAAACTCCATCAAATTCATAATTGATCAAAGAAACATCAAAATATTTTTTTTCAATAATCAATTGTTTACAATTGATGTTTCAATTTGTGCAATTTGTGGAACCATTGCTAAGATATTTCATCATATTTCAATTCTTCTTTTGAAATCAATAATTTTTTTTCTATTATTTTTTATTCTTGGTACAAAGTTATTTAATTTCCATCACAAATATTGAGTTTTCTTCAAATTATGTTTGGTGTATTTTTGATAATGATTTATGTAAAGTATGATTTTTTTTTGCATATTATGAAATATTTGAATTGCAAGCATGAATGAATTCCTTTTAGCATTTTTTATTGTTTTTTTGTCCTTGGTGCAAATTTATCTATATTCCACTGGGTATATTTCACTTTTTTCAAGAAAGTTGATGCTTTATTATTTTTATCATTTTTCTTAAATCAGATGAAGTTCTTTTGAAAATATGAGGTCAAATTTGGATTTCTTGAAAAAATTGATATTTTTCAGCTTGCTACTTGTACAGAGCAACCATTCAAAGTAGAATAAAAACAAAAATAAATTATAAGCTACCAGAAGGAGTGATAAATCCCAAAGTTTTATTACCAATTTGAATTCCTCACCCAAAACAAGGTAGGGTCACGCACTGACCCCACCCTTGAATTCCAACCCCTTCTAGTTTTAAATAACTTAAAAAGAAAATGGCCCAAAACTACAACACCACTACAGATGATTTTTTCTCCATCTCAATATTTAACATGTATTTTCACATTTAGGTTTCACACCTAAAATTCACTCAGAATTAGAGTGTTGTGCATATTTTAGGATTTACAGCCGTTTTTACGTTCTGTCACAATACCCCCACACAGCCCTGCATCCTTACAGTAAAAATTACTCACGTCTGACACTCAAAATGCAGAAAACTGTGAGGATAGCCACATTAAATATACTTTTGGCTGCGAATTCCTGATTCCCACCCACAGCTGTCTGGCATGCGTGCATCAAAACTTCCAAGTCAACTTCTGTCAACCAGGTACCACAGGAATCTGCTACAACATCTATGCATGCATCATGCATGTGTAATAATGTAACCAACGGATAGAAGATGATTTGAAACCTCCAAAAATTGAATAAAACATATAAAAATCAAATCCTAAAATTGAAAAATTAGGGGAAAAAATAATAAAGGTTGTCACAAAAACAGCATTATCAAATCTTTATGAACCATAAAAAATATCACAGAGTTCCATTAAAAATTATAAATGTTTTCAGAAGATGACAAGAAATTTACAAATACCCACTGCTGACCACTTTACTCAGAAGAATATACTAAAAAATTAGGAAATATGTCATAAATACAGAAATAAAAAATAAAAAATTGAACAAGTTCTGGAAATTATTTCACCCATAAATATGACACAGAAAGGTACAGCTGAGTGACAACACTAAGAATGTGTTCCAAAACAGCCCTGGCCATCCTTCTAGCCATAGCACTCAAGCACAACCCTCTCTACGTGCCCTGAGAAGGCTGCTTCACCCCCAAAAAGTTATATATACATTACCTTTTGGTTATTTCAAACCCCAGTAATTTTTAGTATCAATCCAGACACAATATCTATCTGTGCTAAAGTTTTTATAAGAGGTAAAAAATTTATATCTGTCCTCAGTCTGACAGTATAATTATTAATTCCAAACCCATTATTGATTCCATTGAAGAAAATCAGCAAAAAGCCCAAAAATTTGATTTGAGACCCTTTCAACCATGAATTTCTGCATTGTCCTCGTGAAAAAACTATTTCAAAGTAATTATTTTAATCCCTGCACATTCCTTTGTGCCATTGAGCCCAGAAACACTTTAATTCCTTTTTTGTTACCACTTTGAAGTAATTCTGAAGGAACCCATTTTCAAGGGTATTATACTGCCCAAAGTGACCCCTGGAGAGAGGTTGTATACCTGTAAAGATTCCCAATTTTGTATAATCTGTGGCCCCTTTTAAAAAAATTTTGAAAAACTTTTTAACCAAACAAGTACAAGCCTTGCACTTTCTCTTAACAGATTTTGATTATTTGAGATTTTTAAGTTCTTTCCTGGAAATATCATTATTCCAATGTCAAAATAACTTTCTTTAGATACGGGAAAGCAAGGTTCCTGGCATCAGGGAGCTGAGAAATATTTATGGAATTTAAACATATTACATTTACTCAATCGGTCTCCATATTTGGATTCTTTAAAGCATTTTACACCAGACAGAAACCCCAGGGGGTCTGGAGGCCTTAATTTAGCCACCTAGGGCCTCAATGAATGTTTTCAGGCCTTTGGGGTCAAAAAAAACCATAAAGTGGTGTTTTATCCCACCCCAGGACCCCTTTAAACCTTGGGAGGCTTCATGCCTTCCTGTGGTGGGAAGGCACGCAGAAAGCCTTCATTTTATAAATAAATTACTATAATGAGTCAAATGATGCCTGTTGGCTTCATTGGTGTTACAAATAGTTATTTGGCCTAATTTTACCATGGGAATTTTGAATATTCCAAAAAAAGCTTCATCAAGTCCAAAATCAGAATGATTGGATATAAAAAATTTATTTCTTTGAATAAGAATAAATATTCTCAGTTATATGTAAAGAAAAAATACCTAACCTAAGGAGACCCAAAAAAATACAACCTATGCCTATTTTATGACTTATGAGTAGAATTGTAATATGTTGAAAAAATAAAAAAAAGAATTCATTCAGTGCCATCTAAAAAATAATAAAATAAAAAATTGATTTGTGAGAATAAAAAATGATATTTCTGATGGATCATATATATCATCTTGAAAACATGAAAACCATACATAAACACAAAATACACCTGTTTAATTAAATTAATTCAAATATTAATTAAAATTACACAATAAACTGTATCACGTGCAATAATAATCAAAGAAATATCAAAAAATTATATCTTTCAATAGAAATTTACATTCTTAATGGAATTCAAATCAACATGCAACAAAATCCTGCACCTTCCAGAAGGTAAACCACCAGTGATTTTGAGTGAAACCTGTGTTAAAGTGATAAATTTATTGAATGCAAAACTGGAAACTGAGAGAAGAAACAAGATCAACATAAATTAATGAGACAACAAGAGAAGTGGAAATGAACAAACACCCGGAATGGTTAGATGAAACTGAGGGTGACAGGCAATGGAGGTTGAGGAAAAGAGACAAGAAGCAGTGGTCAGCAGGATATGAGGCGGATGGAGCAGAGAAGGCTTAACAGAAAAAGAATCTACAAGATGAGAAGGAAATTTGAGGAAGAAAGAACAAGCTGAGAATATCTCACCGGGAACATGGACAAGAAAACTGGTTATTTGATGTTCATGAAAGAAGTCAAGAAATGAGGATGTGAAGAGGAGAAATGGCAAATGAGAGATGGAGCATATGAGAAATGAAGGAAACAGATGATAAACAGAGTAGAAATGAGAGTGGAGCCAAATCAGAATGGAACAGAAATGAAAAAGACAACATGAAATAAAAGGTATGAGTGAGAAAGAAACATAGGAACAGGTGACTTCAATTGAAGTGTCTTCACGGCCGGAGCACCTGAAAGCCTGATTTTGGGAGTAAGGATGGAAAAAACTTAACACCCCACCAATCCCTATGAGATATGAGATATTATGAGAGGAGAGTTTAAGCAATGTTGAGTTGAAGAAAGGGAGACAGCAGAGACAGATTCAATAAGGAAGAAGCTTTGGTTAAAAATTTGTCACACATTTGAAATGACTTTATCAAATTGATTCCTATTTTATTAGCTTTAAGTTCCTCTCTCATTCCCTTGGTCTTCAAGTCCAGATGCCTTGTTTTTGATTTAGAGCCAAATTTTTGGATCTTTTCATCCAAACCACTATTGTCAATGTTGATGGGAATGGTGTCTGGTGATGAAGAGAAGATTTTGTCCATCAAGGCCTTAATCAATGTAGCTTGGTGATAGAACTCAAACAATGCATTCAATTCAGCATCTGTGGAGGAACAAGTGATGTTCATTTGCTTACAGCTGTTCCAGGACACCAGGCTCCCAAAGGCTATGCATAGGTATCTAGTCTGAGATTTTCAAGTGTTGGGGTCATCTGCCAAGGACGCATCCAAGAACACTTCTAGGGCTTTTTATTGAGAAATGTATTTGAGTTCAAGCTGGTAGTGTTGCCTTGACTTCAGATACTTCCAGGTTTTCTTTAGTTTGTTCAAGTGAGCAATGCCGGGCTTGGTGTTGAAGCAAGCTAGACTCAACACCAAGAAGCTGACATTGGGTCTGGTGTAACATGAGATGTGATTCAGCAACCCTATCACCAAAAAATAGTTGATTTTGAGAGCCTTGAATTTTTTGTGTTCTTTGTTGGAGGCAGGCGTAAGTTGAAGGTTGCAAGTGAGGGGAGCAGATAACCCTTTTCAATCAGTCAGACCCAGTTCCTCAAGTCAATGTAGAATGTGGTTTGGTTTACTTAGAAGGATTTAATTTTCTTTTACTTCTATTTTCATCCCAAGAATGGTATTTGGGTTCTGAGACATGGATCCCTCAAATTTGCGTAAAAATTTATTTTCCAAATATTGACTGTCACCTACCAAGATCAAGTCATTGATGTGGAAGAACAGTCTGGATTTACCTTTGTTTGAAAAGTAAAGGCAGGGATGTCAAGCTGATTTTTAGAAACCAATTTCCTTCAATCACGCCATTTAGGTCTTGTACCAATTTTTGGGCAATTGCTTCAATCCGTAGAAGGATTTTTTCAATTTTTGGGACTTTGAGGACCGCTTAGAGCCTTTTGGAGTTCAGATAATGACTTCTTTTTTTATTGGCAAGTTTAAGAACGCAATTTTCATGTCAAACTGTTGAATCTTTTGTGAGGACTTCAACGCATACGCTAGTAGAAGCCGGAGAGTTGATGGCTTCCCCACAGGGGCAAAAGTTTCAAAGTAGTCCAGCCCCTCTATTTGACTGCAGCCTTGCACTCAGAGATGGGACTTGTACTTGACCGGATTGCCATGACAGTTCTCTTTTAATTGGTAGATCCAGGTGGTTTGGAGCGGGTTTGAGGGTTGGTATCTGTCATAATCCTTCCACAAATCAAGCGAATCAATAGACAAGAGTTCTGCGTCCATTGCTGCAATCCACCTATTACACTCTTTACATGTCACCGTGTTTTTGTAGCTCTTGGGCTTGTAGTAATGGAAGAAACCATAGTGTTGAGGGGGTTTAATTGAGGAGAGGTCTCTGAGGGTTCTAGAAGGTTGAGAAGGAGGTGCAGGATCTGAGGGCCAACGTAGTGAGGAGGGCAGGTGAATGGCAGAAGGTATGTCAACATGAGGACTAGGGCTATCAGTATCTGTTGAATCAATGTCTTGCAAGGAACAACAATTGGATTCCAAGTCAAATTTTCAGGCCAAAGAGGATCTGAATTCCGTGAATGCTGGATTGCGCCTGAGTAGAGAGGCATCTGGATGTTGACCCTCCAAGTTTTGCGATTCCGCGCCGCAAGTGCCATTTTCCCAGTCATTGGTAGCAATTGACAGGATTGAGTTTTGGGGGTTAGGCATTTTTAGGAACTTTATGTTCTTAGTGGAGATGACAGAATGAGCTTTAGCTAAGATGAAATATGAATGGAAGAGAGGATTTAAGCCTGAAAATATTCCCTCCTCTCCTTTTTCCTTGAATTTCTGTCACTTATCCTGTTGTGAGAGTAGGTAGATGCACGGACATCCTATAGGTTTCAGATAAGAAGCTGGAAAGGAATCTCCATGTACCTGGAACCAAGGGGTGTCAGAGTTGCCCTCTCTGGAGATCTGATTCAGCATGGAGGAACTTGATTTGATAACCTTGTGCCACAGGTTGGCCAAGATTTTTCTGTCCTTCAGAATAGTCCTTGCTGATTCAACAATGGTCCTGTTTGCCTGCTTGGCTCTTCATTTGTGCTCCGGGTGTTAGGGTTCAGAGAACACCTGGCAGATGTGATTTTTCTTTTAAAATTCTTGTAGTTTGCAATTCACGAATTCGGATCCGCCATCCATACAGACTTCTGACAGGTAGTACCCACAGTTTTGGTGCTCTTTCTCTATCAGGTCAATGATGACTTCAGGAGTTTCTTCCTTTAAGTGAGAGGAAAGCGCTGTCTACCAGAGTCAGGATTAAACGCTGTTCTCCCTTGGATTGCGGCTTGAGAGGTCCCATGAGATCCAAGTGGATCTGTCCAGAAACGTTTGGCGCATTGGTGGAGATTTCCTTTAACAATGATTTGGTGATTTTTCCTTTGACGCAGTGGATACACTCAAACCTTCTCTTCACCTTGGGAGGAATGTGCTTTGTCACCCCTTTGAGTCTTGAAATAGATTCATGACCTTAGTTGCAATGGATCTCCATAAGTTCCTCTTCTGGAGTGAAAGCCAGGTTTGCTGAGTGGGATAGAAGCTGAGTGAAATCAAAGAGTGGGGTTTCTAGGGAGCACAAATTGTTCACAATGGTCCCTCCAAACATCTTGAGACCGCCCTTTGAAACCTCAAATTGATTCCTGCTGGCTTTTAGAACACAACCAGCTTGGTTGAGTGCACCTGCACTCGGCAAATTGATAGTCAGAGTGGGTATGTAGAACACATTTGAAAGTTTGAGCGTGAAGTTTCCCCAGATGAGTACTGCTGTGCCCCTGCCTTTTATCTCCAGTTTGGCTCCCTTCTTCCCGGTTTTTATATTTTGATCTTTGCATGGAAATATCTCCTTGAAGTATTAGCTGTCATTGATCATGTTTATAGAAGAACTGCTGTCTAATATGAACTTTGAGTTTGGATTTCTGTGATTGATCCACATTGAGAGAAGAGCAAGGTAGTGAGCCACTGGGTTTGTTTTCACTTGATTTTTTTGGGTTTTCCATTTATCTTGATCATCTTTCCACCAATCAGGTCCAACTTTGAGGTGTAAGTTCCAGCAGTTTTCGGCGGAGTGGTTCTCGTCCTGTTTAGGATTGTGGTATGCCTCAGTGCATCTCTTTGGTTCTCCATGTTTGTTGGCGTGACTTGGCCCAGAAGGTCTGGTATTGGTAAGAGCAAATTCCATCCTCCACTGTTGGCTATCCTGGGAAGTTTTTGCTTGGGATTTGTTCTCAGCTGTGTCAGGTGGTTGAGAACATACTTGACCGTAAGCTCTTTGTCTGTGTGCATAATTTGCCATTTGAAATCTTTCATGGATTTGGGAAACTTGAAGAGCAGATGGTATGCCAGAATTTTGTTTGGGAGAATGATTCAAACTTTGGACAGTTTCTTCAGGCTAAATTTTGATTTGGTAATGAATTCTTCAATCTTGTCAGACACTAATTGCAGTTATAAGAAATTGTTGAAGACTCCGGCTCTATTCAATGCTTGCAAGGAAGCGTATTTGTTGATAATGGCCTTCCACAGGAGTTTAGCCAAATTCTTGTTGTGAGGAGTGACAATGTTGTCATGATTTGATTCTTTAAGCCTGGGAATGATGAGAAGTTTTATTTTGTTGTTGAGGTTTCTGTCCAGTGTTGAGCTGTCATTGTTGATGAGCCCAGAGCATCCTCAAACATCCAGGATGGCTTCCATCTTGTCTTTCCATACGCCATAGTTGTTGTTGCTGAGTCTGGGGATGGTGTCAAGAGCAGACTTGAGATTTGCCTGCCTAAATCCTTGCAAGATCAAAGTAGCCACCATTTTCCAGTTTTATTGTTTGATGGTTTGGGGTTTGGGATTGAATTGCAAGAGAGCTTTATTCAGCTTTTAACTGTGTTAAAGTTATTAATTGATTGAACGCAAAACTTGAAACTGAGAGAAGAAACAAGATCAACATGAAGTAATGAGACAACAAGAGAAGTGGAAATGAAAAAACATCTTGCATGGTTAGAAAAAACTGAGGATGACAGGAAATGGAGGTTTAGGAACAGATACAAGCAGCAGACGTTGGCGGGATATGAGGCAGATGGAGCAGAGAAGGCTGAACAGAAAAAGAATTTACCAGATGAGAAGGAAATTTGAGGAATAAAGAATAAGCCAAGAATATCTCACCGGGTACACTGAAAAGACAACTGGTTATTTGATGGTCATGAAAGAAGGCAAGCAATGAGGATGTGAAGAGGAGAAATGACAAATGAGAGATGGAGCATATGAGAAATGAAGGCAACAGATGAGAAATGGAGTAGAAATGAGAGTGGAGTGGAATCAGAATGGAGCAGAAATGAAAAAGACAACATGAAATAAGAGGTACAAGTGAGAAATAAACATAGGAGCAGGTGACTTCAATTGAAGTGTCTTCACCACCAGAGCACCTGCAATTCTGATTGCAGGGAGTAAGCATGAACAAAACTTAACAAACTGTTTTGAATTTTTTGAGTTTTTTGATTCAAGTAACAAATTGATTCCAGGATGGTCTCAAAAGATTCATGCACTATATTTATTTCATGCATAAATTGAATTTAAAATGATTAAATTGTAGGAAGGATTGGGAATTTATGCATTTATTCCTAATAAAACATGTTGCTTTTAATTATTTTCAGAAATTTGCTTCAGAGAGGTGTGATATTGGCAGAAATTATAATTTTTTATCAAGGTTCAATCTTTTTGATATAAATTCTATTGTGCAATAAAAAATCAAGTGATTGCTTCTTGGAAAATATTTAGTTTGTTTTATTTTTCATGTTGGTCCTGGGAAATTTTTATGCTTCTTGATTTTCGGTATTTCTTGCAAATATGCATGTTTACTGATGTGTATGTAATTTTTGGGCTTTGCAAAAATAATATTTCTAAAATTTAATTCAAAAAAAGAGAATTTTTGAAATTCCAAGAAATTTTTGTTCATAGTTTTTGAAGCATTATAACCTGCTCAACATTCTTTCCAGAAATTAGAAAAAAATAAACATACTATGCATTGAGTTTTGAGGAAAGTTTTAGCAATTTGATGTAAAACATTTGTAAAAATAATAAATTATACAATTTAAGCCAAAATTTTGGAAAGAATTTAAACTTGTTGGGAGAGGTTTTTGGGGTCTCCATTTCCCCTAAAAGTTGAATTAAAATTCATAAAAACAAGATAGGAAGACAAATTTTTGAAAATTTTATTTTCAAACTTCCCTTGAATTGTTTTCCACCTCCAACGCCTTGGGCTTATTTTTTGCCTTTGAATGAAAACACAATAGGGTGCATCAAAGTTAAGCAAACCCCCCTTTTTTTAATGGCGGGTTTCAACCCAAATCTTCCATTTCAAACCTGCCATTAAAAATTTAAAAACCTACTTATTTCACATCAAACATGTCAAAGTTACCTGAAAATGAATGGTTTTTTTCAAATAAAGTATTTAAAGTCTTTCACATCCCCAACCCATCATTCCAAATCATCACCCCTGGTTTCACCCTCCAACCTCATTGGAAAAACTCTACCTCCAACCTCATCCAAAAATTTGATTCATGGATCTTCATCTTTTCATTGCTATCCTCATCACTTCATCACTCTCATTGCTCCATCACTGTCATAACTTTCTGACCTCATCACCTCATCACTCTCATTGCTTCATCACTCTCATCACTTTCTCACACATTATTGCTTTCATCACATCTATCCTCTCATCACTTCATTGCTTCATCCCCACTTTCATCACATCATGACTCTCATTGCTTCATTGCTTCATCACTTCATTCCCACTTTCAACAAATCCCTTCCTTACTTCATTGCTTCATTGGCTCATGGCTACATCCCTCTTACTCTTTCAAAATGGCCCCTCAGCAAACCTCCCCCCCGCAAGTCCACTAAAGAATTCAATGGACCAAAGAAAACATCCCCCAGGAACTCAACATCAAAAAATCCTCCCCAATCAGCTTCCAAATTCTCAAGTAAGCTCAAGAGAGCTTATCACATCATCCAGATAAACTGGCTCAAAATTCCATCCAACCATAATTCTTTCTTTGGATCCAAAAATGAAACAAAAGTTGGCAGACCTCCATCCTCTAAGTTTAATGGTTATCTCTTGATGGCCAATTAACTGAAAAATAAAACCAAATTTAGGCTGGATCTTTCATCCAAACAGATGCGGGAGCAATTCAAGAACTATCAATCCAAACATTGCCCCTTTAGCCAATGCTGAAAAGCCCCATTCTCACCCTGTCTCCGTATGTTTGTCAAATCATCTCCTTCCATCCACATAATACAATTGGAGTGAGGTTTAAGAAGGGATTCAATTCATCTTATAAAATTCTCTTGAATTTATACCTCATGGGAATCAATTGCTTGATTGATTTCAAATCAATCCAGAAATCAATAGCCAATTGATTGCTCAATTGATTCATGATTTATTGAGGGATTGATGGGAGATTGATTAAGAGAGCAATTGGAAACAGATTGGCAATTCCACATTTTGTTATGTTTTCAAATTGACTCCTCCCATATTGTTCCCTCCCAACTGTATACTTTGATTGGGGTGAGGATCAATAAGGAATTCAATTTTTTGTGTAAAATTTTAAGGGAAGTGGCAGTTCTACAATCCCAAATTTTTCACACAATGGGATTTGAACCCATGACCTCAACATTGATGAGTGATGCTTTAACCACTAAGCTAAGTTTGCCATTGCAGGATGGGCCAATGTGCCTTTCCAAAAACTCAGCCTCATCAGACAATAACCCCCCACCCACAATGATCATCCCAGCTCACATTCTGCTCATCACCAACTTGAATCAATACTAACTTGTTTTACTCTCCTTATCAATCTACCCATTCCTCCCCCCCCCCTGGGCTATGTGTGGTCTGTCTCTTCTCACAGCTACTCATCACCTTGTCAACCCAATGATCATCCTCAACACTTGGCCCATCAATTGGTTGAAGGGGGGGGGCTGGTTGATCAGCCCATTGGTTGGTTGAAGGGGGGGTGGTTCATTGGCCCGTTGGTGGGTCAAAGGGGGGGGGGGCTGGTCACAGTCAAAGGGGGGGGGGGCATTCAAGCGGCCCCCTTATTGATCAAAGGGGGGAGGAGAATGGTCAATTGGCCCATTGATTCATTGAAGGGTGGAACAGTCAATTGGCCTGTTGATTTGTTGAAGGGGGGGCGGTTGATTGGCCTGTTGGTCTTTCAAAGGGGGGGGGGGCAGTCAATTGGCCCCCTGATTGATCAAAGGGGGGGGCAGTTGATTGGCCTGTTTGTTGGTCAAAGGGGGGTGGTTGTTCAATTGGCCCGTCAATTGGTTGAAGGGGGGGAGCTGGTTGATTGGCCTGTTGGTTGGTAAAAGGGGGGGCGGTCAATTAGCCCCCTGATTGATCAAAGGGGGGCAATATCAGTCAATTGGCCCATTGATTGGTCAAAGGGGGGGGCTGGTTGATTGGCGTGTTGGTCATTCAAAGGGGGGGGGCCAGTCAATTGGCATCCTAATTGATTAAAGGGGGGGGGATGGTTTATTGGCCTTTTGGTTGGTCAAAGAGGGGGCCAGTCAATTTTCCCTCTGATTGATCAAAGGGGGGGGCAGTCAATTGGCCTGTCAATTGGTTGAAGGGGGTTCTGGTTGCAGTTGAAGGAGGGGGGGTGGTCAATTGGTCAAAGGGGGGGGCAGGGGTCCATTTGTTGAAGGGGGGCATGGTTGTTGGTTGAAGGGGGGGGGTTGTTGTGGATGGAGGGAGGGTTTGCTTTGGCGGTGGCAGTGGATGGAGGGGGTGTGGCAGGGGGGGGGGGGTCTGGTGGGCCAACAAGGAGGGTGGAAGCAAGGGAAGAGTGGTTAGAAACAGTGAAAAAAGGGGGGTGTGGGCATGCCAGGGTGGGCTGGAAAAAAAGATGGGAGAGGAAAGGGGGGGTGCTAGAAAGTAAATCAAAAAGGGAGTTGAGATAAGGAGACTGACTTGGAGATGGAGACAGTGATGGTGGGTTGATGGGTGTGGTTAGCTTGTTGCTGGTGGTGAGTAGTTGAGTCCAATGAGTGGGTGAGGAGGAGAAGGCTTAGTGGTGGATTCCAATGACTGGGAGAGGAGGAGGAGGAGCACATTGTAGGGGGTGACTGGGGTCCACTTTTGGTTTACTGAAAAGATCAATTTTCTGGCTTGGTAGGAGATCTCCAAGGCTTGAGGGTGAGAAGCGGTGGTTAAAGGGTTAGGATGATGGTGAGAGATGATGATGAGCAAGGATGAATTTTTTGATGTTGGAGAAATTCCAAGTGAGAGATGTATTGATTTGCTGATGTGGAGGTGTGGATGGATGTTTTGCATGCAATGGATGGTTGATGGATTATAATGGTGGTTTTTATGTTTAAAACACACCATCTCTATGAAACACACCATTTTGAAATAAACCAGGTAGGGGGTATGTGTATTTCATAAACCCTCCATTAAAAATGGCAGGTTTCTAATGGCAAGTTTTCTAACTTTGATACCCCTAATCATATATTGGGAATTTTGTAGGGGCCTTTTTTGACAAGGAAAGTTTTTATGTGTGATTTATTCTGAATTTTTTTCTGAAATTGATTGGTTTTTAAAAAAATTTCACATTGATGATTATTATTGAGACTTGATATTCAAAACCCAGCTCTTTTGAAATATTAATTAATATGAAAAAATCAATTATTTCTCAGTGGTTAATTTTAGTTCAAATATACAATTGTTTTTGTTTCCTTCTTCCTTTTCAGAGAAATATAAATAATAAGCTTCAGAAGCAGGAATGAATTGAGGTTAATCAAATATCTTAAATATATTTGGGTCTGTTTTGCATGATTCTTTGGATCAATAAAAAGATGAATCATAATAACACAAAACATGAACCTGAAAATTATTATAAAATTTCCTATGGAAACTGATTTAAAGGTAAATTTTAATATCTATTGTAATGGTTTCAATTTTTTTGAAGTTTGAGGAAGAATAAATTCAGACATTATTTGAAGGATATCTTGTTTTTTTCTATTGAAAACTTGTTTTTATATGCTTATTTTTCTCCTTAAAAACCAGCCAATCTCCACTACAAACCATGTTTGTTAAGAATCTTGAGACAATCAATTTTGTGATATTTCTATGGTGTGCAATGCTGTATAGTCAGGAAGAAAAATAAATTTGAGAAGGAAGAACCTTAATTTGACCCCATGGCCTCCCCCGCCCTCCCAACTTTCTCACATTCACAAAACTGGTGTGTGTAAAGCACCCTAACAAAATGAAATGAGTTCATTTGCTACCCAAAACTTTTGGACAATCCTCACTCAATTTTGAACACCCAATACCCAATATTGAACATAATTCAACCTGCTAGACTCTCACAAAATCTGATTTCAAAACCTCCAGCACAATTTTTAAAAATAAATGCATAATAATTTTTAACTTTTGTTCTTTAATTTTTGGATACTTTTTTGAGAGTTTTAAACCTCCTCAAAAAAGGAAAAGATGCTTCATTGGGGTTTCAGAACCCCCTTCCCACTAAAATTCAAAATTAACCTGGAAAATATTATTGCTATCTTTTGTGAAATTTCAGTAAAATATGAGGAGGATGTAGGGTGACCCTAAACTCCAAATGCAAGATATAATACACCATGAACCTCCACTACCAAAAGCCGGTCAGGTGTTTTTAACTAGCCTTGTATCAGCTCATAATTCAAGCAGAGTTTATTCAAGCAGAACTTACCTGGAATTCATGGAAGATCCTGAGCCAGAGGTTGTTAACCTCCTGCAATATTGGGCTTTCTGGCAAAAAACTATGCCATTAAGGGCCCAAATTGCACAGCTATATTTTTTAGTTCCTGCTAAAAGTGCAGCTTCCAAGTGAATTTTCTCCAAAGGTTGCAAAAATTGTTTCCTGGAAGCAATCATCACAAAATTCAAGAAAAATTTAGCAATTTCCCTGTATTATGGGTTGTAACCAATCCTTCAAAGTCCCCATTTGATTTAGGTCATTTTTTTTATTATTTTAATCCTTTTTTGATTAAAAACTAAAAAAATAAATATACATATAAAAAAAAGCAAAAAAATTATGAATGAATCAGAAAAAACTATATTTTTCATATCCATTAAAATTATTGTTGCAAATAATTAAATATCTTTTTTTGGCTTAGTTGTGAAATCAAATATATGCTTAAATGTGGTAAATGCTTGGTGACTAAAAATACCCTGGGGCTTTAAGTCATCTTGACCAGCCATCCCAAAACTAAAAAACTGGGTTCAGAGCCCAGGGTGATTCCCTGTGAAAACCAATGGGTTAAATTGTTACTCACAAGGAAGCTATGGCAACAATAGACTCCAGTAACTGGATGCAAGTAGAGAGAAGGAGATTCTACATATGAAGAAGAATGGAGTTTTGATTGAGTGGGAAAGGAGGGAAGATGATCATCCAATTGCCACTACATCGGCCTACAGGAAGAAACTTGGGTTTAAAAACAACGTAAATAAATACAAATCTTGAATCAGTGCTCAAGGATTCAGGAAGACTTAAGGTCTTAACTTCCAATCCAAATACACTCTAACAGGTTGAATTTTGTCTCTTCAATTGATCACAGCTCATCCTGAAACCCAAAAGCTCAAGATTCATCAACTTGATGTTTGCAGGGCCTCTCTGACTTGCAACTTGGATCAAAATGTCACTCTGTTTCCTCCCAAAGGCTACCCACAAGTTATAAATATCATCTTTGAACACAAGAAAGCCATCTATGGCCTGAAGCAATCTCAAAGAGTTTTTTACCTCCAACTTAGTAGTTTTCTCAGCTCATAGGGATTCAGCATGGCAAAGTTTTACTGCTGTGTATTTTGGAGGGATGGACAGCAACAAACATGCATTTTCATACATTTTGTTGACCTGGAAGTGTTTACACCAGGGCCAAATTGGGTTCTCTGGCTGACCAGTGACTCCATGTCACCATCCAGTCCCATTTTCTAGCACATTAAATCCCTTTACAGGAAAACTATATTCACCAATGAGGAATATTGAATTCACCAAAGTTTACATAAAAAATAGGATTTACACATTATTAATCATGGTGGAAAATGGATGTCACTGTTAATTCCTAAAAGAACAATATGGAATTCACTTGAGATTCCACATTAATTAAACTGAAAATCACTGGGAATCTACCTTGGAAGTAATAGCGTATCATACCAAATCAAAATATTGTGTACTGGAATAACCCAGCCATAAAACTGGTGATCAACAATTCTAAAAAATATTGAAAAGTGAAGGTTTGAAAATTTCAACAAAATAAGCACACGGCTGAAGTAAGATACAGCGGAAGATCTACAAAAAAATGTAATATTTCACCAATAGGTTCACACAGCTGTTTTTCAAATTGTGAAGGTATGTTGTTTTTATTTTACCAGGGTGTTTCCTGTCTCTCACCCATGTTTCAAATTTGTGTTTTGTGGCTGCTGACAAAGAGATGGACACTGAACCTGAATTAGTAGATGAGGAGCTGGGTTTCAATGGCTTGAGGGGCTTTGGATTTGTGGTAGGCTTCATTCATTTTAACTGCCTGATTGCTAGGCTTTCAAAAACACTAGTTCACTAGCTGCAGCCAGTGAAAAATATTTGACTTGTCAGCAACAACACAAATCCTACATTAGAAAACTTGGCCAATGAAATCCTGAAAGATTTTGTTGCAACAGTTTTTTTAATTTTTTAATTTTAATTTTAATTTTATTTTTATTTTTATTTTATTTCTATTTTTGTTATTTTATTTTTCTTTTTCTTTTTATTTTTTTAATTTCATTTTTATTTTATTTTCATTAATTTGCTTTATTTTCATTTATTTATCTTATTTGTTTATTTTTATCTTTATTTTTTTTCCAGCAGTATTAATACAAAAAAAACCATTTCACCAAAATGCTTGTGTTTTGAGGCATTCATCCAAAAACAAGCATTTTTGTGCAGAGCACCTTGCCCATCCTTCCTCCCCCTCAGTACAGGGGGGGGGAGACGGCCCCTGTAAGTGGGAGGGTGGTCAGGTCCCCCCCTCACTTCCGGTTGCTTTGATGGAATTGGCCTTCTCTGTTTGTTCCCTCCCTTGCGGGAATTGTTGCACCCCCCCCCCCGCCTCCCACCAATTGCTTTTTTTCAACGGGCACGCTACAAAAAAGCACCAAAATGCTATTGTTTGGAGGCATACATCCAAACACAAGCATTTTGGTGCAAAGCACCTTGCCCATGATTCCTCCCCTTCAGTAATGGGGGGGGATACAGCCCTTGCAGGTGGGAGGGTGGTCAGTTCCCCCCCCACTGCCAGTTGATTCAATGCAACCCTCCTGCTCCTTTTGTCCCCTCCATTGCGGCAATGGAGGTGAGGGGATGGTGGGAGCAATTGTTGCGCCCCCATCCCCCCTTCCAGTTGCTTTGATGCAACCGGCCAGCCCGGCCTTCTCCTTTTTTCCCCTCCCTTGCGGCAATGGAGGTGAGGGAATGGGGGAGCAATCATGGCGCCCCCCCCCCCCAGCCGCCACAATGACCGGTGTAAGACTCCAAACAGTGCTAGGCCGTGGCAGTTCTGTGGAGGGGGAAGGTGCTGTTTAGGCTGCCCTTCTGAGTGTTACAAAAATATTTAAATGTAACCAAGATCAAGGTCCAGAACCTGGTAAATGAGAAATCAAGTAGTAGAGGATAAAGATGATAGTAGTTTGGTAGCAATGTAACAGCACTATCTGAGCAAAGATTATGTGGGAAAAACTTGGACAAAAGAAGCTAAAGTTTATTAAAGTTCAAAGAACAAAGCCATTGTATGTAAACAACACCCACAATCTAATAACTCTGGTTGTCAGCAGAAGATTTGGGATTATCAACTCAAACCCGACAAACCTCCAGGTTCTCAATGAACCTTCCCAACTCTCCGCAATCAAGCGCTTGAAGGGTACCAGATAACTGAGGGTGGCCGTACAATACAAAGCACTATGTTTAAGAAGCTCTAAAAGCAAACAGTAACTGATTTGAAGCAAGGATGACCTCAACACTTCTCAAGGAACTCAAGAGTAGTCTGGCAGAATGCAACTCAAAAAAATATTGGAGGTATAACACTCCAGGACTTAAACCTAATAAGACCTCTTCCATCATTTGTGATTGGCTCCAGAAAATGATCAAGGAGGGATCAAGACCAGTATGGTCAGAGAAAGGGATCAAGGAGTGGTATAAAACACTCAAGAATTCCAAAAGACAGAATTCTCTTAAACCAGCAAGGCTATTGATTGGTGATAAGGATCAGGACACAGAGGGGCAAGGACTCAGGATCAATGGATCAGGGGGAAATCATAGATATACCCAGGATGAGGATCAGGATTCAATTTCAATGATCAAGGGGGGTACATAAGCACACACTCCCATGGATAATTTGGAAAAGGCAGGGGAGAGCCCCTCCTTTTATAGACCATGGATCCCTGTAGACTATTTACAAGAGATACCACAAATAGAGCGGAAAAAAAAAGTTTTTTTTTTCTTTTTTTTTTAGGATTGTCATGAGAAAACAAAAGGGAAAAAAGAAACAACATGCACTCAAAAAAAATAAGAACTGAATCAAAACCCCGGCCCGTGCCAATGATGGGCACGGGCAAGAGAGTAGCTAGTTGAGAAGCCCGCGGGCATGCTGACAGGCCCAGGCGACAGTTGAGACCCGCGCGGGCAACAGACAAGACGCGCAGGAGACTGGTAATTGATGGCTGGAGGATCAATGGATACAAGAGAGAATGATGGAACAATTGAAAGATCTAGTCTAGTTCCAAGCAAGTCTTCTGCTCAATGTGTATTCTATACTAATCTTGACAGGTGCTGCTGGTCAGATTGAGGAGGAGCTCTTCATGATCATCATCATCATCAGATTGGTTGAGGATGGAGACATCAAACCTGGCTACAAGTCGTCGAATCTTGGGAGTGGATTGGATGGATTGTTGGAAGGATGATGTGATGATGATTTTTTTGGGATGGCCCAATCACCAAGGGGGGATTGATCAGGAAAGCTTCCTCGGAGACTGTTGGAAAGCAATGATGATGCTTTGGGGAGTGGGATCAAGATTGTTAGCGTCAAGGGGAGTAGTGAGTAAGATGGGAGAGGGTTTTGGGATAAGACTGATGGGTTGGGATGATCCTGGAATAGTTTAGGATTGGATTGCAATGGGTTTGATTTGATTGATATCCGTCGGAGTAGGTCTTGTTCCTCGTGAGATAGGTTGGAGACGACAAGACAAGATTGGGATTGAGATGAGGAGGGTTTGATGATGAGGAGCGTTTGATGATGAATCTGGTTGGGATGGTTGGTACTTGATGATCATGATGGGATCTATCTGATTGATGGATTGATGGACAATCAACCTTGTTGGGATCCTGGTTAACTTTGCAAATGGCGGTTGTGAGTCAATTGAATTGGGATATTGAGTAGGTCAATGAGCTGGTTGATGATCTTGGGTTAGACTGAAGTGGAAGTCTGGTCTTGATCTTCTTGGTTGGAGTGAGATAGGTTTGATTTGATTGGACTGATTGGACCGTTCAATGTTGATGGAGTTGAGCTTTGAATGGATGATGGATGATGATGACAATGATCTAGTAGATGATGATTGCGGTCAATGGCCATTGGCGCGTACGTGTGGCAAAAAAAGAAAAACAGAGAGCTGAAAGACAAGGAGTGAAGTGGAAAGTACTTGAACACCAGGCACAGGGGTCTAGGAACTGAGATATCTTCCTAGAAAAATAGGAGAAGGGAAGGCTGAGAACTGGGAACTGAACTGAGGGATGATTTTGAAAAAAGTTTTTTTTTTGATCTAAATGGAGGCTATAAAAAATTCATAAAAATTTTACTTTTCCTGTACTGATCCACAGGTGTCCCAGATTGGGTACCACATCTCTCCCCAACTTACAGACTGTCCCTAGTCTGCATCTGAGTATCTTTGATGATATATATAAAATAAGAAACTGAGGAATTGAAACAGAAAAACACCCGTTTGATCTTGAGGGTGATTGAAAAGGGAGCTTGATCCATCCAAGGAAAAGGTCCTGGAAGTGGCTGAGATAACAGAATGAAGAAGGCGTCCCAGGTGCTCACATATGTGACATACAGTAGAGTTTCACAACAAAACGCAGCAGAAGACCCCTGGTGGTGCACAATTGGGAGGACTTCCTTCTGGGAAAAGTTGCCTCCTCAACAATGAAATTTCTTGACCTGATCAGCAGAGAAACTTTTAGCCATCTGAGTACCATCCAGCTCCTCAAAAACATATGGTCCACCTCTGACTTGACGGACCACTTGATAAGGACCATTCCAGCAGTTAGAGAAAAGTTTTCCCCACTGAGTTTCCAAGGATCAATTTTAAGCTAATACTAGATCCCCAGGATTCAAGGGATCCCTGATTTGATTGGAGTGCTTATCCTCCCAATACTGGACTGATTTTTCTCTTGACTCCATCATCTTCTGATAAGCTTTTTCACAAACATCTTCACTTTTCTCCAGTTGCTTGGATCTGGCAACTAATAGATCAGTGGTGGAAGAAACCTTTTCCCAAGAAATACCTAAGAAAGATTCCATCTCCAGATCAAGAGGAAGGACAGCCCTTTGCCCAAAGATAATTTCATAAGGTGAGTAGCCAGTGGTTTTTTTAGTTGAAATTTGATCAGAGAAGAGGACCAGAGGAAGAAATTTGCAACAATTCTTTCCACTTTCACCAGCCAGCTTGAAAAGAGCAGCCTTCAAAGGAGCATGGCCTCTTTACACCATGCTTTGACCTTCAGGATAATAAGGGGTGGTCACCCTATGTTGACCAAGAAGCAATTGGATTATTTCAGCCAGTTTGCCGCCAAAGTCAGAGCCACCGTCAGTTGAATAAGATCGAGCTAAACCATAACGCATTTTCCAAGTCTCATAGAGGAAGGCTGCTACTAATTCAGAGCTGAGGTTCTTAAGGAATTTAGCTTCAACCCATCCAGAAAAATCATCTCTAGCCACTATGAGTTACTTAGCTCCACCAGCCTTAATATGAACCACATCCATAGCAACCCTTCTAAAGACAGTGGGCTCTCCAGTGGGATAACAAATTTCCACTGGGTGCCTAAGATCACGTTTCTGACATACTTCAGAACTCTTGCACCATTGAGAGACTGATTTCTTCAAGGATGGCCACCAGAATTGTTTGGATATTCAACAATAAGTTTTGGTTTCCCCACGATGACCAAGGCCTTCATGGAAACTTTCAAGGATTGAATCTTGTTTAGAAGGGTTGGTTACAACAATAAGAGCACAATGGTTGCCTCTTTTCATAAGCCTAGTACCCTGGACAAAGAAATTGGAGGACTTCCTTTAAGTGATCAAAAATCTTTAGCAGAGAGATCAGGAGGCCTTTGGAGAGTGGAGAGATACTGCTCTAATTTAAGCCAGAAGCCTTTTTGGAATCCAGAATAATCTTGAGAGGAAAAGGTGGAGAAAGGATGGATTAAGGGTTCCTCCTTGTCAAAATCCACTCCAACATCCAATTCTTCATCTCCAAGATGGCATCAAGATAAACCATCAGGCATGGTGAAAGATCTTCCTGGCCTATGAAAAATATCAAAGGAGAAAAGCTGGATGAAAGCAACCCAACAAGTCATTTGAGCGTTTGGAAGACTGGGGGCATTGATCATTTTGATAATGGATTGTGCATCAACTTTTAACTCAAAGTGTTGACTCCAGAGAACAGTTTGAAGCTTCTTCAACATTTGGGTCACACCACAAAGTTCCAGTTTTGGCTGGGAGTACCTGGATTCCACCTCTGAAAAAAGAAGAGATTCATACAGAGCAGGACAATCCAAACCATTTTCATCTTCCTGAGTATGGACAGCCCCTACAGATTGATAACTAGAGTCCACAGCTAGCTTGATCTTGCCAGCCCTAGGTCCATAAGTGATCTTCTTCAAAACAATGTCTTTTCCAACAATTTTTTTGAGCATCTGAAATGATTGTTCACAAGCTTGGGTCCAAGACCATTCAGCATCCTTCCTGCTTAAGCGACGCAAGGGAATGCAAATTTTGGACAGAGAAGGGATAAAGATTTGAACATAGATTACAACACCTAAGAAACCTCTGACTTCAGTTTGATTGATGGGAGTAGGCCAGGAGAGAATTTTGTTGACTTTGGATGGAGCCATCTTTCTTCCTTCCTTGCAGACCACATGACCAACAATTTCCAAAGCAGGGACACAGGCAGCCAATTTGAATCCAGAGATGGTGAGACCAGAATCCTCGATTCCAAACAGGATCCTTTTCAGAGTGGTTGCATATTCCCAGATGCATCAACAGATTCCTGAATGCCAGGGTAAGAGCTAATTGTTGTAATCAGAAACTGGACCTTTAATCCCGCCATCATCAATAAAGATACCAGCGTGATCAGGGATTTCATCCTGGAGGATCCAAACCATCTGAGCCTGATAGACTGCAACCAAATTGGTGGCACCTTGAGGTAATTGAGTGAGTTGGAAACGTCCCAGAGGAGTATTGAATGTAGTGAGAGACAAGAAATTGGATGTAAGGATTGTTTGTTGTAGCCACCCATAATGTCACCTAGGCCATAGCAAGCTCTCCCAGAGAAGGATTTGAACAATTCTTCAGTAGCAGGGGGAATACCAGAGTCTTTAATAGTAACCTTATTTAGAGGCTGGAGATCATGAGCTACTCTAAGTTTACCATTTCTCTTGAGAACACAGAAAAAAGGACTGGAATAGCTAGAAGTTGATTTTTTATTTAAACCTTTTTTGACTTGTTTGCAGACCAACTTGATGAATTTGTCAATTTTAGCAGCAGGGATTGGGATCTTCTTCTTTTGCCAGGGATCATGTTCTACTACAGGGATAATGTAAGAGAGGCCATAGGATTCTTTCAAGAGAACCCTCTCTTCTTCACAGAAAGCAATAGATTTTTCCCTAAGGGCTAAGACATTTTTGATCAAATTCAACTCATCAGGAAGGAGCCATCCATCTGGACCAAAGTTGACCACTTTCAGATGTTCTTCAGTGACATGACCAGAGGGGATGAATTGACCAGTAAGGGATTGAGGTAAACCACAGTAAGGATTGTGGGATAGCGGGGGGCCCATAAGAGGAGGTTTGAGGTTGAGAGGAATTGGTTGGTTGACTGGTTAAAACTTTTTTGCCACTGGTTTATACTTGGTGGCAAAAGAGAGGAATCCTTTCTTCCTCCAAGCATTGACCAGTGAGACCTGACTACAAAAACTGAGGCCAAGTTCCTACATCTTCCAATTTTGATGTTCCGCCTTGTCCTTGAAAGGTGCCTTTTCCATAAAAGAGGATCCAAAAGCTAACACAATGCTCACATGTGTGGCACAGGGTAGAGTTTTGAAAATTGCGGTAGTAGAGGCCCTTGATGGTGCACAATTGGGAGTACTTACTTCTACCCCACATTTCCTCCACTTAAAACCATACTCCTTCATACCAAAACCACCAAGAAAAGAATTCAGATTGGGATCTTGTTTAGACTCATTGCGGAGATTCAAAACCGGAGTAGAGGATTATTGATCAGGCTGAATGGAAAAAATAAAAGAAGATACAACAGACCCAGAGAGAGAAGAAATATTTTTGGAATTTTCGGATTTTTTATGTTTTTGAATTTTGATCTTATTTAGATGAGGAAGAGATGATGAGGAAAACAAAAAATTTGCCTCTGAGGTTGAAGTTGATCCATAAGTTGAAGTATGAGGCTGAGAGGAACTACAACTATCAGTAGGATCAACTAATCCAATAAAAAATGAGGCTGAGAGGAATGAGAGTTCTCCTTCTGCTTTCCCTTTAGAACTGTTTTGGGAGAATGACCAGGGAAATCTTTTTCCCAATGACCAAATCCAAGGAACAAAGCGGAAGTTCAATTTTTCTGCCATCAGTATAAGGGAGAAGGATTCTCTCCCCAACTTGATCAGAAAAAATCAGGGTAGCACCAAAATCCATTAAGAAAGGTTGGCCCAAGATCATAGGACCTTCCAAACGAGTGATCCAGAAGTGACAAGTTCCAAAAATATTTTGACCAATTTGAACAGGGACATCTTCAGCAATACCAACCAGTTCACATGACTGATTCCCTATACCATAGACCGCAGAAGTAAAACTGACCCTTGGGCTAAGCTTGAGTTTGCAGGCCATAGCATCTGAGATTAAGTTGAGCTGAGAACCCAAATCCACAAGAAGAGAAACTGTTTTAGCCAATTCACCAAGATATCAGGGAAGAAATCCAAGAGGGCAGGAATACAGATTAGCATCTGAAGGGGGATCTATTCCGCCAGAGTCCTCCATCAAAGTGCCAGAAGATACCTTCAATTTGTCCGGACCAATTTCCATACGTCAACAAGAAACCCATTTCTTCATGCCTTCAGCCACAGATGGAGAGATATACAGCAGTTCCGCCACAGACAGATCAGGGATTTTGAGATCGGAAATTTTCTTTAATACTCCTTCCACAGCATTAGGGTAGTCCTTGGAAATGCCCCTTTCAAACCAAACTTTGGGCTGGGTGGAGGGAGGAAGATCAGGTGAGACAGGTACTGCAGGAGGATCAGAGGATTGAGGGGGTTGACCAGATTGAAGAGGAGGAGAAGTATCAGAGCGGTCCTGGAACATTTCCATGAGTGGTTCCCTTTCTACTTCCATGTCTTCCACATCAGAGGGAGGGGGCTCAGGCAAAGATCAAAGTTTGACAGGTTTTAAAAGTATCAAAGATGGAACAGGAGGAGACTTGTGAGGTTTGGGTTCCTCATGAAGTTTCCTAGCTGGATTGGCTTGATGAGCACCAGAGAAGCTAGAAGAAGTGTTAGCTGGAGGATACCAAGGTTGAAGAGTGCCACAGGATGATCAAAAATCCAAGGAGACAAGAGATGCCTTCTTGGGAGTTGGTGGTTGCTAAGAAGCCACCACATGACGGATTGGACAAGATGAGTTGAAAGGGATCAAAGCACCATTAGGAAGAAAGAAATTATTTCCCTCCTGCTCTACTAATTTCTCCTCCTTGTCCTTCTGGAGTTTGGGACATCTACCAGTACCATGTCCTTCCCTATGAAAGTAATAGCAGACTAAGGTGGATTTAGGAACAGAATTAGCAGGTTTAGGGGTAGCTAAAGAGGATATTTTCTGATCTATTTTATTCTCAAAAGCCTGAAGTAGCTTGGTAATCTCATCTATGGTAGCAGCATCCTTGTTGGCCTGAGGGCTTGATTTAGGTCTGCAATTCACTTCCATCTTGTTCATGATTTTGTTGGATTCTTGGAAAGAAGTAGAATGGAATGGTTCAGTGATGCTGGGATTTTCAAAAGTTAAAGTAGTTTGACCTTTCATGACTTTTTCTACCAAATTACTAAGGACCAGAAAGACAGGGAGTTTGAATCAATTATCACTAGTAGTGATCATAGATCCAGAGTTGACCAATTCATCCCTTATCCTGTCCTGCACTCCTGGCAAAAAAGATTGGAAAAATTGAACTCAAATTTTGTCCACAGTTTCAATGTGATTGTTCCTGATAAGATAAGACTGTAAGGGTCCCAGGACTTTCTGAAAGACTGATAATCAGAAGCTGAAGAGACACCACAATTGGAAATCCATTGAGAAACCAGAGAATCCAAGTCCTGTAAGGTAAACCTAGCCACATATTTTTTCCCCAATACGCCAATATAGCCTCCTTCAAGAGCCTCCAGTTATGAGTTTTGAATCCATCAAACAATTCAATCACTTCCATAACTTCATCAGAGGAGATAAAAAATCATAACTGATAGGCCATATCATTTTCAGTTGCACCATCCACTTCAGCAGCCATTTCATAGGAGTCCAAAAATTATTCCACGTTTGTTCCATTGAAGCCTAGGTTCTTGTTCTGGGGTTTGATCTTGATCATCTTGGCCCAAAAAGTGGTGGAGGGACCAGATTACATTTTTAAGACAGAGTTCCTAAGGGGATCCAAAACAAAAACAGAGTTCCAAGGTGGCTCACAAGCGTGACAAGGGTAGAGTTTCACAAAAACAACAAGAATCTTGCCCAGATGGTGCACAATTGGGAGGACTGACTTCTGGAACAAGTTCCCTCCACAGATCAGATCTGGATGATGACAGAAAAAAAGAAGAAAGAAAAAGGATTGGATTGGATTTCAGAGTTGATTCTTCAAGTTGGGACTGTAAATCCCAAGGTTTCTGGTTTGATCCAGGCCCGGGGGACCAAATTTAAGACTCCAAACGGTGCTAGGCCGTGGCAGTTCTGTGGAGGGGAAAGGTGCTGTTTAGGCTGCCCTCCTGAGTGTTACAAAAATATTTAAATGTAACCAAGATCAAGGTCCAGAACCTGGTAAATGAGAAATCAAGTAGTGGAGGATAAAGATGATAGTAGTTTGGTAGCAATGTAACAGCACTATCTGAGCAAAGATTATGTGGGAAAAACGTGGACAAAAAAAGCTAAAGTTTATTAAAGTTCAAAGAACAAAGCCTTGTATGTAAACAACACCCACAAGCTAATAACTCTGGTTGTCAGCAGAATATTGGGGATGATCAACTCAAACCCAACCAACCTCCAGGTTCTCAATGAACCTGCCCAACTCTCAGCAATAAAGCGCTTGAAGGGTACCAGATAACTGAGGGTGGCGGTGCAAGACAAAGCACTATGTTTAAGAAGCTCTAAAAGCAAACAGTAACTGATTTGAAGCAAGGATGACCTCAACACTTCTCAAGGAACTCAAGAGTAGGCTGGCAGAATGCAACTCAAAAAATTAAGGGAGTTATAACACTCCAGGCCTTAAACTTAATAAGACCTCTTCAATCAATTGTGATTGGCTCCAGAAAGATGATCATGGAGGGATCAAGACCAGTATGGTCAGAGAAAGGGATCAAGGAGTGGTATAAAACACTCAAGAATTCCAAAAGACAGAATTCTCTTCAACCAGAAAGGCTATTGGTTGGTGATAAGGATCAGGACACAGAGGGGCAAGGACTCAGGATCAATGGATCAGGTGGCAATCATAGATATACCCAGGATGAGGATCAGGATTCAATTTCAATTATCAAGGGGGGGACATAAGCACACACTCCCATGGATGATTTGGAAAAGGCAGGGGATAGCCCCTCCTTTTATAGACCATGGATCCCTGTAGACTATTTACAAGAGATACCACAAATAGAGCAGAAAAAAAAGTTTTTTTTTTCTTTTTTTTAGGATTGTCATGAGAAAACAAAAGGGAAAAAAAACACTCAAAAAAAATAAGAACTAAATCAAAAACCCAGCCCATGCCAATGATGGGCACAGGCAAGAGAGTAGCTAGTTGAGACGCCCGCGGGCATTTTGACAGGCCCGGGAAACAGTTGAGACCCTTGCGGGAGACCGGTACTTGATGGGTGGAGGATTGATGGATACAAGGCAGAATGATGGAACAATCAACATATCTAGTCTAGTTCCAAGCGAGTCTTCTGCTCAATGTGTATTCTATACCAATCTTGACAAGTGCTGCTGGTCAGATTGAGGAGGAGCCCTTCATGATCATCATCATCATCAGATTGGTTGAGGATGGAGACATTGAACCTGGCTACAAGTTGTCAAATATTGGGAGTGGATTGGATGGATTGTTGGAAGGATGATGTGATGATGGTTTTTTTGGGATGGTCAAATCACCAAGGGGGGATTGATCAGGAAAGCTGTCTTGGAGACTGTTCAAAAGCAATGATGAAGCTTTGGGGAGTGGGATTGAGGTTGTTAGCGTTGAGGGTAGTAGTGAGTAAGATGGGAGAGAGTTTTAGGATAAGACTGATGGGTTGGGATGATCCTGGAATAGTTTAGGATTGGATAGCAATGGATTTCATTCAATTGATATCCGTCGGAGTAGGTCTTGTTCCTTGTGAGATAGGTTGGAGAGGTCAAGAAAAGATTGGGATTGAGATGAGGAGGGTTCAATGATGAATCTGGTTGGGATGGTTGGGAATCAATGATCATGATGGGATCTATCTGATCAATGGATTGATGGACAATCAACCTTGTTTGGATCCTGGTTAACTTTGCAAATGGCAGTTGTGGGTCAATTGGATTGGGATATTGAGTAGGTCAATGAGCTGGTTGATGATCTTGGGTTAGACTGAAGTGGAAGTCTGGTCTTGATCTTCTTGGTTGGAGTGAGATAGGTTTGATTTGATTGGACTGATTGGACCTTTCAATGTTGATGGAGTTGAGCTTTGAATGGATGATGGATGATGATGGATGATGGATGATGATGAAAATGATCTAGTAGATGATGATTGGGGTCAACGGCCATTGGCCCGCAAGTTTGGCAAAAAAAGGAAAACAGAGAGCTGAAAGATGAGGAGTGAAGTGGGAAGGACTTGAACACCAGGCACAGGGGTCTAGGCCCTGAGAGATCTTCCTAGACAACTAGGAGAAGGGAAGGCTGAGAACTGGGAACTGAACTGAGGGATGATTTTGAAAAAAGCTTTTTATTTGATCTAAATGGTGGCTATAAAAAATTCATAAAAATCTTACTTTTCCCGTACTGGTCCACAGGTGTCCCAGATTGGGTACCACACTGGCCAGGGTGGAGGAACTCAAAATGAGTCCCTCTACCCCTTATGGCGGTCATGCGCAGGCCTTTGGGCCCCAAAGTGTGCCAAAGACAGGGAACTGCGGCCCCAAGCGGGCCGCAACACAGGCAACAGTCCCAATGGGCCATCCAAGCCCAAAATGAAGAAATGACTACTTTGTTGGGCCAACCAGGCTGGCTAAGTAATTCCATAATACAAATTGTGCTTAATTATTGCCCCTGAAGCCCATGTTGTTGGGACGGCCCATCCACCCTACAAGCCTGTGAGGGACCATGTCTCAAATAACTTATTTCATGTGTTTTGAGGCCAGTTTCCCCAAATAAGTGACATCCACACAGTCCTGTATGGTCCGTGTGATTGTCAAATGGGCCGTAGAGACCCAATTTTTGTATCCTATTTTGAATACACTCATATTTGGCATAAATGTAAGTAATTTGATGAAGATGGGATTTACAATGTTCATGAAACCTTTAAGGAGTATTTACCTTATTGAAAACAAGTGCACCATTAGGATTGCATGTCCCAAAGTATGAAGTTTTCTTGATTTCTTTTAATGTGACTGGGTTGAGACCAGCCTTTGATGGTTTATTGAGCAGTGATTTTTGCACTTTCTTTGTTTATGGTGGCATTTACCTTCTTGTTTTTCTGGAAATTAATATGCTTAATGTCAGTCACACCATATTCATATTCAAGCCATCTTATGGTTATGCTTTATTTATATTTTTATTTTTATGTTCCAGTAAATTCATTGGTCAGCATTTGATGCCATTTTGGCCCTGGTGGTAAATCAGTTTGACCTTCATTTTCCACAAAAGTGAAATCAGACTGACTTTGGATTCAACCAAGGTGAAAACCAATCAACTATTATTATCCATCAAGGTGAAATAAAAAATAAACCCTAAATATTTCAAGGTTAATCACAGAATCCATCATTGTTTTTTCATGGTGAAACTCTTGATAATTATTTGAGACAAAATTGGCCACAAAAGTGACTGCATGTCACTGGTCAGCCAGAGACCCCAATTTGGCCCTGGTGTTAGTTGGGAACCAGAATTATTCAAAGCTGAAATTATGCAGTAATTTGAAATCAAGTACTTGGGGAAAGCAGAATTTCTCCTAGGAATTAAAATCTAGAAGTCCTCCAAAGAATCACTTTCAATCAACAGAAATATTTAAAAAGAAAGCTAGAAAAATTTTATCTCTGAAATATTTGACCTTTTGGTTTGCCCATGCTTGCAGTAATTTGCCTGCTACCTGCTAAAAATTAAAAAAAGAATAAGGAATATCTTTCAAGCAGCATGAAATAAAGTGCTATGGTAGGATCTTTGAACTAAATTTCTGTTTTAAAAAGGCCAGAAATCATATTCCCAGTCAGAAATCTATTGCAGTTTCTCATGAAAACTGCTATGAAACATTTTATGCAGCCATAAGGGAATTTAAGTATATTTTGGGGATGGTTGGTTGGCCAAGGATGGGGAGGGGGCCAGTTGGTTGGCCAAATGTTGAAGGGGGTTTTTTGGCCAAATGGTGGGGGGGTTGTTTGGCCAAGGATGGGGAGGGGGCCGGTTGGTTGGCCAAATGGGGGGGGTTGTTTATCCAAGGATGGGGAAGGGGCTGGTTGTTTGGTCAAATGGGAGGGGCTAGTTGCTTGGATTTCTTGGGCGTGCTTAGCCAAGGATGGGGGGGAGGTGGGGGTTTCTCAGCCATAGATGGAGAGGGGGCGATGGGGGGGGTCCAGTGTGCAAAGGAGGAAGGAGCCAAAGTGGGTGTTTCAGTTGGCCAAGGAGGGAAGATGCAAGGGTTTTGGTTAGGAGGAAAGCTAGGAGGGTCCTGGGAACAAAGTCAAGGGCAGGGTGATCAGCAGTGGGGACAAGCGCAAAAAAGGGGGGGAGTTCATACCTGGGTGGGCTGGATACATAGATGGCAGATGAAAGTGGTAGTTTCAGAAAGGCAATCAAAAAGGGTGTTGAGAAAAGGAGACTTACCTGGAGATTGAGATGGAGATGGTGGGTGGGTGGGTGTGGTGAGTTTTTTGGTTGTTGTTGGAGGGGAGGAGAAGGAAAAGGGTGAGTGGTTGAGTCTGAAAAGTGGGAGAGGAGGAGGATGGGGAGTGATTGAGTCTGAGAGTGTGGGAAAGAAGAAGAAGGAGAACAGTGGCATGGGTGACTGGGGTCCACTTGTGGGTGACTGAAAAGATCAATTAAGTCAGTGTGGGATGAAAAAAAGAGAAGGTGAAAAGACAAACGCACAAGTATGTATCTTTTTTTTCTCTTTATTTTCAATCAGACCATCATGATTTAAGCTGAGCAAGGCTGAGAGGTATAATTTGCTCTCTCATGGAAAAAGAGGATTGATGATATAAGACTGGAATTATTTGAGGAGGATCAGGCATTTCATCTTCAAAGATTTCATCCCATTGATCTTTGTTGGCCAATAAGTCATGGAGAATAATGCAGAAGAAAATCCAGTTTATGAGTAACTTCATGTATTTTGGATTTTGGAGCTGGCTTTGCATTTCTCTTAAGCTGGCCCATCTTCTGTTCAGTAATTCTATGGCATGATCAATCTAAAATTATGATTGGGAAATATGATAGCTGAAATAATTTTTGGCTTGATCATTGGATGAAACATTTTTGTATGCTGGAGCCACATTTTTACCACTGGCATAAAGAGTCAGCCAGAATTGATTGTTCTTCATCAAAGTAGCTCTGAGGTTGCTGAGAAACCTGCATTTGGTGGAAGACATAAGAATCATTACAGGAACCTAGAAGGCCAGCATGAAGGGAAATGAACTTTTTGTTGTTGTTGCAAACAAGTTCAACAGCAATGGAGTATATATATGAACAAAGGATGCATTATTGGTCAGTTTTGTGTAAAAGAAATTTCTGTAAAGAGATTGGATTGTCTTTTCTTCCAATCAAAGTAGTGGTTTCAATCAATCTTGGGTTTTTGACTCAAAGGGATGGTGGTTCCATCAACAAATCCAATAAAACCTTGAAAGCCTTCAGTCACCATGACCTGTGAGATCTTGATGTGCTCTTCCTTTGCTGGCCAGCATAGAAGGGAGAAAAAAAATCCTAGGACAGAAGTGATAAAACTTTGGGTGTACAATTTGACTGTTCCATATCCAATAGAGAAAATATTTTCCAATCAATAAAAAGAGGAACCATTACCATTGGATCCAAAGCAACAAAGAGAAAAAGAAATTTTGATAGCAGGATTGCGTTGGGGATTCCAAGATTCATTCTGGAAAACAGGATGATTCTCAATCATCTCCAAAAGTTTCATGAATGATTCTAAAGAAGTTTGAAAAATTCAATGGAAGCTTAAGTCAGAGAGGAGATGTAGCTTCTGCTTTTTTTACATATGATAATGAAATTTGTTTTTTGGGGTATTAATTAGCGCTGTTCCAATAGAAAATTCAAGGATAATCAGTCAAATTCCAAATCAGAGTCTGAATTGGAATCTTAATTATAGTGAATTATTAATGAAAGTTAAGTCAGCTTGATTTCATTTTCCACTAGCTCCTGGAGGTTGGTTTTGAAATTCTTAGAAGTGAAGAGTTCAGGGAGGGGTGGTGTTTGTGATTTGAAGGGATGAGGAGGTGTATGGTGTGCTGGTATAAGGTTTTGTTTTTGATATGGATGATTTGGAGGTGTGGTTGGGTGTTTTGAATGTTTTTGGATGGCAAATAGATGATGATTCACAAATTGCATATTTGATTTTTGAAATGCACCATTTCAATAAAATCTGCCATTTTCAAATACACCATTTAAGGTTTAAAAGTGTATTTCAGAAACCTGCCATTAAATGGCAGAGTTTTTCAAAACAAATTGTGGTTTTCTAATGGATTATTTCCTAACTTTGATACACCCTATTGGTTGTATCACCTCTAATTGTTACTGTTTCTTTTTGTCTTTGTATTGTTGGCTAATTGTCATATTCATTTTTGTTATTTTTGTTGGCAGTTCTCCTTCATGAATTTGAACTTGGATTATTTTTGCAAGAGGAAAACCTCCTTGCTTGTTGTTTTTGTCTTGCTCATCTTTTCTTGGTGGCCCATTAATTTTTTCTTTTATTTTGCTTGTTTGACTTGACATCACTTGCCTTGCTTGTATTTTTTGGATTGGTCATACCCAGCACCTCTTGCCCTCTTGCTTGTCCTTCTTGAATTCCTGATCATCTTGTTTTTCTCACCAAGCTCATTTTCCCCTTCATTTTTTCCCTTGACCATCTCAATTAATTTTTTTGCATTTCTTTTTCTTCCTAATATCCTATTTGTGGCTGGGTCCTTTTTACTCACATCTCACTCATTGCAGCCCCCCACCACTTGATTCTCTCTGAACCTAATTTTCAGAATTCTTGGTTATTTAGTATTAATAATAATAATAAAAAAAAAATAAAAAAAATTAATGGAAAATACAAAAATCACTAGAAGACTATTCCTCACAGAATAAGATTAATTTACATGGACTACCATGATTGAGTCCAAACTTTTCATTCTTGGGCTTTTGCACCTCATACTTTTTATTGATCCTGGTATGCCTGAAACCAAGGATTGAATGAATAGAAAGGCATTTAACCTTATAATTAGATACCTTGATGAAGAAAACCTTGCTTATTTATCCATTAAACTTTATCCATCACTCAAGAGAAATTTTAAAGCACTTTAAAAACTCTTAAAAGAAGATTACATGGAAAATGATATTCCCAGTAAAACATCAGCATCTTTTGTTCAGAAAAATTGTAGTTAAAGAAACCATCAGTTTCATTTCTAATATTATAGACTCTCTGGGTAAAATGATACTTTATTTTCTAAAGTTAGAAGAAAAATCCTGGATCATTATGATCTTGAGAAAATTAACTAGAAAACTAGAATCTTCTTTCAGGATTATATTTCATGGACATGGAATTTATTCTATTTTCTATGTTTTGAAGAATCTTGAACAGGAACATGTTCAAATGAAAATTTCAGCTGAATATTAAATTAAGAAGCATTATTTTCAAACAAAAATAGCAAGAATATTTGCAATTATTGAAAAGGAAAGAATCATATTGAACCATATTGTTGGAAAGAATATCCAGAAAACAATGATCCTCAGACATTTTTCCCAAATTTGGAAAGTGGTAAATCTTCATAATTGGATGATAAGGAATTAATATCTCTTTAAAAGCAAAAAATTGAACAATTAAGGCTGCTTCCCCCTTCAGGATTAAGAGGGAGTGTTTAGATTGTAATTGATTTTGAGGGAAATATACTTCTAAAAAAAATTAATTTTATTAACAAAATAAATAATGAATAATTTTGAAAATTCTATAAAAAAGGATTGGGTGATGATAAATTCACAACTCCCAGTTGTGTGGGAGTTGTTTAAGGCCCTACACAGTCCAATGGACACGTGGGGGCCCATACACATGTCCAAAATGTGGGTTGGGGCCCATATACATGTCCACACGCATCCGTAGTGTTGTTTCAAACACGTACAACCCCCAGGGGGATGTAAACCCCCGGTAAACAGAATTTTTGGGTTGTTTACCCCTGTACATGACTATTTTTATGCCTGTTAGGGGGTATTTAACCCCCCAGGGGTTGTGCCAGAAATGTTTGGGACCCCTGGACCACATTTGGGTTCCATCAACCCAAATTTGGGATCAACGCATACTTTGTGGGACTTTTGGACCACACCTAGCAATCTGCAAGTGAAACTAAAGTTTATCTAAATTTAAATAAAGTGAAATTCAACTGAAACTAAAGTCCAACTGCAAACATCCCACTAAACTTGATCTTTCTCAAATCAAAATTGAGCAATCTTTGTAGTTGTTCAATTGAAAGTTGGAATGAATACTGAAGTACCATTGCATTTCTTTGCATTATGGGAACATTGGCAAGCCCTCCTTTTTGTGAAATGGCTGAGTTGAAGGACTAAATTGAAAGTTCCATTAAAAAAGATGCGGACAAAAGATTTGGGTGATGAAACATTGGAAGCCCCCATTGCATCCTCATCTAGGTTGACAATTGAGGAACAAATTCCTCTGGTGGTGAGTAACATTTTATGTTACTCTGGTATTTGCCTCATTTAATTTGATGGAAACTGAACTATGAATATGTAACTATGACTATGTAACTATGACAGATCCACTTCACCCATGTCCTGTGAGAGCGTTTCCTACTAGGGAAGAGGCACAAAACTATTGTCAAACATGGTAAATTAAGCATGGTTACACTTTCTCAAAGCGTGGTAAATATGTGGATTTAGCCTGGGATAGACATGGTTCCTACTCTGGGATTTCCCTACCAAAAGGTCAAGGTGAACTCACACAAGGAAGGTTGGGTGCAAGTTTTTAATCCATGCAAGTTGAAAAAAGGACAGCCCCTTGTGGCAAGTCTCCTACAGACATGATAAAAGTAACCAAAAACCATCTCCACACCCCTCAGTGCATCCTCACCTGAGGAGAATCTCTGGGATGGCCTTAGTGAATTTAAAACAAGGCATGAATGAAGGGCTCAATACTATTCAGCTGAAAAGAAATTTGAGAAATATTGATGGTGGGGAATATGTTGATGACCAATCAACCTATAACACTAAGTGTAAGGTAGCGCTTGAAGAACTCAAGTGAAAAAGTGTCATTGAGGTCCTCTTTAAACAAATTGGTGATTCATGTTGGGATCATTGAGCAAAATTTAGTGGAGAGGGTCACCTGGAGACCCTTTTTTTGCCCAACCCAAGTCATTAAAGCTTTGCAAACAATTCCATCATATTGCTATGTTGGACTGTAATTCTAAAAAAAAAGAATTAAAACATCCCCCTATTGCATGTTTCAGGAATTACAGCCAGCCAAAGAAATTAAACAAAAGCTCTTGTTTTTATAACAAGTGTTTTTATAACAAGAGAAACATTTGAGTTCTACAGTTTGTCTGTAAATGCACTAAAGGAGCTGGCTTATGATCGTGAGAAACTTCCTAAATTATTGGTGACAGACCTTGAAAAAGCTTTTATTTTTGCTATAGAACAAACTTTCCCGGATTCAAAAAGACAGTGTTGTCAGGGGCACTTTTCTAAAAACATACAAGCAAACTTTAAATTGCGCTTTAATAATTACTTTGAAGGATGGCAAATATTTATGTCTCTGTGGGCTAATCATGGGGCCTCAAAAACCAAGGAGGAACAGAGGTCAATGATGCCAAACTTAGAGTAAGTGCCAAATCACTTCCTCTACTTTAAATCTTCCTAGTTTTGGGTTGCTTACATTATTACATGTATGAAGTGTTTCTTGCAAGACCTTGAGGATGTGCTTGAGTTTATGGACCATAATATCTTCCATATCAAATATAATTTTGTAACAGCTTGGACTTGCAAGAACCCTGACTTTGAAAATGAAACCAGGTCTTGGGTTGAAGGGGCCCATGCTACTCTCAAATGATTCCTTGCAAATTCTTCAGGGAACATGTCGGATGTTTGGAAAAACGTAGATGGAACAGTTTCCAATCAAATTAAATTGGTTCAGGATGTCCTTTACAACTCTTCAATTGAGATAGGAATAGTTCTACCCACTGAACTGTAACCATTGGGATACAAGTTGTCTTTAGAGGCAATTAAACTTGTTGTGGAAAAATTATAGAGGTTAAAGCGGAACCATGATGGAGAAGTGTGCACCAAGTCATACTCCAAGACTATGGGTTTGCTGTGTTCCCACCAGATAGGTGACCTACTTGCGTCAAGAGGATTGGTCGTGCCTGAGGATGTTCATCCTCAGTGGAGGTTGGATTATGAACCTTGCAGTTATAGTTCTTTAAGTTGGTTTAATGTTATTAATTCTTTTTGAATGATGATTCCTAATTTACTAATATTTGATCCTTTTGAATTTTGAAAGGTTGATGCTGATGAAATTCTCAACAATTCTCAGTTAAACAAGAAGCTCAATGCAATGCTCTTGGGATACCCTGAACAATATAATTGTGTTCTGTTGAAGAACTTGATTCAGGAGACCAAAAATTATTAATCAAAGCCAAGATTTGAACCTGAAGTCTTGCAATCAAGCAGAGGCCAGCCAAAATTGACAGATACCCAGAGATATCCTTCTTGATTTGAAAATTTTGAAAATAAGCTTAAGCCGGAAAATAAAATTAGAGGGGCACCAAATAAGAAAAGAAAAAAGATTGCAAGTCTTTTTTTTTGAGATGTTCATTTTTTGGGTTGAATGAACTGATAATGATATGATGTTAATTGTTGGTCAAAGTCTGCAGGATCAGAATCTGAATTTCATAGCTCAGAGGAAGGGAATGAAAGTGAAATAGCTTCAATTCTTTTTTAATCCAAATCCTCTTCAGAGGAAGAAGATTTTCAGGAAGCATCAAGCAGCAGCTCATCTTTGGTGAGTATTGATTTCATTAATTAATGTTATTAAAATTTTGGCTGAGTGATTTTTGGTTATAGGAACACAAAGTGAAATACCTTGATCAAATACCTGAGAAATTACATAAGTTCTTGGGCCAGTTTTGGGATCCAATTGGTGATGGGAATTGGGGATTTAGAGTCATTTCTAAATCACTTGGGTATGAAAAACAAGTTTAGTTTATAGTTAGGAAGGAAATGAATGAAACATTGGAGAGACATAAAGAATGATACATTAAGATTCTTGGTGGTTCAAAAGAGGTAGAAAAGATTAAACAAAGACTTTATTTTGAAGAAATCATTGCAAAGAATCCCTCTTCAAAATGGCTGGCTAAGTTAGATATGGGTCAAATAATAGCAGAAACATATTCCAGACATATATTTTTCATTTCATTGGAGTCATTTTGTACTTATACTCCAATAAAAAATGGTGTTACAGATCAATCAGAGACTATTTATATTTTTTTTAAGCAATAACCACTGGGTTCTATTATTACTTTAGGGAGAAATGATTCCAATACCACCCATTGGGGCAAAACCCTCTGCTTTCATTTCAAAGAAAGCTTCTGTTTGGTTTGATAATCTCAAAGATCAACTGCATGTGTATTCTAGATTATAGAATTCAATTATAGAGATCATTTCATCATTGGTTTTACATATGAATTGTAATTCTGATGAAGCTAACTTGTAATTCTATTAATATAGAGGTTTATCACATTTTGAACATCATTATGTTGATTTTTTTGAGTTAACATCATTATGATGAGTGTTTTGAATGAGATTTTATTGTTAAGCCAGTTCAACTTGGGTTGGGCTGGTCCCATCATAAGGAGTGTTTTTAATTCTTGTGATGAGATCAGCTTACCACAAGTTGAACTTTTTTTTGTTTTTTAGCTTTAGTGCTTGTCAATTTACTTTTTTTTTTGGTGTTTTTACTTTAGGGCTTGTCAAATTTAACTTGTATTTTTTGGCAACCTTACTTTAGGGCTAGTCAAGTTGAACTTTTATTTTTTGGAACTTATACTTTAGGGCTGCTCCATAGACTCTTTCATTTTTTATTTAATTTTTGGTCTTTTGGTTTTCTTCAGTATTTTTTTTTTTTTGTTTTTATTTCATTTATTTTTTATTTTTTATTTTTTTTGGTTTTTTTTAACCATAAAATCAACATTTTTTGATTTTTTGGTTGATTTATGGTTTTTTATTTAGTTTATTTTATTTTTTTATTTTTTTTATTTTTTATATGTTTTTATTTTTTGGCACACAACGCTTGTAGTTGGGTGTGGTGCGACACAACCAGGGCCACTGTGTGGGGGCTGCATGACTACAGTCAAGTTGTGTGGGGGCTACACAACCCAATTTTAGTATTTTAGCATGCCACATGGCCCAAATGAGATGTGTACACAGCTCATTTGGGAATTGAATTAATCATAACCCAAAAGAATCATGTAAATATGTTGAGTAGTATAGAAGTCATCAAGAATTTATCACATGTGAAATATGACACATGAATTTCACAGGATGAGAAAGTCAGACCAGTAACTCAAGCAGAGGTCAATTCTGAGAGCTCTGAGGAATAAAATCAAAGAAGGAGATTAAGATGTTTTACACATATTAATTAAAATTGGAATGCATTAAGAACCTATGAAGAGAAATTTCCATGATTTTAAAATGGAATGTAACAAAGAAAACAAAGGTAAATTCAAGATAGGTTTAAATTCATAAAATTAAGACAATGATTGCTGCAAAGAATTTCTAGCTTGCCTCATACTAATGGAGTTTTCCTAGAAAGAGACAGATCCATACCAAAATAAGAAAGAAAAGAAATGACAGTGTGAACTTGCACCCTCTCCTTAGCTTTTATTTAGTCATTTTGATGAGTGGGATCTTCTCTATAAAATATCCTCTATACTCAGCTGTATTTATCATTAGTTTTTTCATGCATTGAATCCACTCATTCATTGGTGAAGCCCTTTAATTTCAATTATCATAAATAGATCAAAATACTTTTATATTCACCTACCAACTATATTGATATTGCCAATACTTGTTTCAATTATATTGTATGGTTGATTTGCACTTGGAAAAGTGATTCATCAAAGTTTCTTGGAAGTTTTGGGGTTATTTTTGTTTTTTGGAAAGGTGATACCCCCCCCTTGGTATAAAAATTATCATAATCTGACAAAGCTACAGAATCCACTGCATGCTTTACATGGACATAAGTTATTTTGAAATCAAGCTCCAAGAGGTACTTGGGAAAAAATTCCTGTCTAAATGTAAGAAGATGTATGCTGATTAATTAAAAAATAAAATCACTGTCATTTGAGACCTTGAAAGTTTCCATATGGCTTAGAATTTACAGGCACTATTTTTTCAAGAAGAAACATATTTTTCAAATTCCCCAGTCATTAATTTTATATTTCAACTCAATGAATTTTAAATTCCATTATTCCAAATCCGTAGAGTGAAAAAGATTTAATGAAGAAGAGGATTGAGATATGACACAAAAATAGCATAGTTTCCTGTGTCTTTCTTGACAGTAGTTCAAGCTAGATTTTTGAAATGAGAAAGAATAGGTTTCAAATTGAATAATATTTTCAGATATTCAAACTCCAAATTATCTTCCTTGGTAAAAAGACTGGAATATCCTTCTTGACAAAGATGGCGAGATTAAACATTTTTTTGACATATTAAAGGAAAAACCTTCAATAAAAATATCAAAAACAGAAGGAAATCCAGATGGTTTTCACTGAATATCTTTCTTTCCATAATGCATTTTAATTTTTTCAGATCCATATAAACACCTTGTTTTGAAAGTATGGAACAAAGGAGATGAAGTTTAATTGTGTGTAATTGTGTGTAAATTTCACTTAGAAAATTTAGCAACAAAACTGTTGTTTCAAATCTTTTCCAGAACTTCTCAGACTTAAAGAATGCAATCTTTGAGGTTTGTTGAGCAGACCATTATATGTACCAGATAAATTACCTTCAATTCATCTGCAAGATCATAGAAAATATAATTGATAAAATTTTGATCAGTTGAAGGAGAATCTCAGCGCGCAAAAGGCATTAAATTATAAACATAGCTTCTAAAACAAAATCTTTTAGAACTTAAATGATCATTTGATTTTGCTATTCAAATGGATTTTTAAGCTCCCCAAAGTTTTCAATTTTCAGAATTTCAAAAAAATGTGGTAATGGATAGGCTTTTTTCCATGTTACATAATTCATTTTCCTTAAATCAAAACATAAATAATGATTTACATATGTATTTGAAAAAGAAATCAAAGGAGATCCATTATTCAAATTTCTTGTTCAAAGAAATACTTTTTCTATGTTTTCTTCTATTTAGTCTCAACTTTTTTCAGATTACTGGTCAAGCCAGGAATAAAATTATTCTCACAATCTCAGGGATTTCGGGGAGCAATTTTATTGGCTTTGATGGCTTAAAGTACATTAGAACAATAATGATAAACTGGAAAGAAAGAATGATTATTTCTAAATATGCTATTTATTCATTGTCTCTGGGGACCAAATTCACATTATTTTACTGATCAAAATTTATTAAAATCTCAAGCTAAACATTTTATTAGGCACTGGATTTGAAACACAATTTTTTATTTATTTATTCCTGTGGCAGGAAAAGGCTGAAAATTCCAACTGGATAAATTCAGGTATGGCTTATGAGTAAATGTGCTAAGGAATTAAAGTTCAATTAAAGCAAAAATCATATTTAATATGCAAGATGTGAGCAGACCAAACAATGAAAAAAATTTCAATCTTAATTTTATACAACTTGATTCCTTGATCAGTTCACAGTATTTCCAAAAAATGTCAAAAAAAACCAGCTTTGAAGCACAAGATATTTTTGACCAGTATCCCAATTTTGGTGTTCTCTTTTCTAACTTCAGATGATTCTCTCCAGATTTGAAGGCAAAAACAAAAAAAATAAAAAATAAAATAAATAAAAGGGAAAAAAGGAAACTACTGGAAAATCACAAGTAAATTGATTGAGGTTGAACAGAAGAAATAGGACAAAAAAGAGATGGCTGAAGACCTCAGTTTCAAATACAGTTTTTTCAAAACTAAAAATTATGAAATATAATTAAACTCAATATTATGAACAAACAATACTTCTGAAACAAACATTTCTGGAATTTATAGAATAAAGTTGTTAAAAAACCACAACGGACCAGCTATTCTTGTTGATTTTTTTCTTTGTGGAAATTTAAATTGAAGCAAGCAAGAGTGGTTCAAGAAGTGAGTCATTGAAAAAGAAATTTGAAGTTCTAAGGTAATTTTGGATGAGTAAAAAATTAATGGGGAAGGTTTAAAATTCTCACTCTTGGTGGTTTTCTTTATTCATCACCCAGGTTCACTCATTTCATGCTTGCAACCCCCAATTATGTAATATTTCACCTCTTCCACTTAATGCCTATCTCAAAAAATGAGAATGACTGGGGAGGATATCAACTGAAGGCCATCATCTTTAAAAATTTATCTCTTTCAATAAACCCATCCACTCAAACACAATCATCAACATAAACACTTGTCCTTCCCCACCAATCTCAATTATTTAATTTTTCTCTTTTATTTTCTTTCTTCATTCTCTTTTTTTTCTCTTCTTATTTTCTTCATTTTGCTTCCTTTTCTCAATCTCTCTTTCTACTTTCACCCTCATGATTTTGAACTATGCCAACTTCAATCTCAAACTTGTAACTGGGGAGATTTATCCTAGTTTCAAATCAAAACACTCTTATCATTTTATAATTCTTGTTATTCAGCTTCTTTGCAATTCTTGCTTAGTTTCAAATTTAAGGTCATCTTAAAATCTCAACTTTTCCCTAGCTTCTCACTCATCTCTTTTCAATCCTGTCGGTTCTTTTCCTCTTTCTTACTTCTTATCCATGATCCTGTTTCTCATCTAAATTTCAAATTGGGTCCAATCTTTTTCCTCTTTGTCTGCTGGTTGGAATTAAATCTCAATCCATCAGATTATTTAACTTTCAAAAGCCAAATAGCCTCCAAGAACCAGTGCAAGGAAAAATGTTTTTGGGATCCTACTCAAACTCATCCAAAAATGTATTCCAATGTGAAATGCTCAAGACAGCCTTGGAGGAAATTCCCCTGATTTCTGGAGAGAAATACAGAACATGGTAGGACCAAATAAATGTTTTTCTCAAGCTAAGAGGAGTTCTTTCCATTCTAGAATTTTAAGTTTAGCAACTAACAATGCAATAAAATGACTAAATTCAAATTATCTGCATCTCAAAAGTTGATTCAGTAACCCAAAACATCATAAGAATAGAAAATTTGAACTTAGACAAATCAATCTGGCTATCAATGAAGGAACAATAATCATCCTCAGAAGCCTCAAAAAAAGCCAGAATCTTCAATTAATTTGTCCACATCACATTCAAAGGAGAAGAAGAAGATATATTCAAGTTTTATACTTAAATTAGAACAAAAATTAAGAAGATGGTTGACATGGGCATAGATCTTCCTCAAGAAATCCTGGCATATTTGATTCTCCTCAAATTTCTGTCCTCACTTGACAACCTCAAGCAAAAATCAATGCACTCATGAAATAAAACAGAAGTCAATTTCTTTTTAACCATCTGATTCAGTCCAATAAAAAATTAAGATCCATAAATCCAGAAAACTCAACCTCAATAACAGACTTGGCCTTGGTTTTCAAAAAAAAAGAAATACAATAATATTGCCTTAATTCAATGTTAAGAATTTTGCAACAACCCAAATATTATAATGGAAAGAGAATGCTTCCAACTTCAGCTAGAAATGGCTCAAAACTGTTGGAATGAAAATCAGGCCAAGTGGAAAGAATAAAAGGGGAAAAAAACAAAGCAGCTCACCATCACACCTTTTTCACTAAGTTTATTAAATCAGAGAATCTATCCAATGCAGGTGTTCTGATAGAAAGCAGTCCCTTGGCTAACATATTTGACAAAAAGCAATTCTTTGATCCTCTCATTCAATCCAAAAGAAATTCAATTTACACAGGGAAAGAAGGGTAAAACTTACCAATTGAAGGAGTAGGAGTGGTGAAATAAAAATTTAAAATCAAATCCATAATATCAAGTAACTGTCTCTACATCCTTAAAATCATGACCAACATTTTTTAAATCAGATTATTCATCAAAAAGGAACATCAATTTATCTATGAAAAAGGAAAATACTTGATCTCTTGGAATTTTATTGCTCTGATTCAATGATTTATTAAATTTAATCTATTTTTTTCAAAAATCCAAAGAAAATTGGTTTAAAAAATTGTTTCTTTTTATCAATTCTTTTCAAAAGAGATCACTCAAAGATCACCACCTCTCCTCTGGCCACACATTAATTTGAATACTGAAATAAGTGAAAGGAATAAAAATTAATCAGAATGGCAAAAGTTAATTAATCTGCAAAGACTGTGCTCTCAGAAAGATAACCAAATCTTTCCCCAAAATTCACTCCATTACTGCCTCAAACCATTTTCAAAGAATGCAAATTCACCTGATAGGCCCAATCAAAGCAGAATCTCATTGGCACAAAAAATACATCATGAAATTTGTTTTTTTGGGAAATTTCACATTATATCAGCAGAATTGCCTTGTTCATTAAATATAACATGTCCAAAATTCATATCAAGATACTCAAAAGTAAAATTTAAAATTAAGGTATTTCCCTTGCATGGTATGCTTTGATGGAGGTTGGGAATTCACTAAAAATAGGTTTTTCAAATTCTTCAATAAGAAATCCATTAATCCACTGATCTCTGAGCCTGACCATGCAGAAAACAATGGCAGGGCCAATAGGGCCAACAAAACTATATTCAAAAAAAAATTTACTTCCCCAAGTTCAGCAAAATGTTTTAAGAAATACTGGTTTAAAATCCTCAAAGCTTGCTGCCTCAGCCTCAATTAAATTCTGAAAATAATTACTTCTATCTTTCCCTGGTAAATTATGCCCAAGAACTCTCTTTGAAAATCATACTTCAAACCCTGGGGAAGATTGGTCATCTTCCTCCATCAACTCCAAATGAAAGGGAAGAAATTTCATTCAAAATTAATTGAAGACAGATTGATTGGCTACAATACCAACTGTAAATCATACAACAAATAAAAACCTGATGGAGATATTATCTTGTAAAAAAATGTGAAATTTGACTTCACCTCCTCCAAAAATCTTGGAATTCTGATTAAATCAGATCTTGATTTTGCTGTTGAAAACCTTGAATTCATAAACCAAGATCCTATTCCTCAGGAAAAAGTCATACCCTCAGTTCCACCCTCAAATGTTGGAAATTATTGAGAAAGATCAAATGAAATTTCCTCATACAAGAAAATTTCATTCTCTGGAACCAACAGCTCCTCTGGAGATGAACATCATACTACTGGAAGCTCAAAAATTCAAGTCAAACACTCTTTACCAAGAAATGGAAATAACAACTCTTACTCTCATCAAGCTTCAACCACTCAAAAAACGTCAGTTCCTCCAACTCAAACTCCTTGAAAGAGATCCAACATCAAGCCACTGAAATGGTATGGATTTAATCACTACTACAGCCCCAAAAGGTACCCTAAGGCTGTTTCCTGAAAATACTGGGAGAAATGGAAGGAAAAAATTAGAAAATAATTATATCAATGAGAGGTTTAAGGATTTTTGGAAGAGTAAAAAGGTCCAGGGTCTTTAAATCCATAAGAGAACACTTGGTTCTTCCAAATAAAAGATAATTTTCACAAAAACATTCTGATTCACAAGGCAAGGATCTGTGTCAAAGGCTACAATCAATTTCAAGGACTGGAATACAACAAAAACTTTTCTCCAACTGAAAAATATTCATTTATGAGAGCAATTCTAAAATTCACAATCACATTCAAGCTTTGAATAAAACTATTCAATTTTTAATTTGCTTTTCTTCAAGCTCCCATTGAAAAAGAGTTGATAATCAAAACTGCAGATGACTGCCACAGAAACTCAAAATATCACCAACCCAAACAAATTAAATGGTTTGAAACAAGCTCCCAAGTATTGGTAACACATGCTCACAAACTGGATCAAATCAGTAAAATTCATTAAATAAGACAATGATCCCTGCCTCTATAATCCAATTGATGGTAATTTTTTCATTTTGCTTAATGTTGATGAACTCAGCTTGGTTGGAGATGGTGATGGCTTTGAGAGAAAATTCAATCAATGTTTTAAGAAATTCCAATTCCATGACCCAGACACAATCCTTGGGATGAAGTTTAAAATGACAGCAAAATCAATTATTCTTACTCAACCCAAACATGTCAAAAATGCCTTGTAGGAACTTGAACTCACCAAATCCAAAAATTCCAAACTCCTTTGACCCCCAAGCTCCAACTCTTGGAAGCAACCAATCCATATTTAAAAAGCTTCAAACTCCTCAACATGAACTACAGATTTTCCATAGGTCTTCTGAACTATATTTCCTTGAGAACCAGATCAGACTTCAGTTTTCAGTTACATGTTTGGCCTGATTCCAGACAAAACCAGGACTTACTCATTGAAAAGAATTAAAAAAACATGGAAATATCTCAAAGCAACAAAAGATTCAGAATTGACATTAAAATATGATGCAAATGCTGGAAACCTCTCATTTTTCAGAAATTCTTTCTGGGGAGAAGACCCAACTTCAAGAAAAATTCAATCAAGATATATCAGCTTCTCAGTTGGTTCTCTCATTTCCTGGGAAAGCTTCAAGCAAAAAACCATGACCTATTTTTCCACCAGAGCAAAAATTAATCCTGTCCTTTACTCAATTCTGGAAGGCCTATGGCTGAAGCATTTACTCAAACAAGTTTTCTCTACACCTATTTCACATACTATTCTCTAAATAGAAAAAAAAGACTTGATGATAAGCTGAAAACATAAGGATAAAATGCAAAGACTTGCAACATGGACCCAAAAATCAAAGGTCTCAGGGAAGAACTGGCATTGGTTAACCTCAGTCAAGCTTATTCCTCCCAATACAATGCTTTCCAATCCACTTACCAAAGTTTCTGCACAAATTTCCATCAAAAAATTTGTTCAATTCATTGATCCTTCTTGAAATTTTCCAGAAGCCAAAAGTGTTGAAATCTCTCTGGTTATGTGGATTATAAAGTTTCACTTCTGGCAGTTTCTCTATTCATAGCCCAGGGTCACTCATGTCATCCCTGCAACACCCAATTATGTAATCTTTTACCTCTTCCAAGTACCTCTTAGTTCAACAAAGGATACTGACTGAAGAGAATGGAAGATTAAAAAACATCATCTTCCAACTTGATCTCTTTGAACAAACCCATCAACTCAAATGCAATCCTCAAAATCAACACTTGTCCTTCCCAACCAACCTCAATTTTTTCCTTTTTCTCTTTTCTTTCTCTTTTCTTTCTCTCTTCATTCTCTTTTTTCTTTCTCTTCTTATTTCCTTCTTTCATTTCATTTTTCTCCATTTCTCTTTTAACTTTTGCTCTCACAATTTTGACCTATGCTAACCTCAATCTCAAACTTGTAGCTGGTGAGAGTTATCCTGGTTTCAAATCAAAATACTCTTCTCATTTTCTAATTCTTCTTATTCAGCTGCTGCACACTTCCTGCCTAGTCTCAAATTCAAGGTCCTCTGAAAATCTAAACTTTTCCCTAGCTTTTCACTCATCTCATTTTATTCCTGTTGGTTCTTTCTCTCTTTCTTCCTTCTGTTTCATGATCCTGTGTCTCATATCTATTTCAAATCTTGTTCCAATCTTTATTCTCTCAGTCTGCTGGCTGTAATTAAATGCCAATTCATCTGATTTTTGTAAATAAGTATGCTCTCTTATGACTTGTTTATCTTTTTAGTTGGAATTTTTGAATGAAATTTCATTGCTCTCAATATCTTGTGCTCATGAAGGTACAAGTTTAAGTAGTGTTCAACATAAACACATCTAACATTCTTTGATATGGCTTAGATGGTTATGGCAGGTAATACACAGCTCTTATGGTGTTGAATCATGGTGATGACATCACTATTTTTGGATTTCATAAATTGGTCCTCTTTTTGTTTCTTTTCACAGCTGACTCCTCTTTCAACAATTCTTTCAGAAGGGGAAGGGTAAGGATGGATCCAAGGAGGTGGGGGGAGAAATGAGGATTGCAGGGTGAGAGGATGCACCTGATGGGTTGGAGATCTTGTCTGGGGTCTGGATACACTTGCACCCCCATTTTGTCAATTAAATCTAAAATAAAGCCAGGCTATAGCTAAAGTATTACCATGAGGAGACATTGATGAGCTAAGCAGGCATGGAGAAACTGGTATTGTACAAATTATCCCTTTATGAAATTTCATTTAAGGTGGGGCAGCCTCCAACCAAGCTTGCCTTGTTTTATTCAGAAGCTGACATTAATTCTGGCTGAAAAAGTTTGTGTAAATGTATCCAAATCAAGTTGAGTTCTTTTTTCATCATAAGGTGTGTCTAAGTCTTTGTGGCTTTCTTGCAATCTGGTCTGATTCAACATTAATACTCTGAGCTAGGAATAAAGTTATCAAAGACAGCTATTTGAATCATCAAAGGTCAATCCATGAAGTTGCAAATGCGTGGAAACAAAACAATATTCCAATTCTGCTGCAACATTCCTGGTGGTATGAAAATAGAACAAAGTAGCTCACTGATATTTGGTATGCCCAGATCAAGTTACCAGCAAGGTAGTGCTTGTCAATGCTCATTGAAAATAGAGACCCGGTAATCGTGGGTGAAAAAGTTCTTGCAAGTGCTGAGCATGCCTTTTGCCCAAAACCAAGTTTAACTGTTGTCAATACCAGGGACTCTGTGCCTTTGTGTCGGAGAAGGATTGCAACGTAAAGAAGTGGGGAGCACTTACTTGACCTAGGCCGTTCAAAGCTCCAAAGGTTGCAGGAGATGGTGCAACGGAGTTGATCAACAAGGCGACGCATGCTTTTTGGCATCCCGAGTTGAAACAAAGCAAAAAAGCATCATTAAAACGTGTTGTAGATCTTTTGATGGCACCGCCCAACATGATGCTGCACTGGATTCATCATTCTCACCTTGTGACATGGCCCCAACGCTTTTGATGGCCAAGGCACATACCAAGCCTATTTCAGCAACGGTTGAGGCTGCGCCGGCTCCATTTGCTTCCCTTCGCTGCTTCGTCAACCAACGAATCACCGGTAAAAGTGCGAACAAGAGCGGCCAAAGAAATAAGACCCTTCGAAAAACAGTTATCGTTCCCCATCTTCTTTGGAAATAAGGAAATATAGTTGTTTGAACTATGATAGAACCAAACCCATTGGTTGTAAGAACGATTCCTAAAATAAATTAAAACGTATGAAGACATGTTAAGTTTGCCAGCACAGAACTGTTTTTCCAAATGTACTGACCAATTTCTTTCGAGCTAAGGCCAAGTCCACCGTCCTCAATCCCTACATGAAAGCCATGACCGAAGACGTTCATTTATAGACAGTGATGTTTAACACATCGATCTTACTTACGCGTGTAAGCAAATAAAGGAATAACAGTAGCCCATGAAGATGCTTGAAAAACCACAAACATAGAGCCGGCCAATACGCTGACGATGGTAGCTGTAAACAAGGCCGATAGTGCAGGCCTAGGGTCGGTGATGTCTCTACGAGCTTCATTCTCAAGGCCAGCGACATCATCTGATTCATCACTTAAAGGCAATTTAGGCGCTGTTTTTTTTGATTTGAGCGTCTAAGGAAGGTTTATTGTCAACACTGATAAAAATTTGTCGAATCTGACTCGGCAACCTGACTGCAGAGAACAAACTCAACTTCGTCCAAGAAAAAATATCCAAAGATGGCAGCTGATAAATTGGTCATGCCGGCGAGGAAACAAGGTAAGAAGTAAGGATTTGCGATGAGGAAGCCGATCTTCCCAAATATTTTAGGGTACTGCTCTGCTGGTTTGGCCAAATATCCGCCGATCAAAGGTCCGAGGATCATCCCAATCGCCTTACAAACGCAATGGAATAAGTAGAATACTTTCGCGATTGGGGCAACGAGCTTTGCTTACGTTACAGATCGGTAAGATTGCTGAGTATGATAATACGGCGAAAAGTAATAAAATGATTATTAAAAGCCCTCGGAACCAGGTAGAACGCCCATGTTGAAAGTAACCAACCAAATGCCCTAAGATCATAATGAAAATGAAACCCAGGTTGTGATGTCAGCGTGAAAATGAAATCACCAAAACTAGAGCCAGGGCCCTCCATCTTCCTTGGGCAGCCACACAGTAAAAGAGAAATCTGAGAACTTGGTTTGAAAAAGTTGCTACTTTTGGCGGATTAAAAGAGGAATGCATACCGAGCCTTATTGGTATCATCAGTAAGTTCTGCCAACATACTCTTCAAATTTTGGATGATGTAGATGGATTTACAAGAGTGCTTATTTGAATACTCTGCTTGAACGCATGTGAATCTTAGACTAATGAAGTTAAAGAGTTTTCCCTTACTTTCACCATCACCAAGCTATCTAAGGCGAGGAACATAAGGACAAGACGACATCAATCCCTGAATGCTTCAATGGCAAGCCAAGCAATGGGCTCTGTGGTTCATTCAAGCTAAATCTTACCATCCATGATTCCCGCGAAACATCTGGCCAGAACCAAGCCTAGAAACCGACTTTGCAAGCTGAAGCTAATCATGCTTATTGATAAACCAGTTAATCCTAACAATAAGATTGGTTTCCTTCCAACGCGATCCGATAGCATTCCCCACCAGAATGCTGAAATGAGTCATAAGGTACAGGGATCGATTATGTAGCCAAACTTTTGGGCAACCGGGCACTATTACTCATGAACTCCAGTTGAGAAAGGAAGATGGGCCCATGAATTTTATCAAACTTACTGGTGCACAGCTGAGACAAGGCAAATAAACCTGCGGTGAAAATTCAAAGGTTGTCGATCATTGAATCAAAGCAACACTTAGCACAAAGAGGATTTCGAACACTGTTTTGATTGGATTCCAAAATTGCCGTCTAGCAGAGTCACGGCGGAGAATGAAAACTAGGTCACGTGAGAGACTCAACTATTTATTATTCCAGCATAATAACCAATTTTAGTTCGATCAGGAGTAACGTTTATCTCTTCCAACATTTGACTATAGACCATCGCCACGGGTCAGGACATAATCGGGGCAAAATCTTTCTCAAAAGGCAGCTGAACCACTCATAAAAATAATGAAATCAGCATACTTAACAAATGGGTGCATTAAACCTTGAGAAATCGGTTCTAATATCAGCAAGAGGAACATGTTTCCTTTGAACACAGCACTCTCGCTAGCCAGGCGTTAATCAACGGTTTAGGTGTCTGCGGTTTGCTGACCGGTAGTTCGCATGCAATACAAAACCATCAACTGTCCCCAAGGCAAGGGTGTCGTCCGATGAGCTTCGACGGCATCGACATCACTACGCTGGTCATCGGACTAGAGGCCGAGAAACACGCGGCGCCTAGGATCAGCTCACAAATCAACCGGGACATGCAACTCTGGCTTCGGCAGGTTGGGGACACGCCTCATTCAGTGGATAAGTTACCACAATCCCTGGTGGTTGCTCGAAAGAAAAACTAAGATGAGTGAGAAACCCACCTCATCCCTGGTGGTTAGCAGTGGCAATCGTGCAGGGTCACTAGACCTTGGCACTCTTTTCCAGAACTTCATTTTCGAAATTTAAATGTGACAACTCGGTCTGGGCTGGGCAAGCAATGGGGGGCGAGGTCGAATGATGCCCTAAACGGTTGCAGTCGCGACATCCAGCGTGATGTCTCCGATGTAGCCACCAAGTCGGAGGAAGGCGGAGACTCGGAGTATGGACCCGCCTGACTGCCTCGAGGTCCTGTAAGGGCATCCCCAATCGTCTCGGTAAACCCGCTCGTTAGCTAAGTTTACCGAGCGATTTTCACAATCGTGCAAAAATAAGGGCTCGCTAGCAAGCGAGCTCCACAAGTTCCCCAAGATTTCCATAAACTTATTGGAATTTAGCAAGCTCGCTAGCTCCACCGCTCGACATCTCTTGCATATCCTATATGCCAATACCCCGCCATACCCTGCCACCCTAGTATGTAGATCCCCTCCATCCATCCCAACTTTGATATCCTCCCCAGCAGTATCCTCCCCACATACCCCGTCCCACCTCCCCCCTCCGACCTCCCCCCTCCCTCCTCCGACCTCCCCCCTCCGACCTCCCCCCTATGACCTCCCCCCTCCCCCCTCCCTCCTCCCCCCTCCCCCCTCCCCCCTCTTTCCTCCCTCCTCCCCCCTCCAACCTCCGACCTCCCCCCTCCTTCCACTCCCTCCCTCCTTGAAGCATATCACCGCCAATCCAAATCCGCCACCATCTTCATCACCCAATATGGACCCCACCAGCCTCCCATCTAGCATGCCAACCAAGACTCACAAAGCTAAGAAGAAACAAGCGCTGTGGTGTCAATTTATAGACACGGATTGGGAACTGCGTCGCGGCTGCGCGCTCAGCATTGGGGGCGAGCACGCTCAGCATTGGGGGCGAGCGGGCTCAGCATTAGGGTAAGCGGAGTGCTTAGCAGCGGCGGCTGCGGGATCAGCAGCAGCCGCTGTTTGGCTCTGCACCTAGTGGACGGGTTGGGCTCAGCATCTAATGCAGCGCGGGCGGCAATCCGCCCCGGAGATCGGATTTGGAAGGTAGTGCGCTCGACTAAGTTCGCGGGCGCGCCGGTTTGGATATGTAGGGGCAGAGCAATCCGCGGGCTATGAAGGAACGGATGAGCGCGCGCGCAAGCGCGCGGATCCCGCCGGATTTTACCGGACATCCACGACGGGCGCGGACAAGCGGGTACGGACAGGCGCGGGGGGCTCCAAGTAGGACGCGGTGCAAGGACCGCGTCATGAGAAGGACGGAACGGCGTACGGACGTTGGAGGGAGTTTGGTACAAAGGAGGTGGGGAGAGGAGGCTAGGGTTTCTGTTTCCGGATGGTCTTCTGTTTCCTTGTCATACTGTCATTTGTGCGTGTACTTAGGTTAGGGTTGAGAGGGAGGACTTATCCTCACTCTCAACTCCGGGTTGGAGGAGGAGATCATTGGGATCGGGAGATAGCAGATATCATGTCATAGCAGCGGAAAATAGAGACAGAGAAAAGAGAATCATATCATCAGGCTGAATCACTCATCTCACCAGGAGATTAAAGGAACTCATACCGGATACACATCCAGGTGGAAAGTTCTTGGGATTGAAGGATTGGCGATTTCACTCTCTCTCTCTCTCTCTCTACTCTTCTCTATCCCTTATCTCTTTGTTTCTATTTTCTCATCTAAGCGCAACTTCGGACATCCTCATCTCCTTACAAACGCAGGGAACCGTTAACTTCCGAACCTTGGGACAATTATAAGGGGACAACCTTTATTCCTTCCACAGCGCCCAACTGGACCCCTCAAGAAGAGGAGCAGCTTGCTCAATTGTGGGTCCATGTAAGCAAACATCCGGAATTTGCGACAAACCAAACTGGCATCAACTTCTTCAAGTGGGTTGAGGAAGACTTCAACATCCACAGCAAAGGTGTTTACCATGATTTGGAGGGTATCCGGACCAGGTAAGATTTTATTTTTCTCTTGATCATTCACTTCTCTTGGTGTACACAAACTAACATTTGTTGTTCTCTCTATTCTATAGATGGGCCAACCTCAACACCACCACCTTGAAGTTTTTGGCCATCTATTGTGCAATTGAACGTTCACCACCAAGCGGCTCAAGTCCAATGGACTGGATGCGCCATGCAAAGGAGCAATACCACCAACAAACCAAGGGCCAACAATTCAAAGTTGAAGGTGCTTGGGAAATCCTTCAAGACCACCCAAAATGGATTGGAAAACCGGCCTCCAGCTATGGCCCCAGCAAGCCAAGCACCCCTGCAAGCCAACTCCCATCATCACCCTCCATTGCCAATTCCTTGGCTCAACCGGAGGGTGTTAAGGCCGCAAAGCAATGTTGCTTGAACTCAGAGCCCAATTCCAAATATGGAAATGATTCTGTTTAAAAACTCCAGATCCTGATGAAGAACAACAAAATTGGTGAGCAGCAGAACAAACTTGTGGAGAAGATGTACAATTTGGAATGCAAGAAAGCGGATGTCAAGGTTGCAATGGGGCAGTTGACAGTCATTTTACAATCTAAAGAAGGGTGTCCTGATGAGGACAGTAAAGAGATGTTGAGGATGTTGAAGCAAAAATTCAGAGATCAACTAGAAGGGTGACTCAATAAACACAAGTATCTGTATCAAATTACCCCATATATGACTACTTTTACTCCTCAAATTGGCCTGTACCTCTCTTTGTTTTGGATTGTTTTTTTTGGAATCTGATTGATTTCAAATGAATACTCTTTGAAAACATGAAATGAAAGATTGATGTATATTTATTTATTTATGATTAGAAACAAAAGAATAAAATGGCAAGGAAATATTGTGAGAGAACTTGAAATATAATTTTTTTTTATGATTTGAAATAAAAAAAATAAAAGGGCAAAGAAATTTTGAGAGATTTAAAACAATCAACCCTCAATTACCCTCTTTATCCAATTTTGAATTTTTAAGTCATTGATGAGCTGGTAATGAATAGTTGAATCATGAAGCCTAGAGGTATTTTGACTGAGAGATTGAAACATATGAAATAAAGCAGGATCATGAACATTTGAGGAGATGTTAGTGGTGGTAGAACTGGAAATATTTTGATTAAGAAAAGAGTAAAAGGGAGATTCCTCCTCCACAATCATATTATGAAGAATTATGCAGCACTTCATAATCTTAACTATATCTTCTTTGAACCAAAGTCTACTGGGTCAAGAAATAATTCCAAATCAACCTTGCAAAACTCCAAATTCTCTTTCTATGTCCTTTCTGGCTCCTTCTTAAAGTTTATTGAAATGTTTACTTGCAGGATCTTGAGGAATTCTGTAAGATTTGAAAAAAACAGGCCAGTTGGGATATATTCCATCAACCAAATAGTATCCATAGGTATATTGGTGATTTTTTATCTCAAAGGATACATCTGATGCAGTTCCTGAAAAAAATACTCAAAAAATCCCTCAATAAGTCAAAAAAACAAGAAATAAGGCAAATAAAAGAATGAAAAACAATACCTGTGAGAAAATCATCAAATATGTGACTATTGTTGAGTAAATTGATGTAATTGTGAGTTCCAGGTGAGCCAAAGAAACAGTGCCATATTCTTAAATTTAATGATGCTAATGCTTCTAAAACCATTGTTGGACATCATTCTTTTCCTTGAAACTGACCGGCCCAAGCTTGGGGGCAATTCTTCCAGACCCAATGCATTCCATCAATGCTACCACAAAATCCTGGGAAACCACGTGCTTCATATTATTTCATGATAACCAAGAGCTCTTCATCTGTTGGACCTCTGAGGTATTCCCCCTCAAATAAAATGAAAACATCATTCACAAGTCTCTTCAAAGTTTCCATTGCAGTTGATTTGCCAATTCTAACATATTTGTTAGTGAAGTCAGCAGAATATCCATAGGCCAATTGACAAATTGCAGCAGTAACTTTTTGATGAGGAGAAAGACCAATTTGTCCACAACATTCCTGAAAAAACTTTATCAAAATAAAAACAAAAAAAATATATGTCAATATTGATTAAATTCTAAAACAAAGAAAGGGATTTCTTGGTCAGTAGGATCAATTTAATTACCATTCTTTGGGTCCAATAGGGGTCATGAGCCCCCAAATCCATTACTAGCCTTTGGAAGGTAACCTTGCTCATTCTAAATTGCCTCTCAAACATCTGGTTTGTGTATCTTGCATCTTGATTAAGATAATCAGCCATGAGATTATGATGGCCTTCAACTTGGTTACAATTGATCATTGCTCTTCTTCATTTTTTCCTTCTTTGAAGAAATTGCATTTTATGAAGTTCTTCTTCAACTTCAAGGAAAAATTGTTGATTTAAAAAGTGGGAGCTGGAAAAAGGGAAGTACTTCTTGACAGTGAGGAAGGGGGCCATCTTCTTTTTGGAGAGGTGTTAGGTGGTATGTAGGTGTTTGAAGGCTGAAAGGTTGGGATTTGTTGAGTGGTTGGAGGATGATTGGTGATGATGACTTGCGGCAACAGGTTGCAAGATTTGTTGAGTGGTTGGAGGATGATTGGTGATGATGCCTTGAAACAACGGGTTGCAACAAAGCGGGGGCCTAGCTAACAAGCCGCTGACGTGGTACACAATTGTGCGCTTTGGGTTTTTAGCTAGCTTCCCCGGCCTTATGGAGAGGTGTGGAGACTCCTTTGGGATTGGGTAAAGTTTTAGCAAATAGCTTTCTGGCAGTCACTTGAGGGGGAATTTAGTACTACAACTATTGATAAGATAGAGGAATACTAAGGTTGGTTTTGAATTGCCTGCCCCTCTAAGTACTATAGTAGTCTCACAACAATAAAAGAAAAGAGATTGGTGGCTGATTTTCAGATAGAGTTGCTACTATAGTAGTCTCTATCAGACCTAGGATCAATGTATTCAAGCTTGATAAGGAAGAAATGGTGGAACAGATAGTTGACTTAGGCTATAGAAGCTGAGTAAGGGAAGAATCTTTTGTCTTGTCTTATCCTTTATATATCCTTTATCTTGTTTGATTGGTTACTGATGAATACTCCTTTGATGTTACATGTGATGATTGATAAAGTTGAAATTATGGAGCCTATACTTGATACTGATGATGGTTGATGATGATGATGATGATGGATAATGGTGATGATGGATGATGATGGATGATGGATGATGATGATGATGGTGGATGAGGTAGGTGATGATGATTTTTGATGATGGTGATGGATGATGACAATGGTTGAGGTAGGTGATGATGATTGTTGATGATGATGATTGTTGATGATGATGATGGTTGATGATGATGATGATGGATGATGATGATGATGGGTGGTGGTGATGATGGCTGTTGATGGATGAGGTAGGTGGATGATGATGGTTGATGATGATGATGAATGATGATGGATGATGATGGATGATGATAATGATGGATGATGGTGATGATGATGAGTGATGATGTTGATGATGATGGGTGATGGTGATGATGATGGATGATGGTGATGATGGATGATGATGAATGATGATGATGATGGATGATAACAATGATGGTTGGTGATGGTTGATGATGGTCAAGGTAGTTGATGATGAGGGTTTAATATTTTTTACAAGGGTTTAATATCTTTTATAGGGTTTAATACCTTTTATAACAGTTTAATATTTTATATAAGGGGTCAATACCCTTTATAAGGGTGGCCACCCCAGGCTGGGTGCCTGGGGGGATGTGATGGGACCTGGATGGGGGAGAGAGGCCCTCTATTTATAGAAAATCCTGCCCTCAGGGCTGCCCCCTGAGGGTCTCCCTGGTACAGTTAATAAAGCTCATGAGGCATTTTGGCTGGTCAGAGGAGGAGGCTGTGCAGGATCTACATGCATGTACACCCTTGCAAGAATTGCTGTGCTGCATTGATACAGGTGCCCCCTGCATAAATTACTTCTGTATAGTGGTGTTTGGTCATTTGTTTGGTCTTTCATGCAGTCTCTTGCATATATTTCTTCTGTATATTGCTGCAGGTTTGTTTGGTACTGCATGCAGGGTCTTGCATATATTAATTATGTATATTGTAAAGAAATTTGAATGAGTTGGAAAACCTGAACCCAGCTGTTATTTCAATCAAAGAATCAAAAATCAATAAAATAAAAAATAATAGTTAAGAACTCAAAATAAGACAGCTTTAGAAGGAAGAGTCAAAGACGAACAGTCAAACACAATTCTACAGGCAGGATGATGGCCTCTAAATAGACTAAGTAGAACTGTGTGCACTATACGCTAATAACTGATGTATTTCTCCCTATTGATCTTGATGTCCTGAGTTGTAGTACTGGTTAGGAAGCAAAAGTTATTTCAACACTGATAATGAGTTGATTACTCATTTTGATACATACTATATGCTGCTGGGACTGAATTGAGTAGGTTGAAAGTTTGTTTGAGTCTTTGATCTTGAGAATCTGGTACTGTGAGTTCTGAACAAAGTGGCCTGAAATAGATCTTCTTTCTGATCTCGGGTGTGCCTCTTGAACAGTAGAATAAGTGATAGGATGTAACTGATAGTGAAAGTCCAGTGACATGTCTACAATGAGCGCGCACCTTGGATGAACCAACAGAAGTAACTTAGGAAATAGACAACACACACAAAGATAATAAATAAATAGAGCAGAAAAGAAATATGATAGCTGAGAGAATGAATTTGAATCAAGCAGCAATCAAGTCAAATAATCAACATATTGCTGCAGGTTTGTTTGGGTGGTGTATGGGTTTAATGTATGTGGTATGTACTTGAAGTCTTCCAGAGTATGTCCATATATGTCTTTCACTGAGCTGTGACACCTGATTGGGCAGTATCTTCAAATCCATGAGAGATAGAGGGGTACTTTGGCTGGGTGAATATAGATTATTTTTGGTTTAGAATCTATTTTTGAGGTTATTTTGAGTATTAGAGCAGTCCTTCTACCAGAAAAGTGAGTCTGATGGCTATAGGTCAGGTTTTGGTTTACCACAGCGGAAAATTCTGAAACACACACAGTAAATTGCTCCCTAGCTATTTTTTTTGGCTAGCAAGTTGCTACCTAAAAAGCCGCGCTCTCCAACAATTGGGAATGCTCTAACTGTACACCATGGGGCAAACTTGCCGTTGAGCCACCAGCGCAATGCGGGTTTGACAGCACTTTCACTCAATGGTCAGAAGTTCCTTGCGGGTCAAATCATTGTCATCCTCAACAATGATTCAATCTTTTTTTAAAAATTCCATTGTTGGCACATTTTGTTCAGCACATAGAATAATCCATTTTTTTATCAGATATTAATTGTTATTGTGGTAATTTACAATAGGGTGATGCTAATTTCACGGCTCCAACCGTGTGGTAGTTGTGTAGGGCCCTAAAAGGCTCAAATGAGCCATGGGGGGCCCTACACAACTACAAAGGGCTGTTTCAAACATGCGCAACTCCCAGGGGGTTGTGTAGGAGCCGTGTAACCCCTGGAAGTTGTGCCAGAATTTTAGGCACCCTCTGGACCACACTTGGGTTCTGTCAACCCAAATTTGGGATTAGCGCATACTTTGTGGGACTTTTATTCCACACCTAGCAATCCCAAAGAGACATAAAAGTGAAACCAAAGTGAAATTAAAGTGAAAACTGAAATCATAAATTGTACAAAATTCTGAAAACAATTCTTTCTGAACTCAAAAGTGAGAAAACTTTGTTTGTTCAATTGAAATTTGGATTGAATACTGAAGTATACCATTGCATTTTTTTGCATGGGAAAAGTGTCAAGCCCTCCTTCTTTTGACATGGCTGCATGGAAGTTCTACATTGATAGTGCCATCAATAAAGCTTTGGAAAAAGAAAAAAAGGATTTGGGTAATGAAACATTGGAAGCCCCAATTGCATCCTCACCAAGGGTGACAATTGAGGAACAAAATGGTTCACAAATGGACATGACATCTGGTGGTGAGTAACATTTTATGTTACTGGTCTTTGCCATATTTAATTTGATTGAAACTGATGGAGTGCATGCCATCAATATAACTATGTAACTATGGCAGATCCACTTGACCCACCTCCCTTGAGAGCTTTTCCTACTAGGGAAAAAGCACAAAACTATTGTCAAACATGGGAAATGAAGCATGGTTACGCTTTAACGGTTTTCAACTCAAAGCGTGACCAATATGTGGATTTAGCCTGTGATAGACATGGTTCCTATTCAGCAAATATTTTTACCAAACGGTCTAGAAAAACTCACACAAGGAAGGTTGGGTGCAAGTTTTTAATCCATGCAAGTTGCACAAAGGCAGACCCCTTGTGGCGCCTCTCCTACAAAGAAATGCAACATAACCATGAACCATCTTAACATCCCTCTGTGCATCCTCAACTGAGGCAAATCTTTGGGGTGGCCTGAGACAATCTAGTAGAAGGCATGAATGATGGGCTCAAAACATTACAGCTGAAGAGAAAATTGAGCAAGATTGATGGGGGGGGGATTATGTTGATGACCAAACAATCTATAACACTAAGCGGAAGGTCACGCTGGCAGAACTAAAGGGAAAAAGTGTTATGGAGGTACTCTATGAACAGCTTGAAGAAACAAGTTGGATTCACTTGTCAAAGTTCAATGGAGAGGGTCACTTGGAGGCCCTGTACTTAGCACATCCAGAGGCAGTAAAGCTTTCAAAACAATTCCATCATATTGGTATGTTGGATTGTAATTATAAGACAAATAAGTACAAAACCCCACTATTGCATGTTGTAGGAATGACAGCCAATCACAATACTTTCAAAAAAGCTCTTGTTTTTATAACAAAAGAAACGTTTGAGTTCTACAGTTGGTCTGTAAATTCATTAAAGTAGTTAGATTATGATCCTGAGAGACTTGCAAAAGTCTTTGTGAAGGACCCTGAAAAAGCTCTGATTTGTGATATTGAATCTAGTCTCCCTGAGTCATCAAGACAATTTTGCACTTGGCACTTGTCTAAAAACATACAAGCAAACTTTAAAGTGCCCTTTGTTAATGACATTTAAGGATGGAAAAGCTTTACGGCTCTGTGGGCAAAGTATGTGAAAAGCTATAGAATTCTTGATTACCTGAACCAACAGACTGAAGGGGAAGGATTAACAATAATCAAAGACATAAAGAAGAGAATGAAGACAAGTTGAGTAAGGTCTCACTCAGTGCCGTCACAGACAAGGTAGGGCGCTCAAATAATAGGAATGAAAAGGAAAGGATGACACGATCGTAGGACGAGACAAGTGTCTAGACAATAAAATATGAGGATAATCAAATTTAATCAGCAGGGTGCTTAGGATCCTTGATTGATGCAACCTCACATGTGAAAAAGAAGAGGAAGTCGAGTGTGTTGGGTTAGATGGTCAATGTTGGGTTAATGGATTGTAAGATGGAAGAATCTTTGTCGGCTTTGAAGACTGAGTAGGGGAGAGTCTTGAGGGGATTAGAGAGGTGGAGTTGGATTGGGAAGAAGAAAGAAGGAAGTGGGTGACGGAGTGAGTGTTGATGTGGAGTGAGGTGGAGAAGTGGATAATTTAATATCGAGCGGACGGAAGATAGCGGGTGGAAAAGAAGCGATGGAGAATGTGGAGCGGATGAAGATGGAGAATGTGGAGCGGATGAAGATGGAGGATGTGGAGCGGATGAGGATGGATGAGTCAAGGAATGGAGGGATATGTGGAGCGGATGAGGATGGATGAGTCAAGGAATGGAGGGATGAGGATCGAGCAAAGAGAGGGAGCAGGGCGGATGAAACGGAAAAGTGATGAAGAAAGAAAAGCGCAAAAGATCACGTGTGAAAGGTTGGGGAAAGGTTGTAGGTGAGAATGAGCGCGGTATGGGGTTCGGGAGATTTCCTCTCAACACGCCGCCGTGTTCACATGAGAGGTTGCATTAGTGTATTGGTGAGATGCTTGACCAAGGGTTTAATTGCGGATTTTGTTAGGGAGTCCGCCAACATTGATTCCGAAGGAACGAGATTGGTAATAAGAAGTTTAGCATCCTTTTGTTCTCAAAGCCACTTGATTTGAGTGTCCACGTGTTTAAGCGCACTGTGATGGGACTCGGAATTAACAAGATTGTTCAGGGCCTTGTTGTCAATGTGTGAGCAGTGAGAGAGAGAGAGAGACGGATTTAACTCCTTTAGTAGGTTTAGGATCCAGATTTTTTCTTGTGTTGCTAAGACCAGTGACTTGAGTTCGCCTTTGGTTGAGGAGAGAGAGACTGTGGGCTGGAGCTTGCTGTGCCACAATACGGCGCAGCCGTAGAGTAAGATCAGGTATCCAGTATGGCTCCTCCTTGAAATGGGATCATTGCCTCCGTCAGAGTCACTCCAGGATTCGAGGTCAAAGCTGAAAGAGTCGTTCTTCAAGCAAAGAGCGAGATTCTGAGTTGTTCTTACGTATCGCCAGGCATGCTTGGCTTCCTCCCAGTGAGAAAGGCCGGGTTTTGCGTTGAACCTGGATAAAGAGGAGACTGTGTAGGAGAGATCCGGTCGAGTTCGGGTGGCTATGAAATTGAGATAACCCGTCGCCGATCGGTAGTTGATGTTTAGGGTGGAGAATTCGGATGCGTCAGCGTCAGTCGCGGGTTTGAGAGCAATGCCAGGGGTTATGGGTGTGTTGATGGGCTTCGATTCAGAAAGTCCAAGTTCTGTTAGTGCCGTTTTGACGTGGTCAGGTTGATGTAGGCAAGGTCCATTCGGAGAGTTGAGAATATAGTTGCCGAGGATTTTAAGGAGAGGACCTTTGTGTGAGATGGCAAATTTCAACTTCAGTTTTGTCCGAAAGTCTTCCGAGTTTCCAATGATGACTAGATCGTCGACGTAGCAAAAAATGAAGATCTGAGCGGATTGATTTATGAAAAGACATGGGTCAGCAGAAGATGTAACAAAATTCTGGTCAAGGATCCACTTCTTAAGGGTATCGTACCACCTTTTGGGTGCTTGTTTTAGGCCGTACAAGGCTTTATTCAATTTGAAGTAGGGAAAGGGGGTGTCGTGTCCAGGAGGGGCTTTGATATATATATCCTCGTCTAATTTAGCATGTAGAAATGCAGACTTGATGTCCATCTGAGTGATGGGTAATCCGTGGTGGAATGCGTAGACCAGTATCGTTCGAAGTGTCGTGATTTGCCCTGTGGGTGCATAAGTTTCTCCCTAGTCGAAGAACTCCAGTTGTCTGAATCCTTGGACGCATAATCTGGCCTTGAAGATGAGACCGTCGTCGTCTGGGTCGAATTTGAGCCGATAAACCCACACAGTCGACAGCGCTCTTTTACCTTCAGGCAGTGCATGACAGCCAGTCCAAACACCCATGGATTCGATTCCATCAAGTTCCTTTTTCATGCCCATGGACCAATTTTGATATTTGGGTGAGCGTCTTGCCTCTTCATAATTTCGAGGGACTGTTCTGGTAAGGAATCCATAGCGTTGAGGACGTTGAAGGTTGGAGCGATCTCTGAGGTTGATTCCGGAGGAAGTGAGTTGATTGGTTAGGTCTTCACCGTTGGAGGACTCAGAGCTTGAGGGATGAGTTGGAGGAGATTCTTCAGGGTTTTCAGGATTGGTAGCGGTTTTGTTGGGTTGCGATGAATCCGAGGTTTCCAAGCCACCAGCGCTTGCGGAGTTGGATGAAGACTTATTTTGATTGGTGGAGAGCAAAGCGTCCAGGAGATCGGAATCGGTTTGGAGAAGGGGGTCGAAAGGAGGTTCGCATGGTGAAGAAAGTTCAGTTAGCTTTAAATTCTCAAAGATTTTTACATGTTTGGAGCAAATTGTTTCTCCAAGCTCTGGAATGAAGATTTGATAGGAATTGAATTGCAGGTCATGACCCACAAGGATTCCTTCCCAGCCCTTCTGGTCAAATTTTCCCATGTTGTACCAGAGATTCAGGACAACGGTTTTGGATCCAAGGGTTCGAATCAGGTTAAGTTTGGGCTTGATCCCGTTCCACATTTCTGAAGGGCTCAATTTTGATTCCTTAGCTGGCAGGAGGTTGAGTATCTTGCAGCATCCCACTAGGATCTGATCCCATAGGTAGGTGGGGATGGACATGTTGATGAGGGTCGTTCTAGCGGCTTCAACTAATGTTTGGTTTCCTCGCTTGGCGATAGGATTGTGTTGTGGCGTATGAGGTTCTGACGTGGTGTGAATGATACCCAAATCCAAAAAAAAACTTGAGAGTTTGGAGTTGATGAATTCCCCGCCGTTGTCGGAGTGGAATGACTTGAGTTGATACCCGAATTGATTCGAGTGTATTTTGATAAATTTGATAATTTCATCCGTGACGTCGGATTTGAGCTTAATGGGAAGACAGACCTTGAAGCGGGAGAATTCGTCGGTAAGCAGGAGAAAGTATTGATTACCAGTCTTGGAGATGGGGTTGATTGGTCCACAAACATCGGCATGTATTCTGACAAATGGTTTGGAGCAGCGGGGCAAGTGACTCTTGAAGGATGATCTATGGATTTTACCTAGGGCGCAGGATTCACATGGTAGATCGGACCACCTGATCTTCGGAAAGTCCCTGGACAGAAGTCGAGTTTGATCCAGGTGAGGGTGGCCAAAGCGCTTGTGTAGGGTGGTGAGAGTGACAAACATGTGGGACAATTCGGACTGAGAGAGGGAGAGGTCCTTAATGACCAAGAGGTTGTCTTCAATTGACCCAAAAAGGATTTCTTCTTGCTTGAACTTTACGACAAAGTTGCTAGGACTCGACAGGTGAAGAGAGCAGCCTTTGTTCAGCAGTTGTCCCAAGGAGACCAGGTTTACTGCTAGTTGAGGGACATAGAGTGATTGACTGAGATGAACGTTGCAGTTTTCTGATATGAGCTTCGCAATTCCAGCCCCTTCCGCGTACAGAGAGGAGTTTTCCTTTCCTGTTTGAATTTGAGTGTGGTCTTCTGCCATGGTTTCAAAGAAGTGGGGCGAGTTGAACATAGATTGAGATGCACCAGAGTCTAGAATGATGGCGTTTTTGGTGAGAAGCTTGGAGTTGGTCATAGCGAAGTTATAGGAAGTGCAGGATAAGTTGGCGGAAGCGGGTTTGGTTTTGTTGGGTTTGGAGCTATTGTTGAAGTTTGGGCGGAGGTGAGGATACAGCCACCAGCATGCGTTTTTGGGATGAGATGCCATTGGGTTATGCCAGGTGGATCCGCATTTGATGACTTCCTGCTTTGCACCCTTATTCATCATAGCAGAAGCATAGGTACCTGCCGCAATTTTGTTCTTGATCTGATTCAAATGTCGAAGGACCAGGTCGCCATCTATTTTGGATTCTCCAAGCGAATGGGTGATTGTTGTTTTGAGATGCTCGAGCTCTGGAGGAAACTTATAGAGTATGAGATACGCGACTATATCCTTGTCCATTTTGATTCCGATTTCCGAAATTTGAATGAGACAGGCCTTGACTTTGGTGATAAATTTGTCCACATGCTTTGTGTCGAATTGAAGATTGAGGAAATTGAAGAACACTCGAGACCTATTAGCTGTTTGGGATGACGCATAAAATTCGTTGATTGATTTCCAAAGTTTGATGCCATTGGTCAGATGGTGGTCCTTAACGCAGTTGATGTAAGTCCGATTATCAAGCTTTGCTAAGATGTATCCAACGAGTTCAAGATTGATTTCCGGGGGGCATTTTTTGGATTCAGGGGATTGGATCCATTTAGCGATACCTTTGATAGCGAAAATAGTCATGAGTTTTGAGCGCCAGAGTGAGAAATTTGACTCCAAGAGAGTGGGAATGGAGTCTGTGAGGGTTTTTAGAAGAGGGAAGTTGAGATCCGTTGGTCCAGGTGAGGGGGTTGAATCCATGTTATCACTCAAGATTGTCGGTGAAGTTGTAGCGATTTCGGCTTTTAACTGTGAAAAGCTATAGAATTCTTGATTACCTGAACCAACAGACTGAAGGGGAAGGATTAACAATAATCAAAGACATAAAGAAGAGAATGAAGACAAGTTGAGTAAGGTCTCACTCAGTGCGGTCACAGACAAGGTAGGGCGCTCAAATAATAGGAATGAAAAGGAAAGGATGACACGATCGTAGGACGAGACAAGTGTCTAGACAATAAAATATGAGGATAATCAAATTTAATCAGCAGGGTGCTTAGGATCCTTGATTGATGCAACCTCACATGTGAACAAGAAGAGGAAGTCGAGTGTGTTGGGTTAGATGGTTGATGTTGGGTTAATGGATTGTAAGATGGAAGAATCTTTGTCAGCTTCGAAGACTGAGTAGGGGAGAGTCTTGAGGAGATTAGAGAGGTGGAGTTGGATTGGGAAGAAGAAAGAAGGAAGTGGGTGACGGAGTGAGTGTTGATGTGGAGTGAGGTGGAGAAGTGGATAATTAAATATCGAGCGGACGGAAGATAGCGGGTGGAAAAGAAGCGATGGAGAATGTGGAGCGGATGAAGATGGAGAATGTGGAGCGGATGAAGATGGAGGATGTGGAGCGGATGACAATGGATGAGTCAAGGAATGGAGGGATATGTGGAGCGGATGAGGATGGATGAGTCAAGGAATGGAGGGATGAGGATTGAGCGAAGAGAGGGAGCAGGGCGGATGAAACGGAAAAGTGATGAAGAAAGAAAAGCGCGAAAGATCACGTGTGACAGGTTGGGGAAAGGTTGTAGGTGAGAATGAGCGCGGTATGGGGTTCGGGAGATTTCCTCTCAACAGTATGGGGCCTCAAAGACCAAGGAGGAGGAGGAGGTTAATGATGCAGAACTCAGAGTAGGTCCAAATCCCTGCTTCTTATTCTTCCTAGTTTTGGGTTCTGAACTTTTTAATTTTATAGTGTTTCTTGAAAGACTATGAGGATTTACTTGAGTATATGATAAATAACCTTTTCCCTATCAAAGAGACATTTGTAACAGCGTGGACTTGTATAAACCCAGATTTTGGAAACAAAAAAACATCTTGGGTTGCAGGGGCCAATGCAACTCTCAAACAATTCTTTGCAAACTCTTTGGGAAACCTGTTTGATGTTTTGAAAAGCCTTGAAGGAACAGTTGCAAATCAAATTAAATCAGTTCATGGATCACTTTATCACTCTTGAATTAAGTTAGGGAAAGTTCTTCCTCCTGAACTGTTACCATTGGGTTACAAATTGTCTTTAGAGGCAATTCATCTTGTTAGGGAACAATTCAATAAGTTCAAACGTGATCATGATGGCAAAGTGTGAACCAAGTCATATTCAAAGACTATGGGTTTGCCCTGTTCCCACCAAATGGGTGACCCTATAGCATTCAGAGGATCCGTGGTACCCAAAGATGTTCATCCTGAGTGGAGGTTGTACTATGACCCTTGCAGTTCTATTTCTGAAAGTTGGCTTAAGTTGGATTGTTCAAATCATAATGTGATTAATGCTTTTTGATTAATGAATCCTCATTCACTAATGGTTGATCCTTTTGAATTTTTCAAGTGCAATTTCAATGAAATGCTAAGCATTCCTAAGTTATGTGAAAAAGTGAATGCAATGACCTTGACTCTCCAGATCATGAGCAAAGCGGACTATTGAAGTATATCATTCAGAAGATTACAAAATATTGATCAAAGCCAAGACTTGAACCTAAATTCTTACAATCAAGTAGGCGCAGGCCAAAATTGACAGATACATGGCAAGAACTATCTTTGTTTGAGCTTTTTGAAAAACAACTCAAGGGGGAAAAAAGAACTAGAAGGACTCCAAACAAGAAAAGACAAAAGATTGTAAGTCTTTTATTTTGGGATATGTTCATTTTTTTGGTTTAATTAACTTAGCTACTAACTAATGATGAATTGTTATTCAAAGTTGGAAGAATCTGAATCTGAATTTCATAGTTCAGAGGAAGAGACTGAAAGTGAATTGGGATCACTTAATTTGGAATCAGAATCCTCTTCAGAGGAAGGGAACATGCAGCAAAGCTCAACCAGAAGCTCATCTTTGGTGAGTATTCATTCAATTGATCTAATTGAAGAAAAAAATACTAAGTTAGTTTTCATTATAGGAACCAAATGTGAAATACCTCAATCAAATACCCAAGAAATTCCATAATTTCTTGGGTGAGTTTTGCAATCCAATTGGAGATAGTAATTGCGGATTTAGAGTGATTGCTAAATCTCTTGGTTATGAAGAACATGGTTGGTTTAAAGTTAGGAAGGAAATGATTGAAAAATTAGGGAAACATAAATCATGCTACATGAAGATTCTTGGTGGTGCAAAGGAGGTTGAAAAGAATAAAACAAAGACTTAATGTTGAAGAAATAAATGAAAAGATTCCCTCCTCAAAATGGCTGGCTAAATTAGACATGGGTCAAATTATAGCAGACACATATTCCAAACCTATGTGTTTCATTTCATTGGAGTCATGTGATACTTATACTCCAATGAAAAATGGTGTTACTTATCAATCAGATCCAATGTTCATTTCATTTTTAAACAATAACCACTGGGTTCTATTAGTACTTGAGGGAGAAATGATTCCAATCCCTCCCATTGTAGCAAAACCACGTTCCTTGATTTCTAAAAAAGCCTCTGGTTGGGTTGATCATCTCAAAGATTCACTGACAATTTATTTTAGATTGTAATAGACTTTGACTTCATTTCATCATTGGGTTTCATATAAATTATAATTCTAATTCAGCTAACAAGTTCTATTAATATAAAGGGTTATCACATTTTGAACATCATTATGTTGAGTGTTTTGATTTAACATCATTATATTGAGTGTTTTGAATGAGAGTTTAATGGTAAGTAAGTTCAACTTGTGTTGGGCTGATTCCATCACAAGCTTAACTTATGTTAAGCTTGGGATGGGATCAGCTTAACACAAGTTGAACTTGTTTTTTTTTGGTGTTTTTACTTTAGGGCTGGTAAAAAGACTTGTATTTTTTGGGGCAATTTTACTTTAGGGCTGGTCAAAATAATTATTTAATTTTTGGGCCCTTTTAATTTAGGGCTAGTCAAGTTCAAATTACTTTAGGGCTTGTCAATTTAGTTGTATTTTTTTGTGTTTTTACTTTAGGGCTTTTCAAGTTACTTGTCTTTTTTTTTGGTGTTTTTAATTTAGGGCTAGTCCAGTTAATTGTGTTCTTTTGGTTCTTTTTTAATTTATGGCTAGTCCATTGGATAGTACCAGTTTTTTTTTATTTTGATTGATTGATTTATTTATTTGTTTTTTTTACCAAAAAATGACCATTATTTGATTTTTTGGTTGATTTCTGTTTTTTTGGAAGATTTATTTATTTTAATGGTTGTTTTAGTACCCTTTCATTCCTTTTCCTTTTCCTTTTTTTTTTCTCACCGTAGTCAAGTGCTGTGTGGGATGCCACACAACTATACTTGAGCCGTGTACAACTCCACACGGCTCAAATGTAGTTGTGTGGAGCTCCACATGGCGGTGGGCCGCACAACTCTGTGAGCCGTGGAGGGTTGTACATGGCTCAAATTGGACCGTTTGGGGTGCCACATGGCCCCTTTTAAACCATGTGCACAGCTCAATGAGCTGTGAATTTAACATGACCCTTTACAATAAATACTATTATGCATGGTTTCATTTTTTGATAAGCAGAAGATTATATTCATATTTTAGTGATGAAATAGATAGAAATTGAAAAAAATTAAAAAAAAAACTTTGGTTGAGTTGTCTCATGGGATGGGGGTTGTAAGGAGAGTCTCAAGCAATGGATGGAATTGCATAAATATTTGGTGGTTGGGGTGGGATGAACTGAAGCAGTGGGTGGATCAATGGTGGTGGATTGGGTGAGATTGGAGCCAGAGAAAGAGTCAGAGAGGGGGCTTGAGGGGACTGTGAAAGGAGGATGCATGGGATTGATGAGTTCTTTGACATTTGTGGGAGGATGAAAAACAAGGTTACTTACCAACCAATGGTACACATGGTGGGGCTATATTCCAAATTGTCTCTTGATTGGCAACATAGTTCTTGGTAGGACTAGTAACACTCCCCAGCTGAGAGAAGAGGGTCAAGATTTTTTGTGGGATTGTCTCCTAGGTTTATTTAAACCTATAGATCTGTGTAAAATTCAAACCAGCAATGATTGGCATCAGAGTCAAAAAATTGTTTAATGACCAAGATTTCTACATTGTCATCACCCCTTCATCCCAGATTGGAATCAAATCAGTAAGGCTCATAAGATTGATCAATTGGTCCTCAAACAAAAACCCCTCTCATGTTGGTTACCAGGATGAAGTGCTTGATTTTACTCACTTTTTTCTTTTGTTCAGGTTGTAGTAGGATTTTCTTGGCCACCCAACAAGTCAATTCTGGATATAAAGTTGTCATTGACTACCAACAAGTTCAGGTACAAGTCAAGAGCATGTAAAAAATCACTCATGGCATTACTCATATTGATCACTGGATTGACTGGGGTTATAAATTGATTCAATCCTACTTGGGATACATTTGTTTTTTTGTTGGTGAAGGGGAAAAAAAAACATAGAATAAAACAAGCTAATTGAACTCAAACAACCATAGGTTTTCTTAAAACAAGAGGGAGTGAATCACTGAACCAGTTCCCATGACCAAGAATCCCATCAGGAGACCAAGGGGGCCACTTTTGGCAAGTGATTGAGCGGTAGCCAAGAAGAGACCAGTATCTGTGAGAGAAAGCTTCAAAAGAGAGAGAGGGGAGGGGTGTTGGATGGATGTATGGAAGGAAGGAACAGGAGGGAAGGAGGGAATAGGGATAGGGAGTAAGGATAGGATGGCAAGGTCAGGTCTAGAGAGAGGGGTGGTGGAGCAAGTCAGAGCAAGCAGCCTACAATGATTGATGATCATTTTCAAATTCAATCAATAGTCAACTGGTAAACAGCTGATTTTCATGGGTCAGGAACCATGAAATCACATGGATCCACCCTGTGCATCCCACTTGGTATTTGACTGCATCAGCAAGGTGAAATCGCAACAGCCCTGACTGCAAGTCACTGACAGGCAGGCCCCACTGGTGAATAAACCACAAGGGAAAGGAGAGGTTGTGACAACCCTGACATCCAGTCACCAACCAGACCAATGGAAAATCAAAAAATGGGTAAATCAACCAAAGCTCAATGGTAAATTTACTTTTGACTGACCCGGTTGTCAAAATAGCCCGCAATCAACACGGGGGGCGTTGAATCAACCCTTGTTGTTGGCTCTGAGGTCCTCAACAGTCAAAAGTGGCCCTGTGGTGTAGCTACCGGCTAAACCCCGGGGCCCTGCAGCCAAAAATTGCTGGAGATTGGGGCCTGTAAACTTGCATGTTTACCGTGTTAGAGCATCTTCAATTGCTGGAGAGCTTGGCTTGTTAGGTAGCGACTTGCTAGCCAAAAAAAATAGCTACCAAGAAATTTACTGTGCGCATTTCACAACCGTCCTCTCCACAAGGCTGGGGCAGCTAGCTAATGACCCAAACTGCACAATTGTGTGCCACATCAGCAGCTTGCTAGGTAGGTCCCCCATTTGTTGAAACTCATTGTGGCAAACCATTTTCAAGGAGGGAGGGACTTGGGGGAGTGGGGCATATTGAAGCTGGGGCTTGGGGGGAGGGAAATATTGAAGTTTGGATGTTGGAAGGCACATACAAGGGTGGCAGGGTGGGCGGGGTGTTGGCATATTGGATATGCAAGAGATGTTGAGAGGGGGAGCTAGCAAGGTTTCTAAAATCTGGTAACTTGATGGAAATCAGACCCCACTTATGGAGCTTGCTTGCTAGCAAGCCCTTATTTTTGCAAAATTGTGAAAATTGCTTGGTAAACCTGCTCATTATCTAAGTTTACCAAGAAATTTTCACAATTGTGAAAAAAAGACCTTGCTAGTAAGCGGGCTCCATAAGTTCACCTGTTTTTCCATAAATTTAGGGTGCCTTTGGCTTCCCAGTGTATCTGTAACTGTAACTCCCACAGCCCACCAAAATGTAGTTACAGGGGTTTACAGGGAAGTTACAGCTAAAGTTACAAATATGGGTTGTTGGGCAACTGCTTTAAATCCCCAGATGTAACTTCTATGGAAGTTACCCAGAAGGTAAACCCCCAAAACCACCATGGCTCAGCAATTTACAAGTTTTTGCCCTTGTGACTATAACTTCTCCTGTGTAACTCTGCCTTCCCTGCACCTTTTCTAATCTCCTCATCCATACTTCCATTCCCCCACCATATATCCATAACCATATATCCACCCCTCCCCCAAAAAAAGACCCATTGTCTTCTCCCCCCCCCTCAGACCAATTTTCTTCTTCCCCCCACCCCCCCAGACCAATTTTCTTCTTCCCCCCACCCCCCCAGATCCATTGTCTTTTTTTCCCTCTCCTCCAAACAGCATGTCTGCCCCCCCTCTCCTATCAGCCACCACCCATTGCCCCACCCCCCCTTCCCTTCCAACCATGACCCCCCCAAACCCATATGCCCCATCTGTCAAGTGTCTGCCTGCCCTCCCATCCAATGTGTCAGCCTTCTTTGAAATTTCCTCCCCTTTCAAACCTGCCCAAATCCAACTCAATTGCCAATGACTCCCCTTCAAAGTGCAAACAAATGGTTCAATGGCTCAAAAAAATTCAAGAGGGATGAAAATTTTCCAATGGAAAGAAACTAAGGCAAATCCCAATGTGATGAATTGACAATAGAAAATGCAAGAAAATTGAAATTAACTAACTGAGGAAAAAATATTCAGACAGAAGGTGTAGCCCTTATAAGTTAATCTGGTGGTGACTAGATACAACCTGATGAAAATTTGTCTACAGCTAGAGAGAAATGATACAATGAATGACAGGAATGTAATTGGAAAATGAAATGAATTGTACAATGGTTTCCAATTTCATAGTTTAAGTGAAAGACAATAGAGTGTGAAAGTACATAAGCTCAATGGGTGAGACATGGAAGGAGTGACATGTGAAGATGATGCGGGTGAATGGATGTAATCATGCAGTGAAGGGAGGTAGTCCATTGGCAGAAATATACAGTTGATTTGGCTATCTATGCAAAGTTAAAAACTAATTTAGTTGCATGAACAAGGATGCAAATGCAAGGTTAGAAGTTCAAAGCTCAAATGAGTGGTTGACCTGATTGAAGTTGACTGAAAAGAATGCAAGTATAGACTGAGTCTCCAAGATTGGAAGTTCATTTGCACAAGTAAGAGGTAGTAAGCAGAATGCACCATTCATGTTGTGCTTTTATTTCTGAAATGCTTATGGACTGAGGTAGATGTTACTGAGGAAAGGGATATGCCAACAAGTTATGAAAACAATAGCCTTAACCTTGGAGCATGACAGTTGCCTGGGTATAAAGCCGCAAGCTCCTGAAGAAGTCCTGATGAATTCCCATCAATTCCAAAGTTGGTACCTTAGTACATAACCTTATAAACTTTAATTGTTGATTAAATAGATCTAAATTAAATATGTTGTCATCCTTGTCTTGCAGTTGTTACAACTTTGTTTGATGCAACAACTGCTGTATACCAAGTACTGCTTCTTGTGGACTTCAATTCAAACGCAATCAATTTTGCCTTGGTAGGGTGGCTTTTTAATTTAATTTAAATATCAATCCAATTGTTGATACCCCCAAGGATTCATCATGTGAGGAAAAAAGTTGTAGTTCTGCACCAAGATTGAATTAACACATTCCTACAGTGCCAGAGATTCAGTCCCTTGGAGTGAAAAACACAGGTGAGCAAGGTTGGGTACAACTTAGATAAATGGAAGTATAACTAATGAATGGGATTTTTGCCCTTTTAGTGTTACCCAGGTTTCAAAGGTACAGAACTAATACACCACCATCACCACTACCATATTTTGGACCACCAACCAAGACCAAAATGAATTGGTTTGAGGCAAAGGTGCAAGATGAAGGGAAATTTGAAGTAAAAATTGAATAATAAAGGGAAGAAGGATAAATAAATGAGGGAAGAAATAGAATAGAATGGGAGGAAGGAGATGGAAGAGGGGGAGCAGAGGAAAATAAGATGGGAGGAAATGGGATGGAAGTCCAAGCCAAGGGAACCAAAGTCTGGGTTGTGGTGCCAATCAAAACTGATTGAAGATGGTTGACTGGGGAGGTTGGTGATGTTTCATTGTGGACTTGACAGAGGAAAGCTCGTGAGGAGCTGTTAGAGGTAGATGAATGGAATTCCAGGCCAAAGAGAGCTTGAAATGCAAGATTCAAGGAGATTTTTGGGGAGGCTTTAGTTGCACATTTACATCTAATGCAAAAAATATTGGTTCAATAAATGGCCATGAATTAGAAGAATTCAAATCAATTCTAATGTAACTAAATTCAAATTGGGAAAAGTTAGAGGAAAAATTTAAAGAGGTTTTATAATGTATTATTTTTGATATTATTTTATCTTGTTTGAATATTTTTTATTATTATTATATATATTTTTATTTGAAAAATAAAGAATTGTTTTGACAAGGAAAGGGAGGAATTTAAAAGGCATGAATGAAGGTAATAAAATAAAGTTTATTAGTTATGATAAAATAAATGGAAATGGCAAACACACAATGAAATTGAAGGAAGTAGAAAGTGGATTGGAAAAATAGGATGGGATGGAATTGAGGGATGGAATGGGATTGGATGGAATGTAATTGAAGAACTGAATGGGATTAAGCTTGGCAAGGTTTGCAAGGGTAGTTTAAATGGAAGTCTTGGACCAAGTCAGGAGAGTTTCAAAGGTGATGGGCTGGTTACCACAAGGTGTGACCTTCATTGGACTGGAAGCCAGTCCATTTTAAAAGGTATTGAAGTTTTCCTTTGCATAGCCTGGAATTCAGAATATGCTTACTCCCCACTCTGAGTGATCTTGAATGTTGACAGGTTCTGGAGGAGGATGAGTCTTTCCTGGGTATAGGAATAAAGCTGGCTCTAAGAGATACACATGAAAGACTGGTTGGAAACCTTTCCATTTTTCAGGTAATTAAAGTTTGAATGTGTTAGGGGAGATGAAATATTTGATTTCAAAGGGGCCAAGTTTCTTTTAAGAGAGGTTTTTTGTTGGGAAATTAATGAGAATTTTGCAAGCAGAAAGCTATACCTGATCTCCTACTGCAAATGTTGGTATCTTAGTGCAAATTTAGTCTGCTTGCTCCTTGTAGCATTTTTTAACTGCTTCAAGGTTGGTTCAAAGTTTCAATTGGAGAGATTGAATGAGAGTGAGGTTATTATTAGCTGGTTGAGAAGGCGCTATGTGAATGGAGTAAAAAGTTGGGTTTCATCCATAAAGAGTCTGAAAGGGTGAATTTTGGATGGAGGAATGAGTGGAGTTGTTGTATGCAAATTTGGCTAGTGGAATCCATCTTGACCAGTTGTCCTGTTGATAGGAGACATAAGTTCAAAAATAATGTTTGAGAATCTGATTGATTTCCTTGGTCTGCCCATCTATTTCTGGCTGGTAGGTGGAGCAGCCCATACCTCTGATGATTTTAGGACTTGTTACAATTGAAATCATAGGATGGGCTAACATAGTCTTTTACTTCCTTGGTCATATCAGGCCATTAGAAGTTGTGTGAAATAAAATGGTAAGTTTTATCCTGACAATAATGACCAGAAAGCAGAGATTTGTGCCAAGACTTGAATATATATAACTTAATGCAAGGATTATTGGTGCTACTATACATTCTTTATAAAATAAATTACCATTTTAATCAAAAACATAATCACTTGTTGATATTGTCACACTCTTGCAAATATTGTTAAACTTGAGGTTGTTTAGTTGTGCTTTTCAAAGTTTGGAAGCTTTTTCTTAAAGGTAGGTGATGATCAAAGTGAGTTGGGCAGACTGATTAGGGAAAATTTTCCACAAGTTTTCAGGGTTTTCATTGGCAAAGAAGCTCCCCCTCCCCCTGGGTAAAGTTTTTCCCAACGTGATAAAGCATCAGGGATCACTGCTTGTTTACCTGGGAGGTACATGATTTTCAAGTTGGACTTGGAGAGGTACTAAGTCCATTGTGCCTTTCTGCATGTAAAGACTTTTGACTCATGAAATATTCAAGAGAATTGTAATCAGTTAAGACCTCAAAAGTTATGAAAACCATTTCTTCAAGCAATAAACTATTGCAAGAAGTTCCTTGTCATGAATATGATATTTAATTTGTGCTGCAAGCAGTTTGAAAGACTCAAAGGCTACAGGATGAAAAAGATTCCCAGAAGAATAAAACTGAAAGATCAATCCTGCAATTGCATAATTTCTTGCGTCTGTTTCCACAATAATGCAAGCTAGCTTGTCATATGTTTCCGCAATAGTGCAAGCTAGCTTGTCAAATTTTTCTAAAATAGTGCAAGCTAGCTTGTAATATGTTTTGACAATAGTGAAAGCTAGCTTGTCATATGTTTCCAAAATAGTGCAAGCTACCTTTTTGAAGTGAGAAATTATTGGGGCAGTCGTAAAAGATTTTTTCAGAGTGTCAAACTCCAAAGTTTCCTGTTTAGTAAAAATAAAATGAGTGCCTTTTTGGAGAAGATTAGTAGGATTAATGGTCTTCTTGGCGTAATTCTCAATAAATCTCCTGTGAAAATTAATAAATCAAGGTGAAACCTGAAGGTATTTGACTGAAGAAGTTGTAAGCCAGTCCAATATGTTCTGACTCTTGGCTGGGTACATTGACAGTCCTTGTTGCAATACTATAACACCTAAAAAATCAAATAGAATGAGTGTGAAATTTTCACTAGGAGGCTTTTTCAAAGAGGTTATACTTTCAAAGTTTCTGCAGAACCTCTTGCACATGTGAAATGTGATCCTCAAGAGTTTTTTAGTAGACACATATATCATCAAGATACATCACAAGATATTTCTCTACAAGGTCAGAAAAAATGTCATTGACAAAATTTTGAAGCGTGGAAGGAGTGTTGCAGAGGCCAAAAGGCATGACTGTATACTGATAACTTCCAAAATGTGTTCTCATTGAAGTCAAACACTCAGGGCCTTTTGCAATTCAAATCAGGTTATAGGAAAATTTAAGGTCTAAATTTAAGAAGACCAATGTTAAATTTGCAACCCAAGAGTTGCAAAAAGGCATGGATTGCGGTTCATAAACCATATGCGTCGTGAACAGCAACTCATAACTCCACAAGGAGCAGGAAAATTTGCCCACAATTAGCGCTTGCAATAGGGAGTTGAAAGCCCCCAATGGCAAATACCCAGGGATTCTTGAGTTGTGCACAAGAGTTGCACCAGTTTTTCTGGCCCATTTGGGGAAAATGGGCCATTTGAGGGGGGAATTGGGGTACCTAGGCACCCCTGGACCACATTTGAGTGGTTTCAACCCAAATGTTGGGATTTGGCATACTATTTGGGACTATTATTGGACCACAAAAAGAAACTTGGGAATCAAATGCTATGCCTATTGGCAAAAAAAATCTTGTCACAAACTGCATACACACACAAAACATGCCCTTTGGATAAATTTATTTTTCTCAACCCAAATTTGAGCAAAATTTTGGGTTTGTTGAATTGAAAATTGAATTGAATACTCAATTGAAATTGAATTTTGTGTTTTTATGGGAACAGTGGCAAGCTCAAGCCCCCCCTGGTTTAAACATGGATATTTTAAGGGACTTAATTAAAAGTGTTCTCAACAAAGCTTTTGAGGAATCTAGGGATTTGGGTAGGGAGTTACAAAAGAAAAAATTGGAAGCCCCAATTTCATCCTCATCCAGGGTTAAAATTGAGGAACAAGCTGTTCCTTCACAACTGAAATTGACTAAAGATGGTGTGTCACATTTCATATGTCATTTGACTAAGAAGAATTTGGCTTTTTCAATACTAATTGGGTACCCATACTAATTTAAACATTTTATGTGTAACTATGTAACTGAGAGGTGCCAGAACCTTTTGAACCTCTTCCTGTGAGAGCCTTTGCTAGTAGGAAAGAATTCAAGATTCATGGTCAAAAAAAAAGTAGCCAAGCATGGCTACAAATTGGTGAAATTCAATTCAAAGAAGGATAAATATGTGTATCTGGAATTTGACAGATTTGATGTATATGAAGGGCCATGCATCACCAAATTTCAAAGGCAAACTCACAAAAGGAAGGTTGGATTTCAATTCATGATCCATGCAAGTGAGAAAGTAGCAGATCCCATGTGGCATATCTCTGTTAGAAATGGCCTACACAATCATCAACCATCTGAAAAGCCCTCAGTGCATCCTCATCTGAGGAGAATCTCTGGTCAAGCCTTGGATCAACTTAAAGAAGGCATAAAAGATGGGCTCAATAAAATTCAACTCAAAATAAAATTGAACAAGATTGATGGCAGAGAATGCATTGATTATAGAAAAATATATGACACTAAGCAGAAGGTAAAGCTTGCAGAACTGGATGGGAAAGTTTTTATGGGCACTCTATTAGAAATTCTCCAGTAATCCCAGTGGGTTTCCAGGTAAAAATTTGGTGGAGAGGGTCACTTAGAGGCCCTTTTCTTGGCTCATCACAAGTATATAAAACTTTGCAAAAAATACCATCATATTGCTTTTTTTGGATTGTACCTTTAAAAAAATAGGTAAAACATCCCCCTATTACATGTTGTAGGAATGACAGCCAAAAAGAAAACTTTTACAAAGGCTTTTGTTTTTATAACAAAAGAAATTTATGAGCTCTACAGTTGGGCTTTGCATTCATTGGAGGAGTTGGCTTATTATCCCAAAAGGCTTCCCAAATTATTTGTGACAGACTGTGAAAAAGCTCTGAATTGTGCTATTGAACATAGGTTTGATGAGTTATCCAGACAGTCATGCTCCTGGCACTTGTCTAAAAATATTCAAGCAAATTGTAAAGTTTGCTTCAGTAATGACTATGAAGGATGGAAAATTTTTATGACTCTGTGGGCAAAGTATGGGGACTCTAAAAACAAGGGAGACGCAGAAATCAATGATGCGGAACTCAAAGTAGGCCAATTTATTGCTTCTTCTGTTCATCTCTGCTGGGAATGCTTATTTTGAAACTTTTATACAGTTTTTCTTAAAATGCCATGAGTATGTGCTTGAGTATATATAAAAGAACATTTTCCCTAAAAAAGAGATGTTTGTAAGGGTGTGGACTTGTTTCAACCCAGACTTTGGAAATAAAACAACATCTTGGGTGGAAGGGGCCCATGCTACTTTCAAACAATTACTTGTGAGATCTTTGAGAAACATTTTGGATGTGTGGAAACACCTGGAAGGAACCATTGAAAGCCAAATAAAATCAGTGCATGCTTCAATTGAAAAATCTTGAATAAAGTCAGGAAATGTTCTTCCAAAAGAACTCTTATCTTTGGGTTACAAATTGTAATTTTAGGCAATTAAACTTATTGGCAAACAATTTGCAAAGTTAAAGTGCAACCATGATGGCAAGGTGTGCTCAAATTCTTATTCAAAACAAATGGGCTTTCTGTTTCCCCACATTTTAGGTGAAATAATAGCATCAAGAGGATCTTTTGTTCCTGAGGATGTTCATCCTCAGTGGAGGTTAGACTATGACTGTCCCAGTGAATTAATGTGGGTTTTTGGTTTTTTTGAAGGGTAACAGTAATAGGATTGAAAGTAATCATAGGATTGACATATTAATTATTGTTTTCCTTTCAAAAGAATTACACAGATACAGTGTTTGAAGAATAAAAATTGTTCAAAAAGTTGAATTCAATGCTTATGGGACAACCTCAACAAGTTATATTGGAGATTTTAAAGTCTGCGGTTGAATTTACAGCAAATTTCATTGCCAAGCCAAGGCTTGAGCCAAAGGTCTTATGTTCCGGCGGTGGTTGACCAAAATTGAAAGCTACTTGTTGTGAAATTTCAAAATTTGAACACTTTGAAAGAGAAATTAAGAGGGAAGAAAGTGTTAAAAGGGATCCAAAAAGAGCAAAGATAGTAAGTTTTTAATTCTGAGTGTTCATTTTTATGGTTTAATGAACTGATGGGAAAATGTTTTTGGTAGCGCAAGGAAGGCTCTTGATCTGAATTTCATAGATCAGTTGAAGAGACTGAAATTGAATTAGGTTCCCTTAATTTGGAATCAGAATACTTTTCCAAGGAGGAAGAAGAAAAAATTGAATAGTCAAACAGAAGCTCATCTTTTTTGAGTATCAATTTCTTTAATGAGATTAGGATTTTGGCTAAGTAATTTTTGATTCGAGGATCCAAAAGTGAATTAGCTGAATAAAATACCTGAGAACTTACATGAGTTCTTGGGTGAGGTTTGGAATCTGGTTGGTGATGGGAATGACGGATTTATAGTCATTGCAAAATCACTTGGGTATGATGAGCATGGATGGTTTAAAATAAAAAAGGAATTGATTGAAAAATTGAGGAAAAATAACAAATTTTATTTTAAGATCCTTTGAGGCAGTAAAAATGTTGAAAAGATAGAAAAAAAACTTGATGTTAGAGACATCTATGAAAATATTCCCTCTTCAAAATTTCTTTCAAAGTTAGATATGGCTCAAATAATATGTGATACTTATGGAAGACCAATGTGTTTCATTTCATTGTATTAATTTTAAACTTATAATCTTATCAAAATGGGTGTAAAATAAAAATCAGATCTAATTGTCATTTGCTTTGTAAAAAATGATAACTAGGTTCATCTTGTACTTGAGGGAGAAATGATTCTGATTTGGCACATTGTTTCCAAACCTGCTTCTTTGACTTCTAAAAAATCTTCTCTTTGGGTTGATCATCTAAAAGATCAACTTGAGTTGTATTCCAAGTTATAAACATTATTTTAATGTCATTTTTTGGGCTTGGTCTCTTATTCTGATCTTGTAATTCTATTAATATAAAGGGTTATCACATTTTGAACATCATTATGTTGAGTTTTTTGAATGAGACTTTATTGGTAAGTCAGTTAAACTTGTGTTGGGCTGATCCCATCACAAGGAGTATTTTTAATTTTTGTGACAAGATCAGATTAACACCAGTTGAATTTGATTTTTTTTTGGTGTTTTGACTTTAGGGCTAGTCAAGTTGAACTTGTATTTTTTGGAATTTTTACTTTAGGGCTGGTCCATAGACTCTTTCATTGTTTTTATTTAATTTTTGGTGCTTTTAATTTAGGTCTGGTCCATAGAATTTTTCATTATTTATTTATTTGGGCTGCACATTCAGCTGCGCATTCATGGCCCTTGAGCGGTCAAATTCTTTGAATTTTTTTTTTAATTTTTTTTGAATCTGTTTTATTTTTTCCTTTTCCAGTTGTTTTTGTTTTTTTTTTTAAATTTTTCATTTATTCTGGCCACCCACTTATTTGTATTTATTTTTTATATATTTTTATATATTTTCTTTTTCTTTTTTGGTGTTTTTGTATTATTTTTTCAATTTTTGATTTATTTTGATTTATTTTACTTTTAATATCTTTTCTTTTCTTTTCCTTTTTTTATTTTTATTTTTTTTTTGCTAACCAGTAATGGGTTGTGAATGGCTGCTCACAACCCAACTTGGGGTCATGGGCAGCTTTTCATGAATAAAATGGGTCAGGAGTGGCTGTTCACAAATGAGATGGGTTGTGAATGGCTGTGTTAAGACATGAAGCACTTCCGCAACACTTCTCTACTTTCTCTACAGCGCACCCACCCAAAGCTCTGCGCGACCCCAATGGTCCCCCAACTTACCTCTTCCGCGCCTCCCCTCTTCCTCATTGGTCTGGCACTGAATGACCTTCTTCCTCATCCTCTACCAACCGAATCAACTTCAAAGCTCATCAAGATCAAATCAAACCCGTCTCTATTTTCTTATTTGATTATTTCTATTTTCATATCATTTATTTCATTCTTTCTTCTATTCTTTATTTTATTCCATTCCTTTTATTCTTCATTCAAATTCCTCCTTTCCGCTATCAACAACCAATAAATCTCTCCAAGTCAAGACTGAACTGATTCCAATCTCTGCCTGGTAAGATCTCAAACTTCTCAGAAGATCATCCAGGTCAACTAACCCTCAGTTCCTCAAACATCAGCTCTTGCCCGACTCATCCTACTTATCTCAAAGACGTCTCCTCATCCATGCTACCTAACTCAACTCTTGTGATCAATCAGACCTGTAGGATCTCTTTCTGTTTATCTATCTTGTGTCTTCTCATGTTCTTACCTATCCTACGTTGTTCAGCCTTGTTGGTTCTTAGTTCTTGATAATCAAATCTCAAAGTCTAACACGGTTAAAAGCCAAAACCAACGAACTTAACCAGACGAATTAAAGACATGAACAAACCAACGGGAGCGTCAGACTATTTCCACCAAGTAGCCCTAAAAGCCTCGGTCGACGCCATACCCCCGTTAAATGAAGAAAACTACTCAATTTGGCGAGACAAGATGCTCATGCTCTTCAATCTCAAGGACATCAAAGACGCCATTACAAGGAATTCTGGACAGATGTCGACTAAGCAAGACCAAGAGATACAAGCAATTATCCTCTCAAAACTCAATAGTACCACTCATGCAAATGTAGTCAACTCGACTAACATAGCGTCATCTAAACTTCTATGGGCCAAAATCACGCGGAGATTTGCATCATCAGAGACGGCCAACAGAGCTAGCGTTTTCAACCACTTCCTCCACTCAACATTTAGCGAACATGCTATTGATGGATTTATCACAAAGATGCAAAAATCAATTACAAGAATGACGGACGTGGGAATTGAACTTCCGAAGGACATATTAGCCTATTTACTTCTCTTTAAATTTCCCCCCATCCTTGAGAACCTCAAACAACAGATTATGCATGTTGAGAAGAATCTGACCGTAGATGTGGTCTTCAATCATCTCACTCAGTACAATAACAAAAGAAAAGACCAGATCAAAGTCACGAAACCATTGGCCAAAGTGTCCCTTGTGACAACTAGGGCGAAACTCAACAAAGATGAATGCAAAGTTAAGATGCGCTGTAGAGAAGGCTACCATGACCCTAACGCTCCACATCCCGAGTCATCCTGTTTCCACCTACATCCCGAGCCATCCTGTTTCCACCTACATCCCAAGACCGCTCCAGACTGGTGGATCAAACAACAAATGGAATGGAAGAATAAAAACAAAAAGAACCCAACAATTAACTACCACGCTCTTCTTACTCTCTGGATCAACTCTGATAGCAATCCAAACCTCCTTCTGGACACTGGAGCCAACTTCCACATCTTCAACAATCTCAAGTACTTCACCTCAATTGAGATGCAAGATAACCTTGAGGAAATCAAAACTGGTAAACTGGAAGCTAATCTCAAGATTTGAGGAACTGGCACGGTCCAGTTAGAATGGAAAGAATCAACAATCACCCTTGAAGACTGCGTATACGCGCCCGATATCATGATAAACCTAATCAGCCCTGGTCTCCTAGCTAAAAAAGGGTGTAACCTCACTCAACAACACGAAAATTTCACCGTTACCAGAAACAACAAGATTGTCTTAAAAGGACTCATCCAAGATCATCTCTTTGTCATTGAAAAACCTAGGACCGCTGGGAATAACCAAATTGTGAATCTCTCCAACCTATCTCCCACTACCCTTCCTCCCTTACTCAAACTCCATCAAACCTATGGGCATGCTTCAATTTCCACCCTCAAACCTCTCCTGAAAGATCACTATCCTAACGAGGAACTCCTCAAGTTCCAATGTGAGAGCTGTGTTAAAATTAAAATCACCAGAGCTCCATTTACTAGTGTCTCTGCCTCCTCTAACAAGCCTCTGGAGCAAATTCATCTTGATCTGATTGGCCCGATCTCTCCCCAATCCAAATCTGGCCATCACTATCTTCTCACCCTTGTTGACAACTACACTGGCTATTTGGCGGCATTCCCCCTTAAATCCAAGGACAAAACTCCCAACACTATCATCAACATACTCAAAACAGAACACAAAAGACTAAACTACTATCCAACCAAAATATTTTCAGATAAAGGGACTGAATTCACCAACGCCATCCTCAAAGATTTTGCTAATTCAAAACATATCAAGCTTTTAACCTCCAAACCATACCACCCTCAACATAATGGCCGCGCTGAAAGGGCCAATCAAACTATCGTAGAATCTTCCCAAGCCACTATTTTGTCGTCAAGACTACTCAAGAACTACTGGCACATTGTGGTCAGAAGCTGTTGCTTCATGCTCAACCAAATTCCGCGGGAAGGTAAAAATCAATCTCCTTGGGAGTCTATGTTTGGTAAGAAACTACCAACTAATTATTTAAAACCCATAGGTACCTTGGTAATATACCTTGCAAACCTTAGGCAAAAGGGATGTAAGTTCAACAAAAAAGGCCTCAAAGGAATCTTAATTGGTTTCAATCCAGTCTTTCACTCTTACCTCGTCCTCAACTCGCTTGGGGCTGTTATAGAGACAAAACACGTCAAATTCCTCAAGACGAGCTTGAGCGAGTTCCCACGCCTCAAATCATCCGGATTGGACATCTTCTCCCAATTCAACTCAGATCTACATGAATCAGATTTCTCCACATCCAACAAACAATATGCCATCCGCGACGCGAGCACTGAATCTCTAGAATCAGACTCTGAACCCAAGGACAAAGATAACTCCTCAAATCCCCCATCACCAAACTCTCCAACTCAAATGGTTCCCGCTCCTAATATACCATTGCGACCCAAACAAGAAACTCGAAAACCACAAAGATACAGATTTCATCACTACTACAAACCACCTTCCTATAAAGCCGCCCAAAAATGTCCCAAATGGCCAAAATGGGAGAAAGCGTCGAAGGACAAATTACTATCAATTGAATCTCAACACGTCTGGGAAGAATATTACAACACTCCAGACAACATCCTCAATACTACCTGGGTATTCAAGATAAAAGAAAATTGTCATGGAGAACCTGTTAAATACAAAGCCAGATTATGCGTACAAGGTTTTGACCAGATTCAAGGCATTGATTTTGACGAAACTTGGGCACCTACTGGTAAACTAGGATCTCTCCGCCTGGCTCTCTTGTACGGCCTCAAAAATAAGATGAATTTTACGCAATTCGAAGTAAAGGGAGCTTTCTTACATGCTCCTCTGAATGAAACAGTTATAATTAAAACTCCCAAAGGATCAGATAGAAATTCTCCCTTCTTAAAGTTGAAGAAATCCTTATACGGCCTCCGACAATCACCAAAGAACTGGTACAAAACTCTTACTACTTGGATCAAGTCGCAAGGATTCCATGGGTCTACCAGTGACCCATGCTTGTTTCTAAATTCCAATTCTGGCGAGGTTGTCTATTTCCACGTAGATGATCTGATTCTAGTGGGAAGGACTAACGACTTCGCGTCAAATTTTCTAAAAAGATTCGCCAATTCTTCTTGCCATTCCCCGAATACAATCCTTGGAATGCTGATGGAATTTGAAGGCGACAAGATTATGCTCAGCCAACCAAATCATATCAACCAAGGACTGGAAGAATTGGGCATTAACAACTGCAGGGATTTCAAATCCCCACTGACTCAAAATACACACCTTAAACCTGCTACGGATGAAGATCACGCCGAATTTGTCCAGCTCAACATCAATTACCAATCCACAACCGGCCTCCTGAATCACATTTCTCAATACACTTAACCGGACGTCTCCTTTGCCGTATCAAGCTTAGCAAGGTTTAATGCCAAGCCGGGTCTCACGCACTGGAGAGAGGTCCAGAAGGTTTGGAAGTATCTCAAGACAACGAGAAATCTCAAGCTGGTCCTCCAATACGATCCCAATCAGGAGATGATTTCCGGCTTTAGCAACACAACTTGGGCCAACGACCCTGTGTTCCGCAAGTCTCAGACTGGTTATAAAATTTTTCACTACGGAAGTCCCGTCATCTGGAACTTTTCAAGACAACAAAACATAACCTATTCGTCCACTGAGTCCAAACTGAATGCTATGCTGGACTGTTACTTAGAATTGAAGTGGATTTGCCATCTGGTTGGTGAGATTTACTCCATCACCTCAATCAAACCCACAACCTACATAGACAATAAGGGGCTCTAAGATAAAATAAAGAAGTTCGGGTCTCATTCAAAATCTCGACATATAGATATCAAAACTAAAGGCTTAAGAGAAGACCTTTTGCTCAAGAAATACAAACTACGGCTCATTCCTTCAGACAAAATGATGGCTGATTCCTTAACCAAAGCAACCTCAGTTCAAATACTCCAATCTCTTCACGCAAAGATATTCTGCGGAATCAACAGTGACCGCCATTTGACTTCTCCTCTTACCAGCCACGAGGGGTGTTAAGACATGAAGCACTTCCGCAACACTTCTCTACTTTCTCTACAGCGCACCCACCCAAAGCTCCGCGCAACCCCAACGGTCCCCCAAATTACCTCTTCCGCGCCTCCCCTCTTCCTCATTGGTCTGGCACTGAATGACCTTCTTCCTCATCCTCTACCAACCGAATCAACTTTGAAGCTCATCAAGATCAAATCAAACCCATCTCTATTTTCTTATTTTCTTATTTCTATTTTCATATCATTTATTTCATTCTTTCTTCTATTCTTTATTTAATTCCATTCCTTTTATTCTTCATTCAAATTCCTCCTTTCTGCTATCAACAACCGATACATCTCTCCAAGTCAAGACTGAACTGCTTCCAATCTCTGCCTGGTAAGATCTTGAACTTCTCAGAAGATTATCCGGGTCAACTAACCCTCAGTTCCTCAAACATCAGCTCTCGCCCGACTCATCCTACTTATCTCAAAGACGTCTCCTCATCCATGCTACTTAACTCAACTCTTGTGATCAATCAGACCTGTAGGATCTCTTTCTCTTTATCTATCTTGTGTCTTCTCATGTTCTTACCTATCCTACGTTGTTCAGCCTTGTTGGTTCTTAGTTCTTGATAATCAAATCTCAAAGTCTAACAGGCTGTTTGTGACTAAATGTGATCATGAGTTGCACCACATTGCCCAATTTTGGTTGTGAACAAGTTGTGTAGGGTTGCAAATTTGACATTGCCCTTTTTAAAATTTTTGATCACTGGTTTTATGGCTGGGGTATTCCAGTACACACGCAATATTTTGATTTGGTATCTTTGATAAATCATTAATTGCAAGGTGGATGCCAAGTCAGCTTCAGTTCCATTAATGTGGAAGCTCAATTGAATTCTGGTTTCTGCATTTAGGAATTACCATTGAAATCCATTTTCCACCATGGTGAATAGCATGTGAATCCTATTTTTCCTTCAATTTGAACTTTGGTGAAGTAAATATTCTGCATTGTTGAATAGAAGTTTCATTTAAAGGGATTCAGTCGGCCAGAAAATGGGACTGGATGGTGAAATGGAGTTACTGGCCAGCCAGAGACCCCTATTTGGCCCTGGTGAAATTACTTGAAATAAGGATAAAAATTTGAATTTACCAATATCTCCATCAGCTTGCTACTATTGCAGAGCAAGCTGCAAAGTAACAGAATAACATCAATAAATAGAAATATTATTAAAGAATAAATAATATTAGAAATATTATTTCAATTTATGAATCTACATAAAAATTAAGGTAGGGTCACTCAATGACACCTACCTCCAATTCCTACTACTAATATTTTTACATAATTGATGAAGATCTGGAAAGAGACACAGCCTTGGGATTTTGGCCATCTTAATATTTTACATGAAACCCCACATATGGGGTTCACAGTGAATTTTGTGACAGAATCCAAGAATCCTGTGATTTGGAGGAGTTACAGGCGGAAATGTGATTTGTCACAATTCCCGCACGCAGCCATGGCAACCAATACACCCCTGCGGGGCTGAGCAGCAGGACTGCCACCCTGAAAGCGTACCCCAACAAGCCGTTTATGCAGCCCCGGGAATCTGACAAGTATGCAGCCGCGGGACTATGGGCTGACAGAGTGACAGGAGGATTGAGAAGCCCAGGTACCATGTGTTGAGTTGACAGCCGGCTCCCTCAAATGAATTGATGTACCCTGGTGTTGATACTTCAAATCCATGCCAACCCGTGGCTCTCCACTCATCTGAATCCTAAAATTCTCATCCCCACTCACTTGAACTCAGCCTCTCCAGCTTCGTCTCGACCATCCCTTTCCCATTTCTCCACTCTCTATCCTTCCCATTCTCCTAACTCACTGGACCCTTCCATTTCACCCTCTCATCCTTCTCATTCTCTCTGCTCACTTGACTCCCTCCACTTCCAACTTAACTCCTCCCACTTCCAATTTCCTGTCTCTGCCAATCCCGTATCCAATCCTATCCGGGTCAATCCTCAATCCCGGCCTCACGTTCATACAATCACTGTCTCTTCAACTCTGATCTTCTGTGTAGTTGTGAGGCTCATCATTAACTCATCATCTCATGTTGGGAACTTCCTAACATTTCTTTCAGTCTCCCATTTCCTGCTTCTGTCTACTTGATCCACCTGTTGCTCTTGATTCATCTCTCCTCCGTTGAATCCTTGTTCTCATTACATCTCAGCTCTCATATGATCTTCCACGGTAAGATTCCAAACTCTTCCAATCTAATGCTTGTCATTCCTTATGTTTTCCACCCATTCTCATTTATCTTTCCTTTAAGAATCCGTTGGTCTTACTTTGAAATACAGATTAGAAGTTTTCATGGTTAAAAGCCAAAGGTCTGCAACAACCAGGCTACTGGAAGCATGGATTCAGCTGGACCAACGGATGTCAACTTCTCCCTTCTCAAAAACCTAACCAATTCCATCCCTAACCTCAACAAATCAAATTTCTTGTTATGGCGATTGAAGTTAATGACCATATTCTCCCTCAAAGGTATAGCTCACTGGCTGAAAGACAGCAAGACTAAGAACTTCCCCTTGGAGATCAACCTCAACATCGCTGGCTACATCCTGGCCAAGCTTGATAATCGGACATACATCAATTGCATCAAGGAAAACAACGCGCTGGATGGTATCACCTTGTGGAGATCAATAAACAAGTTCTATGCCTCATCAAAAACCACCAATTGATCCCAAATATTCTTCAATTTCCTGAATCTTGCCTTTGACTCCAAAAACATGGAAAAGTTTATTACCAACGTGCGGTTTTGCTTGCTTCAAATTGTAGAAATTGGTATAAAGATGGACAAAGACATAGTGGCCTATTTGATTCTGCACAAATTTTCTCCTCAGCTTGAACATTTGAAGACAACAATAACTCATTCACTTGGAGACGCCAAGATAAACGGAGACATGGTCCTCAGGCACTTGAATCAAATTAAAAACAAGATAGCCGCTGGAACGTGCACCTCTTCTCTGCTCGCCAATCAGGAACTGTTGCAATGCAAACCCAATTGGCATAATCCTCAAGCATTTCATCCAAAGAACAGGTGTTTTGCGTTGTATCCTCACCTTATCCCAAACAGAAACTCTACTTCCAAAAATCCAGCCTCCTCCTCACAAGCCAGCCCTAATCCTAAGGCTTCCACAAACCTGGCCTACACCTTTGCCGTGGCCAAATTTCACCACATTGATCGCCGCTCCCTGCTACTTGACTCCAGCGCATTGAACAACATATTCAACAATTCCAGCTATTTTGATTGGCTCAAAGACGACAATACTGAGGTAAATACGGGAAAACCAAGTGCCTCAATAATGTCTCAGGGAACTGGGAATGCAACAATTCATACCAAAACCGCCTCCCTCACCTTAACCAACTCCTTGTTTATACCCAATATGGCCGTAAATTTAATCTCCCTTGGACAATTAATCCAGAAGGGGTGTGTTCTATCCCGACTCAATTCCAAAAGATTTGGCGTTTTCTTTGAAGAAAGAATGATAATGTCCAGATAAATTCAAAACAATCTTCTCTAAATAGAAGAGTCAAGTCCAAATCTTTCCGATTGACATCTTTTTCTAACCATGTCAACTATTCACAAACGGTTTGGGCACGTTCACCACAATCAGGTGAAACTACTTTTGACCTCATTCCCAAATCTCAAATGGGACCACAAAACTTGCATCGCATGTGCAAAAGGAAAAATTCACCAATCATCTTTCAAAGATCACATTCCATCCAGCTCTAATCCATTTGAATTTATTCATGCGGATTTTTGTGGACCAATCAGCCCCATATCACATTCAGGTCATTGCTATTTCCTCCTCTTGACAGACAATTATTCCAAATATAAGACTTGTATCCCCATCAAGCTCAAATCCGATGTGACCAATGAAGTCATCAATTTCATAAAACTACATTTTAACCGCTTCAACATAATGCTGAGGATCTTCCATTCAGATAACGGTGGAAAATTTGTCAATAATCAACTGACCTCATTCTTGAAAGACAACAGCATCTTACACACCACCTCAGAACCCTACACATCACAACATAACCCAGTTGCCGAGCAAGGAAACAGAACATTAGTCAAGGCCACAAGGACTTCCATGATCAACATGTCCATCCCACTGAACCTGTGGGATGAGATTATGGTCAGCACTTGCCAAATCCTAAACTCAATCCCCTCAGTAAAGCTCAAGATCTCCCCTTTTGAACTCTGGAATAATCAACATCCAAAATTGAAGCTATTCTGCACCTTGGGCTCCAAGAACGTAGTATTGAATAATCACTCAAGCTTCTCCAAGCTTGGTGAAAAGGGCACCAAGGGCATCTTGGTGGGATTCAATCTTGATCTAAATTCCTATAAACTTTTTTGCCCAGAGACTGGATCTATAGTTTGTAGCAAACATGTTAAGATTTTTGAAAATATTAAATTCAATGATATCTCTCCTTCCTCCTCCGACTCTCCGTTTGACTCCCTTCTCAATAGTGATATTCTTACTGATATTTTCATCTCCCCTACCCCAAAACCCACCAAAAATCCTGACTTGCACCCGCCTCAACCCCTTCAATCCATCTCCTCCGCAAACTCCCCTAATTCTCCTACTTCACCATCCTTTTCTCTGGCATCTGAAGACAAATCATCCTCCAGTTCAGACTCCAAGACCTTGGATGATGAACAAATCTCAAATTCTCTCACTCCACACAAAACCTATAATCTTTGAGATCGCTCCAGCATCCAACCTCATCAAAGATACAGCTTCCTAATGCGCTTGGTCCCAAGATCCTATAAGGAAGTCAAGAAAAGCTTGGACCAAACCAGATGGTTGAAATCCATGCAGGTTGAACTAGAAGGAATAGACTTGCTGAAGGTGTGGGAGGGATGCCATACTCTCCCCAACGGAAAGCAAGCTCTATCCACTGTCTGGGTCTATTGGCTAAAAGAACAACCGGAAGGATTGAGTTCTCTATTTAAATCTTGACTTTGTGTACAGGGATTCAAGCAACTGGAATTCTGCGACTGCGGGGAGACTTATGCCCCTACTGGTTCAATTGTCACTCTCCGCGTCCTTCTTGTCTACTCCTTTCACCATTTCCTTCAAATTGTCCGAATGGACGTCAAGTTGGCCTTCCTACATGCTCGCCTTGATGAATAAATATTCATCAAACAACCCAATGGCTACCGCTCTCCTTTTCCCTACTTCAAACTTAATAAAGCTCTTTATGGGCTAAAACAGGCGCCCAAAAGTTGGTTTGATACGTTATGATCTTGGATAATTTCCAAAGGCTTCATCATCTCAAGCGCCAATCCCTGTCTCTACATAAACCAAGATCTGTCTATTTTTTTTTTTATGTGGACAACCTGATAGTCATTGGAAACTCATCCAAATTCCGCTCTTGCTTAAAATCCCAGTTCTCAATCTCTCACAAAGGCCTGCTTCAAAAAACTCTTGGAAATCATCTAGTTGAAACCGCCCATGGTCCTGCCCTATTACAACCAAATCATATCAAGTATGCCCTGAAAGAACTAGGACTGCTTGAATCTAAACCAATCACCACCCCAATGACGCCAAATTTCCATCTATCCCCTGCATCTGATGAGGAGCACAGTGAATTCCTCAAGCTTAATATAAATTTCCAATCATTTTCCGGCTTTCTCAATTTCATAGCTCATCCCAACTATCTCATGCAGTATCCTTCCTATCTTGATTCAAAACCAAGCCTGGTCTCCAACACTGGTTGGAGGCCAAGCACGCCTGCCGGTATCTCAACCACACCAAGAATCTGTCTCTCCGGCTGAAGTCCACTGACTTCAAATGCAACATCGAGTGCTTCAGAAACTCCGACAGCGGCAATGATACAGAAACGCGACGGAGTCATACTGGCTACCTCATACTTTTTTATGGTTTTCCGGTCTCATGGAACAGCAAACTTCAATCCTCAGTTTCTCTATCTTCCACTGAAGGCAAGCTGAAGGCACTAGTATTGGTTGCTCAAGAAAAGCTCTGGCTTGATAACCTCCTTCATAAATTTAACCCTTCTCTCACTCTCTCTCATTGCTTCAATGTAGACAACAAGGCGGTAAATGATCTGGTCAACTCTTGTTCACACCATAGCGCGCTCAGGCACGTGGAAACTCAGATAAATTGGCTCTGGGAGCAACAGGCAGCCAGGAAATTGATCACAAATCAAATTCCATCTCACCAAATGCTTTCCAATCCTCTAACAAAACCAGCAATTAAGGCGTCAGTTCTCAATTCCACAATGGCCGTTCTTACACCTCACAACTAAACACAGTGGTGTGTTGAGTTGACAGCCCGCTCCCTCAAATGAATTGATGTACCCTGGTGTTTATATTTCAAATCCACACCAACCCGTGGCTCTCCACTCATCTGACTTCTAAAACTCTCATCCCTGCTCACTTGACCTCAGCCTCTCCAGCTCCGTCTTGACCATCCCTTTCCCATTTCTCCACTCTCTATCCTTCCCATTCTCCTCACTCACTGGACCCTTCCATTTCACCCTCTCATCCTTCTCATTCTCTCCGCTCACTCGACTCCCTCCACTTCCAACTTAACTCCTCCCACTTCCGATTTCCTGTCTCTGCCAATCCCATATCCAATCCTATTGGCATCAATCCTCAATCCCCGCCTCATGTTCATATGATCACTGGCTCTTCAATTCTGATCTTCTGTGTAGTTGTGGGGCTCATCATTAACTCATCATCTCATTTTGGGAATTTCCTAACATTTCTTTCAGTCTCCCATTTCCTGCTTCTGTCTCCTTGATCCACCTATTGTTTGTGATTCATCTCTCCTCTGTTGAATCCTTGTTCTCATTACCTCTCAGCTCTCATATGATCTTCCACGGTAAGATTCCAAACTCTTCCCATCTTACGCTTGTCATTCCTTATTTGTTCCACCCATTCTCATTCATCTTTCCTTTAAGACTCCGTTGGTCTTACTTTGAAATACAGATTAGAAGTTTTCACCATGGAAAGGTACTACAACCTAGACGGGGACATACTACATATGTAATAAATGTCCCTGTGGATAGTAGATAATCTAAAAATACATAAAAGTATATAAAAATACTTAAATAACCTTTCTACCTATTTTTTATAAAATATAATTAAAAAACACCAAATAGGTCAAAAATGAGATAACCACTGTCTGTAAAATATCTTAAAATACTTTAAATACTTATTTTTTATAAAATATAATTCAAAAATACCAAATATGTCGAAAATAAGATAACTACTATTTGTAAAATATCTTAAAATACTTTAAATATACAATTGTGTGAACCTCAAGACATCAGTATTTCCGTGACATAATAAGAGAAATTATGATGTAAAAATATTACATGAATTCTTGTAGCTTATATTTTCAATTAATTATTTTGAGTAAATCAACAGAATTTCAAAAATAAGGAGTAAAATCAATATCATGATTTTACTCCAATCAGCTAATACATAATGAGAACCCACTTGACATCAGATTACCTGTAGGAATGTCTGCTAAAAGATTTATCAAAATCCTGGGAATATTTACTAAAGGTAATTAATTAGATAATAAATCATGTGGATAGATTAGTGTTATTCACACGTCTAAGCATCAATCAAAAGGTAGAATAATTCCCATAAACTGTGGAATTATATTTTACCCATTTTACAGCACAAAGTACACATGAAAGGCTATCACTTTCTGCCCTGCTAGCCTTAGAACCCATTCCTTTGAGCCCCTGTATCCCTCAGAAGGACAGAATTTGGACTCAAAAAGCTATAAATATAGAGCTCTTTTGAGGATATTGATACCCAGAGACCCAGTTATATTTACATCCAGAAACCATGCCAAGGTTATAAAATACTTACAAAATATAATTAAGTGATTTATGGCTTTAGTCTGATTAATAATATCTTTCCCCAACCCTTTTTATCAATTTAAACTGCTGAACAACCTTCTTAACCCCAGTAATAGGTTTAGCCATCAGTGCACATCCCAAACAGTTACCCAAAGGATTTAATAATATACCAGTGAGTTTTATTATCCTTTTTAAGTCGTGGGAGATTGGATAAAATTCCCTGTCACACCACCATATATTTTATATATATATCTTATCTTTGGGAAATATCTCCTTTAAGAATATAAATTAAAGGTTCCAAAGTAACCAGGTATACGTGTTTTCAAAGTGAATTCCCTGAAGAGAGGTGTTGAAGATCCCCAATATTATTGTGGCCCCTCTATTAATTTTTTTAATAATCAATTTATTAATATTGATTTATAATATTAAACCATAACCAAACCAATCAAACTTGAAATTACTTTATCCAAATATTTTACAGATTTTTGCTGCAATTATTGAATAATATATTTATTATTTATTCTATCACCTCTGGTAGCTAAAGGATAGAAAGGGTCTTGGCATCCAGTAGGCTGAAAATATTGGTGTCTGGCCGGGATATATTCCATTATATTATATTTAATACCTTGGACCAGACATTTCACGTAAAAATTAATAAAAGGTAAATTATCTGAATTATTTCAACTGTTATTTATCATTGATTTATTTTGCAGTTGATTTAAAAACCAATGCAGAATTAATAATATATTATTTAAATCTTTTAAAAATAGGAAAAGAAGAATACATTAAAAATTATACACCAACTGGTTGGGAAGCTTTAACTCAAGCTGAACAACTTAATATCTCTTCTGTCTGTTAACAATTAGATAAACTCCTTGAACAGAAAGATCTTGAGAGGCGTATCAACATTCAAGCCCTATTAAGAAAACATAAAGCTTCGAAAAAATACCATATATATTACTTTTTAAAATATAATAGTAAGCAAAAACTTTATATTACCAAATTATTTTATTAAAATAATATTAATATATATCTTATTAAACAATAAAATATATTTATCATACTATCAGTAAACCCTCCTATTCCAGAAACCACCTCCACTGAAGTTGATCTATTGGATCAAGAAGTACCAGATATTTCTGGATTTCCTGAAAACATTTACTGGACTGGAGAAGAACTCATTGAAATACACCAATACCCCATAGGATTACCTATTAAGGACCAATATAATCCCAATAAAGTCTTAGTACCTTTGAAAATCAACTTAAGTAAGTTTTAATAGACTTATTATCATGGATTTTTCTTTAGAAAAATCCTTATAAATACTTTATTCAACATGAATAGACATAAAAAAAGGGCCTCAGGAAGAGTTCCCTCCTATGGATCTTTTCCAGGAGTCCCCAGTAACCATGAGGCAACCAATAATGACAACCATGAGGGGGCTGGAACCCATGAATCAAATGTTGGCAGACAAGGAACAGCCCCAAGTACTGTTTCCCTCCCCCAACCTAGAGCTGGAGAAGGTATTAGAATCAAGCCCCTCTCCATCACAAGGAGGTTCCCTGCAGCCACCCCAGCAGAATCTGGCCAAGGAAGCCATTATCAAAGACTTAGTCAAAGAGAACGTGAAATATTGGGAAGAATTCAAAGAAGCCCAATCCAAGGAGGACATAGTATCTATGAAAAAGATAATATCCCAGGCAAAGGCTCCCCAGATAGCTCTTAAGAAAATGATTCCAAGGAAAGAGGTAGAGTCCTATGTATAAAGGCGGAATCTGTGGGATTAATTAGCCCAACCAAAAGGCAGAGGATCAAGAAAGAAGAGATCTTCTTCCCATCCAAAGCCAAAGGGAAAGAAGAATTGGGATCAGATAATATCCTTAGTTCAAAAGTGGAAAACGTTGTACCACAATTAGCTTCTAATTCTGAACCCAGTGTCTTGTCTAAACCAACCTCTGATGTAATGTCAGCTTGCTACTATTTCAGAACAAGCTGCAAAAGTAACAAAAATAACATAAAAATAATAATAATACAATTAACCTAAGAAGGAGTAGGAAAACCATAAATATTATTACAGAAATAGGTTCTCCACCCAAAATTAGGTAGGGTCACTCACTGACCCCACCCTTGAAATCCAACTCCTTATATTTTTAACTAATTAAGGAAAGAAAAACCAAAATACTATGGCTCGATTATTGAGCTTTTTGGCCAATTAGATACTTCACACACATTGGCACATATAGGTTTCACACCTAAAATTCAGTCAGAATTGAGGTGTTGTGTATATTTTAGGAGTTACGGGCGGAAATGTGTTTTGTCACAATTCCCGCACGCAGCCACGGCAGCCAATGCACCCGCGCGCGGCTGAGATATAGCCCTGTCACTCCGTCAAGGTCGTGTACGCAGCCCTGGGCCTCTGACAAGTAAGCAGCCATGGGACTATGGGTTGACAGAGTGACAGGCGGCCTGAGAGGCTCAGGTACCATGTAAACATGCTACAGCCTACACGGGAACTTTCTTCATATGTAATAGATGTTCCCGTGGATAGTAGACAGTCTAAAAATGCATAATATTATATAAAAATACATAAATAATCCTTATACGTATTTTTTATTTAATAAAATTCAAAGTACCAAGAATGTCGAAAATAAGACAATGACAACTTCTAAAAATATATTAAAATACTTCAATATTCTTTTATGAAAATCTATAGACATAAATATCTTCGTGACATACTAAGGAAACTAATGATGTACAAATATTACACGAATTCACATGACTTATATTTTCAAGTAATTATCTTAGTAAATCAACTGGAAATCGAAAATGAAGAGTAAAATCAATATTATGACTTTTACTCCATTTATATAATACATAATGAGAACTTACCTGACATCAAGATGTCCGTAGAAATGTCTATTTATATAATTATCAAATTACTGGGAACATTTACTAAGGATAATTAATTAAATAATACATGAATATGACAGATTAGTGTTATTCACACGTCCTAATGTCTATTATAAAGTTGAATAATTCCCATACCCTGAGGAATTAGATGCTACCCGTGCTATAGCACCAAGAACACATGACAGGCTACCCTTGGTTACCCTGCTAGCCTTAGTGTCAATCCCTTTGAGCACCTAAAACCCTCAGAAGGACAATATTGGGACTCCAAAAGCTATAAATAAAGAGCTCTTTTGAGGATATTGATGGGCAGAGACCCAGTTATATTCATATCCAGACACCGTGCCAAGGTAATCAAGTACTTATAAGAGATAAGGAAGTGCTTTATGGAAATTTCTGATCAATAATATCTGTCTTAAACCTCTTTTTATCAATTAAAACTGCTGAACAACCTTATAACCCCAGTATACAGGTTTAACCCATCAGTACATGTCTCAAACAGATACCCAAAGGATTCAATAATATACCAGTAAGTTTTATTATCCTTTCTCTGTCGTGGTAGCTTGGCTACAAGGCCCTACCACTTCACTGTGTATTTTATATACATATTATCTTTGGGTAAAATATTCTTTAAACTAAAGAGCCCAAATTAACCAGGACTACGTGTTTTCATACTGAAATCCCTGAAGAGAGGTGTTAAAGATCCCCAATATAATTGTGGCCCCTCTATAAAAATATTTAATAAATCAATTTATTCTTATTGATTTAAAACAATAAACAATAACCAAATCACTTAACCTTTCAATAAGCTTAATCCAAATATTTTATGGGTTTTTGCTGCATTTATTAAATAATATATTCATTATTTACTCTATCACCTCTGGTAGCTAAAGGATAGCAAGGGTCTTGGCATCTAGGAGGCTGACATGTAATTACTTTCTTTTTTAATTATATGCATCATAATTTAAAAATTGCTTGTGGCAATCTGGATGGTGTTTACACCCAATTGGATGAGTTGACCTCAGTAGTGGCCAAATTAATTAGTGACCAATCAAAAGCTGTAGAGATAGAAGATATTAAGGAACATACAGAACAATTATTGGAGACAATAAACCAAGGTAAAACTATTCAGACTCAACCCATTGAGAATATGTTATCAGGTATCCAAGAAGATTTTATTATGTCCCTTCAGCCTATTAGAGAAGAATTAATAAATACTACTAACAACTTGATTCTGCACCTTAGTGAGAACTTTGATCTGCTTAATAATAAAGTGGACCTGCAACTTAATATGATCAAGAATGATCTTAGAGACTTAAAATTCTGTCTGACCAACCCCTTGGGGAGTACCACAGAGGAACAAAAACCTCCCAGACAAAAAACTATCCCTTATGCAGCACCCTTAACAGGAATGCACAGGAGTGATACTTTCAGGCCTAGTCCTACTCCTGAAATGGAACAAGCCCTAAGAAATTTACCCCCTCTCTCATAATGGCCAAAGTTCTCTGGTGAAGGAGAGTACAACCATATAAATAATATTAGAAATATAATTTCAAATTATGAATCTACATAAAAATAAGGGAGGGTCACTCACTGAAAACTAACTCCAATTCCTACCGCTTATATTTTTAAATAATTTATGAAAATCTGGAAAGAGACACGGCCTTGGGATTTTGGCCATCTTAATATTTCACATGAAACCCCACATATACTTTTCACAGTGAATTTTTTGACAGAATCCAAGAATTCTGTGATTTGGAGGAGTTATGGGCAGAAATGTGAATTTTCACAATTCCCGCACAAAGCCGCGGCAACCAATACACCCCCGCAAGCAGCAGCACTGCCACCCTGACAGCCTACCCTGACAAGCTGTGTATGCATCCCTGGGAATCTGACAAGTACACAGTTTCAGGAATACAGGCTGAAAGAGTGAAAGGCTGCTCAAGAAGCCCAGGTACCACATAAAGGTGCTACAACCTAGACCGGGACATAATACATATGTAATAAATTTCCCCATGGATAGTAGATAATCTAAAAATACATAAAAGTATATCAAAATACTTAAATAACCTTTCTACGTATTTTTTATAAAATATAATTAAAAAACACCAAATACGTCAAAAAAAAGATAATTAATATTTTTAAAATATCTTAAAATACATTAAATACATATTGTTTATAAAATATAATTAAAAAATACCAAATATGTCGAAAATAAGATAACTACTATTTTTAAGATATATTAAAATACTTTAAATATACAATTGTGAGAGCCTCAAGGCATCAGTATTTCCGTGAAATACTAAGGGAACTGATGATTTAAAAATATTACATGAATTCTCATAGCTTATATTTTTGATTAATTATTTCAAGTAAATCAACAGACTTTTTAAAATAAGGAGTAAAATCAATATCATGATTTTACTCCAATCAGCTAATACATAATGAGAACCCACTTGACATCAGATTACCCATAGGAATTTCTACTAAAAGACTCATCAAAATCCTGGGAAGATTCACTCAAGATAATTGATTAAATAATAAATCATGTGGATAGATTAGTGTTATTCACATGTCTAAACATGAATCAAAAGGTAGAATAATTCCCATACCCTGTGGAATTATATTTTACCTGTGCTAAAGCACCAAGAAAACATGACAGGCTACCACTGTTTGCCCTGCTAGCCTTAGAAACCATCCCTCTGAGCCCCTGTATCCCTCAGAAGGACAAAATTGGGACTCAAAAAGCTATAAATATAGAGCTCTTTTGAGGATATTGATACCCAGAGACCCAGTTATATTTACATCCAGACACCTTTCCAAGGTAAAAAAATACTTATAAGAGATTATTAAGTGATGTATGGCTTTCTTCTGATTAAAAATATCTGTCCCAAACCCTTTTTATCAATTTAAACTGCTGAACAACCTTCTTAACCCCAGTAATAGGTTTAACCCATCAGTGCACATCCCAAACAGGTACCCAAAGGATTTAATAATATACCAGTAAGTCTTACTATCCTTTTTACGTCGTGGGAGCTTGGCTAAAAGTCCCTGTCACACCACCATATATTTTAAATATATATATTATCTTTGGGCAATATCTCCTTTAAGAATATAAATTAAAGGTTCCAAAGTAACCAGGTATACGTGTTTTCAAAGTGAATTTCCTGAAGAGAGATGTTAAAGATCCCCAATATTATTGTGGCCCCTCTATTAGTTTATTTGATAATCAATTTATTAATATTGATTTATAATATTAAACCATAACCAAACCAATTAACCTTGCAATAGCTTTATCCAAATATTTTACAGATTTTTGCTGCGATTATTGAATAATATATTTGTTATTTATTATATAACCTCTGGTAGCTAAATGATAGCAAGGGTCTTGGCATCCAGGAGGCTGAAAATCTCCTCAGTGATGGGAGCTTTTCCAGTGGGAGGTTAAATCAATTTCCTAATAAATTGAGAGATGGAGGAAATTTGTCCAATCAAATCTGTGATTACCCTTTTACTTGCAAAAAGAATAAATGGTATTATTTAAAATGAATAATTAGATGACCAAATGACAACAAGAAAAGAAAAAAGAAAATATCAATTTTATATTTTATCACCCAATCTCTGAAACCTTTGCTTAATGGCCCTATTTGAGTTTCCAGTAATCAAGAAATACATCAAAATCCACAAATTCTCCTCACAGCTGATCTATCTTGCTTAATTAAAGCATTCATGAGCTTCTTCTTGGGTACAGGAGGATTTCTGAAATGACTTGAAAATTAATTAGTTTCAGTACTTAATACCTGAAAGCCTTAGATTGCCAGTAAAAATTTGGGATATTTGCACTACTTAATGGTGAAATTTTATGGAGGCTTTCTAAGAAAAATAAATTTTCTCTGTTGGCCACCAAGTTAAATTTAAAGTTCATGATTGAGGGGTGCAAAGATTTAGTGTGGATTCATGAGCTTTTCACAAGTTCAAATTTGTCCTCAACAATGCCTCACTAGTTTAATGACAACCAGAGCATTCTGGATATGGTAATGAATTCAATTTATCAAGATTTTAAATTTAATATCAACTTTTGACTACATCAGATATGTGATATTATTTGTGATAATTAATTGAAAATATCCTATGTTTCAAAATTTCAAATGCTGGTTGATGTCTTTACAAAGAGCCTGTCAAGGCCATCCCATTAAATTCTGTGTACCCCAATTGCAATTTTTCCTCTTAAAAATTTTCAGCATGGGTTGGTGTGGAATCTGAGTGCCTTAAAAATCAGTCCAACATTTGATAGATACCAATCAAAATGGGAAAAAATAAATTCTAAATTACACTTGTGGAGTATTTTCCTGTTCAAAGCCCTGGCTGTCTTTTTCTTCATTTCACTCTGATATCTATTGAACTGTTCAGGCTTCTCTTATTTCCCTTTTTAGATTGAAAAAACATGTACTGGCGCGGTGCAGAATTCCAGAAAAAGATAAATTTTTCCAGCCTGCTCAATTTGTTTGGTTAGCCCCCCAAAATTATATACTGTAGCATCTGCAATGTTCCTTCTTTCTAAGATAGAAAAAATTGCAAGGTCTCAAGCAAGGGAACAAGCTCTGTGGTTGGTGAATAATTATTAAGAGTTTCATGGTATTTAAGAATAATCCTCTACAACTTTCAGGTATTTTGTATTTGTATAGGTATCTCCCCACTATTAACCCTCTTTTTGACTCTTGATGATTTGATAATGCCCCCTTGGACCCCCCCCCCTACACTAAAATTTATACATTAAATACAACAGCAGAAAAACACAGTCTTGAATCCCCACTCTTGCACCACTCTCCAGCAGCTGTCTTCTATCTGCTGGTATGTACCAGTGCCTTTTCCACCCTTCTTGCATCCTTTTTCCAATAAGGGTCCCTCCCCTTTTCAAAACTGACAGCTCCTTCAAATAATTTTTCACACCAAGGTAGACCCCCTATCTGGAACCCTCTTTTTTCATCTCCAGACTCCCAAAAAATTTTTACATGGAAAAAGGCTTCACAGTTCCTTATGAGCATCTTTTTTCCCTCTATTCCCTTGATGTCATCCTTCCCCATCCCTTACCCTGCTTGTTTCTGACTTGCCTGTCTAAAAATTTACTTTCCTTATTGTTTTCCACATCTGGTAAGCTGCACCTTGCACCTTGAATACCTTGTCCAACCTCTTCTCTTTCTCCCCATTTGGTAATCTGCACAATCTATTGTTCCCAAATGAATCTGCTCTCTGCATGTGTAATCCTGAATTTTGTGCTTTTCTCTTTTTTCCAGTTCTGATTTTTTTATTTTTGGCCTAGCTTCTCTTCCAATTTCTTGGTCATTTCTATAAAGGACTGCCAAAAAATTCAGGATTGTAATTTATCATTTATCAAAGCTGTTGTAGCCACAATGTTTTCCTCCCTGATTCCGCTGTTCATATTTTTTTTATTCCAATCCTTCTTTCCAGGTAATTTTCACCTCTTGTTTAGTACAGGGGGGGGAGTAATTCTTTGCATTGATTGGCCAAAATAAGTAGTTTGATTTTTAGACACATTTTCAAGGCCAAATTTTCCAGTCCAAAAAAGTCATAAATTCATTTGAAATTTTATGATAATTTATTTTAGCATCTGATCTTTAAGATGGAAATTGATTGATGATTCAAATAATCCAACTATCATTTTTTGAAAAATAAGAAAGAAAGGTAGAAAATACCCCAAAATAGATGTTTCAGAAAGAGAAAAAACAAAGCCATTCTTTTGAAGTTCATGTTATTTTCAACAAAATTAATTTTAGGAAAGAATCAGAATAGCACTATAAAAAAAACTAGTGGAATTTAATTTTCCCATTCAAGGGAAAAGCAAATTAGATTATTTTTTTTTGTTGGTTTGATTATATTTTGATTAAATAATCAAAATGGCTATCTGAGTACTCATAAAACTCTAGCAGAAAATATTACTGATGATATTTGAGTTCTGAAGTATGATTTAATTTGCATTGTTCCCTTTTTTAGATCTTCCACAATTTTGTGAATTTATTTGATTTTGTTGGTTTTGAGGAGGGGCTCATCCCATTGCTTGAAAACCAATTAAAATTTCCAAATGACATAAAATATTTCAGTGAATAAATCATCTTGACCTGATGAATGATTTGAAACCTTAAAAAGAAAAGAAAAATCCAAATAAAAAGAAATATCAAATTTTGAAAATGACTGAGCAAAAAATCTCAAGAACCTCTGAGCATAATTTTTTTGATTTTTCAGGCAGAGATTCATCTATATTCAAAAATAAAGGTAAAGAAATAGTTAATATTTTTCATATCTATGTTGATTCAAAACAGTTTTAGTTTAATTGAAATCATCCATTTTCAGACTATTTTTCAAGAGCAATAAAATTACCTTGTTTTTTCATATCAGACATCAGTGTGAGGACTTACTTCCTCCCCCCACCTGTACAAACTTACCTCTTTATTCAACTGATCTCAAGCATTCTCAGCATGAAATTTGAACACTTCTACCTAACTCATCACTTTATTTTATATACTCTTTCCTGGAAAAAAAATGGCTGCTCATAAAACTGCACCAAAAAAATAAAGACAGAAACCCAATTAAGCCAATGAAACTGCTCCAAGTAATTCAAAATCAGGAAATCCTCCTTCACAATTGTGTTCAAAATTCTCAGTTCAACTAAGGGGAGCTTATCATATCCTTCCTTTCCACTGACTCCAAAATTCTGCTAACTTTAACCCTTGCTTTAGATCTTAGAATGAAACTTGCTTTGGTCAAACTCCCTTTTTTAAGGTTAGAGTTTATCTCCTTGTGGAAAATAAGATCAAGAAGAAAGCAAATGGTAGGTTGAATTTTTGATCAAAAATATGAGAAAGAAATATGGGGAAAAGTACCAGAAAGCCCACTCTATGTCAAGTTAAACTGGATCAGGTATAGAAAATTCCAATAAATCCAAGGGCATAAAATTGGTGATTGAGAAATGGGAATCTTTCCTTTCTACAATCAAATGGATGAAATCTCTATGAAGAAGGCAAAAATCATCCCTCTAGTTGATTTTGTTGCACAAAGATCCAATTACATCAGTCTCAGATAGACTTCTGCTGTTCCTAAAACAAAATAATGATGAATCCCTTCAATTGTCAGCATCAGATGAACAGGAGGATACTCCCATATCCCAGCCTCAATCGAATCCGCAGCAGCATTTCTCATTCAATAAAATCCCTCCTTGGACCCATCAATTCCCAGCTTGGATCAAGTAATTAGTTGAAAGGAAGGAAAAAATACGCATTTTAGTGCAGCGTTTATTTACGGTCTAAACCTTGCGCAAAGACGACCCGAGATCATCTATCTAAAGTCATTCTACGGGTACCCAGTCTCCGATTACTCAATTCTCAAATTGTTGTGAGGCTTTCTCACGGTGCTTACTTATCTCTGCCGGGGTTATGCCTCTGTGTGGCCTGGCTCATCTCTCTCCCACGACGATTTGAGGGAGATTTCATACTCTTGGTCAAAGTGTAGAGTTCCTGCGGCAAAAAGGATGATGTTTTCATCTGGCGTTATCGACCTCCCTGCCAGAAACACAGTTTGGTAATGGTACGACACATATGTTCTATTACTCGTTGTCCATTGATGAGAGCTTCGATCTGATTGTTTATCATATTAATGATGCCTTGACCTCGCGCGTAGGTGAAGCCAAGTTGGCCGTGTAATGTGCCAGTGGATGCAATATGCCTGGATCGGGCCAGCAATTTAAACGTATTTAACCAGTTGTAGGAAGACAAGCTACTTACGACACTGGCAGGTGCTCGAAACGGCTGTTGTTTGAATAAGCCCCAAGGCTATACCTAGTCTGTAGATGGCACTTGCATTGGACTAGACCGGTTAACCATAGATATCTCCATGGCACACCAGTCGTACCCTAGCAAAGCTGAAGTTTCTCGCAGGGGTCAATAGGTCATAATCTGGAAATGATTTCTTTTGGTATCCATAGGGATGGATTTTATCTGAGCCTCCCGGATCAGCTGATTTCTTTGATTCTCGAAATCGTACTGATCTCCAAATATTTAAGATCTCATCCTAGTATATAAGATTTCACTCCGAAATTTTACCTGAAAATCTAGACGTTTATTTCAGCAGTTGAAGTCCAAACTTATATTCCCAACCATTTATTAAAGTTAATACTTCTGTTTTTTTCAAGCTATTTGGCATCTGGGCCCGTTTATCTTGAGGGTATTATTGATCGGAGTTATCCAAAATAATTTCGGTGATGGGTGCAGAAGGCTGTGACAAAGACACTTGTAGCCAACGATTGTGTTGCCGAGAATTAGCGTCAGAAGATGGACAAACGGTCGTCGATCGCGACTTGGTTCGCAATGTGTCTGTCCGCTTTCCAGGTTGTTCGTAGAATATTCGAAAACTGACTGTAAATGGACGACTGTATCGTGATATTTATTTCAGAATCATTGGATTGAGCGATGGTTTGACCGTACCGTTTGGCCTTACTGCTGGGCTTTCATCTTTAGGATCTTCTCGATTGGTCGTCGTAGCTGGATTGGCCGAGGTATGTTTCCTCGCATAATTGAAGAGCCCTGAATGAAGGATGGTTAAGCACAATGCGCACAATAATGATCATTTTTACATCGGGTGGTTTCTCTAGCTCATCTCGGGGGCGATTTCTATGGGTATCGGAGGGTATCTTGCCGCAGAAGCTGATCGTGATCAATTCCGGTGCCGACAGAAAACTATCCGCAATCGCGTATCTCATTCTTGCTCCAGCGAAATGGATCGGCAGGTTCAATCCATTTTGCGACCTTTCGGTATCAGTCATGGCTTGTGCAGCATGATTACCAATGACCTTCTGAAGTTTGAATATTTCAAAAGCGATTCTTTTATTGAGGAACCCTCGGAGGGAACTTGTAAAAAGGCATCCTTCCTGCGACTGCTCGACAAAGTTTCACGGAAGATTTCCGGTTACAACTCAATCCCACCAGAAGTCATTAGCGATGAGGAAACCTTACAACTGAGCGGGTTTGAAGTAAAAACTCCAGGTTCCGGTATGACGGAATTTTTGCTCAAGTTCGGCGAAGGTCTAGAGGAAGTGTCAACTCTCCAGCTGTACATCTCCGCGTTCACGATCGGGATTTCTTACTTTGTTGGAGGTCTCATACCTATGGTAAATGAAGTCTTGCTAGATTTGATGAACTTCTGACCATGGGCGACTGAAGTTATAATTACATGATGTGAATGGCACGCACTTCGTGACATCCAGGCCCCTTATTTCTTTGTCGAGAAAGCAAACCTTGCCTTGCTGTGGAGTATTGGCGTCATGGTATTAACTTTGTTGGTGTTTGGATCACTGAAGGTAATTGGCTACTTGTAGAAATTCGCGCGCTTTTCGAACAGAAGACTGAGCACTTTTCTCTTGTTATGGTTCATCAGGCTTACTTCACCGGTGCCAGGATTGGTTCCATGGCGTACCTGAAGGGAAGCTTATCAACCATGATGGTTGGTGGTGGGGCAGCCGCTGCCAGTTATTGGGTAGTCAAGCTACTTGGCGTGAAAACTTGACAGGTAGCCAGGCCAGGCAACAGAATCGCTGGTGACTGACCAACATATTCAATCAGGGTGAACCAAAGGTAATTTTCAGTGCCAAACTTTCCAGCAGAAAAAGAATTGCTGTAATATATGGGATGAAGCGTGTATGCAGAAGGCTCGGGTCTCATGAGCGAAGGGGATACTCGATAGCGAAAGATGAAGGCAATTAATTATTTTTATTTCTGAATTCATGAGGAATGACTTACGTCATCTCAAATGAATTTTGTGTACTGATTCACCGTTTAGATGCCAATCGGTAATTTCTCGGACTAACGCCTTGGTGCAAAAGAGGCTAGAGAGCAAAAACTATGGAATTTCTTACATTCCACGTTGTTTAGTAAGTAAACTGACAGAAAACTTGAACAAGAAAAGTTGAGGATGGTAAATTTCTTATAAAAAAATGATAATTGAAAGAATCAAACAATACTTTTGATTTTTTTGGTAAACACAATGCATGTACATGTTTTTACATATATAACTAGAGTATTGCCCCCAAATTTGGGGACTGATTGATATTAAAATTGTTTAGATGGTTTTAATCAAGTGGGAAATCTGGGGAATGGATTAAAAGAATTGGCCTTTAATCAAATTGGAAATCTAGGGAATGAATCAAACAAATTGGCTGTAGTGTATTGCTCCCAAATTTGGGGAATGGATTGAATAAAAAACATTGATTTGAAAAAATGGGATGCTCTTTAAATGTGGTAAATCTGGGGAATGGAATAAAAAAATAATGAAATGAACAATTCCTTGAGTATTTCAACAGATAAGCAATTAAACCAAATCATATATATCATGGAAATCTCCGCATTTAATTTCAGTGATGGATGGCATTCAAAAACTTACACTAAAAATTTTGTCAGCGTAAAATTTCCAGATCTACACCTTGAAAATTCAAACTATTACTACCCATGGGGGGACACTTGATCTTTAATATAAAGACCAAAATTTGAAATTGTATAACCTTGTGATTTGTTATTTTTCAATGAGAATTCCAAATTGAATGGGAGCTGTTTTAAATTAATTTGAAAGGCAGAAAATATTTATCTGGTTCAGAAATGAGGTACCCATGGAATTGCCATCACTCTTCCTGAGGACTCCATCACCTGTAGCTATCTTGGCAAATATCACCTCTGTTCCTAATCTGAACACAATCAATCAAGTTCAATTTCACAGACCAACTTTGATATTTTTGCAACATAGACTAACACAATAAATTAGGTAACTGGTACCAAGGTAGTGGTTTTGTAATTTGGCAAAGACAATATTGATTAATCTTTCTCAATAATTATATTCCTTATTTTCATGGATAATTGTGTGCTGAGGGAGAAGTATTCTATTTGAAAAATTTATAAAATTGAGACAATCCCCAACAGAAATTGAAGAATTTTGAAAATAAGGGTAACCTTCCACACACAAATTTGAAGCAAGGTTCAAAATTTGGAAATATCACCAGCATGCAGAATTTATCAAATTTTCATCAACTACTTGAGAATGTTTCACCTTTTTAAAAACAGAAAAACATTTCCTAAATTAAAGAACCATTAATTATCTGTTAAAAGGTATAATAGAATCCATTAGACCTTGAAGTAGTCTGTCAAGCAACTAAAAGGCATGCATATGAGTCATAGGTGCTTCATCACAGATTATCAAAGGATGTCTTAGATATTAATCCTTTTTGGAATGCTTTGATATTTTTGAAACATAGTTTTGATCTCCAAGGGAATTCAAAAGGTGAGATGAGTTCTTCTTCCATTTGGTAAATTCACAGCTGCTATTCCATTTCAATCAAATACAAAAAGGTTTTTCCTGACCCACCAGGCCATGAATAAATAATGAAGAGGGTTGAGAGTAATTGCATGCATGAATTAATATGCTTCTGTTTACTATTAAAAACACATATTTTTTTCAAATCTGATTCATTTGTAGCATGATTTTTTTCGTCAGAAAAGAACCAGTCTCTGTGGAATCTTTTGATCTCCATTTTTTGATCAAATCTTGGAAAATCTGGAAAATCTTGTTCAATAGTTTTTCCACATCTTTGAAATATAATTGAGGTGATTGATGTTAAAAATTTTTGACAACTCTTGGATCTGTAAACCCAGAGTGAATTAAATCTTCCACAGTGAAATTGAAGAAAGGATTTCATATTAAAAGTGGTTTTTCTGGCTGGAAAAGTGCCAATAGCATTCTGAACAACTTCCTTAGTTCAAAAGGGTGAATCTCCTCATTGGCTTCTTGCATTTGATTTTTTAAAATGATGATCAACCTCAAGTAAGCCCATGGCCAAATCTGCCTCTCTGAAAGTTTGATAAGCAATGCTATTGAATTTCCTTAGGTTGCCAAATGCAGTATCACCAACAGAACTATTCAACAACAACCTAAGAAACCACTTTTTAAATCTGAAGGATGAAAAGTGTAAATTCTCCCAATTAAACAACCACCCTGAAAGTGCCTTTATTCTGTTCTGAGTTAATGGAATGTGAATTATTTTGGAAATTCAGAATATTTGATTCTCTCTGCAAAAAAATCAATTGGATTATTTTGAAATATTATGTGGGCATGGTTGTTCCTTGGTTTAATCATTGAAGAATGGCCAATGTTAAATTTGCAACCCTGGGGTCACAAACGGGGCCCAAAACACCTTTTGCGACCCATCTGAGTTGCAAATGGGTATATATATTTTTTTATTTTTATTTTTTACTTTTTGTTATCTTATTTTTTTATTTTAATGAAAAGAATAAAAAATAAATAAATAAATAAAAGATAAATAAAAAACAAAAAATAAATAAAAAATAAATAAAATAAATAAAAAACAAAAAATAAATAAAAAAACAAAAAATAAATAAATGAAAAATAAATTAATCCATTAAATTAAGAATATGAATATGACAAAAATATAAAAAAATAAAATGAAATAAATAAATGATAAATAAATGATTAATTAATCAATTAAATTAATTAAATTAAAAATATAAATATAAATAAATATAAATAAAAAAATTAAATGAAATGAAATAAATAAATAAATATATCAAAAACAAATTAATTAACTATATTAAATTAAAAATTAAAAATATAAAAAAAATATATAAATAAAATGAAATAAATACTTAAATTAAAATAGTTTTTTCCGCCATTCACTGCCCAAAATGGGTTGTGTGGCGCGGTTCCCAACCCAGAATGGGTTGCAAACGGCCATTCACAACCCACCTGAGTCGCAAATGGCCGTTCACTACTCAAATAGGTCGCAAATGGCCGTTTGCGACCCAAAATGGGTTGCAAATTGCGCCATACAACCCGTTTTTGGTAGTGAACGGGGGTTGGAAGGTTGCAAATTTAACATTGGCCTTGAAGAATTTCATCCAGGGCGTCACCTGACTCAAAAAAACCTGTTGATGGTTGGGAAGATAAATATCAAAATTATACCTGCACATATCTTAACATTAATGCAGGGCATTGGTACTTTTTTAAAAGGTAAGTATTGTAAGGAAAAACCAAGAAATTACCAATGAGGAAGTTTGTATTATTCCTCCTCAGTTAAATGGTAGTTCCATTCTGGTGTTTACTTTTTATGCGATGACTGCTTTAACCCCCAATTTTAAACAACCTGTAGCAAATTTGGAACCACAAAGTGAAGGGAGGAGGGCATTCTTCTATGTAATGAATTTGGGAAATGACAAAGCCTTATGAAATTTATAAGTGAAAAAACTGAAGTGTGTTAATTTATGGGTTGAGGTGGAACTAAATCAAATCAAGTTGGGATGGTAGGAGGTTTATATAAATTTTCAATGTTCCAAAAAAAAGCTTGAACTACATGGGGAATTGGTGTTTATTACGTGTGTTGTCAACGTCCTTGGTTAAATTCCTCATGTCCTTGTTCCATTTTTGTCCCTGTATGTGTGTGATAGTACAAGATGAAACTAATATATAAATACAAATAGGTAGTTAAAAATTATTAGAAAGAAATAAAAACAAACCTGACATATGTACATACATCACACAAACCCAAATACATACAAAGAATTAGTTGAAAAGTATTAAAAAGAAATAAACACAAACCTTACATATGTACATAAATCACACAATCCTAAATACCTACAAAGAGGTAGTTGAAAAATATTAAACCTTACAATCTATGTAAAAACATTAGTTGAAAAAAGCCGCTTGGAAAAAAGAAGCAGACAGGGAAAAAAAAGCGGACAGAGAAAAAAAAAGTGGAAAAAGAAAAAAAAAGTGGAAAAAGAAAAAAAAAGTGGAAAAAGAAAAAAAAAGTGGACAGAGGAAAAAGAAGCGGCTTAAAAAAAACAGACCAAAAAAAAAGAAAAAAAAGAGGAATGAACTGGATGCAAGAGGTGCACCCTAAGATTGTGGCAAACAACACTGGATAGTCAATTGCTTGCAAGGGGGGTCTCCCAAGGAGGCAAATTTTGGTATTCTCTGACCCTCACAAAACCAATCTTTTTATATTTATAGATTAAGGTGGGAGCTCTTGAGCCTTTGAAGTAATCCACACAGGAATATTATAAATTGTTTTTAAAATCAAATCTCTTTGGTTTACCATCATTAAATTCTTCAAATATATGAAAATTAAAGTATTTAGTTAATTCAGAAACTGAGCTGTTTCCATGATGCCCTGTAATTAAAACCAAATTCTTTAACCTTCAAGCCATCAAACAAGGGGCTGTGTTTAACTTTGATTCTCCTGGGTATGGTTTTTTATGTTTTTATGTTTTTTTGGGGGGGTTTTATGCTTTATTTTTTATGTATTTATGTTTTATGTTTTTGTTTTTTTTTGTGAGTAATTTTGTGGTGTTTGCTTACTTGTTTATATATCTTATTTCCTATTTCCTATTTCTTTTTTTATTTTGATTGGATAAAAATGATACATGCATTCAAAATCATAAAAAATGAAAAAAATCCCAGATTAATTGAAATTTTATTATAAATGATGAATTAATTTTCTTCTTTGTGGTAACATGTTCCAGTTTCTACAAGATATGGCCTATGATTTACTTGCCCCATTCCCATCAGAGTTCATTATTTTATATTTCCCCAGGATAAACTCATGCCTTCCAGACTGATAAATTTGGACCCAATGAATCCATAAAAAAAATTCACAAGAGAATTGATTTATCTTTTTTTTTGAGAAAATCTTGCCTCTGGGAATATTTTCACACCCAAGGAAGGCATGATAACCCTTTTTCAGTTTTAACAAGGAAAAGTTTGAGCAGTTTTTTTCTATTTGAGTAAGCTTTTTGTCCCCCCCCCCAAATCATCCACCCCCTTTGAAGGGTTGAAGAGGAAAAATAGTTTCATTCTAAAAAGGAAGAAACAATATCCATTATTTCCAAATTTAGGCCCTCTATTTGAAAGAAATTCAGACCAACCTATAGCCTTAATTCAATGGGGCACTTCAAGGGAAATAGTCAGATGAAAAATCCCAATCATCTTCTAAATATCTTTAAAGGAAAACATTGAATACTAATACTCAAAATCTTCCAGATAAATTTACATAATGTGTTGAATATCTAACTCATTTCCCAAGAGGGTGAAATTTTGGTTACCAAGCCATTAGATTTCAGGTTTGGGGAAGAATTTCGAATTTAGAAGATGAAGCAATTATTTTGAACAAAAGAAAGAATTTCATTGGGAAATATGGAAGGCCTTTGGAGAGCCATTGGAATCAAGAATTGTTTTTGAAGGGATTGAGTCTTCTTGTTGAAATATTTCAACAAATAATAGGACAATGATACCCAATTCAGGAAATTTTCATACTTCAAATGCAATAGGGCGTATCAAAGTTAGCAAAAACACCATTATAAAACCACTATTTTTTTTGACAAAACCCGCCATTTTTAATGGCCGGTTTCTGAAATACACATAACCCCTAACTGGTGTATTTCAAAACGGCGGGTTTCAAACATCAAACCTGCCATTTCATCCATCCACCATCCATGGAATGCAAAAAACCCATCCACACCTCCAACTCATCAAATCCATACGTATGGCACACATCTCATCTCCATTGCTTCACATCTCAATTGCTTCACATCTCCAGCACTTCACATCTCCATTGCTTCACATCTCCATCACTTAATATTCCCATTACTTCACATCTCCATTGCTTCACATTTCCATTGCTTCACATCTCCATTGCTTCACACACATCCCATCATCATCACATCACCATCTTTCTCAACATGTTCAATCAAACTTCCTGGCAGCAAGTTGAAAATTCAAAAAAGTTGACTGAACTTTTTTTATGATTTTAATTGGATTCAGACTCCAATTTTGAATCAACTTGGTTAGCTTTGAATTCTCTGTTGGAAAAGCAATACATATTTCCACAAAGACACACTCTCCACAAACCTATGTATGAAATTGAAAAGCTTCACCTACTGCCCGGCTCAAACTTCCAGCAACTGTTCCAAACTTTATTGCCTCCTTTCATGAAAAGTTTGGAGATTATTGAAGACCACTACATCTTCCAGAACAATTCTTGGAATCCTCAACGCAATCCAGCTATCCAACTAGCTGTTTCTCTTTGTAGATTGGGATCAAATGGAAATGGAGCAGAAACTCATCAATTAGAAAATCTATTCTTGGTCAGTTATGGATCCATTGACTTATACAACAACAGAGTCATGATTGCTATCCTATCTTTCCATTGCTCTTTCCTTTTTTGGCAAACCAAAGAAGACCGCAAGGAGATATCTCAAGTAATGTAGACTGAAGGCTTTCCTGGTTGCATTGGTTTTGTTGATGGAACCACTATCCCCTTGAGTCAAAAACCCAAGCTAGATGGCAACCATTATTTTGATTGGAAAAAAAGGCAATTGATTCATTTCCTTTCCAAAGCCTTTTATAATACACTGAAAAAATTTGTTTTATTGGTTTGTATAGATACTTTGTAGCACTAAAACTTGTTTGTGATAAAAACAAGAAGTTCATATCCCTCCATGCTGGCCTTCTGGGTTCTTTTCATGATTCATATGTTTTCAATTGAAAGCGGATTTCCCAACAACCAGATAAATACTTTGACCAAGATAAATACCTTCTGGCCGATTCAGCTTATGCTAGCAGCAAATATGTGGTTCCGGCATACCAAAATCTTTCCACCAATGATCAAGCCAAAACTGATTTCAACTATCATCTTGCCCAATCACAAGTTTGGATTTAGCATGCCATAGGAATCCTGAAAGGAAGATGGGCAAGCTTACGGTAGATTAGAAACCAGCTCCAATCTTCCAAAGAAATGAAGTTCCTCATCAACTGGATTATCAGTTGTGTAATCCTTCACAGCCTTCTTGCCAACATCCAAGATGAATGGGGCAAAATATTCAAAGAAGATATTCCTGATCCTCCTCAAGTCATCCCAGCCTCATCTTCTACCTCATGTTTGGCCATGAGAGAGCGGATTCTACCCCTCACACTTGCTCACTTTGATGATTAGCATTGGGTTTTTAAATAGGTAAAAAATAAAATCACAGAATTTTTTTGGTTTTGGTTGTTTAACCAAAAATCCTAGGCTGACTACGGTTTTTTTTTGGTGGGAAATTACCAGTAACTTTCTTCTTATTTTCTATGTTGGTTGATCATCTAAGTGGTTTATACCCAACTGATCATTTTATTTATTTATTTATTTATTTATTTTTGTTTTTTTTGGTAGGAGAATTTCCAGTATTGTTTTTGTTATTTTCTATTTTTGTTGATCATCTAAGTGGATTATACCAGACTAATGACTGGTTTTTTTGTTTTTTATTCAATGCAATGCAATTTGAAATTCCACAGCTTTGACCACCCTTTCTTGATGGCCCATTCTTCACCTGCAAAAATCAAAATTTTAAAACTAATGGATTTCCATCTTGATCCTCACCCCAATCAAAGTATATGGTTGGGAGGGAAAAAGATGGAAGGAGATAGTTTGAAAAACATACAGAGAAGTGGGAAGAAAAGGGCTCAACAGAGAATGAGGGCTCAAATGGGGGATTTGGAAATTGCATTGGAAGTGACTGAGGAAACAATTAATGAAAAGGTTCTTTGGTTTTCACGCAAACTACATACCTTCAACATTTATCCCTTCATCATCAATAAAAGTCAAAAACCCACCCCTGAAGAGTTGGAACAGGCCAAACAGAAGATCAAACCATTCCATTTCTTCAGCTCTGGAAAATTATATGTTCAAGATCAATTGGATCATGAGGCTATGGTTTCCATCATCCAATTTATACCTTTGAATGAACTCTCTCGGCCAGAGAAGAAAGAAATCAACTCAATAACAACATTCCTTCACCAATCAAAAATATTTGTCAACACTGTTGGTCCCTCAAGATCTTGGGGTGGGAAAATGTGGGAAATTGGATGGCTAAAATTGACAGACCCTTCTGAAGTATTTGGAAAATATTTGAAGAAAATGCTTTCAAATCCTCCCCTAAAGAGTATTATTTTTTGGAACTTAGGTGTGACAAGGTCTCTCAAATATTGGGCCAAATGTTTTGAAAATTAGCCAAACTTGTGTTTGATTCCAAATGTGAAGCTATGATAGAAAACAACATCCCCTCCTTCTCCTCATTGGACTTTGGATCTGGCCTTACTTCTTTTTACTGCTCACCTCACATCACCTTCAGCTCAGACTCCTTCTACAACTTGCCCCATATTGACCAAGGTGATGTCTCTGAATATTCCTTTTTACTTGTGGTCCCAACCAAAAAATTGAATGGACAACTTATCAACAACAAGGATGAATATCAAGTATCCAACGGCCAACTTGTGTTCCCAGACTTGGGTTTTGGGATTGATTTCAAAAAAAAGGGTATTGTGAAAATTTTTTGGGCAGCAAACAAGTACAAGCACTGTACTTTTCCTGTAGTGGATATTGCAACCCATACTAGGATGGCCATGTCCATGAAAATGAATAGAACAACTCAAAGAACTAGCAAGGACTTGGCCAGTAGCAAGATATATCTTAGTAAAAAAAATATAAATAAAAATAGAAAAGATTTTTTCATTGGTGGTGTTAAAAATACTCTCAAACTTTGTTGCAATCAAAAATGGATGAGCCTGTTTTTTTAAAATCTAAAACAGTCAAGATTAACCAGACAGAAGAGAAATGATCTTGGTTCCTCACTTGAGCAGATGATTCCAATGGTGGTGATACAGGAATAACTTTCTCCTTGTTGGCCAATTTGTCAATTTTTTTCACCCCAGGAAGAGAGAAATCCAAAGAAGGAAGTGAGGGGTCCAAGGAAGGGTTTGAATTTTTGATCAATGCTGATGTAGACGTGATTGGAGCTGATTCTATTGGAATATCCTCCTCCAAATCTAATTGGGGCCACTCATAGGTTTCATTGGGATCATCATTGCTAGGCCAAGCATTGACAGACAGGTCCTCTGAATCAACTGAATCTGATTGTTGGGAATCAAAAGCAGCTAAAGGGGTGATATTGGCCTTTTTTCCAAAGATTTTATCCATTTGGACATAAAAAGGACAAATGGAGTCCAACTTATCAACCACCAAGTTGATTCCCTTTGCTTTATTGTTGTTGGTGATACCAAAGCCAGTGGATATTGACATTGAGTGGGCTTTTTTTTACTTGGCTTGATATTTCTTCAATTGCTCCTGCATCTGTTTGGATGAAAGATCCAGCCTACCTTTAGTTTTATTCTTGAGTTTATTGGCCATCAGGAGATAACCATTAACCTTAGAGGATGGATGTTTGCCAATTTTTGTTTCATTTTTGAATCCAAATCAAGAATTGTAGTTGGAAAGAATTTTGAGCCAGTTTACCAGGATGATGTGATAAGCTCTCTTGAGCTGACTTGAGCCTTTGGAATCTGATGGGGGAGGATTGTTGGATGTTGAGTTCCTGGGGGATGTTTGCTTTAGTTGAGTGGAATTGCAGGGGGAGTGTTGCTGAGGGGACATTTAAAAAGAGTAAGTGGGATGAAGTGATGAAGCAATGAAGCAATGACATTTAGGATGTGATGAAAGGGGGGATGAAGTGATGAAGCAATGAAGAAATGAGAGGATGGATGTGATGAAAGCAATAAAGTGATGAAAGTGATAAAGCAGGGTGAGAGTGATGAAGTGATGAAGCGTAATGAAGCAATGAGAGTGATCAAGTGATGAGGATAGCAATGAAGCAATGAGAGTGATGAAGTGATGAGGATAGCAATGAAGCAATTAGAGTGATGAAGTGATGAGGATAGCAATGAAGCAATGAGATTGATGAAATGATGAGGATAGCAATGAAGCAATGAGATTGATTAAGTGATGAGGATAGCAATGAAGCAATGAGAGTAATGAAGTGATGAGGATAGCAATGAAGCAATGAGAGTGATGAAGTGATGAGGATAGCAATGAAGCAATTAGAGTGATGAAGTGTTCCAATAAGGTAGGAGGATGAAAACAAGGATGATGATGTGGAATGAGGCGTGGTTGAGCTGTTTTAGGCCTTTATGTACTTTATTTGAAAAAACCCATTTACTTTCAGGTAACTTTGACACGTCTGATGTGAAATAAGTGGTTTTTTTTGATTTTAAATGGGGGGTTTGCTTAACTTTGATACACCCTAATATCTATTTTTATTGAAGAAATTTAAAATTTTTCCTTGATATAATCAGGATCTTGTTTAATATTTGACAGAATGAAATTTACCAAAATTACACAATTCACCCAGTTATTTTTAATTCTAAAAATATCTCCAAGGCCAAGAAACCAACCAGCCAAAATCTCTTATTTATTTTCTTTAATTGTTCCTTGCATCTCACTTTTAATCAAAAACCATGGGCTTTGAATTTAATTAATTAGAAATACTTTCTCATTTCAGTGTTCATTTATACCCTTGATTCATAATCAATTTTTCCTTCAAATCTCCTCATCATTTCAAATAGATCTGATTATGAAAAGTAACAAATTATTTGATTCAATTTAATTTTATTTATTACCTTCAGAATTACTGCTAATAACTTTGAATACATCCATTTCTTTTTGACACTACACATTATTTTCAATTTCCTCCAAATCTCATTTTCTATATGAAATTTGAAACCTCAATTTGCTGCTAGGATTAAGAAAAAAATGCATTCATTTGCATTAATTCATCAATATTTTTCCTTTAAAACCAAATTAATTTTGATGCCTGTACAATTAATTCAGGTTTTAATTTTTGGAACCAGAAACTTTCTCCTGAAATTAAAAGGAGATTTATTTTCCTGTTTTCTTATTTCCTGATTCAGTTAAGTCCCAGGCTGAAATCATTCCAATTAAATTACTAATATCACACCAATAAAGCCTTTTGGCATGCAGTCCCACCCCAGGAAGGCGTGCGGCCTTTTTAATGTTTGAAGGGGTTCCTGGAATAGGTAAATACACCATTTGATGCTGTTTCAAGCCTCCAAAGGCCTGAAAACATAAATCGAGGCCCTAGGGGGCTAAATTGAAGCCTCTGGATCCCCTGTGGGGTCTTTCTGGGGTATAATTCAAATATTGAAACTAATTTTTCAAATTTAGGATGTAAAGATTGGATAATTATCAAATTTTCAGCAGGGAATTCAAAGGTTAACTCATATATGAAAAAAAACTTAATCCAATTTGATAAAAATGAGAAAAATGATAAGATTTCATTTTTTTACACCAAATGTAATATTTTGAGTGGGATTTAAATAAATTTGTACCAAAAATAGAAAAATGCTACATATAACTATTCAATCAATTTTTTCCCAATATTTTAAAATATTCAAACAACAATATCATCCATTGCATAAATGATTACAAAAAATACAAAAATCAAACATCTTTGAATAAAATTCAATATGTTTGATGGAATGTTTTTATGCTTATAAAAAGAATAAAAAATAATAGAAAGATACTCAATATATCAATTTAACAAGGAAAATTTATGTAGGGAGGTTTCTTTGTGTCCCCAACCCTATGATTTTGCCGGGTTTTGACATTGTCACAACATCTTGCAACATCCCCAATGCATGTGGTAATCCTTGATTTTGTGTGTTTTTTTGGGGTGGTAAAAAGAATGAGCGCCTAGAAAGGCATTTGAAACTTCTTTCTAAGAAATATGAGATTTTTTAATTCAAAGGCCTTCAAAATTACACTCAAAAAATTGAAAAAAACTGCTTTAAGTCTCACATCTTTTCACATTTTGAAAAATTGTTCAATTTATTATTTTTGAAAATCTCAAGGCAAAGATAGTTTAAAAATATGACAGGAAATTCAAATATATTTTTTTTATATTTTTATTACCTCATTTCCCTGCCAGAAAATGGGATTAAAATCAAAAATAAGACATTCTTTTCAATTTTTTTGTCCTTATCTTTCCAAAGAATTTTCCAAATTTTGAGCTTGCATTCCTTTATTTTGCATTCAAAATGACAAAAATGAACTATTTGGGGCTTTCAAGGATCAATTATTTAACTAAAAATAATTGATGCATCTACCCCAATAATGAGAAGTGTCTGTTTTGGGGTCCATTTTGAAGCCATGAGTGATACTGTGAATTCAGGTTAGACATTAGAGGGATAAATCAAGTTCATAAAATTATGAAAAAGGAAACTTTTTCTTTCATTTGAAGTGAATTTAAAAAAAATCAATTCATATTTTCATAAAATAAATCGAAATTGAATTAAAATGGCTTTAAAACACACCCCATAACAGACACTTCCTGTTATTGTTGTGAATGCATCAATTATTTTTAGCTAAATGAATGATCCTCAAAATACTTGCAAAAATTTTTTGTGCCCTTTTCAATTCCTGCTCAGATACTGAAAGTTCAAAATTTGGAAAACGTTTTGGAAATATAAGGGGAAAAAATGAAAAGAATGTCTTATTTTTGATGTTAATTCCGTTTTATGGCAAGAAAATGAGGTAGTAAAAATCTAAAAAAATATATGTTTGATTTTCCGTCATATTTGGGAACTATCTGTTTGTTCATATTGAAAAAAAATAATAAAAGAAAAAAATTAAAAATGTTAAAAGATGTGAGAGGTAAAGCCAGTTTTTTTTTTAAATTTTTTGAGTTTAATTTTTAAGGCCTTCAAATTGGCCAAAAACGCTCATCTTTATTTGAAAGAAGTTTTAGATTACTGTCTAGGCGCTTGTATATATATATATTTTTGACCACCCCACAAAACTGCACAACATCAAGGATTCCCGCGCAGATTTGGGGAATTTCAAGACATTGTGGAAACTTTGAAACTCCTCAAAATCAAGGATTGGGGTGTGAAAAAAAACACCCTTGAAATATTTTGAAATTATGTTGTTGAGTAAAATGATAGTAATGATGAAATAAAAATATTATTTCTTTGAATAAAAATTATTTTTTGTGATGGAATTTAGATATCTTTTACCAAACATGAAAAAATATATAGAAATTCAAAATGAAACTATTTAATTAGATGAATTCAAATATCATTCAAAATTCTAGAATAACCATCAAGCCCATGAATGATTTAAGAAATATCAATTTTTTTTCACTAATACATTTTTACATTTGATTTTTTTATTTTTATACTTGATGAAAAATTTGTTGAAAAGTTTTTGAAATATTTGAATTCTCCCTTTGAAATACATATATTTAGTATGCTTCTATTATTTTCTATCCTTGGTAAAAATTTATTGAAATTCCATTTTTTTTATATGATTTATGTACTGGATTATATTTGTTTTTGAATATTCCAAAATATTGAAATTCCCAGCATTACATAGGTGGTTTATTTGGCATTTATTTATGTGTGTTACAAATTTATTTATATTCAACTGGATATATCTCACTTGTTGCAAGGCAATTAATTTTTTCTTATTTTCCTTACATTGAATGTTTTTTTTCTAATCTGAGTTCACATGTGAATTCCTTGCAAATATTTTTTATCTATTGCATTTTCACATATTGCATTTACTCAAGTGGTGTCCATACTTCTATTTTCCAGATAATTCTACCCCAGAATCTCCACAGGGGGTCTGGAGGCCTTAATTTATTCTGCCAGGGCCTCAATTAATGTTTACAGGCCTTGAAGGGTAACACATCAACTTGCTTCATTTTAGAAAAAAAAATTATTATAATGTTGCCAATGATGCTAAAAGGTGTCATTTCAGAAATTTTTTGGCTAAAATTAAACCTTTTGAAAACATTGGTGTGATATTAGTAATTCCATGAGGGTGTATCAGAGTTAGCATACCTGCCATTTGTGTTGACCAAACCCACCATTTTTAATGGTGTGTTTCTGAAAAAAACATACCCCCTAACTTGTGTTTTTAAAAATGGTGTGTTTCATGGAAATGGTATATTTCAAGCATCAAATCTGCAATTTATGCATCATCATCCATCCACCATCCATTGCATGCAAAACACCTATCCACCCCTCCACATCAGCAAATGGATACCAATTCCATCTCAATTGCTTCACACACATCTCATCACAATTGCTTCACACACATCTCATCACCATTGCTTCACACACATCCAATAATCATCTCATCACCCCGCATCACATAACCATCTTTCTCAACAAGTCCATTCAAAATCGCGGGCAGAAATTAGAAAACTCAAAAGAGCTGGCCAAAATTTTTTTATTTTTTGACTCTGATTCAGAATCTGTTTGGAATCAACTGGGTTATCTTTGAATTCTCTATTGGAAAAGAAACACATGGTTCCAAGAATACAGACTCTCCAAAACCCTATGTATGAAAGGCAAAAGCTTCATCTCCTCCCCAACTTGTGCTTCTGGAAACTGTTCCGAACTTTTTTGCTTTCATTCATGAAAATTTTGGAGATGATTGCAGACCACTACATCTATCAGAAGAATTCTTGGAATTCTAAATTCAATCCAGCTGTAAAAGTGGCTTTTTACCTTTGTATATTGGGATAAAATGGAAATTTAGAAGAAATTAATTGATTAGGAAATGTATTCTCATTTGTTTATGCAAACATTGACTTATACACCAGAAGAGTCATGATTGCTATCCTATCTTTCTGTTTCTCAGTCCTTTGTTGGCCAACAAAATAAAAACAGAAGGATATATCTCAATTAATGGAGACTGAAGGCTTTCCCAGTTTCATTGGGTTTCTTGATGGAACCACTATCCCCTTTGTTGAATTCTTAGTATCAATTCTTTGCGTTGCTCTGCACATTCCTGTTTTGTCTTAATCTTTTTCCTATATTTTTATCTTTATTCTTATTTTTATTTTTCATTTATCTATCCTCTGAATTCTTATAGTATTTGATTGAAGTGTCCAAAGCTCACTATCCATTGTAGTCACGGTGACTGTGGACACTCCACATTTAGTAGTCACCTCCAAGACATAGTCTAACTCTCACTCTGATAGGCAAGAGTTCATCAACTCAACTTCAACAAGCTCAAGTCAATCAACTCAAACAATCCTCAAGATCTCCCAATAATGTATCAACACTCAAACCAAAAATTGCTTTCAACCTTGCGCACAAGAAAGGCAGCAAGTTTAACCAGTAAGAGGACCAGAGCAACCAGTCTCAACTTCTTGCTCATCTCACTCACTTGATCCTCTTTCATCAGTTATTCAAGGCACCTTGACTCTTCTACTGCAATATCTCAACTGGCATAGTTGCTCCTTACACTGACCCTTAGTAAATCATCTGACTGCTTTGACCAAGGATTACTAGACTTTTGGTGATCTCCTGTCTTTGACAGTATCTCAAGTCTTATCTCATATCTCAATTCTTTAACATCCTCAGAATCACAGTCCTCTGCAAGTGCAATATCATTGGTTGTTTTGTATCTTCTTGCTTCTTTCATGATCTTATACTCATTTGTTATGAATTTATTGAAATGGATTTCAGCCTGGTCTTGGTGACCAATTCAAGCTTCATCATGGTTAAAAGCCTGCTCCAATCAACATGGAACAGCTGGGGCCTCCTACCACACCAGGACCAGGGGGGGGGGAATCAAATACAAATTACAAATCTCTTGCCATCAAATCCTTAATAGAGTCAACGCCGCTACTTACAGCCAACAACTATAACATTTGGCGCAAGAAATTTGAAGAATTATTCAAATTACATGGAATTTTCAAGGTAATGAGTGATCCCAACAAACTAAGATGACTTGAACAGGACTTCAATCAAGAATTGTTTGCGCACATCATTGCCAAGCTTGATTCAAACACCTAGAACAACGTTATAGGCAACGTCAACAAGGATGATGCAAAGCTTATCTGGTTGTTGACTCAATCCCACTTTGCTTCCTCTCAGTCTGCAAACAGAGCCAGAGTGTTCAACGGATTTCTCCATCTCTTTATGGAAACCAACATCAAGGCATTTGTCACTTCTGTCAAGGTATATCTGAAGAAAATGTTGGAGGTTGGGATTGATTTGCCATCCAACATACTGGCATACTTGGTTCTCTTCAAGTTCCCTTCAACCATTCAGGATATGAAGTCTCAGATAATGCACTCAACTGCAGACATGAAGATTGATACCACACTCAATCACCTCATTCAAAACAAGAATGAGGCAATGGCTCAAGCTGAGAACGTCAAACCCACAAACATAGTTTTTTACAGAGGCCCAAGATTCCAAAATGGAAAGCACAATCCTGCGGTCACCTCAAATCCTGCCAGGTCATTCTGGTTTGAATTTCCCAAGCTGAAGCCTCTAAATGCACACAATTGGGGGAAGAAGGCAAAATCTAAATCCACCAACAAAGCCCACTTCTACTCATTTTTCTGCGGTGGGAGATTGCTCAATGAACAGCTACCCCAGAAATTCTTTCTGCATTCTGGATTCTCTGTGCATATGATTGTGGATTTTAAAGCATTCATCAATCTTTCAATCAGCAATCAGAACAAAGAAATACAAACAGGAAAGAAGGACGCAGCCATTCTAATCAAAGGAACAGGAAAAGCTTCGTTGTTGACCAAGGATGCGGATTTGATCCTATTGAATGCAGTCTGGGTTCCCAAATCAACTGTCAATCTGATATTTCTTGGTGCTCTGATGACCCAAGGGGCTCTCTGAGAGTCAACTCAAAGCAGAAACCCAGCATGTTCTACCTATCATCAGTAGGAAAAACCATAATCTTGGATCAAATTTTCAACAAGGTATTGATGATCAACATGTCAATAGAAACAAAGCAATCCTACTACTCTAGCTCAGAACTTGTTCAAATTCACAGACCTCTGGGACATGCAAGAATTGACAGGATGGAAAAGTACCTCAAACTGACAATTCCTGCAAGTCAAAAGTGTTATTTTGAATGTCTCAGCTGCAAAAAGTCAAAGATTACTTGCAAACCATTTAACAGTCAACAAAAATCAGCCAACCGGTGTAAGGCTCCAAACAGTTCTAGGCTATGGCAGTTCTGTGGAGGGGAAAGGTGCCGTTTAGGCTGCCCTCCTGAGTGTTACAAAAATATTTAAATGTAACCAAGATCAAAGTCCAGAACCTGGTAAATGAGGGACCAAATGTGTAAAGGATAAAGACAATAGTAGTTGGTATCTGGGGAAACAACACTATCTGAGGCAAGATGATGCCGGGGAAAACTTGAATAGAAGAAGTCAAGGATTGTTCAGAGTTCAACAAGACAAGGCAATTGTAAGTAACAACACCCACAAGCTAATAGCTCTGGTCGTCAGCAGAAGCTTAGAAAAGATCAACTCAATCCCAAAAAACCTCCAGGTTCTCAATGAACCCGCCCAACTCTCTGCAATCAAGCGCTTGAAGGGTACCAGATAACTGTGGGTGGCTGCACAAGACAGAGCTAATTGTTTTGATGATGCTCTAGAAGCAAAAAAATAACTGATTCAAACAAGAATAACCCAACACTTCTCAAGAGACTCAAGAGTAGCGTGGCAGAATTCAACTTCAAAAGAAATGAAGGGAGGTTTAACACTCCAGGTTTTAAGCTTAATAAAACCTCTTCAGTCAAACGTGACTGGTTCTGGAAAGATAATCAAAGGATGATCAGGACCAGTATGGTCGGATAAAGGGATCAGGAGTGGTGTAACACACTCAAGAATTCAATTGGTCAAATTCTTCTTCAACCAGCAAGGCTATTGGTTGGTGATAAAGATCAAGGATCAGGATTTGAGTATGGAGGCTCAAAGATCAAGGGGCAATCATGGATATACCCAGAATTCAGTCTCAGATAAAGGGGAATGAGACCCCACAGATGATTTACTTTGGGATGATAATGATGATAATTATCTGGTAAGATACCATAAGATACCCCCCCATGCCAAAAGGCAGGGGAGAGCCCCTCCTTATATGGGCAGGAGGCCCTGTTAGACTATGTACAAGTGATACTACAGATAGAGCAGAAAAAAAAGAATTTTTTTTTTTTGACACTAGATGATCAGAAAAATAGATCACGCAGGCCAGTGGAAATCCGGCCTCCCTGACTTGGGTGGGATCTTTTATCATCCCTTCACCTCTCTTGCATCCTTCTGCGGACGGGCGCGCGTGACAACACAAAGATCACCCACCCCTCACTCAAAGGCAGAAGGTGTGGGAAAAAAAATTGAACCAGACCGCCCATGGATGTTTGCCGGCGGTAGACGACACTTTTCCACCCCCACCCAAAGATGGAAGGGGGGTGCGAGTGGAAGTTGGTGGGATAGGAGCCGGGGGATGATACCGTTGAGGATATCCCAACGGAGATGTGAGAGACGATGGTCGGATTGGTTTGATGGAGTGAACGGTATTTATGGATAGATCAAAATTTTTTGAGGGACAATGAAGTTGGGTGGATGGATGACAATCAAGCAAATTGGAGCAGATGAGCTGCTGAGGGTCGGACTCGAGGGGGATTGACTGAGGTGGAGTGTTGAGAGACCAAGGGGTAACGCTGAATCCAAGAGAGATCAAAGCCTCAAGGAATTGGTCACCACACGAGAGGGATAGTGAGGAGGAGGAGGGCAGATTGACAGCCAAGGGGGATGGGTCTATCAAATTGACTGGCAGAGAACCCAAGCCAAGGGAGGAATGACCATGATCCATGAGTTCACACTGGGATTTTTTCAACCTGAAAAGAGCCTGGCGGGAGGGGGGACAATGTGGGGGGGAGAAGAGACCACGGGGGTTGAAGATTTCAAAGCTGTCATCATCATTGGAGGTGATCTGAGCACCAGTAGGATCAGAAATGGTTTTGGGACGAAAGAGCTGATGGAGACCAGGAGAGTTGAGGGTTGGACTAAAGGAGGAGAGTGGGAGAGTCATTGGGTGGGCTGAGCAATGGGCTGGATGGGAATGAAGCAGATGAGGCTGGATGGGAAAGGATGATGGGGGCGCAGAGGGAGAGATGAGTCCAAGCGGAGGAAGTTTGGGCCAAGCAGGTCTTGGCCCGCGCGTTTGGCCAAAAGGAAGGGGGGAACAAAGAGAGAAGGAATCAAATGCAATTCCTAGGTGATGAGACCAAGAGAGGCCTGTCCTAGACCACTAGGACAGAGGAATGCTTGGCAGGATGAGGAAATTGGAGGAGTGATACTGATACATAAAAATTCCAATTTTTTTTTTTCAGAATGACACCTAAATAAAAGAATTGTAAAAAAAAAAATTGAATTTTCCGCATCTGGTCCAGGGTGTCCAGATTTGGTCACCACACCGGTGCTTAAAAATAATTCACCTTGACTTGATGGGACCAATCAATCCAACTTAAAAAGGGGGATTTTGTTACATTCTTAACCTGATTGATTTGCACTCAGGCTATATAGCTTGTTTCCCTCTTCATGCTAAGAATGATGCAGCGGAGACAATTTTATTCATCATTGAAAACCAGTACAGAAAAACAGGTTTCTATCCTTCCAAGGTCTGCTCCAATGTGGGCGGAGAATTTTTCAATATCAAATTTCAGAATTTTTCAGATCCCAGAAGATTAACCAAATCATAAGTGAGCCTTACCACTCTCAAAACAATGGAAGAGTAGAGAGGGCAAACAGAACCGTCATCAAGTCAGCCAGAGCAATCATCTCCTAGGCCAATCTACCAAAGTAATGTTGGGATGAAGTTGTACAGGGATCTTGCCTCATGCTCAACAAAATACCAAAAGAAAAGGACGGAGTATCACCCTGGGTAATGATGCACAAAAAAGATCTGCCACCTGGCTACATTTGACCAATTGGAACTGGAGTTGTCTATCAACTCAACTCCACTGACATCAAGTCCAAGTTTGATGAGAAAGGTGCGCCAGGAATTCTGGTTGGATTCAATCCAACAATCCTATCCTACATGATCATGAAGGCCACAGGTAAAATTGTGGACACTAAGCATGTCATCTTCAACACTCAAAAGCCCATCAAAGTATCAATTGAGACAGACAAGTTTAACACAAACACTACTGAGCCAAACATATCCAAATCAAGAAACCCAACAAATTCCCCAACTGACAATCTGGCACCTGTTGAATTAGAGTCTCCTGCAGCTGTGAAAGACAATTCTGAGTTGGAGACAGAATCTGAAACTAATGCGGTTTTGGAGGAGCGTCTCTGACCAAACCTGAGGGACAGAAAAATGTTGACCAAACCAGAAAGATATGGGTTTCTAACTGATAAAATACAGACATCTCTTGAGGAGGAAATGAAAATTCCCAAATGGAAGGAATTGACCCTCAACAAATTTGGTCCAATAGAGGATGAAGGTGTTTTGGAGGATGCAGACAAGAGCACGGTTACCAATCCTCTCAACACAGTTCCTGTTTTCAAAATCAAGACCAATGCGCATGGTGAAGCTCCAATTTTAAAGAAACAGCTCTGTGTTCAAGGCTTTAACCAGAGGTACAACCTCAACTATCTTGAAACATATGCTCCAACAGGTAAAGTTGCCTCTCTAAAGGGCCTCCTAACCTACGCAGAAAATAAGAAGCTTGACATCCTTCAACTGGATGTAAAGGGTGCCTTCCTTCATTCCAAACTTGAAAAACAGGTTTTTGTTAAAACTTCATACGGATGTAATAGAAGGTCCAAGTACCTAAAACTCAATAAATTTTTATACGTGCTCAAACAAGCACCAAGAAACTGGTAAAAAATGCTAAGAAAGTCAATAAAAAATCAAGGTTTTGAGGAATTTGACTGTGGCCCTTGTCTCTATGTGGGAGACAAAAAATTTACTTCCATATTCTTTGATGTGGATGATCTGATTTTCATGGGAAACACCAAAAAATTCAACAAGAATTTTCTTGGTAGGTTCAAAATTTGTCTGCTCATCCACCCAACACATTCCTTGGTATGAAATTAGTGCAAAACAATGGCCTAATTCACTTATCCTTACCCCTACATATCAAAAAAGGGCTTGAGAAGATTAATCTAAGCAATTGCAAGCCGGTCTCCATGCCACTCACGCCGGGCCTTCATCTCAAGACTTTGGACAATGACAATCATTCCAAATTCCTGGCTCTCAATGTGAATTATTGCTCTCCCATAGTGTTATAATTATTGCCAGCAATTAGCTTAGGCAAATGAGCAGTATTTAAAGCAAAAGAAATGCTGGACACCTTGGGTTAATAATTGCTGATGGGCTCTCACAATGTGGAAATACATTGGATGATATTGGTGATGAATTTGATTGTATGATGAATGAATGATGGAAAACAGCAGGGAGAAGAGCTCCTTAAGTACAAAAGATTGGCCTCTTGTGAGCCCATGATACAACAAGCCAAAAGGCAAATTTTCGGCCCCAAAAGAGCTCTACAGGCTCTACAGGCCTTGTTACTTGGTTTGGGCTAGATCAGCCCACATGGCATCAGTCCCTGTACCCTTACAACCAGCCTATTCCAGTTATTTCTGGTGTTTCCACCTCAATGGGGCTGAACCAGCCCCTTAGCTGTTCAAAACCCTGGCTGTTTCTCTATTACAACTGGCCTGTTACCTCAAATGCTGGCTGTTTGCCTCATGCAACCAGCCCCTGGCCATACAAATGGCCAGGAGGGACCCAGGACACACCTGGGTCCAGTCTCAGACACACATGGGGGGGGGGGTGACCAGTGGATATGCTGTCCCCCCCCCCCCCCCCTCCTTCTCACAGATCCCTGGAGGGGGTGGTCAATTCCCCCTACCAGGGGCCCTGGGGGTCAATACCCCCAGGGAATTGTCACGCTAAGGTGGGCTGGGGGGTGGTCAGGTCCCCTCAAGCCCGTCACTCCTCCCCCTCAGTAAAGTGGGGGGGAGAGCGCCTCTTTTGATGGTGGGGGGGTGGTCAATTCCCCCCCACCGCCGGTTGCCTTGATGCAACTGGCCTAGCCGCCACCTTTGGTGGGGGGGTGATCAAGTCCCCCCCACCATGACCAGTTGCTGGCTGTTTCCATCCAGCCAGCCCTCCCCCTCCTCCTTGCAATGGCAAGCAAGGGGAGGGGGAGGAGCCGGGGCCACCAGCCCTGTGGCTTCCACCCAGTGCGGCAGCCGCAACAGGCTCAACAGCTGCGACCGGGGTGGGGGGGCTCCATTTTGAGTCCCCCTTCCCCCCGCAACGGCCCTGCGCGGGCTTTCGGGCCCCATAGACAGGCCAGAGGCGAAAACAGCGGCCTCAAGCGGGCAGCCCCAACAGGGCTACAACATGGGCGGCAGCCCCAATGGGCCACCCCAAGCCCAAAAACTGAGTAAACCATGCTTTGGCGGGCCAGCCCGTCTGGCCAAGTATGTCCAAAATAAACCTTGGGCCCAATTATGCCCATACAAGCCCATCTGGCTGTATTTTCCCATATACCTCACCGGGCTTGTTAGGGCCCGTGTACCAATAGGCCTGTTTCACGCGTTTTGAGGCCAGTTTCCCCAAATCTGTGACATCCACACAGGCCCGTATGGTCTGTGTGAGTGTCCAATGGGCTGGAGAGGCCCATATGTGCATTCCATTTTGATTACACTTATACGTAGCACACGGGTAAGTGCATATGTATTTTAACACATAGGTAGACTGAATTTCATTGCCTGCCTGGCGGGCCCAGATATCAGTTTTTCCGTGTCTAGCCTAGCAAGACACCCCAAACGGCCGGGTCTGAGTCATTGGGAAGAAGTCCTACACGTTTGGCGCTATCTATCCGGTACCAAAAATCTGATGCTAACAATTGGTCCTTGGTCAATCACAGATCAACTTGTATGTTTTAAAAATGCCACGTGGGGGGATGATCCTGAAACCCGTATCTTGAAGAATGGATTTATATTCACCTTCAAAGGGAGCCCGTTATACTGGACAAGCAAATGTCAACAATCTATCACACACTCTTTGACTGAGTCTGAATGTGTCTCCCTCTCAAGCTGTCATCTGGAAGCGCGCCAGCTTCAGAAACTGATTGAAGACATCTATTGCCTCAACTTCAGATGTCCTCTCCATTTGATTGAAAATAAATGCCTTGAAAATAAAATGAAAAAAATTGGCTCATGCCCAGAAGCCAAACACATAGAAATTGAAACTAAAAGTCTTTGAGATGACTTCAAAGCCGGACTCATAGATTTCAAATTGATTCCGTCTCTCTCCATGAGTGCGGATGCACTTACCAAAGCGGCCAACAAAACCTCAAAGGTGACACTGATAAAAACTTTCAGCTTTATTCTTCACTGATCTCAAAGTTGTGGGGGCATTTTGAATTCTTAGTATCAAGTCTTTGCATTTATCTGCACATTCCATGTTTTGTCTTAGTCTTTTTCCTATATTTTTACCTTTATTCTTATTTTTATTTTTCATTTATCTATCCTCTGAATTCTTATAGTATTTGAGTGAATTTTCCAAAGCGCACTATTCATTGTATTCATGGTGACTGTGGACACTCCACATTTAGTAGTCACCTCCAATAAATAGTCTCACTCTCACTCTGATATGCACAAGTTCATCAACTCAACTTCAACAAGCTCAAGTCAATCAACTCAAAAAATCCTCAAGATCTCCCAATAACTTATCAAAACTCAAACCAACAATTGCTTTCAACCTTTTGCACAAGACAGGCAACCAGTTTAACCAGTAAGAGGACCAGAGCAACCAGTCTCAACTTCCTGCTCATCTCACTCACTTGATCCTCTTTCATCAGTTATTCAAGGTGCCTTGACTCTTCTACCGCAATATCTCAAATGGCGTAGTTGCTCCTTGCACTGGCCCTTATTGAATCATCTGAATGCTTTGACCAAGGATTACTAGACTTTTGGTGATCTCCTGTCTTTGACAGTATCTCAATTCTTATCTCATATCTCAATTCTTTAACATCCTCAGACTCACAGTCCTCTGCAAGTGCAATCTCATTGGTTGTTTTGTATCTTCTTGCTTCTTTCATGATCTTATACTCATTTTTTATGACTTTATTGAAATGGATTTCAGCCTGGTCTTGGTGACCAATTCAAACTTCATCACCCTTGAGTCAAAAACCCAAGCTAGATTGCAACAACTATTTTGATCAAGAAAAAATGCAATGGATTCATTTCATTCCCAAAGCCTTTGATAATACCTTTGATAACACACTGACCAAATAGTTTTTATCTCTCTGTTTAGATACTCTGTGGCACTAAAAATTGTTTGTGATAACAACAACAAGTTAATATCCCTCCATGCTGGCCTTCCAGGTTCTTTTCATGATTCATGTTTTTTCAGTTGGATGCAGATTTCCCCACAACCAGAGAACTCCTTTGATCAAGAGCAATACCTTCCAGCCCATTCAGCTTATGCTAATGGGAAATATGTTGTTCCAGCTTATCAGAATGTTTCTTCCATTGATCTACAAAAAACCAATTTCAACTATTGTCTTGCTCAATCACACATTTGGATTGAACATTCAATGGGTGTTCTGAAAGGAATATGAGCCAGCTTAAGGAAAATTTGAAACCAGCTCCAAAATCCCAAAGAAATGAAGGTCCTTATCAACTGGATTATCATTGGTGTAACCCTTCACAAACTTTTGGCCATCATCAAAGATGAATGAGACAATATATTTGAAGACAATGTTCCTGATCCTCCTCAATTCATTTCTGTCTCATCTTTTCCCTCATCTTTTGCCAAGAGAGAGCAGATTCTACCCCTCAAACTTGCTCACTTTGATGAGTAAAATTTAGTTAAGAAATAGGTAAAAAATTACATTACAGTATTTTTTTTTTGTTTTTCAAACAAGAATCATAGGCTGACTCGGGTTTTTTTGGGGGGGTGGACTTAGACAAAAAAAAAAAAAAACCTCCACTTCATAACTCACCACTCACCAAACCACCCACCTCACCCCACTCACTCACTGGTCCCTACTTCCTCCTCTTCACCAAACCACTGGTCCACTCCTTCCTCCTTCTCACCAACAACCTCCACCTCCACTTGGGGTAAGTCCCCCCCCTCTGACTCCTTCTCTTCCTCCTCCACTTTCTCATAAATTCATTTTTTGCTAATCCATTGATTGATTGAATTAGCAGCCTCTATCCATTCTTGAAAAAACAATTGATTGATTGTTCCCAGGCTTTCAAGGTTAGTCCCCCTCCCTCCCTGTTGATCACTCAATTGATTTGAAATTGATTGAGCAATTGATTGATTTATTTTCATTCAATTGCTTGATTCATTGCAAATCTATTGATTGATCAATTGCAAATCCATGAATTGATCAATTTTTTATTATTTGCTTGCTGTTGCTCCCCTCCTCCTTGCTTATTGCCTTCTCTTCTTCCTCCTGCTCAAGAAACTGATTTCTAATGGATTGATTCATTGTTTTAGGCACCCCCCATAAATCCTCAACTGATTGATAGCAAATCCAAGCTTTTTTTCCCTCCCTCCTCCTCTTTAATCAATGATACTGATCATTAAAAAATCTGACTGACCTTTTTTTTTTGGTTTGGATCATTGTCCAGTATTTTCTTTTATATGTTTGTTGATTATCCACCTTGGTTATAAAATGACTAATCATTGTTTTTGTTTTGTTTTGTTTTGTTAATTCTATGAATTTTGAAAAACTCCTTGGGCCCTTGTCCTTTCTAAACCCACCCTTTTTCTGGACTTCCAATTCTTCTCCCACCACCCTCAAAATTTTATAAAAAAAAATTAATACCTTCTTGATCCTCACCCTAATCAAAGTATATGGTTGGGAGGGGACAAGATGGGAGGAGATTTTTTGACAAAAATACAGAGAGGTGTGAAGAAAAGTGCTTGCCATCAAAGTAGGGATCAAATGAGGGATTCTGAAATCTCATTGGAAGTAGTTAAGGAAGGGATTAATGAAAATTTTGTGTGATATTCTGGAAAATTACAACCTTTCAATCTGTATCCCTCCATTGTTGAAAAAAAAAGGAAAGTCAAAAAACCTCCCCTGAAGAGTTTGAACAGGCCAAACAGAAGATCAAACAGTTTTTTTTCTTCACCTCTGGAAAATTAATTGTTCATGATTGATCTGATCATGAGTCTCTGGTTGCAATAATTGAATTTGGCCCTTTGAATAAACTCTCCAAGAAAGATAAGAAGGATATAAACTTTTTGACCACTTTCCTTCACCAATCAAAAAGAATTTTCAACACTTTTTGTCCCTGAGAATCTTGGCATGGAAAGATTTGGGCAATTGGATGGCCAAAGTTGATGCACCCTTCTGAGTTTTTTGGACAAAATTTGAAGAAAGTGCCTATTCAATCTTCCTCTCAAGATTAAACTTCCCTAAACCTTAATTTTGAAAAGTCTCTCAAATTTCAGTCAAATATTCCAAAAATTAGCCAGACTGGCCTTTGAATCAAACCATCAAACAATGAAGGAAAACCAGATCCCCTCCTTCTCTTCTTTGGAATTTGGATCCTGCCTCACTCCTTTGAACTGTTCTCCACATATTGATTTCACATCCAATTGCTTCTACAAATCTCCCCATATAGAAAAAGATGAAGTATCTTCCTATTCCTTTTTAATGGTGGTTTCAACCAACAAATCAGATGGAAAAATATTTGACAGCAAGGATGAATATCAAGTATCTGGTGGCCAATTTGTGTTTCCCGCCTTGTTTTTTGGGATTTATTTCAAAAAAAAGGTGTTTTTAAAATGGTTTGGGCACCAAACAGGTACAAGCACTGTAAATTGCCTGCTGTGGACACTGCCACCCATACCAGAATGATCCTGTCTATGTAAATCAACAAAAAAACTCAGAAAATTTGCAAGGACTGGATCAGTGGGAAAATATATTCTAGAAAAAGAAATATAAAAGATTTTTTTATTGGTGGAGCTAAAAATAGTCTCAAACTTTGTTTTAACCAAAAATATTTTTTTCTTTTATTTTTAAAATTTTATCCAAGTAAATATATTTACAATCCCAGAAATTGAGTAATCTGCTGCATTTACTCAACAGTTCTACTGCTATCAATACATTCTATGGCTACTGATAACCTATCTTTTTTTCATTTTCAGTTGTTCCCTGTCCTTTTCCAGTTTCTCTTCCAGTTGATACTTCTCGTTTTCCTCTTTTTGAAACTCCCCCTCAGCCTGTTTCAATTTCCACTCAGAATCCAATTTTTTTTGATGAGCCAAACTCTTAGCTTTCTGCTTTTGACAATCAATAGCCAGTTGAAAATCCCACTTTTCCTTTTCAAATTCAAGTTTTTCAGATTCAATTTGTGATTTCACTGATTTTTGGAGGGGAATATCAATGGGCTTGATTTTGAAAGCAAGGAGATTCAATCAATGCACTTACTTGAATTTTTCTTCTCCATGATTTCTTCAAAGCTCAAAAAATTGGAAGTCTTCCTCCTCTTTTGATTACTTTTGGGGTTGACATTTGTTGAATTGGAGGCCTTTTTCTTTCCCTTGGCAGAGGAGGTGTGTGTCTGAAATTCATCACTATTATTTGAAGGTGATGTGGGAGGCTGCATTGGCTTAAGCTTTTGGCCATTCAGAAAAGGATGAGCCTGTTTTTTTAAATATAAATCATTCAGGATTAACCAGACAGAAAAGACAAGAAATTACTTCCTTACTTGAACAGATTTTTATTTTAATGGAGATAGTGGAATAAATTTCTCCTCATCAGCAAAGTTGTTGAGTTCTTGCACTCCAGGGAGAGAGAGATCTAAAGAAGTAAGTGAGGGGTCCAAGGAAGAGTTTGAATCATTGATCAATGCCAGTTGAGACATTATTGGAGCTGATTGTGTTGGAATATCCACCTTGGCCTCAGATTGGGGCCACTAAAAGTTTTCATCAGGATCATCATTGCTAGGCTGAGCATCCACAGCCAAGTTCTCAGCATCAATTGAACCAGATTTTTTGGCATTGAAAGAAGCTAAAGGGGTGATGTTGGCCTTCTTTTCAAATATTTCATCCATTTGAATATGAAAAGTAAAACTCAAGTCCAACTTATATACCACGGAGTCAATTCCCTTGGCTTTATTGGAGTCTGTGATACCAAATCCAGTGGAGATTGACATTGAGTGAGCCTTTTTGTACTTGGCTCAATAATTATTTAATAAATTCCTCATCTTCTAACTTTTGTTTTATTCTTCAGTTCATTCGCCATCAGTAGATAACCATTAACATTAGAGGATGGAGGTCAGCCAACCCGTGTTTCATTTTTGGATCCAAAGAAATCATCAGAGTTGGGGTGAATTTTGAGCCAGTTTACCAGGATGATGTGATCAGCTCTTTTGAGCTCACTTGAGCCTTTGTAAGCTGATGGGCTATTATTTCATTTTTTAGATTTCCTTGGCAATTTTTTCTTTGGTTTATTTGATTAGGTGTATTTGATTTTTGTGTAAACTTTCAGGGGGAGATTTGCTTAGGGGCCATTTGGAAAGAGCAAGAGCAATGAAATGATAATACTGACAAAGTGATGAGGAGAGCAATAGTGGGATGAGATATGAATTGATGAGGATAGCAATGAGTAGATGAGAGAAATAAATTTATCAGACTGATGAAGTGACAAGAGCAATAAAGTGATGAGAGTGATCAAGTGAAAAGATAAATAAAGTGATGAGAGTGATAAAGTGAAAAGAGAAATAAAGTGATGAGAGTGATCAAGTGATGAGAGTGATCAAGTAATGAGAGTGATGAAGTCTTGAGAGCAATAAATTGATGAGAGTGATTAATCATATTTTTCCAATGAGTTTGAAGGTAGAATTTTTCCAATAAGGTTGGAGGTAGAATGAGTTTAGGTTGGAGAACAGGGGTGTATGACTTGGAATTATGTGTGGTTGAGGTGATGAAAGCCTTTAAATACTTCATCTGAAAAAACCCATTTATTTTTAGGTCACTCTGACATGTCTGATGCAAAATAAGTGGGGTTTTTTTATTTTTAATGGAAGGCTTGGGTTGAAACCTGCCATTAAAAAATGATGGGTTTGTTCAAATCTGATACACCCTATTGAAGTGATTTTAGCCTGGACAATATTTAATTTTATCTTTATTTGAGATTTTTCTATGAAATTCTTGAACTGGTCTTTTATAACTCTTACTTTATATCAAAGCATGTCTTTCAAGCCTTTAAATTACCTTTGAGTCAATCTGAACTTCAAATATCAAAAAAATCAGCTAGAAATTTGAGGATATTTCATACTACTTCAAGAAACTTTTAGATACTGGTAATAGCATTCCATTCAACACTCCATGGATTTATATTTATCACCTGAATTCTTTGTGGTTCAAATTTGATATTCAAGGAAACAACTCAATAAAAATTATCAATCTTCATCTTCAAGCAAAATATTATAGGTTTTGCTATTTTGTTTCCCCCAAATCACTTATTGCATGTTGATATTTATGATTTTTCTTCTCTCTGTGAAATCAAGCTTTTCTTTTTTATTTCTCCATATTCTTGTTTATCTGTGTTACCTCTGTATTTATTCTTCATTGCTTGAGTGCTCATCCATGCAATACTTTGAAGCTTCACATGTCACTCTCTAATCTCAACTCAAGCCCCAATGCTCTGTACCTGCAGTCCTTGGCCTAGAGTCTTCTTTTTTTTCTATTGCCTTTGATTTTTCAACCTTCCCTCTCTTTCTACTCCAACTTCAAAGACTATAAAGATCTCAAGATTGATATTATCAACTCAATCACCAATTAACACAATCATCAGTAGGTACCCAAAACAATTTCAAATCACCATCAAGACTCATTTTGCTGGATTGATCTCCTGAAGATAAAACAACATATTGGTTTGTTCAGTCAAATCAACCAAGAATCATCCCATTCCAAGTTGCCTTTTTGTACCCACAGTTCTCCTGAGTCTATTTAGAGGCCATCACCCAGACTGTAGAAAAATATCCTTCTTTTGGTGACCTCCTGATTATTTTCAACCACATCTCATATTTTTTCCTTGACTATTTCTTTCACATCATTTTCTTTTCCATTTAAAATGATCAGCCTTGTCTAATTTTTCAACCATCTTAACCTTCTACACAGTTAAAATACAAAAGGGATCTCTCCAGTCAAACCAATATGGGTTGACCATTGGAATCACCTGGACCAAGAGGGGAAGGAAACTTCAAGGCTATGGAATCAAATTTCCTAATGGAATCAAAGTTTGAACAATACAGAGATAAAAAATTAAGACTGGAAAAAATGGGGTTTGCTTACCCATCAGAGGCTTAGAAACTGCAAAGAATTTTTGTGAAGACAATACTATAAAACTAGAAAACTTGGAATGGGTTCCAGGAGAAACTTTCAACCTTATCTTGATTTTTTGTCTAATAAAGGAAGGATTGTACTGCAATTTAACCTTAAATTCTGTCCACCAAAATTTTCAATAGGGTGTACCAGAGTTAGACCACCCACCATTTCTTTAATGGTGGGTTTTGGAAATTTACCCCAATTTTTAACACACCATTATAAATCATAAAAAAAAACACTTATTTCACATCAGAGGTGTCAGAGTTACCTGAAACTAAATGGGTATTTTCAGATAAATTATTTAAAGGTTTTTGAAAAATCAACCACACATTGTTCCACATATTGGTCCATGTCATACACCTCTGTTTTCCCACCTCCTTCTGACTCCAACCTCATTGGAAAAATCTGATTCATCACTCTCATCACTTCC